>JAHMTN010000183.1:2400000-3000000 GCA_019915205.1 Eucalyptus rudis
CATGCCGTGAGCTGACCCGCTGTCGCTCCTCTACCGTTCAATGAATCTGGACACAAAAAGCATTGTTTTTCTCTGGAGTTTTCTACCCGGGAAAAAAAAAATCCCAGGTCAGATATTCTCTCCCTTTCCACCGTTTGACCCTCTTAATTTTATTACCTAAAAAAAGAGTTTAAGAATCTTTTTTGGCATTATAAAACGCGCAACTTGCTCCTCCGCTCCTCGCTTTTTCTTGTCGCCTGGAAAGCTACCGATTGCCCCGCCTGCGATATCGACGAAAATGGTCGTCCCCGACAAGGTAATTGGCTTCCACTCTGCGTTCTTGTCTTATGGATTGCTTTTCTTTGGACCTCGATCGGTCAAGAGATGAGGGAAGGTCTGAATTCGAGCGATATTAGGTAGCCCAGTTTTGTTTTATTGGGGGGTTTTTTAGAGGTGACTCTGTTTTTTGCGTTTGTCGATGCTGCTGGGCTTCTGGGTTTTGGGTAAGCTGTTGTTACGGTGGAAACCCATGATTCTTTTAGCGTAGTTAGGATTTGTTTGCCGTGGTTTTGGGATTCTTGGAACGGGGGACTTGAACCCTTGAACGGATATGATCTCTGTGGGAGGTGCGAAGGAAGAATTGAGCAGCATCCTGAAGAGAAGTCTTGAAAGAAGAAAAGTTTCCAGTATGGATTATGTGAAGGGGCCGGCTTGAGGGCTTACTTGCTCCTAATTGAACTAGTTTGGCTTGATGTCCTTCCATCTTGGATTCACGTGGATGTCACGCCACCCTATGGCCATGGTGTATTGGATGGGTAATGAGATCCACAGGCAAAAATTGTTGGGATGGATTGTTTTGCACACGCTCTGACAGCTTAAAACTTTTGAAACAAGTGTTTGTTGAGGATCTCGAGTGGGTTAGCGAGAAGCTGTCCTCTTCAAGGGACATGAAGGTTGAGTCTTGGTAACGGGCTGGAAAAAGTGCAGCCATTACCTTATATAATGTAGCAAGTTGAGTAAAAAAGAAACCATTTATGTGGTAGAAAGAAGGTGTGGAGGTCTAGTTGACTTAAGATCTGATTGCCACTTTTCTGGCGGATGTCATTGCCTCTTTATATGGTGCCAAAGTTAGAGCTTGTACTGTGGACAGAGGCATAATTGTGCTAGGAGAGAATTATTATATTGCAGTCCACTTTGAGGTCCTTATAGTCAATGCAGAATATAGGATACTTGTTTGTCTTACATAATTTTAAAGATGTATCTGTTTTAGGTCCTTATAGTCAATGTAGAATATAGGGTACTTCTTTCTCTTTATTGTTCTTACAGATGTATTTGTTTCACTTTGTGAACTTGTTCTTCGGTTTTCACAGCATGTTGATTGTCTGTGTCACGTATGTGTCTGCACCTAAGGGCATGCACTGGTTTGCGTATTCTGAAGATCAATTCGCTATCCTTGGTATTGATTAGCTTGTATTTCGGTTAATTTAGAGTATCTAATAAATTGTTTTGATAGCCCAGCGTTATTTAAATGATGGATTCTGTATCAGTGGTCACGATCTAAGATGAGAACTAGGAAACTATAAAAGCCTTATCGACCAATAAAATTTAGGTGGGAAAACAATTTTTGGATAGAACCTTTACTGTCTTTCCTTGAGGATGGAAGAGGGTGGTCAAATTTGTGTCGTGAATGTTGTGATATATTGTGGGTCCTTTAATGCCTGTCCTGCATTTGGGGTAATGCTTTCAAACTTTGGGCTGGGTAGGATCCGAGAGAGGAAGTCCTTCAAGCATGGTATATGGATGACAGCAATGAAGACCAAAGACTTCCACATCACCGTGAACCTAAGGAATTTGTTTCCTTGAAGCAGCTTGAAGGTATGCATTCTGAGGAAGCACTCTTTGAAGATACAATAAAATAATTCTGTTTTCCAATTCATTGGGAGCTACCTTGTTCTTGCAGAACTTGGTGTTCTTAGCTGGCGATTGGATGCTGACAACTATGAAACTGATGAGGAATTGAAGAAAATCCGTGAGGAACGTGGATACTCCTACATGGTATGTGGCTTCATAATATTATAACGCATTTTCACTGGCCTTGGTAGTTTGTAGTTGCTTCAGGATAATATTAACATTCGTGTTTGTCCATGTTGTGTAACTAGACTTGGATCATGATCATATGTTCCATGCTTGTTTAACTTATCTTTTGGTGAATGAATGAGTTTAAAAATTAATCAGATAATGTACTTGCATTGTTAAGGAATGATGCTTACACATTTTGAAAAGACTGATGTCTTTTTTCTGCTAATGTGATGAACCCCCCAAGGACCTTGGCCCCTCTTAATCTGCTGGACACTTGCAATGTCAAGCTTGTTTGCTAAGTCTGATGACATGAAACTTCTTTTATTTTTGCCCAGGATTTCTGCGAAGTTTCCCCAGAGAAGCTGCCAAATTATGAAGAGAAGATCAAGAACTTCTTTGAGGAGCATCTCCACACTGATGAGGAGATTCGTTATGCTGTGGCTGGAAGTGGTAAGTCCCTGATTTTCTTCTCTCAGCTTTCTATATTCTGCTTTCCATTGAATTCTCTAAACTTTGTCTTGTCGTCTAGGTTATTTTGATGTTAGGGACAAGAATGATGGTTGGATTCGTGTGTGGGTAAAGAAAGGTGGAATGATTGTTTTACCAGCTGGAATGTACCATCGCTTTACCCTCGATTCGAATAATTACATCAAGGTATTTACAATACATGCATACTTCACTTCTTTGATCCAGCACACATGGAGGACACAAAACACACACACAGACACACATGAAGAGAACGAGAGAACTAGATTTGGGCCTTCTAAACTTGTTTCAGCTGTTTTATAATCGGTGGAAGAATGAATTTTCTAATCAGCAGAAAGAATTTTTGTTCACTCTCTGCTAAGTGATCTTTTATATAGGCTATGCGACTGTTCGTTGGTGATCCAGTTTGGACCCCATTCAATCGTCCCCATGACCATTTACCAGCGAGGTATTGATCCATCCTTTCCTTCTAGTCGCTTACATCTCCAGTTTCTCTGATGTTTCACATACACCATGTTTCTCCCGAGTCTTAAGAGAATCAATTCTTCCTTGCAGGAAACAGTACGTTGAAGCTTTTGTGCAGAAGGAACGCAATGATCATGCTGTCAATGCTGCAGCATAATGTGTCTTCTCCTGTTGGGCTTTCATGAGATATAAACACCCAAATATATGACTTGGTCTGTAATATGTGGCTTCTCAGCTTGAATTATTAATTTGCCCTGACTTGGCTTATATAGCACTGGGGTGTTATGCTTATAGTTTTGTGGTTTCGGATCTGTATCCGGGACATTGGCCGGTCCTTGTGGATAGACAAACGAATAAAAGCGGTCGTGCCGCCTTATGCTTTGGCCCTGTTGTCTATTTCAACGATCTTCTAGTGGGCGATTTGTCCCTCGAATATCTTCATTTTTTTGGGGGCATAAACTCAGTATGAAATGAATATCGTGTTCTGTCGGAGGTTTAGTGAAGATGTTGCCATGAAACGAATTGATGCGAGTCGATGCAGTAAAATGGTAAATTGTGAGTCGCATGCGTGGAGGGCGATTTCTAATCATCTGCTGTGGTGGGCTAGTGAAGAATAGAATTTCAGCATTTTGCTTGTTGACATCTAGAGATTCTTGTGGAGGCGAGTTTGTAGCACACCCTCAACAATCGAAATGGGAAATCCTACGTCCGGCTCGAGTCCAAGTTGCACTTCTCTTGCAAATTTGGGTGGCCACTGTGCATAGACTCTAAACTATACGAAATGGGAAGTCTTCCATTTGAATGAGGATGTCTTTGAATCAGACTTTGAACACTCTGAGTGCTCCGGTTCGATTCGAGTTTTCGCACGCTTAAGTTTAGGTTAGATTTTGTCGACGGGCTCAAACTCTAAATATAATCTTCAACACTAATTGCGTGCCAAAATAGGATTTGTAGGATAATCAACCCAGCTCATGATATTATTCTGAACTCAAAAGGGTAGTAAAAAATTCTCTCTCTCAACCCACTTCTAGCACATTTTCTTTACCCCGTATCGCATTGACTTGCAGATGATCCGGATTAGAATTTCAAACTATGCCGCTTCCGTGGAGATTGTGTATACTTGTTCCCATTTTAACTTCACTAAGTGGTATTCGAGGCTAATTTCGACACACTAGATTAGTTGGCATGTTGGGTTCGATCAAAAAGAATACTATATCCAAGCCACGGATTAGGGTAGACAATTGGCATTTCTTCTCAACCGACTTAAATCCCAGGAATCTTCGTCGAGCTAGATTTGAATTCAAGACTTTTTGGGGTTCACCAATTGATTTTTCCAACTTGATCGAACCGTTTTTGATAGTAATTAGAGCCAGTTTCGACGCACTAGATTAAATCAACATGTCGGGCTCAATCAAAAGGAATACTATATCCATGCCACGGATTAGGTTAGATGCCCGACATTTCTTCCTGGCCGACTTAAATACCAAGAACCCTCGTCAAGCAAGATTTGAATTTGAGACCTTCCGGGTTCACCGATTGGTCTCACCAACTCGGTCGAACCGTTTTCGATCTTGTATCGGGTCAGCCCACCTCTTCTCTTCACCCTAGTAAGTAGGCCCATCTCCAAATCACTTTCTCATGGCCCAACCACAAAAACCAGGAGCTTCCCCCTCCCAATTTCTTGAATTTCTCTGTCCGCTTCAGTCGCCTTCTCAGTTCCAGCTCTCCATCGTCGCTGCTCTTCTCTACTGCCTTGTGCGGACCGTGCAGGTATGTATGGCTTTGACGCTCGTCTCGAGTCTGCATTCGGGGTTTGCTTCTTGATCCGCCGCCGTTTCTTGGGTTTGATACCAGTTCCTCCGGTCATGGAATGCCAAGATTTTACGGGGGTTTCTGTTTCCAATTTGTCAGCGCTGGCTCAGCGCTGGCTCGTCCCTTGATTTGGGTTCTTGGGTCAGTGTCGGCACGCGTTGGCGATTCCGTTTCGTTCTTTTAGGATGCAGTTCTTGTGCAGTTCCAGTTGGGGGGATGAGAGTCGACGGTGAATGTTTTGGGTTGAGCTCCCCGTGCCCGCAAGGTGTTCGACCATATTCCTATGAGAGCCTTGGTGTTGCGTTTTTTGCCCACTTGATGGGGGATAAAGGAGGGATGTAGAGCCTCGGATTCTTAGGTTTGCGATGGCTCAGTTCGAAGGTTCCGTTTCGAACAACATGGATGATTTTGCGTAGTTTTCCCATGGCCAGAATGTTATCGTGGGCTTGCTACTCTTGCTACATTTTTCTAATCAACCTTGTCTATATTTCCTTTCAATTTTTCCCCTTAAAGTTCATTCAAAGGAAGACTCTAGTCGTACAAAAAAGTGGAATGGTTTTCAGATGGGAGCTTGAACTTTTAGTAACTCTAGTTGTTTTGTGTCTGGAAATGCATACTATTTGCTTGAGGAGAGATGGGATCAAGAAAAGGACAATGAGCAAACATAATACAATGTTTGAGAGTATTTCCTATCCCGCAGAAAGCGTTTGGGCTTCTTGCTCCATATGCCTGCTTTAATCTTTGCCAAGCTAGATTGAGACATTGAATATTCAATCACCAAGCTGATCAAGCAGCATCTCAAGTTACTCTAAAATGGTTGAATCACTAGATTGAAGATTGCTGTCTAAATGTGACCTTGCCTAGTAATGTATTGTTAATTAAAAAAAGTTTTACGGTGTCACTTCTCATAGTTTCCTGCAAAAAAATCTAACTGGTTCCTTCTGAAACTTTGCTAGTTTTTAGTTTTTTAGTTTTTTTTTTTTTTTTTTTTTTTTTTAATTCATGTATATTAGTTCTGTTCTATAATTGATCATTGTGAAAAATCAAGGAGTAAGTGCTTGGTGAGATATTTGTTTTTTGCCCAGTCGTGTAATAGTATTTTGCTATTCTTTGGCAGCATCTTTGTTTATTTTGTATGTGCGGGTGTGCTGTGTGTTCATTCTAGTTGTCCAAACATAGCTGTCTGGGGTTTGTCATGGAAAAAGCTAATTTTGATGTCCCCTTCAGTGTTGCTGAGAAAGGGAAAAGCATGAATGCCTTCAAAGCTTACAAGGCTTGCACGCCGATTGCATGGAGCCCCAACTTGTACATAACCTTGGTTAGGGGCATTCCTGGAACCAGAAGACTTCACCGGCGTACATTGGAGGCGCTGCGGCTTGGCAAGTGTAACCGAACTGTTATGAGATGGAACACCCCTACCGTTAGGGGAATGTTGCAACAAGTAATGATTTATTCAGTTACTGCATTTTAGTTTTGTTTATCAATGTTATTTGCTTACTTGAAGAATCTATTACATGATTAGGTAAAGAGGCTAGTCGTGATTGAAACAGAAGAGATGTTCAAAGCCCGTAAACAGAAGGAGGCAAACCACCGAGCTTTACGTCCGCCATTGGTCATAAGCCATCTGCCTGCCCCAGATTGCAGTTCTTAAAAGCAAACGTTGTCCTCTTAGGTCAGATCCTTCTCCAATGTTGTTTCATCGGACAATACAGTTTCTAGATGTGTTATTGGATAGAAATCCATTGGCTGTACTAGTTCCGTCATGATTGGGTGGTTTACTGGAAAATATATTTTGCTGTGAGTTAATTAATCAATTGATTGCTACGTATCTGGTGGAAGTGAAATAAAGGGCAGAGTTCACAATCTGGGTCCATGAAATTATACATCGGCCTGTGGACAGTCAAAAAAAGAAAAGGCAGGCTGATATATTTCAATGGGTGATTGCACTTAACATTCTCCAGATATCTTGTTGCTGAGTTGGTGAATTTCCACCATTTTACTTGAAAGGGTTACAAACTGAAGTTTCATTCAGTTTTGTTTGCAAAATCTGTTGCTTTGAGAATTTGGAGCTTCTCTTCTAAGGAGGAGTCAAATTCACTCAATCCCTCTTTATTAATATTGCTTGAGTTTATTTACTTTCGAAAAGGCTGAGATCCTTCCAATCTGTGTGGTCTTCATTCATCCATTGTCATCTGAGTCTCATTGTGATCTCCTTGGCAAAGGTGCTTGTGGCTTATTAGTCTGCAATTACCATTCCATACATTAAGCAAAGCTTCTTTACTTCCACTTAATACGAATAGATGTTTCTTCTCAAGGAGGAAGTTTTCTTCGAAGTACACTGCATGTTGAATAATCCATTGAAATATCCTTTGAGATAATGATCTATGATACGACAAACTCTAATTTGAGATCTAACCAAGACGGTTTTGGGCACAGTATTTGTATTAAGACAATGCTTCACTTTATATTATGCTTCTGAGGATTACATTCTGAACTACTTACACTGAGTACATCACTCTAATTCCAAAACCCTACACAAGTGCTCCTCCCTTAACAAATTCGGTGAAGGCCAACGCAACTAGTCCCAACATCGCCAACCTTCCATTCCACAACTCGGCATTGGAAGTCATCACCCCATCAGACTTTGACTCAACTGTGACTCCTTGAAGCAGCGGAACAAGAGAAGCGACCGAGAGCAGAATGCTCGTCCCTATGAACCACGGGATGCCACCTTCACTGATCTGAGCGAACAAGTCCTGGCCTTTAGACAATTCAACCGCAATGGCTGCCACGAAGCCAATCATTGCGAGCCTGCCATTGATCCTCTCTGGTGCCGGCCCACTGAATGCAAACACATCGGTAAGGCCGGTGCTCACCTGTCAACATGATAAACGTTAGTATATGCAAGGAGTGGTTACTAGCAGGAGTGACTTTCTCACTTGATCAAAACTCAAATCAGCATAAGCATCGCCAGTGCAATTTCTTTGACAACATTTATCCTTGGCAAATTTCAATCCTAAAGTTTAATCTCTTTAAGTAGATAAAAGCTACGTGTGTCGGTGAGGCCTTCCCAAAACTCTTATTCATGTGCTAGGAGACTCTTGAGCGTAAATATACCTTTGACTTCAATTTTGGGGATGGGTTCAGATCCGGCTTGCTCTCCTGCAACATTCAACACGTAACTATGTTAATTCAATAAACTTCCCAATATCACATCGTTGATGTTTTAGGCAAGATTGTTCGAAAATCTGCTACTTTACCTCGGCCATACACCTCACATGCAAGCCACCTCGAGGAGCCAATCTAGGACTATGGTTGGCAGGGAAGAGTCCTCTCACAACAGATATCCTGGAGCTAATGTCGATTGCGGTCCTAGGACTCGCAGGGATCGAGTGCATCAGGATTGTTGAGGCCATGATCTTCAAACAAGGACCAAAAGTTTTGGGACAACTAGGAGAACAATACTCAGCTCAACGTGCGCAATTGAATCGACTCTGAGTAGACTGTAATGCTACTGTCTTGGACTATAAAGTGAGTGATATGAAGTACTATTTATATAGTGCCGGGGAAGAGAGAGAGAGAGAGAGAGAGAGAGAGGGAGAGACTGACGGATGGTGTTGGTTCCACGCGATGCACGTCTGTAGGGGGTTAAATGGTTTCACCTCGTCCGTTTAATGGGAAAGTGAGGACGTGGGCCTTCAAATAGCCCTGAACAAAACAACGGACAAAATGGTTTGTGGGACTTCAGTTCTTGTTGGCTTCCGAACGTGAGGCCAAGAGAAGAGCGACGTAGTTCGAGGTTTCCGAGTTCGGTAAAGAACAAATTGGACCAGACGAGAACTTTCAAGTACCGCTGTCCATTGGCATGACCTTGATGAAGACAGCATGCCCCGACTTCACAGCTCAAGCACGGCACAGTACTCTCTCCAAGTCTATCTCTGCGTTTCAAAGGCCATTCACAAGGAAGGATCTAGAGTTCTCTCGAGAAATTGAGCTTCGACAAGAATTCCGGTTCATGAGCATTTGATGCATCTTGGTAGCTGGCTATCTTGAAGTTGACATTCGATCCCCTTATGACCCGCTAGACCAGTGGCCGAAATATGTGTAGAATTCATCTACTGTTGAGCAATCTCTATCGGCTAGTGAGTTCATAACTCGATAACTTAAGATTCTAATTGAAAGCAGAATTGGCTAGATACGTTAATCAGCTCTAACTTGGGTTTGCTCGTAGTCGCCTTCCAATGATGAAGGCATGAGACTTTTACTTTGCATCAAAATGAAGTCTCGCACATCAGCACTGATATGCCGTGATTGAAGCACCTGAAATTCTGTTAGGTACCGCAGACATATTAATGAGTTTATCTATATATTCTTTATCTCTCTCCTTATGATAAAGGTATTGAGCTTTTATTGCTTACAATGGAAAAGTAAGTGCTACGATTTTGAAGAGCATTAACTACACTTGCATCTCTGTCCCTACAATTCACATTTTTTGGACAAATTTTGATGCTGAAGACAATTCATTGGAGAGGTCTTCACAGAGCATCTTGATAGGCATTGCAGGAGCTTACGCTATTGAACCAAACTTGCCTAAAAACTAGGGAAATATACTCGTCTTGGCTAAGCTTACGTGCCACTGATCTACTATTGTCTTCAAGGTTCTTGACTTTTCTGGTCCCTCATTGCAGCTGAAAGCTAAAGCTCGTTAGTCGTTATAGACATCACAAAATCGACAACTGCCTGATTTGACATACCTCTCCTCATTTTGTGAAAATCGAAGACTAGTGGCATGGTAACCCTAAATCGACTATTATGTGACGGCGTTTGCTGAAATTGTTACTTGGTATTGGGACAACACGTGGTGAAGAAACCACGCTATGGCCAGTTGAGGAGCGTTGCAACCATGCTTTGCGGTGAGGTGAGCAAATTTTCAATATATAACTTTGTTCTTGTGGAAGTTATCTCTAGTGAATCTTGGATGCATAGCCTTTCACATAACAATAGAGAATTAACATAGAAACATATTTGCGACTGATACATCACCAAGAACTAAGGAAATAAACTGGCGTCTGCGTAATCCCACTGTCCCTGTGTGCTCTGATTCAATCCTCTCACAAATTAAGAGGTTGGTTAGAGAAAGTAGTTTTTGGAATGTGAAGCGAAAAGTGTTCTAAGATAGGCATTAGATGTTGTGTTGTAACTGGGCACTTCTAGTTTGGGTCTCTTAGTTGCTGTTTGTTCAGCAAGTAGCAGGATTGCTCGCCCTGCTTCTTGTTTTTTATACTAATAAATTCTGAATATTCAGAAAAAGAAAGAAACCTAGTTTGGATGGTCACATAATTTGAATACTCTTGCCAATAGACTACTGATCAATATCATCACAATAAATTGCAAAAAAACATACCGACTGGCTCTCCACCGGCAAGCTCTCAATGACTGCCTTCCTATAAAAGAACCCATGACCTAGAGGACTGGATGCTACTATCCCAATGCCGAGTTCTCCGAAATTGAAAGTCCTGTAAAAACTGCCACACATCTTGAGGATAATAGGAGTGGAGCTGCAAAGTGGAATTAATTCATCCTCAATTTCGCAAGTCCACAGAGAATACTCCATCTGCACAGCTGTGTTTCAATGAATAGCATTAACTCTCTTTACCGTATCAATGCTAGCTTCTGACAAACCAATGTACTTCATCTTGCCTCCCTCCACCGGCTTCTTGAGTTCTCCCACCTATCTTACCAAGTGCAGCTGATTTAGTTAAACCAATTTTTCGCATTGTGTGTGCTCATTCTAGTTGTTCATCCATCGCTGTCTGCGGTTTGTCATGGAAAAAGCTAGTTCTGATGTCCCCCCTTCCAGTGTCGCTGAGAAAGGGGGAAGCATGAATGCCTTCAAAACTTACAAGACTTGCCTGTCGATCCCATGGAGCCCCAACTTGTACATAACACTGGTTAGGTGTACATAACACTGGTTAGGAGCATTCCTGAAGACTTCTTCAGTGTACATAGGAGGGGTCATGGCTTTGCAAGTGTAACTGAACTCTTATGAGATGGAACAGCCCTACCGTTAGGGGAATGTTGCGACAAGTAATGATTAGTCAGTTACTGCATTTTGGTTTTGCTTATCGACGTCATTTGCTTACTTGAATAACCGATTACATGATTAGGTAAAGAGGCTAGTTGTAATTGAAAGAGGAGATGTTCAAAGCCTGTAAAAAGAAGGAGGCAAACCACCGAGCTTTACATCCGCCATTACTTGTCGCAACATTCCCCAGATTGCAGTTCTTAAAAGCAAACGTTGTCCTCTTAGGTCAGATCCTTCTCCGATGTTGTTTTGTCGGACAATGCAGTTTTTAGATGCGCTATTGGATAGAAATCTATTGGTTGTAATAGTTCCATCATGATTTGAGTGGTTTATCTGAGGATATAATTGATTGCTACATATCTGATGGAAGTGAAATAAATCTGGGTCCATGAAATCATACCATCGACCTCTGGACGGTCAAAAAAAGGAAAGGCAGAAAGAAGCTGTGATAAATACTCCAATAAGTGATTGCACTCAACATTCTCCAGATGTCTTGTTGCTGAGTTGGTCAATTTCCACCATTTTACTTGGAAGGGTGCAGACCGAACTTTGGTTTAGTTTTGTTTGCAAAATCTGTTGCTTTGAGAATTCGGAACTTCCTCATATAAGGACAATCTGAATTTGCTCAATCCTTCTTTGTTTTTGTTGCTTTAGTTTATTTACATCTGAAATGCCTGAGATCTTTCTGATTTAGGTATGTTCTTTGTTCACCCATTGTCATTTGAGTTTCATCCAAATCTCATTGGTAAAGGTACTTGTGTCTTATTAATCTGCAATTACCATCTCATATATTAAGCGACGCTTCTTTACTTCCACTTCAAACGAATTGAGGTTTTTTCTGAAGGAGGGAGTTTTCTTCAAAGTATACGCCATGTTAAATGATCCAATGAAATGTCCTTTGAGAGAATGATTTATAGTATAACAAACTCTAATTTAAGATTTAAACCAAGACGGTATGGGGCACAGTATTTGAATTGAGACAATGCTTCACTTTATATTATGCTTCTGAGGATTACATTCTGAACTACTTACACGAGTGTATAATTCCAAAACCCTACACAAGTATTCCTCCTTTAACATATTCAGTGAAGGCCAACGCAACTAGTCCCAACATTGCAAACCTTCCGTTCCACAACTCAGCGTCAGAAGTCATCAACCCGTCAGACTTTGACTCGGCCGTGACTCCTTGAAGCAGCGGAACGAGAGATGCAACCGAGAGCAGAATGCTTGTCCCTATGAACCACGGGATACCACCTCCACTGATCTGAGCAGACAAGTCCTGGCCTTTAGACAGTTCCACCGCAATGGCCGCCACAAAGCCTATCATTGCGAGTCTGCCATTGATCCTCTCTGGCGCTGGCCCACTGAATGCAAACACATCTGTGAAGTCGGTGCTAACCTGTCAAGAGGATCAACGTTAGTATATGCAAGGAATGGTTACTAGAATGTTTGACTATCTTACTTCATCAAAATTTAATCAGCAGAGTATCACCACTTCAATTTCTTTGACGACACTTATCCTTCGGAAACTTCAATACTAATGTTTAATCTCTTTAAGTAAATAAAGGCTCCGTGCATAAGTGAGGCCTTTCCAAAACTCTTATTCATGTGCTAGGAGGCTCTGAAGCATAAATATACCTTTGATTTCAATTTCGGGGATGGGTTCAGATCCGGCTTGCTCTCCTGCAACATTCATCACGTAACAATGTTAATTCAATAAACTTCCCAACATCACATCGTTGATGTTTTAGGCAAGATTGTTAAAAAATCTGCTACTTTACCTTAGCCATACACCTCACACGCAAGCCACCTCGTGGAGCCAATCTAGGACTACGGTTGGCAGGGAAGAGTCCTCTCACAACAGATATCCTGGAGCTAATGTTGATTGCGGTCCTAGGACTCGCAGTGATCGAGTGCATCAGGATTGTTGAGGCCATGATCTTCAAACAAGGACCAAAAGTTTTGGGACAACGAGGAGAACAATACTCAGCTCAACGTGCGCAACTGAATCAACTGTGAGTAGACTGTAGTGCGACTGTCTTGGACTATACAGCGAGCGATTTGAAGTACTATTTATATAGTGCCGGGGAAGAGAGAGAGAGAGAGAGAGGGAGAGACTGACGGATGGTGTTGGTTCCACGCGATGCACGTCTGTAGGGGGTTAAATGGTTTCACCTCGTCCGTTTAATGGGAAAGTGACGACGTGGGCCTTCGAATAGCCCTGAACAAAACAACGGACAAAATGGTTTGTGGGGCTTCAGTTCTTGTTGGCTTCCGAACGTGAGGCCAAGAGAAGAGCGACGTTGTTCAAGGTTTCCGAGTTCGGTAAAGAACAAATTGGACCAGACGAGAACTTTCAAGTACCGCTGTCCATTGGCATGACCTTGATGAAGACAGCATGCCCCGACTTCGCAGCTCAAGCGTGGCTCGGTACTCTCTTCAAGTCTCTCTCTGTGTTTCAAAGGCGCATTCACAAGGAAGGATCTAGAGTTCTCTCGAGAAATTGAGCTTCAACAAGAATTCCGGTTCATGAGCATTTGATGCATCTTGGTAGCTGGCTATCTTGAAGTTGACATTCGATCCACTTATGAACCGCTAGACCAGTGGTCGAAATATGTGTTGAATTCATCTACTGTTGGGCAAACTCTATCGGCTAGTGAGTTCATAACTCGATAACTTAAGATTCTAATTGAAAGCAGAATTGGCTAGATACGTTAATCAGCTCTAACTTGGGTTTGCTCGTAGTCGCCTTCCAACGATGAAGGCATGAGACTTTTACTTTGCATCAAAATGAAGTCTCGCACATCAGCACTGATATGCCGTGATTGAAGCACCTGAATTTCTGTTAGGTCCCGCAGACATATTAATGAGTTTATCTATATATTCTTTATCTCTCTCCTTATGATAAAGGTATTGAGCTTTTATTGCTTACAATGGAAAAGTAAGTGCTACGATTTTGAAGAGCATTAACTACACTTGCATCTCTGTCCCTACAATTCACATTTTTTGGACAAATTTTGATGCTGACGACAATTCATTGGAGAGGTCTTCACAGAGCATCTTGATAGGCATTGCAGGAGCTGACGCTATTGAACCAAACTTGCCTACAAACTAAGGGAAATATACTCGTCTTGGCTAAGCTTACGTGCCACTGATCTAATATTGTCTTCAAGGTTCTTGACTTTTCTGGTCCCTCATTGCAGCTGAAAGTTAAAGCTCATTATAGACATCACAACATCAACGGCCTGATTTGACATACCTCTCCTCATTTTGTGAAAATCGAAGATTGGTGGCATGGTAACACTAAATCTACTATTATGTGACACAGCGTTTGCTGAAATTGTTACTTGGTATTGGGACAATGCATGGTGAAGAAGCCACGCTATGGCCAGTTGAGGAGCGTTGCAACCATTCTTTGCAGTGAGGTGAGCAAATTTTCAATATATAACTTTGTTCTTGTGGAAGTTATCTATAGTGAATCTTGGATGCATAGCCTTTCACATAATAATGGAGAATTAACATAGAAAGATATTTGCCACTGATACATCACCAAGAAATCCAAAAATTTTGTTTCTAAGGAAATAAACTGTCGTCTGCGTAATCCCACTGTCCCTGTATGCTCTGATTCAATCCTCTCACAAATTAAGAGGTTGGTTAGAGAAAGTAGTTTTTGGAATGTGAAGCGAAAAGTGTTCTAAGATAGGCATTAGATGTTGTGTTGTAACTGGGCACTTCTAGTTTGGGTCTCTTAGTTGCTGTTTGTTCAGCATGTAGCAGGATTGCTCGCCCTGCTTGTTGTTTTTTATACTAATAAATCCTGAATATTCAGAAAAAGAAAGAAACCTAGTTTGGATGGCCACATAATTTGAATTCTCTTGCCAATAGACTACTGATCAATATCATCACAATAAATTGCAAAAAAACATACCAACTGGCTCTCCACCGGCAAGCTCTCAACGACTGCCTTCCTATAAAAGAACCCATGACCTAGAGGACTGGATGCTACTATCCCAATGCCGAGTTCTCCAAAATTGAAAGTCCTGTAAAAACTGCCACACATCTTGAGGATAATAGGAGTGGAGCTGCAAAGTGGAATTAATTCATCCTCAATTTCATGAGTCCACAGAGAATACTCCATCCGCGCAGCTGTGTTTGGATGAATAGCATTAATTCTCTTTACTGTATCAACGCTAGCTTCTGACAAACCAATGTACTTCATCTTCCCTCCCTCCACCGGCTTCTTGAGTTCTCCCACCTATCTTGCCAATTGCAACTGATTTAGTTAAACCAATTTTTCGCATTGCGTGTGCTCATTCTAGTTGTCCAACCATTGTTGTCTGCGGTTTGTCATGGAAAAAGCTAGTTCTGATGTCCTCCCTTCCAGTGTCGCTGAGAAAGGGGGAAGCATGAATGCCTTCAAAACTTACAAGGCTTGCCTGCCGATCCCATGGAGCCGCAACTTGTACATAACACTGGTTAGGAGCATTCCCAGAACCAGAAGACCTCATCGGTGTACATAGGAGGGATTGCAGCTTCGCAAGTGTAACTGAACTCTTATGAGATGGAACATCCCTACCGTTCGGGGAATGTTGCGACAAGTAATGATTTGCCAGTTACTGTATTTGGTTTTGTTTATCGACGTCATTTGCTTACTTGAATAACCGATTACATGATTAGGTAAAGAGGCTAGTTGTAATTGAAAGAGGAGATGTTCAAAGCCTGTAAAGAGGATGAGGCAAACCGCCGAGCTTTATGTCTGCCAGTGGTCATAAGCCATCTGCCTGCCCCAGATTGCAGTTCTTAAAAGCAAACGTTGTCCTCTTAGGTCAGATCCTTCTCTGATGTTGTTTTGTTGGACAATGCAGTTTTTAGATGTGCTATTGGATGGAAATCCATTGGTTGTAATAGTTCCATCATTATTTGAGTGGTTTATCTGAGGATATATTTTGCTGTGGGTTAATTAATCGATCGATTGCTACATATCTGATGGAAGTGAAATAAATCTGGGTCCATGAAATCATACCATCGACCTCTGAACGGTCAAAAAAAGGAAAGGCAGAAAGAAGCTGTGATAAATATTCCAATAAGTGATTGCACCTAACATTCTCCAGATGTCTTGTTGCTGAGTTGGTCAATTTCCACCATTTTACTTGGAAGGGTACAAACCGAACTTTGGTTTAGTTTTGTTTGCAAAATCTGTTGCTTTGAGAATTTGGAACTTCCTCATCTAAGGACGATCTGAATTTGCTCAATCCTTCTTTATTATTGTTGCTTTAGTTTATTTACATCTGAAATGCCTGAGATCTTTCTGATTTAGGTATGTTCTCTGTTCACCCATTGTCATCTGAGTTTCAACCTAAAGGTACTTGTGTCTTATTAATCTGCAATTACCATCTCATATATTAAGCATCGCTTCTTTACTTCCACTTCAAACGAATCGAGGTTTTTTTCTGAAGGAGGGAGTTTTCTTCAAAGTATACTCCATGTTGAATGATCCAGTGAAATGTCTTTTGAGAGAATGATTTATAGTATAACAAACTCTAATTTAAGATTTAAACCAAGACGGTATGGGGCACAGTATTTGTATTGAGACAATGCTTCACTTTATATTATGCTTCTGAGGATTACATTCTGAACTACCTACACGAGTGTATAATTCCAAAACCCTACACAAGTATTCCTCCCTTAACATATTCAGTGAAGGCCAACGCAACTAGTCCCAACATTGCAAACCTTCCGTTCCACAACTCAGCATCAGAAGTCATCAACCCATCAGACTTTGACTCGGCCGTGACTCCTTGAAGCAGCGGAACGAGAGATGCAACCGAGAGCAGAATGCTTGTCCCTATGAACCACGGGATACCGCCTCCACTGATCTGAGCAGACAAGTCCTGGCCTTTAGACAGTTCCACCGCAATGGCCGCCACAAAGCCTATCATTGCGAGTCTGCCATTGATCCTCTCTGGCGCTGGCCCACTGAATGCAAACACATCTGTGAAGTCGGTGCTAACCTGTCAACATGATCAACGTTAGTATATGCAAGGAATGGTTACTAGAATGAGTGACTATCTTACTTCATCAAAAGTTAATCAGCAGAGTATCACCACTTCAATTTCTTTGACGACACTTATCCTTTGGAAACTTCAATACTAATGTTTAATCTCTTTAAGTAAATAAAGGCTCCGTGCATAAGTGAGGCCTTTCCAAAACTCTTATTCATGTGCTAGGAGGCTCTGAAGCATAAATATACCTTTGATTTCAATTTCGGGGATGGGTTCAGATCCGGCTTGCTCTCCTGCAACATTCATCACGTAACAATGTTAATTCAATAAACTTCCCAACATCACGTCATTGATGTTTTAGATAAGATTTTTCGAAAATCTGCTACTTTACCTTAGCCATACACCTCACATGCAAGCCACCTCGAGGAGACAATCTAGGACTATTGCTGGCTCGGAAGAAACCTCTCACAACAGATTTCCTGGAAGTAATGTCGACCACGGTCCTAGGACTCACAGGGACCGAGTGCATCAGGATTGTCGAGGCCATGATCTTCAAACGATGACCAAAAGTTTCGGGACAACTAGGAGAACAATACTCAGCTCAACGTGCGCAACTGAATCGACTCTGGGTAGACTGTAGTGCTACTGTTTTGGACTATAGAGCGAGTGACATGAAGTACTATTTATATAGTGCCGGGGAAGAGAGAGAGAGAGAGAGAGAGAGAGAGAGAGAGGGAGAGACTGACGGACGGTGTTGGTTCCACGCGATGCATGTCTGTAGGGGGTTAAATGGTTTCACCTCGTCCGTTTAATGGGAAAGTGACGACGTGGGCCTTCAAATGGCCCCGAACAAAACAACGGACAAAATGATTTGTGGGACTTCAGTTCTTGTTGGCTTCCGAACGTGAGGCCAAGAGAAGAGCGACGTAGTTCGAGGTTTTCGAAATTGGTAAAGAACCAATTGGACCAGACGAGAACTTTCAAGTGCTGCTGTCCATTGGCATGACCTTGATGAAGACAGCATGCCCCGACTTCGCAGCTCAAGCACGGCACAGTACTCTCTTTAAGTCTCTCTCTGCGTTTCAAAGGCGCATTCACAAGGAAGGATCTAGAGTTCTCTCGGGAAATTGAGCTTCCACAAGAATTCCGGTTCATGAGCATTTGATGCATCTTGGTAGCTGGCTATGATGAAGTTGACATTCGATCCACTTATGACCCGCCAGACCAGTGGTCGAAATATGTGTCGAATTCATCTACTGTTGGCAAACTCTATTGGCTAGTGAGTTCATAACTCGATAACTAAGATTCTAATTGAAAGCAGAATTGGCTAGATACGTTAATCAGCTCTAACCTGGGTTTGCTCGTAGTCGCCTTCCAATGATGAAGGCAGGAGACTTTTATTTTGCAACAAAATGAAGTCTCGCAGATCAGCACTGATATGCCGTGATTGAAGCACCTGAATTTCTGTTAGGTCCTGCAGATATATTAATGCGTTTATCTATATATTTTTTTTATCTCTCTCCTTATGATAAAGGTACTGAGCTTTTATTGCTTACAATGGAAAAATAAGTGCTCCCATTTTGAAGAGCATTAACTACACTTGCATCTTTGTCCCTACAATTCACATTTTTTGGACAAAGTTTGATGCTGACGACATTTCAATGGAGAGGTCTTCATAGAGCATCTTAATAGGCATTGCAGGAGCTTACGCTATTGAACCAAACTTGCCTACAAACTAGGGAAATATACTCGTCTTGGCTAAGCTTATGTGCCACTGATCTAATATTGTCTTCAAGGTTCTTGACTTTTCTGGTCCCTCATTGCAGCTGAAAGTTAAAGCTCGTTATAGACATCACAACATCGACAGCCTGATTGACATACCTCTCCTCATTTTGTGAAAATCGAAGACTAGGGGCATGGTAACACTAAATCTACTATTATGTGACTTAACGTTTGCTGAAATTGTTACTTGGTATTGGGACAACGCGTGGTGAAGAAGCCACGCTATGGCCAGTTGAGGAGCGTTGCAGCCATCCTTTGCAGTGAGGTGAGCAAATTTTCAATATATAACTTTGTTCTTTTGGAAGTTATCTCTAGTGAATCTTGGATGCATAGCCTTTCACATAACAATAGAGAATTAACATAGAAACATATTTGCCACTGATACATCACTGGGAAATCCAAAAATTTTGTTTCTAAGGAAATAAACTGTCGTCTACATAATCCCACTGTCCCTGTGTGCTCTGATTCAATCCTCTCGCAAATTAAGAGGTTGGTTAGAGAAAGTAGTTTTTGGAATGTGAAGCGAAAAGTGTTCTACGATAGGCATTAGATGTTGTGCTGTCACTGGGCACCTCTAGTCTGGGTCTCTTAGTTGCTGTTTGTTCAGCATGTAGCAGGATTGCTCGCCCTGCTTGTTGTTTTTTATACTAATAAATTCTTAATATTCAAAAACAAGAAAAAAACCTAGTTTGGATGGTCACATAATTTGAATTCTCTTGCCAATAGACTACTGATCAATATCATCGCAGTAAATTGCAAAAACATACTGACTGGCTCTCCGCCGGCAAGCTCTCAATCACTGCCTTCCTATAAAAGAACCCATGACCTAGAGGACTGGATGCTACTATCCCAATGCCAAGTTCTCCGAAATTGAAAGTCCTGTAAAAACTGCCACACATCTTTAGGATAATTCATCGTCAATTTCGCGAGTCCACAGAGAATACTCCATCTGCACAGCTGTGTTTGGATGAATAGCATTAACTCTCTTTACCGTATCAATGCTAGCTTTTGACAAACCAATGTACTTCATCTTCCCTCCCTCCACCGGCTTCTTGAGTTCTCCCACCTATCTTACCAATTGCAACTGATTTAGTTAAACCAATTTTTCGCATTGCATGTGCTCATTCTAGTTGTTCATCCATCGCTGTCTGCGCTTTGTCATGGAAAAAGCTAGTTCTGATGTCCTCCCTTCCAGTGTCACTGATAAAAGGGGAAGCATGAATGCCTTCAAAACTCACAAGGCTTGCCTGCCGATCCCATGGAGCCCCAACTTGTACATAACACTGGTTAGGAGCATTCCTGAAGACCTCATCAGTGTCCATAGGAGGGGTCGCAGTTTCGCAAGTGTAACTGAACTCTTATGAGATGGAACACCCCTACCGTTCGGGGAATGTTGCGACAAGTAATGATTAGTCAGTTACTGCATTTTGGTTTTGTTTATCGACGTCATTTGCTTACTTGAATAACCGATTACATGATTAGGTAAAGAGGCTAGTTGTAATTGAAAGAGGAGATGTTCAAAGCCTGTAAAGAGGAGGAGGCAAACCACCAAGCTTTATGTCTGCCAGTGGTCATAAGCCATCTGCCTGCTCCAGATTGCAGTTCTTAAAAGCAAACGTTGTCCTCTTAGGTCAGATCCTTCTCCGATGTTGTTTTGTTCGACAATGCAGTTTTTAGATGTGCTATTAGATGGAAATCCATCGGTTGTAATAGTTCCATCATGATTTGAGTGGTCTATCTGAGGATATAATTTGCTGTGGGTTAATTAATCGATCGATTGCTACATATCTGATGGAAGTGAAATAAATCTGGGTCCATGAAATCATACCATCGACCTCTGGACGGTCAAAAAAAAGGAAAGGCAGAAAGAAGCTGTGATAAATATTCCAATAAGTGATTGCACCTAACATTCTCCAGATGTCTTGTCGCTGAGTTGGTCAATTTCCACCATTTTACTTGGAAGGGTACAGACCAAACTTTGGTTTAGTTTTGTTTGCAAAATCTCTTGCTTTGAGAATTCGGAACTTCCTCATCTAAGGACGATCTGAATTTGCTCAATCCTTCTTTGTTTTTGTTGCTTTAGTTTATTTACATCTGAAATGCCTGAGATCTTTCTGAATTAGGTATGTTCTTTGTTCACCCATTGTCATTTGAGTTTCATCCAAATCTCATTGGTAAAGGTACTTGTGTCTTATTAATCTGCAATTACCATCTCATATATTAAGCGACACTTTACTTCCACTTCGAGTGAATCAAGGTTTTTTCTGAAGGAGGGAGTTTTCTTCAAAGTATACTCCATGTTGAATGATCCAATGAAATGTCTTTTGAGAGAATGAGTTATAGTATAACAAACTCTAATTTAAGATTTAAACCAAGATGGTATGGGGCACAGTATTTGAATTGAGACAATGCTTCACTTTATATTATGCTTCTGAGGATTACATTCTGAACTACTTACACGAGTGTATAATTCCAAAACCCTACACAAGTATTCCTCCCTTAACATATTCAGTGAAGGCCAACGCAACTAGTCCCAACATTGCAAACCTTCCGTTCCACAACTCAGCATCAGAAGTCATCAACCCGTCAGACTTTGACTCGGCCGTGACTCCTTGAAGCAGCGGAACAAGAGATGCAACCGAGAGCAGAATGCTCGTTCCTATGAACCACGGGATACCACCTCCACTGATCTGAGCAGACAAGTCCTGGCCTTTAGACAGTTCCACCGCAATGGCCGCCACAAAGCCTATCATTGCGAGTCTGCCATTGATCCTCTCTGGCGCTGGCCCACTGAATGCAAACACGTCTGTGAAGTCGGTGCTAACCTGTCAACATGATCAACGTTAGTATATGCAAGGAATGGTTACTAGAATGAGTGACTATCTTACTTCATCAAAAGTTAATCAGCAGAGTATCACCAGTTCAATTTCTTTGACGACACTTATCCTTTGGAAACTTCAATACTAATGTTTAATCTCTTTAAGTAAATAAAGGCTCCGTGCATAAGTGAGGCCTTTCCAAAACTCTTATTCATGTGCTAGGAGGCTCTGAAGCATAAATATACCTTTGATTTCAATTTCGGGGATGGGTTCAGATCCGGCTTGCTCTCCTGCAACATTCATCACGTAACAATGTTAATTCAATAAACTTCCCAACATCACATCGTTGATGTTTTAGGTAAGATTTTTCAAAAATCTGCTACTTTACCTTAGCCATACACCTCACATGCAAGCCACTTCGAGGAGACAATCTAGGACTATTGCTGGCTCGGAAGAAGCCTCTCACAACAGATTTCCTGGAAGTAATGTCGACCACGGTCCTAGGACTCACAGGGACCGAGTGCATCAGGATTGTCGAGGCCATGATCTTCAAACGATGACCAAAAGTTTTGGGACAACTAGGAGAACAATACTCAGCTCAACGTGCGCAACTGAATCGACTCTGGGTAGACTGTAGTGCTACTGTCTTGGACTATAGAGCGAGTGATATGAAGTACTATTTATATAGTGCCGGGGAAGAGAGAGAGAGAGGGAGAGGGAGAGACTGACGGACGGTGTTGGTTCCACGCGATGCATGTCTGTAGGGGGTTAAATGGTTTCACCTCGTCCGTTTAGTGGGAAAGTGACGACGTGGGCCTTCAAATGGCCCCGAACAAAACAACGGACAAAATGATTTGTGGGACTCAAGTTCTTGTTGGCTTCCGAACGTGAGGCCAAGAGAAGAGCGACGTAGTTCGAGGTTTTCGAAATTGGTAAAGAACCAATTGGACCAGACGAGAACTTTCAAGTGCCGCTGTCCATTGGCCTGACCTTGATGAAGACAGCATGCCCCGACTTCGCAGCTCAAGCACGGCACAGTACTCTCTTTAAGTCTCTCTCTGCGTTTCAAAGGCGCATTCACAAGGAAGGATCTAGAGTTCTCTCGGGAAATTGAGCTTCCACAAGAATTCCGGTTCATGAGCATTTGATGCATCTTGGTAGCTGGCTATGATGAAGTTGACATTCGATCCACTTATGACCCGCCAGACCAGTGGTCGAAATATGTGTCGAATTCATCTACTGTTGGCAAACTCTATTGGCTAGTGAGTTCATAACTCGATAACTAAGATTCTAATTGAAAGCAGAATTGGCTAGATACGTTAATCAGCTCTAAATTGGGTTTGCTCGTAGTCGCCTTCCAATGATGAAGGCAGGAGACTTTTATTTTGCATCAAAATGAAGTCTCGCAGATCAGCACTGATATGCCGTGATTGAAGCACCTGAATTTCTGTTAGGTCCTGCAGATATATTAATGCGTTTATCTATATATTTTTTTATCTCTCTCCTTATGATAAAGATACTGAGCTTTTATTGCTTACAATGGAAAAATAAGTGCTCCCATTTTGAAGAGCATTAACTACACTTGCATCTCTGTCCCTACAATTCACATTTTTTGGACAAAGTTTGATGCTGACGACATTTCAATGGAGAGGTCTTCATAGAGCATCTTAATAGGCATTGCAGGAGCTTACGCTATTGAACCAAACTTGCCTACAAACTAGGGAAATATACTCGTCTTGGCTAAGCTTATGTGCCACTGATCTAATATTGTCTTCAAGGTTCTTGACTTTTCTGGTCCCTCATTGCAGCTGAAAGTTGAAGCTCGTTATAGACATCACAACATCGACAGCCTGATTGACATACCTCTCCTCATTTTGTGAAAATCGAAGACTAGGGGCATGGTAACACTAAATCTACTATTATGTGACTCAGCGTTTGCTGAAATTGTTACTTGGTATTGGGACAACGCATGGTGAAGAAGCCACGCTATGGCCAGTTGAGGAGTGTTGCAACCATCCTTTGCAGTGAGGTGAGCAAATTTTCAATATATAACTTTGTTCTTTTGGAAGTTATCTCTAGTGAATCTTGGATGCATAGCCTTTCACATAACAATAGAGAATTAACATAGAAACATATTTGCCACTGATACATCACTGGAAAATCCAAAAATTTTGTTTCTAAGGAAATAAACTGTTGTCTGCATAATCCCACTGTTCCTGTGTGCTCTGATTCAATCCTCTCGCAAATTAAGAGGTTGGTTAGAGAAAGTAGTTTTTGGAATGTGAAGCGAAAAGTGTTTTACGATAGGCATTAGATGTTGTGCTGTCACTGGGCACTTCTAGTCTGGGTCTCTTAGTTGCTGTTTGTTCAGCATGTAGCAGGATTGCTCGCCCTGCTTGTTGTTTTTTATACTAATAAATTCTGAATATTCAAAAACAAGAAAAAAACCTAGTTTGGATGGTCACATAATTTGAATTCTCTTGCCAATAGACTACTGATCAATATCATCGCAGTAAATTGCAAAAACATACTGACTGGCTCTCCACCGGCAAGCTCTCAATCACTGTCTTCCTATAAAAGAACCCATGACCTAGAGGACTGGATGCTACTATCCCAATGCCAAGTTCTCCGAAATTGAAAGTCCTGTAAAAATTGCCACACATCTTGAGGATAATTCATCGTCAATTTTGCGAGTCCGCAGAGAATACTCCATCTGCACAGCTGTGTTTGGATGAATAGCATTAACTCTCTGTTAAAATATGATCCATTTTGTGAAAAGTCTAGAACTCACTAGACCACTCATGCTTAATGGAGAAGGAGCAAAATCGGCAGCAACAAGTTAAAGAAGACTCTCAAACGCTGAAGAATTTTCTGGTACGTGGGCAGCAGCAAAAAGCAAAAGAACAGTCAAGAATAACAGCTGAAGGAGAACAACCTAGAGAAGTCTCGTGCATGGGAAATTTGTGCATGGAAATCTTGGAGAAAAGTCAACAAAAGTGGCTGAGAGTTGGAGAGAGTAGAAAAATGCAGAAAAATGGAGGAGAGACCAGAATAATCGAGAGAAGCCGCAACATGCAGGGACAAAGAAGCAAGCTGAAATTTTTTATTATTTCTTGTACTCAATGTCGGTGAAGAAGAGGCGGTGCTCACGCCTATAAATAGGAGTTGGATGTTTGTTGTTCCTTGTAGCCGAGAAAACTACACACACTCCTTTGTAATAAAACACTTTCTAAATAAAAGCCTTTTTTATCATTCTCCCCTTGCCTTGTGTTCCATTTTTTTTATTCACATACACACTTGCACACACACACGCTTCCGCACAAAAACACCAACAGTGGTATCAGAGCCACGTCTTTGGTTGGTGTCGGGCGTTTGTCCCACCTACCCACTCCTAAAACTACCATTTCCAAATACCCACTAACTAAACCATGGCCAACTCTACCTCGTCCTCATTTCCCATTCCCATTTTTGATGGGAACAACTATGATTTTTGGAGCATAAAAATGACTACATTCTTGATGGCCCAAGACTTATGGGACATCGTGGAAAATGGTCACGAGGCTCCGCCAGAAAGTGCAAGTGTTTCGAAGGATCAACTACAAAAGGATGCAAGGGCGCTATATTTTATCCAACAAGCACTCTCGGAAACCGTATTTCCGAGAATAATTGGAGCAAGGACTGCAAAAGAGGCTTGGGATATACTACGAGAAGAATTTCAAGGATCGGAAAAGGTACGCACTATTCGCCTTCAAACTCTGAGAAGAGATTTTGAGAATTCTAAAATGAAAAATTATGAGACCGTACAAGAATATTGTGGAAAATTAAAGGAACTCGTTAATCAAATGAGAGCCTATGGAGATAGGATAACTGATCAAAGGGTTGTTGAGAAAATATTGGTGTCACTTACCAAAAAATACAACTCCATAGTTACAACTATAGAAGGAACTAAAGACTTGACGACCCTATCAATAAGTGAATTAATTGGCTCTCTAGAAGCATATGAGAAAAGACTAATGGCACAAGATGAAGATTCGGTCGAAAGTGTCTTTCAGTCTAAAGTAAATATACGGTCTCATCAAACTAAAAATGATGGAAGGAGCTCATGGAAAAACAAAAGAGGAGGAGAAATTATAAAAAAAAGAAAATTATCCACCTTGTGGCATTTGCAAGAAAACAAATCATTTGGAGAAGGATTGTTGGTTTAAAAATAAAAAACAATGCCGCTTTTGTAAAAGATATGGCCACGTAGAAAAAGATTGCCG
The DNA here is from genome assembly GCA_019915205.1 of Eucalyptus rudis. Taxonomy (NCBI): domain Eukaryota; kingdom Viridiplantae; phylum Streptophyta; class Magnoliopsida; order Myrtales; family Myrtaceae; genus Eucalyptus; species Eucalyptus rudis. The sequence goes on from JAHMTN010000183.1 coordinate 2,425,772, forward strand.
CTCGAAAACAAATAATCGAGCAAACTACGTAGAAAAAAAAGAAAGTGAAGAGAATACATTCTACGCAGGCCAAGCGGCAAATGGCAATAAAAATGAAACATGGTACATCGATAGTGGGTGTAGCAATCACATGACGGGGGACGAATCTATATTCACTCATATTGATAAGTCGGTGAAATCTCAAGTAAAGTTGGGCAATGGTGCATTAGTAGATGTCAAAGGAAAAGGCACCATCGCCGTGGAAACGAATAAAGGCCCAAAATATATACGTAATGTATATTTAGTCCCTCGTCTTGCACAAAATCTCTTGAGTGTGGGCCAAATGATACAAAGTGGGTATTCTCTATATTTTAATAGAGATACCTGCATTATCTATGATAAATATAAAAATATCATTGCCTCTGTTAAGATGAAAAATAACAATTTTCCTATTCAATGGAAATTGGTCAAAGATATAGCCATGAAAGCTCAACTTGATGATTCATGGCTATGGCATCGAAGATTTGGCCACTTCAATTTTGCTGGACTAAAAATTCTCCATCAGAAAAATATGATGAGAGATTTTCCAGCCATCACAGAAATTTCAGATGTTTGTGAAGGCTGTCTTCTTGGAAAACAACAGAGACGGTCCTTCCCATCTGGAGTTTCATGGAAAGCTAAGGAGCCATTGGAACTTGTCCACACGGACGTGTGCGGTCCGATGAGGACACCTACACCTAGTCAAAATAAATATTTCATCCTATTCATTGACGATTACACAAGAATGACGTGGGTATACTTTCTTCGAGAAAGATCTGAGGTTTTCTCTATCTTCAGAAAATTCAAGAACCATGTCGAGAATCAAAGTGGCCAAAGAATCAAAGTCCTAAGGAGTGACAGAGGCACAGAATACAATTCAAAGGAGTTTAATAAATTTTGTGAAGATGAAGGAGTCCATCATCAACTAACTGTTGGCTACGCCCCAGAACAAAATGGAGTAGCTGAAAGAAAAAATAGAACCGTCATGGAGATGGCAAGGTCTATGCTAAAAGAGAAATGCCTTCCCAATACTTTCTGGGCAGAAGCAGTTTATACTGCTGTATACCTACTAAACAGGTGTCCAACTAAAGCAGTTCAAAATAAAACTCCAGTCGAAGCATGGAGCGGACGGAAGCCTTCAGCAAAGCATCTCAAAGTGTTTGGATGCATTTGCTACGTCCACATCCCTGCTCAAAAAAGGAGTAAACTAGATGAAAAAACAGAAAAAGGAATATTTCTTGGATACAGTGACCAATCAAAAGGCTATCGAATTTACAACCTAAGAACTAAAAAGTTAATGATTAGTCGAGACGTCGAGTTCGACGAAAATGCTACCTGGAATTGGGAGGACGAGAAGATTGAGAAGAAGTACATAACCTTGCCAGACATACCACCTGCTCAAGAGGAGACAACGTCACAAGAAGAAGGAGTAGTACCGGATTCCACCACTCACGATATAACTCCACCAAGCTCTCCAAGAGCAACACAAGAAGAGTCTACTCCAGAGTCTCCAGTACTAAGGGTAAAAGCCCTTAGAAGAATTTACGACACATGCAACTTTGCTATTTTAGAACCTGAAAACTACGAACAAGCATCCAAAGAAGAAGTCTGGATAAAAGCTATGGAGGAAGAGATCAAGATGATCGAGAAAAATGAAACTTGGGAACTTGTTAATCGACCCAAAGACAAAGAGATCATTGGTGTCAAGTGGGTCTACAAGACGAAGCTCAACGCGGATGGATCAATCCAAAAGCATAAAGCAAGGCTTGTGGCGAAAGGATACCTGCAACAACCAGGTATTGACTATACTGAAACTTTTGCTCCCGTCGCCCGCCTTGATACTATTCGAGCACTTATAGCCTTAACGGCACAAAAAGAATGGAAGATTTATCAACTAGATGTAAAATCAGCATTTCTAAATGGATACCTTCAAGAAGAAATATATGTAGCTCAACCAGAAGGCTTTATCCTCAAAGGCCAAGAAGAAAAAGTCTTAAAGCTTAAGAAGGCCCTATATGGGTTAAAACAAGCACCACGTGCGTGGTATAGTAGAATTGATGAGCACTTCATCAAGCAAGGATTCAGGAGGAGTATGAGTGAGCCGACACTCTACATCAAGACCCAAGGTAAGTCCGACACTCTCATTGTCTCTCTATATGTAGATGATCTCATATATACAGGAAACAATGAGACAATGATCCGAGAATTTAAAGAAGAAATGATGAAGACATTTGAAATGACGGACTTGGGCTTGATGAACTATTTCCTCGGTATTGAAGTTAATCAAGATAAAGGAATTTTCATCTCACAAAAGAAATATGCAGAAAAGCTCCTTGAAAAATTCAAAATGAGTAATTGCAAAATAGTTTCAACACCACTAGTGATGAATGAGAAACTATTGAAAAAAGATGGAGCTGAAAAAATAGATGCTTCACTCTACAGAAGTTTAATTGGGAGTCTACTATATCTTACTGCTACACGGCCAGATATTATGTATGCGACAAGTTTACTATCACGGTTTATGCAGAGTCCAAGTCAAATTCATTTTGGAGCAGCCAAGAGAATTCTAAGATATTTACGAGGAACCACTGATTATGGTATTTGGTACCGACCTAGTGAAACAACTAAGTTGATTGGTTATACTGATAGCGATTGGGCAGGATCATCTGATGACAGGAGGAGTACAACTGGTTATGCATTCACATTAGGGTTTGGAATATTTTCATAGATATCTAAAAAACAAGACTCAGTGGCACAATCCACTGCAGAAGCAGAATATGTTGCGGCTGCTACAACTACTAGTCATGCAATATGGCTTCGAAGAATTTTAGAAGACATTGGAGAACCACAAATGGAATCAACACTAATATTTTGCGACAACAAGTCCGCAATTGCAATATCAAAAAATCCAGTATTTCATGGAAGAACCAAACATATAGACATTAAATATCACTTCATTCGTGAAGTACAAAGCAAAGGAGAGATTGAATTGAAGTATTGTAAAACTGAAGATCAAATTGCAGACATATTTACCAAAGCATTACCATCTACAAAATTTGAGACATTGAGAGGGATACTTGGAGTATCACAAAAATGGATCAAGGAGGAGTGTTAAAATATGATCCATTTTGTGAAAAGTCTAGAACTCACTAGACCACTCATGCTTAATGGAGAAGGAGCAAAATCGGCAGCAACAAGTTAAAGAAGACTCTCAAACGCTGAAGAATTTTCTGGTACGTGGGCAGCAGCAAAAAGCAAAAGAACAGTCAAGAATAACAGCTGAAGGAGAACAACCTAGAGAAGTCTCGTGCATGGGAAATTTGTGCATGGAAATCTTGGAGAAAAGTCAACAAAAGTGGCTGAGAGTTGGAGAGAGTAGAAAAATGCAGAAAAATGGAGGAGAGACCAGAATAATCGAGAGAAGCCGCAACATGCAGGGACAAAGAAGCAAGCTGAAATTTTTTATTATTTCTTGTACTCAATGTCGGTGAAGAAGAGGCGGTGCTCACGCCTATAAATAGGAGTTGGATGTTTGTTGTTCCTTGTAGCTGAGAAAACTACACACACTCCTTTGTAATAAAACACTTTCTAAATAAAAGCCTTTTTTTTTTCATTCTCCCCTTGCCTTGGGTTCCATTTTTTTTATTCACATACACACTTGCACACACACACGCTTCCGCACAAAAACACCAACACTCTCTTTACCGTATCAATGCTAGCTTTTGACAAACCAATGTACTTCATCTTCCCTCCCTCCACCGGCTTCTTGAGTTCTCCCACCTATCTTACCAATTGCAACTGATTTAGTTAAACCAAATTTTTTGCATTGCATGTGCTCATTCTAGTTGTTCATCCATCACTGTCTGCGCTTTGTCATGGAAAAAGCTAGTTCTGATGTCCTCCCTTCCAGTGTCACTGAGAAAAGGGGAAGCATGAATGCCTTCAAAACTCACAAGGCTTGCCTGCCGATCCCATGGAGCCCCAACTTGTACATAACACTGGTTAGGAGCATTCCTGAAGACCTCATCAGTGTCCATAGGAGGGGTTGCGGTTTCGCAAGTGTAACTGAACTCTTATGAGATGGAACACCCATACCGTTCGGGGAATGTTGCAACAAGTAATGATTAGTCAGTTACTGCATTTTGGTTTTGTTTATCGACATCATTTGCTTACTTGAATAACCGATTAGATGATTAGGTAAAGAGGCTAGTTGTAATTGAAAGAGAAGAGATGTTCAAAGCCTGTAAAAAGGAGGCAAACCACCAAGCTTTACATCCACCATTGGTCATAAGCCATCTGCCTGCCCCAGATTGCAGTTCTTAAAAGCAAACGTTGTCCTCTTAGGTCAGATTCTTCTCCGATGTTGTTTTGTTGGGCAATGCAGTTTTTAGATGTGCTATTGGATGGAAATCCATTGGTTGTAATAGTTCCATCATGATTTGAGTGGTTTATCCGAGGATATATTTTTCTGTGGGTTAATTAATCGATCGACTGCTACATATCTGATGGAAGTGAAATAAATCTGGGTCCATGAAATCATACCATCGACCTCTGGACGGTCAAAAAAAGGAAAGGCAGAAAGAAGCTGTGATAAATATTCCGATAAGTGATTGCACCTAACATTCTCCAGATGTCTTGTTGCTGAGTTGGTCAATTTCCACCATCTTACTTGGAAGGGTACAAACCAAACTTTGGTTTAGTTTTGTTTGCAAAATCTGTTGCTTTGAGAATTCGAAACTTCCTCATCTAAGGACGATCAGAATTTGCTCAATCCTTCTTTATTATTGTTGCTTTAGTTTATTTACATCTGAAATGCCTGAGATCTTTCTGATTTAGGTATGTTCTTTGTTCACCCATTGTCATCTGAGTTTCAACCTAAAGGTACTTGTGTCTTATTAATCTGCAATTACCATCTCATATATTAAGCATCGCTTCTTTACTTCCACTTCAAACGAATCGAGGTTTTTTTCTGAAGGAGGGAGTTTTCTTCAAAGTATACTCCATGTTGAATGATCCAATGAAATGTCTTTTGAGAGAATGATTTATAGTATAACAAACTCTAATTTAAGATTTAAACCAAGACGGTATGGGGCACAGTATTTGTATTGAGACAATGCTTCACTTTATATTATGTTTCTGAGGATTACATTCTGAACTACTTACACGAGTGTATAATTCCAAAACCCTACACAAGTATTCCTCCCTTAACATATTCAGTGAAGGCCAACGCAACTAGTCCCAACATTGCAAACCTTCCGTTCCACAACTCAGCATCAGAAGTCATCAACCCGTCAGACTTTGACTCGGCCGTGACTCCTTGAAGCAGCGGAACAAGAGATGCAACCGAGAGCAGAATGCTCGTTCCTATGAACCACGGGATACCACCTCCACTGATCTGATCAGACAAGTCCTGGCCTTTAGACAGTTCAACCGCAATGGCCGCCACAAAGCCTATCATTGCGAGTCTGCCATTGATCCTCTCTGGCGCTGGCCCACTGAATGCAAACACGTCTGTGAAGTCGGTGCTAACCTGTCAACATGATCAACGTTAGTATATGCAAGGAATGGTTACTAGAATGAGAGACTATCTTACTTCATCAAAATTTAATCAGCAGAGTATCACCAGTTAAATTTCTTTGATGACACTTATCCTTTGGAAACTTCAATACTAATGTTTAATCTCTTTAAGTAAATAAAGGCTCCGTGCATAAGTGAGGCCTTTCCAAAACTCTTATTCATGTGCTAGGAGGCTCTGAAGCATAAATATACCTTTGATTTCAATTTCGGGGATGGGTTCAGATCCGGCTTGCTCTCCTGCAACATTCATCACGTAACAATGTTAATTCACTAAACTTCCCAACATCACATCGTTGATGTTTTAGGCAAGATTGTTCGAAAATCTGCTACTTTACCTCGGCCATACACCTCACACGCAAGCCACCTCGAGGAGCCAATCTAGGACTACGGTTGGCAGGGAAGAGTCCTCTCAGAACAGATATCCTGGAGCTAATGTTGATTGCGGTCCTAGGACTCGCAGGGATCGAGTGCATCAGGATTGTTGAGGCCATGATGTTCAAACAAGGACCAAAAGTTTTGGGACAACTAGGAGAACAATACTCAGCTCAACGTGCGCAACTGAATCAACTCTGAGTAGACTGTAGTGCTACTTTCTTGGACTATAAAGCGAGCGATTTGAAGTACTATTTATATAGTGCCGGGGAAGAGAGAGAGAGAGGGAGAGACTGACGGATGGTGTTGGTTCCACGCGATGCATGTCTGTAGGGGGTTAAATGGTTTCACCTCGTCCGTTTAATGGGAAGTGACGACGTGGGCCTTCAAATAGCCCCGAACAAAACAACGGACAAAATGGTTTGTGGGACTTCAGTTTTTGTTGGCTTCCGAACGTGAGGCCAAGAGAAGAGTGACGTAGTTAAGGGTTTTCGAAATTGGTAAAGAACCAATTGGACCAGACGATGGTATTGGTTCCACGCGATGCATGTTTATTGGGGTTAAATGGTTTCACCTTGTCCGTTTAATGTGAAAGTGAAGACGTGGACCTTGAAATAGCCCTGAACAAACAACGGACAATGATCTGTGGGACTTTAGTTCTTGTTGGCTTTCGAACGTGAGGCCAAGAGAAGAATGACGTAGTTCGAGGTTTTCGAATTTGGTGAAGAACCATTTGGACCGGACAGAGAACTTTCAACTACCGACATCCTTTGGTGCGATTCGATGAAGACAACATGCCCCGACTTCACAGCTCAAGCGCAACACGGCACTCTCTTCTAGTCTCTCTTTGCGTTTCAAGGCGCATTCACAGGGAAGAATCTAGAGATTTCTCAAGAAATTGAGCTTCAACAAGGATTCTGGTTCATGAGCACTCGATGCATCTGGGTCATTGGCTATGATGAAGTTGACATGTGATCCACTAATGCCCTGCTAGACCAGTGAACGAAATACATGTCGAATTCGGCTACTGTTGGGCAATGTCCATCAGCTAGTGAGTTCATAACTAGTCAACCTATGATTCTGATTGAAAGCAGAATAGGTTGGATATGCCAATCAGCTCAAACTTGGGTTTGCTCTTTGTGGCTTTCCAATGATGAAGGCATGAGACTTTTATCGTGCATGATTGAGGCACCTTAATTTCTGTTAGGTCCCTGCAGATCTTTTAACGAGTTTATGTATATATTTTATCTCTCCTTATAATAAAGGTATCGAGCTTTTATTGCTTACAGCGGAGGAATAATTAGTCTGATTTTGAAAAGCATTAACTACACTTTATATCTCAATCCCTACGATTCACATTTTTTGGACAAATATTGATTCTGACAACGTTTCATTGGAGAGGTCTTTATAGAGCACCTTCATAGGGGAAAATACTCGTCTTGGCTAAGCTTGATGCCTCTGTTCTAATATTGTCTTCAAGGTTCTCGACTTTTCTGGTCCCTATATCATCGCAGCTGAGAGCTAAGGCTCGTTGCAGACATGGCAACATCAACAACTGCCTGATTTGACACACCTCTCCTCATTTTGCAAAAATTGACGACTAGTGGCATGTTAACACTAAATCTACTATTATGTGACTCAGTGTTTGCCCGAAAGTGTTACCTGGTATTGGGATAGCGTGTGATGAAGAAGCCACGCTATGGCCAATTGAGGAGCATTGCAACTGTGCTTCGCAGTGAGGTCAACAATGATATGTAACTTTGTTCTTCTCTAAGTTCTCTCCAGTGAATCTTGAATGCATAGCCTATCACATAACAATAGAGAATTAACATAGAAAAATATCTGCTCCCGATAATATCACCACGAAATCTGAAAATTTTGTATTTTAGGAAATTAACGGTCATCTGCGAAATCCCATTCTCAGTGTGCTCTGGTTCAATACTCTCGCAAATTAAGAGGTTGGTTAGAGAAAGACTTAGTACTCGTTTGATTGTGAAGAGAAAAGTGTCCTAAGATAGGCATTAGATGTTGTGCTGTAATTGGGGACTTCTAGTTTGGGTCTCTTAGTTGCTGTTTATTTGAGGTAGGAGGATAGCTCACCCTGCTTTCTGTTGTCGATGCGAATAAATTCTGAGATTTGCCAAGTTTGGATGGTCCCATAATCTGGATTCTCCTGCCAATGGACTAATGATCGTTATTGCCAAAATAAATTGCAGAGACATACCAAATGTCTCTCCAGGGGCAAGCTCTCGATGACTGCCTTCCCACCAAAGAATCCACGACCTATCCGAATGCCAAGTTCTCTGAAAGACACCTATCTTACCACTTGCAACTGATTTAGTCAAGCCACTTTTTCGCATTTCCTGTGTTCATTCTAGTTGTTCATTCATCGCTGTCTGGGGTTTGTCATGGAAAAAGCTAATTCTGATTTTCCCCCCTTCCAGTGTCACTGAGAAAGGGGGAAGCATGAATGCCTTCAAAGCTTGCAAGGCTTGCTTGCTGATCGCATGGAGCCCCAACTTGTACATAACACTGGTTGGGAACATTCCTGGAATCAGAAGACTCCACCGGTGTACATTGGAGGCGTTGCGGCTTCGCAAGTGTAACTGAAACTGTTATGAGATGGAACACCACTCTCAGTTACTGCATTTTGGTTTTGTTTATGAACGTCATTGCTTACTTGAAGAATGTATTACATGATTAGGTAAAGAGGCTAGTCCTGATAGAAATAGAAGAGACGTTCAATACCCGTAAAGAGGAGGCAAACCACCGAACTTTACGTCCGCCATTAGGTCATGAGCCATCTGCCTCCCCCAGATTCATTTCTTAAAAGCGAACATTGCAATCTTAGGTCAGATACTTCTCCAATGTTCTTTGGTCAGACAATACAGTTTCTAGATGTGTTATCGCGTACTAATCCATTGGTTGTAATTGTTCCATCATGATTGGGCGACTATTTTGAAGATACATTTTGCTGTGAGTTATTTATCAATTTTTTCTACATATCCGATGGAAGATATTTCAATGGTTGATAGCAACATTCTCCAGAAACGTTGTTGACGAATTGGTGAATTTCCCCCATTTTTGGAAGAGGTAAATTTGAAGTTTGATTTAGTTTTAGTTGCAAAATCGCTTGCTCTGAGAAATCCTCTGATAATCCACTCATCCAATGAATGATCCGAACTTTACTTACGAAAAGTTTCATATCCTTCTGATTCAACTGTGTTCTTCAAGCCTTTTAGTCATCTGGGTGAAATCATTGGCAGAGGTGCTTGGGGCTTATTCGTTTGCAAGTACTAACTTAGATATTAATCAAGGCAGGTCCTTTAGACGTTTCATTTACGGAAGAATTATATTTCAAAGTATACTCCATGTAGATTAATACCTTGACATATTTTTTGATAGAACGAACTACAGTATGAATACCGTCACTTGAAATCTAATCAAAGGCATTATACACAACATTTGTGCCCAGGTAATAGTTCGCTCTATTTGCTTTGGAGGATTACATTCTGAATTACTCTTTTCCAATTATGCAACTTCAAATCCAAAACCCTACACAAGTGTCCCTCCCTTGACATATTCGGTGAAGGCCAACGCGACCAGTCCCAACATCGCCAACCTTCCATTCCACAACTCAGCATCGGAAGTCATCAACCCGCCTGACTTCGACTCAACTGTGACTCCTTGAAATAGTGGAACCAGAGATGCAACCGACAGCAGAACACTCGTTCCCAAGAACCACGGGATGCCACCATCACTGATCTGAGCAAACAAGTCCTGACCTTTGGACAGTTCGACCGCAATAGCCGCCACAAAGCCAATCATCGCCAGTCTGCCATTGATCCTCTCCGGTGCCGGGCCGCTGAATGCAAACACATCTGTGAAGCTGGTGCTCACCTGTCAATATAATTAGCTACATTAGCACTAGATGCATTTCCTATCGCACAGTTATCCAACTCACTTGTCAGCACAGTATCACCAGTTCGATTTTTATAACCACACTTAACATTAGGAAACTTCAACCCAACAGTAAAACTTTTCGAGTAGATAACGCAATAAGGAATGCCTCCTTAAAGCTCGGTTTCATGTGCTAGGGGACTTTTAAGCATAAATATACCTTCCGTTTTGGCTTCGGGGTTGGGATTGGGGTTGGGGTTGGGGTTGGGGTTGGTGTAGGCGATGTAGAGGGAACGTCAGAAGCTGGTGTCTCCGTGCTACCTTCCGGCTTGATCTCCTGCAATATTCACAAGGCACCAATGCCTATTCAATCGACATCCCACTATCATACTACAGACGCATTAATCGAAGAGCAATGTCGTGCTACTTTACCTCAGTCATACACCTCACGCGCAAGCCACCTCGGGGGGCCGTCCTAGGAACATGGTAGGCGGGGAAATGCCCTCTCACGACAGATCTCCTGGAATTAATCTCGATCGCGGCACTAGGACTTGCAGGAATCGAGCGCAACAGGACTGCCGAGGCCATGATCTTCGAAAAATGACCAAAAGTTATAACTCAAAAGTACTGCAATTAAATCGAATTTGACAAATTTAAAGCGCTGTTGTATTTGGACTATGGATTGAGTGGAATGGAGTGGCACTTAAATAGAGAAAGAGAGAGAGAGACTGGTGGACGGTGTTGGCTCCACGTGATGCGTGCTCGCGAAGGTTAAGTGGTTTCACCTTGTCCGTTCAACGTGAAAGTGACGACGTGGACCTTCAAATAGCCCCGAACAAACAAAGGACAAATGACTTGATGGGTCCTTAGTCTTGCCAGTCGGCTTTCGAACGTGAGGCCAAGAGGGGAGCAACGTAGTTCGAGGTTTTTCACGGTGGAGAAACGCGTCGGACCTGCAATTCAACTTTCTTGGCGTGACATTGATGAAAGCGACGTGCCCTGACATTGCAGATCAAGCGTGATACGCCACTACTCTCTTACTGTCTCTCTGGCGTTTCAAGGGGGTCCTTCAATAGGAAGGATCTAGAGCTCTCTTGAGAATTCAAATTGCAACAGGAAAACTCGGTGCAGGAGCACTAGTTTATCTGGATTGTCCATTATTATTGCTGCTGCTTTAGTTGATTTATATCTGGAAAATTCTGAGATAAATTATGTCCTCCTTTCACTATGAGTCTCATCATCATCTCATTGGTAGATGGGCGGGCAGCTTATTAGTGTGTGATTATTATCTCGTAAATTCATCGACACTTCTTTGCTTATGCTTCAAAAGAATTGATCTTATTTCTTATGGAACGAGTTTTCTTAGAAGTATATTCCGTATATTACATAATACATCAAAATATCCTTTGAGATAATGATCTATAGTATGAAATCTAACCAAGAAGGTATTGTGCCCAATCTTTGTACTAAGACTATGGTTCCCTTTATTGGCTTCTGAGGATTACATTCTGAACCCTACACAAGTGTTCCTCCCTTGACGTACTCGGTGAAGGCTAGTGCGACCAATCCTAACATCGCCAACCTTCCATTCCACAACTCAGCATCGGAAGTCATCAACCCGTCCGATTTGGACTCGGCCGTGACACCTTGAAACAGCGGAACGAGAGATGCGACCGAGAGCAGAACGCTCGTCCCTATGAACCACGGGATACCACCTTCATTAATCTGAGCGAACAAGTCTTGGCCTTTGGACAGTTCAACCGAAATGGCCGCCACAAAGCCAATCATGGCGAGTCTGCCATTGATCCTCTCTGGCGCCGGCCCGCTGAATGCGAACACATCTCTGAAGTTGGTGCTAACCTATCAACATGATCAACGTTAGTATACGCAAGAAGTGGTTATTTATTCGGTGAAATTAATTAGTCAATGTAAAACGCCATATAGCTATTACATTTCGCATGTACTATTCTATGCACACCTAGGCTGTCGCAACATTTGTAGTCCGACTAACTGGTCTTGTCTATGTATTAGAAATCGTTACCGGAGGACTATAATTGGTAGACAAAGTAATCATGTCATTAGAATGAGTGACCATCTCCCTTGGTGAGAAATTCAATCGGCAGAGTATCATCAAAATTTAATTTCTTTGACACTTACCATTAGGGACACTTCAATCCTAAAGTTTAATCTTTTTGAGTGGATAGAATCTACGTGTCTAAGTAAGGCCTTCCCAAAACTCGGATTCATGTGCTAGGAGACTCTGAAGCATCAATATACCTTTGATTTCGGGGATGGGTTCAGATCCGGCTTGTTCCCCTGCAACATTCACCAAGTACCAATGTTAGTTCAATAAACTTCCCAATATCACATTGTTGACGTTATAGGCAAGATCATTCGAAAATCTGCTACTTTACCTCAGTCATACATCTCACGCGTAAGCCACCTCGAGGAGCCAACCTAGGACTATGGTTGGCAGGGAAAAGTCCTCTCGCAACAGATTTCCTGGAACTAAGGTCGATCGTGGTCGTAGGACTCACAGGGATCGAGTGCATCAGGATTGTTGAGGCCATGATCTTCAAACAATGACCAAAAGTTTTGGGAAAACTAGTAGAACAATACCGAAAGGATGCAATCGAAACGAATCCGACAAAATTGGAGTGCTAGCGTCTTGGACTGTAGTAGAACGAGCGATCTGAAGTGGTATTTATAGAGTGCTGGAGAGAGACTGGTGGATGGTGTTGGCTTCACGCGATGCATGTTTGTTGGGGTTAAATGGTTTCACCTTGTCCGTTTAATGTGAGTGACGACGTGGATCTTCAAATAGCCCCGAACAGACAAAGGACAATGGTTTGAGGGACTTCGGTTCTCATTGGCTTTCGAACTTATGGCCAAGAGGGGAGTAACGTAGTTCGAGGTTTTCATCGGTGGAGAAACCCACTGGACCTTCAACTACCATGCATCGACGTGTCCTTGATGTCACATTCCAAAATGCATAAGAAATGGGATGACATGATAGTCCTTTCACACAAAAGATGGAGCTTCGAACATAACCAACAACCTATTATCGATGTATATATTCATCACACCTTGAAAACTACAAAAAAGGAGGATGACACAACTGTTCTTCCGCACGAAAGACGTAGTTGCAAACATAATTAACCGCCCGATATCAACGTGTATATCTCCATATATATATATATATATATATATATATATATATATATATATATATATGTATATATATATATGTATGTATGTATATATGTATGTATGTATGTATGTATGTATGTATGTAACGTGTGAAAAGACAGCTATGTCACCCCTTTTTTTTAATAATAATAATAAAACTAACCTAATGGTTATGACATCAAAGTTTCTATAATCTACCAAAGAATATGTATAATTAGAATTCAGCCAACCCAACAAATTATCAACAATTACGTATACCTCTCCCTTGAGCCATACCTAATATACAACTCCCAAAAGTTCCCTACCAATAATGCTTGTGTCCTACTTGCCTCTAATTGAGGAATAAACATGGAAGACGAGTGGAATTAGCAATCGTAGTCCAGTGAGTTGCACATTTCTTCTAAGAAAATTGAGTAATCACTATGCATATATTTCAAAGCAATACCAAAACTCCATAACCCAAACTTTAGGTATAAAATACATATCAAATCATAAATGAGTTGTTTCTTGTCAATAAAGCTTTATACTAATAAAATAGCACATTTAAACCATCATTGCAATGTAAGCATCAATAGTCAAGTTCATCGATTAATCTCTATAAAAAAAACCATGTCAATGGTATATTTCATTGACTAATCTATTACTCAATATACTATTACGAACGATACAACGCTTTGTGACAAGACGGTCAAGATTCCCTTTTGACAAAGTCCTCCACCTACAAAGTTGCTGGCTTGATTCAAAATAATATCCTAAATTGATAGTGCATACTCACAGCAGATTGATAGTCATATTGAGCATAAACAACTACCTTCCAATACTAGAAATTAATCTCATAAATAAAGTAAATAAATTTTCGCAACATAGCCCATTTGTCATTTTTCAATCATTCATAAACCCTTTCATAGACCAATTTGTGAAGCGATGTGTATATATATAATATTGCTTCACAATATCTTGCGTAACACGCTTACTAAACATTCATAAATAATCAAGGAGTAGTAACTGCTCGATTCGACTTTTTATGCAACAACAATGCCATTTTGTAATGCATACTATATATAATCCATAGCATTTTCGGAATATGAGTTTTACAAAATCAAAGAAAAAGTAGTACTACTCATCTCAAAATGCCTATTACCAAACAACGTAGCTATATACGCCAACAATCTCGTAATCCTAACAACTAAATGAGAATTAACATCAAAACCAAGTAAATTATTATAACAATTATAAATTGGCTAAACAATGCTTAAACGCTTATAAAACAACTCATATGTACTAATAAATCACACATTTAAAGTGCTTATCCAAGTCATTTGCACTGCGGAGCTCCCATGCAAACCTTAAAATGTTTACTTTGACCAAACAATTGCTTCAAAACAACTCTTGTCAAGCCTTATGGCTCCACAATACCATAAACTACAATTTCCATGAATTTTTTTTTTTTTGATAACTGAAGATCCGCTGGAGCCCTCTTTCACTTATGCTAACCATTTCCATGAAGTTCATAGCTTAACAAATCAAAAATCGGTCTTCACAGCTCAAATTACCCCTAACCCCAACAACTAAATCAGTTGGAGGAACGAAGGGTATGGGCACTTACTAGGCATTGCAAATCAAGGTTGAATTTGCTTGGCGATTCTTTCTTCCTCCTCCTCCTTCCTCGTCCTCTCTCTCTCTCCCCGCCCCGCTTTGTTTTGCGTTAGCTCTCAATCTCTTTATAAAATTGAGCTTGCCATTTTCTTACTTTTACTTTTTATTGTTTTCTTTTTCTTTTTTAAATGTGGGTCCCACGGCCCTCTTTGACATGGTCGAAGAAAAGTATCCAAATACCTTCTTTGCATATATATTAGATAAACCAATAAGTTGGTTGTAATATCAAAGTTTTTATAGTCCACCAAAAAGAATATACACAATTAAAACTTAGCCAATCCAATAAATCATCAACAACTATGTATACATTCTATCATCCTTACAAATATTTCTTTCTCGAAATTTAGACATACCTTAATCATCAAACAAATGATAGGGTTTGTGTCTTGCTTCTTTGTTTCCTATCGTTACAAAAACCTTCCAATCACCCTTTGCCCTTGCTAATTTTCTAGAAGCCTACCAATTATAGGGGCATTCTTCTGTGTGGAGCAGTTGCGTGTTAAGTGTCGCGGTTGTCCACATACAAAAATGAACTTTGCTATCAGCAGGCGCATCCCTCTGCATAGGACAATATTGTGCAATATGTTCCATTTTTCCACAAAGAAAGTATACTGTTGACTTGCGGTAACAAGGACTACCGAGATATCTCTTACATGTAATGCAAGAACCTTGAGTATTCTAACTTCTAAACTTCCTTAGTAGATCACTACTTCTTTCCTCACTATTGTCGCATGCATGGCTTTCTTGATAACCTATGAGCTTAAACCTCTTGTGCTAAGGCATATGTACCACTCTCCAACATGTCATGTTCAACCCTAATCGTTTGATCGAAAACATCTTTATGTGTTGTCAACACGAGAAACGTGAGTATAGTACAAATATAGAATTGAAGTGCTCACTGAAAGTGTTCAACCCTAGTCTTTTCACTAGCTACAAACCATCCTCAAATCTACTTAACTTATTAGAATGGGCCGTATACTCCACAACTGTTGAGCTACCTTTAGATATATTGACAAAGTCATTTATCTTTGCTTGAAATGACTCTAGGAAGAATTGTACATTAAAAGTCTTAGCAAAGTCTTTCCATGAAATGATTGCATCATTACTTTTGAGGGCCGATCTAGTTCCTTCCCACCAACAAATAGTTTCCCCTTTCAAGTATTGAGTGGTGAAGTTTACCTTTTGATTATTGTCGATATTTTTAGCTCTAAAACTTCCCTTTATGTTTTTAATCCAACCATTGGCTTTAAGAGGATCCAACTTTTCATCAAACTTAGGTGAGTCTGTCTTTCTGATTAGTGCGAAGGTGCATGGTGCATAAGTTAGTTGCTCCACCTTCACTTAATTCTTTCGTTTGATGATAGCAATGGATCATTACCAACATAAAATTAAATAAGGGAAACGGTTCTTGAGACTCTTCCCTAGTTTCACCTAAGTTGGGACTCCTATCAAATCGATTTTCTAGTCTTCTCTTTGAAGCTATAGCTTGAGAAGTTTAAGGCATATCTTTGGTGTTGGGAGCAGTGACTTGTTTGCCTTTGTTATTTCTATGAAGTGAGGTAAGCGTCTTTGAGTTGGAACGCATCATAACCTATATCTAAAGTGAAACATTACCTTAGCACAAAAAATATTAGCGTGCTAAAACTATCACACAATCCCACAACACCACATAAGATTTACGTCAAAACAAATCACAAACTAAGCTTTGATACCAAAAAATGTCACACCCTAAAATCAATGAGAAAAGGGGATGACACAGTTGTCCTTCCACATAAAAGATGTAGTCTAAAAAATAATCAACAATCTGTTAGTAACAATATTAGAGTTTCTATAATCCTCCAAAAAGAATATATACAATTAGAGTTTAACTGATCCAACAAACTATTAACAATTTTATATATTATATATATAAGTCCTTTAAGTCATATCCACGATAAAATTCCCAAAAGTTCACTAATAATAGTACTCTTGCCTTACTTGCCATTGACCAAGGAACTTGAAAACATAAAAGATGAGTGGAATAAGCAACTATAGTCTAGTAAATAGTACATATCTTCTAAGCATATCAAGTAACCACTATACATATTTAAACGTAGCTCATTTGCACCAAATTTGTAATATAAAAACTTTAAAATTAAAATGAGTTATATATGTTACTTTATCATAATATTTGCATAGCATAAATACACGTTTAAATCAATAATAACAAAACAACTATTAATAGTTCAGCCCACTGATTAATCTCAATACACATGTGGATGGTACATTCCAAAGACCAATCTCAAGCTCATATATCAACTATGATCATGCATAACACTTATTGACAAGGCAACCAAACTCTCCCCTTGGCAAGTTCTCCACCTATATAACTAGTGGCTGGCCCACAAGGATATCCTAAACTAATATGCATATCCACAAGTCATTTAATGGGCTCATAGTGATACTGAGTATCAATACCAATACATAACACCCTCCATATTCTACAAAATCCAATCCAAAAATCATTACATATATTACAATACGTTTCCCAAATTGTTTCAAATTCCATTTCATAAACTACTTCACAAATCATTATATAAATTTTTCATAAATTATAATTCAAATTAAGGACTTCTCGTGAATTTAAACTATAATCCAAAGATAACATTTTCATATTTAATACACAAATGATAGTAAATGCTCGATTCAATTTATCCAAGAAATATGCTCATTATTTGCTCATTCTTTACTCATAACATAACTTATCCATTTCATTTTCTATATATAACTTTACAATTTCAAAGAATAGATAATACCATTCAACTTGGAATACCTATGATCAAACAACGTAACTATACATGCCGACAATCTCATAATCCTAACAATTAAACAAGAATCGACGTCAAAACTAAATAAAATACTACAATAATTATGAGACAACTATACTAATCTTAAATGCTAACAAAATGACTCCTACACGCTAACAAAATTCTCAGCCAAAGTAGATATTCAACGTTATCCGCAACACAAAACTTGAGCATGACATTTGGTCGCGTTATAATTTTCTATATCAAATCTCATTTCAAGCGAACTCGCAATCAAAAGGAAAATCTTCGAAGTGTAACCCAAAGCTTGGCCGACCCAAAATCAAGTCAAAAACTGACGAGATATGACCAGAAAGACGTTGGTCTCGCATTGCTCATTACTCGCAGCTAACTTCAAAATTTTATTTTGGGCAAACTGTAAGTCTAAATCGAATTTCGTATAATCTTAGTCTTTGCTACATCCTAAACTATCTTTTTTATATGTATACACAGCTCAATGATTTTTTAATTGACATCGAAGCTCAAAATTGACTTAACATCAAATTTGTGCTGTAACTTCGAATATTGCTTATGTTAGATGAACGAAAGGTGTGATTACTTAGCAGGTGTTGCAAATCGGAGTTGAATTGATTTCACCAGATTTTTGTGATGCAAAACCCTCTTTCCTTCTCTTTCCTGTGATGCAAAACACTCTTTCCTTCTCTTCTTCTTCTTCTTTCTTTTCTTCCTCTCTTTTTCTTTTCTTTCACATACATGTCTCAGTCTTCTCTATCCCATTTCCCTTATATATAAACTAACTGTGCACTTCTCTTATGTTTTTTTTTTTTTGGGGCCTTTCCCCTTTTACTTTTTGGCTTTAAAAAAAACATATTTTATACTTGATGCAAACAACATGCCATGACTTCGAAGCTCAAGCATGACCCACTACTCTCTTCTTGTCTCTCTTCAACTTTCAAAGGCACATTCACTAGGAAAGATTGTTGAACTTCATATGCGTAGCTCTTGATATCAATGAGGAGTTGCGGCAACGCAACTCAAATATCAATTATTGAGGAAGACACGCAAGGTTCACTTCAAGAAAACACTCTTATTAATGAATGATGGCATGCCAAGCACGCTTTCACACTCACTTATGGGCGTTAAGCTTATTCACACACTCTTAGATAGATGTCAAGCTCAAGTCTCACGGAGGGTGTTCGGGTATTTATAGGTCCAAGGAGCTGGTTATGCCTCCTAAAATATCTATATTTCAAGTAAAATATCTTTCTAAAAATATCTTCGATGCTTTTCGATAATGTTTCCCTAGAAATATATAGATAACATCTTCCTAGATATTTATAGAGAAAATATCCTTTAGATATTTTTGTCTTTCTCTATATAATTCTAGAGAAAATATATTCCTAGTTATTTCTACATTATTCATTAAATAATCTTCATTAATATATTTAGATATTTAGCTTATATAGAAATAACTAAAATTCTTGAGAGAAGAAAGGAGGTGTATTTTTTCAACACTCTCCCTCACCAGCTACTTTTCTATCAATGTTGATCGTGTCACCATACAAAGTTGTTTTTTAAAATTCCCCAGCTGCCTTACTGTCTTCATTTAACCTTTTGTGCGCTCCTTCATGACTTCTTCCATTTTCAATGCTAGCTACCCCGATTTAACATTGTCCGCTTTAGCTTCAATTGGTCATTTGACTGCGTCTTTCAATTGGGCTTTGTGAAGCTTGATATTAAACAATGCCAATTTGGTTTGTGCTTTAGTTGCTTTTTCCTTCATCTCACCTAACTCGGCATTCATAATCGACAACTCTTCTATAAGACCTTTGAGATTATAGCTTACGTGGTCAAGTCTTTTACTATCAATTTTCACTCTATGCTTCAATTGATTCAATCCCTCGCGAAGCACTTCATCATAGATGTCTTGGTCCTTTTTGGTATAGGTCTTCTTCTTCTTCTTACTCATATTCCACTGATCCTTGCAACACAAGATGTGAGGTGGAATTTGGCTCTTGTTCTTTGGGTAACATTTCTCTTTCCTATCTCACGTTCTCTATTTTCCTTGAACTTTTGTAGTTTCTTGAGCTCACATTGGAGCTTCTCATGCTCTCTTTATTTCATTTTGAGCTCCTTGTCCTTTTGTCTTAGCATCTCCTCTATCTTCACCCTCTTGATTCTCAACTTCTTCATTGTCTCATGCATCTTTTGTAGCTCCATCTCAAGGTTGCATGCTAGCAGCACCACTTTTTTCTTCGAGTTTGCCATCGGCTTGCTATTCTTCTTTGACAATGTGACAAAGGTTGTCATATTATATGACTTGGTGATAGAGGAGGCTGTGAGCTCTTCTTTTTGCTCCTCTAGGACCTCTACTATTATTGTTGGAAAGTCCACTCCTTTTCACATCACCTTTGGGATAGAAGTTGTGACATCCTGAATTTTAGGTTTTTTTTTCGATTGAATAAGTTGGGCTTTTCATCAACGCGCCTATAGTCTTTTTCTCTGAGTTGGTCACTCATAAGATAACTAACCTATCAGGTGAAGCCGTTAAGGAATATAAACGCAATAGACTTGAGAATTCGATCAAAAATAGACTACTCAATCATGCTAATTTACAATGGTCAATATGGCATTGTCAAAATTGATTATAAGTCAGAGATAGGTTTGTTCAACTGAGGCATGTGATTAAAAAGTGGGTAACTCCACTTAATTGCAAAATTCTCGTTGAATGGCACTAAACTGATTTTTATGCCATTTATGTTCCCTATGCTCCTATTTGAAACCTTAAGATTTTTATGACAACCGAGAGTCGCCATTGTGTCGAAAATGTATAATGCGGTTTGAAAATAATCGACCACCAGTGAATTGCGCTAAAAATTCCTAAAAGCTACTCAGTAGGTTAGATCATGCTAAAATCACGTTCGGTTGAAATTAACCATAAAATTAAACCTGGTTTGAAGAATTAAAAGTTTGTGCGTGTCACAACTTATTTTAGGAACGTCGACTCATCCTTCAAAGAATTTTTAGCGAGCCCGAGATTTTTATGGAAAATCAATTCAGACAATTCGGAAAAGAAAGGAAATTCGGAAAGGCCAAATTGAGAGGATTTTTGGCCTCCAAAGTGTGCTACCTGACGAAGAGAAATTGTGGAAATTATGTAGGCTTCCTCCACAGCAAATTTGGTTATCAAATTGGGGAAGTTTGTGAAAAAATTGAAGTCCAAAGTGAGGAAATTCGTAGGCTTGTATGAGGGTTGCAACATTTGGCACCAAAGTTGAGCTTTTGTGGAAAATTATGCAAGAAAGTATTATGGGGGACAAAGAGGATGAACTTGAGGGCTTGTGGGACCAAGAATTGATGAGTGTAGAGAATTACTTTGACTTCCCCACTTCTCCAACTTCCTTCGCTCGCCAAGCCATCGGTTCTTCCCCCCTTTGCTACCTCTACTTTCTTTTTCAATTTTCTTTGGCTCGAGTGCCCCCTTCCATGGACAAGCTACTTTTGCTTTCCTTCATTTTTGTCGAAAGAATCCAGGGCCCACATTTCCACCAGCGATCGGCCATCTCCACCGAATTTCCTTCAAGTCAATCGCCAACACCTACGCACATTCATCATCTCCTTTTTCCCTTTGTGCTTCAGCGACGCCACCTCTACAATACGTCATTCACCCCTAACCATTCCCCACACCAACAACCCCTCCAGCAAAGCCTGACGTCAATGCCAGCAGAACTCCCCAAGCACTGACTCCACCGCTTCGTGCTCTCCTCCTCCTAGCAGCGACACCCGCATGCAGCACTCCACCGAAGCCAGCCCCACTTCTATCCTTGTGTCTCTACCCCAAGCCCAGCTGCTCAACTTCCACTGATTCAACCCAACAAAGCCTGAAGTCAAGCCCAACAGCATCGCCAATGCTGCTCCTTACGCTCAACCCAATCCTAAGCCGAGGCCAGCCCACTTGAAACCGACCAGTAGCCCTCCATAAAATAGGGCCGAAGCTCAACCTTAGTTGAGCCGTGTTGGGCTATTTTTAGCCCAATTCATACTCCAATTGGCATCGCCGTAGGCCCAAGTTTTGGCCGCCATCGTGCTGCCGTCACCGTGAACCGGTTTTTGCGCTAAATTGGTGAGTTTACTCACTAAACTCTGCTTATTGAGTTAATGACGTTTAATGGGTGTTTAGATTAGATTAATTAAGGTTTATGTGGTTAGTTAGAACGGATTAGTGATTTAATTATTCATTTATGCATGTTAGATGGATAGAACAGCTTAATTAGGGACTAGATAGATCGTGCTATTTATCTAGATTGGTTCGAAAAATTTTCCGGCCCGTTTCGGTGTTTAATTAAACATTTCCAGCCTAAGTTTCTATTTTTGATAATTAATTACATTTATTTAATTATTTTTATATTTATTGAATTATTTAATATTTTTCGGAAATTATACCGAGATAGCTAGTGATTGAAATTTTGTGCCAATTGCATTGGTGTGCTTAGTTTGTGCAATTGAATACTATATTATGCAAATTGAGTGGAAATTGTAATTTTGGGTATTTATCCCAAAATTGTGAAATTTTGGTATTTTGTTCAGAAAATACCAGGATGTCAGTTTTTAATGCCAAAAAATTTTTTAGGCACTATAATAAATAATGAGATTTTCAAAAAGAAAAATATAGCATTTTTGGCTCAAATTGACTGTGTACCCACACACAATTATTTTATCAAGTGTTTTTAATATGAAGAAAATAAACCAAGTTCGTTATTTTAATTAAATCATTTAAATGCAGAGCACAATGCCCTTGGCTATGAGTGAGTGATCGTGTGATGGTTCATGGTCATGGCAAGATGACTATTGAAAGTTGAGGTGACATATGTTGTGTTGAGGGAACCCGATGGGTTGTGAGCCGGTAAAGAACTAAGTGCTATACGATAATAGAATCTCATGTGAGCAACCTCTAGTACATTGTACCGTTGCTTGTTGTAGTCAAGGTCTAAGTGCTACATGGTGAATTGAGTCACATAGGAGTCATCTCTAGAAGCCTTGCAGTACTTTCATGCATAGTTAAGAAATAAATACTACGCGATAGCGAGATTTAGTCAAGAACTAAGTACTACACGATAGCAAGATTTTGTGTGAGTTACATCTAGAACCTTATACTAGTGGCTTTTATAATCAAAAACTAAGTAATACATGACAGCGTGACTTCGTGGGAGCCACATCTAGTACTTTGAGTTATTGTTGAGTATAGTCGAGAACTAAGTGCTACACGACAGTGTGAATTCGTGGGATCCACCTCTAGTATCTCATACTATGACTGATTGTGGTTAGGAACTAAGTGCCACGTGATGTCAAAACTTCATGGGGAGAGGGCACCTCTAGAACCTCAAGTCTGGTACTGAGTATTAAATCAGAATATTGAGTGGGGATGCTGAGGTTAGATTGGGAATTTGAATATTTAGAGTGAATAATTGGGACCCTTGTGAGAGATTGTTTGATTGAATGATGGATCGATTATATTGATTTAATTGATTGATTGATTGATTGACTAAGATTGAAATGAGACGTTTCAAATGCTCGAGTGTTGTTACTGCACTTATGTGATATATGAATTGTGCTAACATACAGGAGAAAACTGAGACGAGATAAGTCTTTTGTATTGTGTGTATAGATTGCCTTTAGGCGTATTTCTTTTATAGTCAAGGTTTAGGGAGTGAACTTGCTGAGACATTATCTCACCTGGTTGTGGGCTTAACTTTTCTGGTTCCTAGTGTGAAGAACTCAAAGCTTGAGGCAGCAGGGTCAAGAGCACGGGGGCTTAGAAGTTCTTTTTGAAGATAGACCCCATGTACTTAGACCCTAGAGTTGGCCTCTGTTTGTAAACTAGATTGTGATTTTTTAATAATGTGTTGATTTAAAATTTGTTGTCCTGCTTTTCTATATCATGTCTGTTGTTGTCAGGGGATTAGTTTATACGCTTCCGCATATGCATTAAAATGAATGGGTCGGCGATACATCCTGAAATGTCACAATTTTTATTGACCACCAAGGGATGGCCACATGCTCGAGGTTTAGGACGTGACAAAAGTTATGGCATTTCTTTCTATCTGCCTAAAGTAACAAACTCTAATAAAGTGTCCTACAAAAGTTATGGCATTTCTTTCTATTTGCCTAAAAAACTAAGTATTACACAATAACAAAGGCAAACAAGTCAATGCTCCAAACACCAAAGATATACCTTAAACTTCTCAAGCTATGGCTTCAAAAGGTATGGCATTTCTTTCTATCCCATTTCTTTCTTTCTACCGTCCGCTACACCTTTCACTGCTTCCATCATCACAATCATCCTCAGTGAGCTCCCCCTAGCTAAGTGCTCTTCCTTTTTGATCGCTTTTACTATTCTCCATGATTAATCCTTTGTTTGCCATCCTTAATGCTTGCACCATTTCTCCTCTAACCCTCGAACCCTCTTTTATTATTGAAGAGAGAACTTCATTTTACTTAACCAAGACCTTAGAAATTTGTCTATCTCAAGCCTCTTAGTTGGTCAATACATTTTTCAACTCGTTTAGAGTTGGCTCTTTTGCCCATCCACAAGTAGCCTTAACGATATCATTATATTATAACCTTAATCTGTGAATGATAATTCTCTCATCCTTGTCTAAGAGATGGTATTCTGAGAATTAAATTTTGAAATTTCTTCACAGATAGATCTAAGTTTGGAGAAATATTGACTTGGCATCATATTTTGTGACAACACCAACAATAGCTCGTTTTGCAGCCTTTGCAACTATGCAATATTCATCCTCGCGAATAGTATCGCCAAGTTATCACATGCCACATATGGGGTATTTGCGTTCTTGTTGTGCTGTGACACCTCATTTTCAATAGTCACAGCAAAAACTACATGTGGGTACTCCAATTTTTGTAATGGGACCTATTGAGCTTTTTGACACTGTTCACCATATTTGAAATGTCAACTTGGATATAATGCTCAACACGTTACCAAGTAAGTTTGATCCTAGATCAATAGATCACAGTTCTTGATTGTGCACTGGCAAAATTTCAACGTACTCTGATACCTGACCATTTGCTCAAGTACAATGGTCCCGAGCCATTGTTTTCATGTACCACGATCCCGATCGGGCTGTTCACTATTCCGACTACTTGCTTTGATACCAATTGCTGAATTGCGGAAGTGTAAATTTATAATGTGTATGTGCATGTGGGACAAGACTTTGGCAAGTGATCAAGCGAAGGAGCAACCAGTGTAAGGAAGAAAAATGATGTTTAATGGTTTAAGTGTATTACAGGACATGGGAATTTTGGTCTCAACTCTTGATACCAAATGTTGAGTTGCGGAAGTGTGACTCAAATATCAATTATTGAGGAACACACACAAGTCTCACTTCAAGAAAACGCACTCTTATTAATAAAGGCACCCTCTTACAATGTTGGTTGGGAGTGAGAGTGCTAGTATGAACACCTAGAGGGGGGCGAATAGGTGTTTAAGATAAATCATGGCAAATATATGCGGAATAAAATAAACTTCAAACAAAGGAGTTAAGGAAGAGAATAAGAACACAGAAATTATAGTGGTCCGGCTTAATCCAAGCCCACGTCCACTCTCCCACGCTAACAGCCTTCTTGGCTGGATTCCACTATGCAATCAACAAAAGATTACAACTTTAAGTGCAAACACTTAGTAGATCACACTATCTCACTAAGTCACTATTTTGGTATTTCTCTCACGATCACAAACGTTTAAGCTCTTCAAAAACAAGTATATGATCGAAGGTCGCTCAGACTTTGGAATTATAAATTCTACGCTCCGTCTCTTACTTGCTCATCGGTCATTCATCTCCTTAAATACTCCTCCACTTCCAAACTAGCCGTTGGACAGCATCCCAGAGAATCGTCTTCCAATATACCCATTGGACAGCTCTGTATCTAGAAGATTTGGTAGCCGTTGAGTGACAAAGGTAGAATCCCAAATTGATTCCGATCGCCCATACAAACGGAATCTTGGTTTCCATAAGTAAAGCTTCTTCGTATAGAAAGATCTTGTCTTCAACATCTAATTGTCAATCAAATCAATCTTGATGTGGAATCCAAACCAGATCACTAGCCGTTATATGATTGGGCTTGAGTTACGATTCATCGAATCTGGATGTAAAGTCTGAGTCTGTAGACTTTACAATTTGGGTCTGTAGACTTTAGAATCTGAGTCTGGCAATCTTCAGACTTTGAGTCTTGAGTCTGGCAGTCTTCAGACTTTGATAATATCTTTTACATGTTCTATTATCTGCATGGTCTATTACTCAACCATCAAACATGTTAGTAGCCTTTGATTTATTTTAGGATTTCCCTAACAATCTCCCCCTTTTTGATGATGACAAAACAATCTCTGAACATGCAGATTTGTAAACACGCTTTTATTAATTTAAATCAAAGGATATCAGAAGATAACAAATAGATTGAGCATAATAATATATAGAAAATAATCACAGCTCAATATTATGCAATAAATAATATCAACCAATTAGCACATATGCATATTCATATCTTCTCCCCCTTTTTGTTATAATCAAAAAACGATAATAATGGATTCACGTAGAGAATGATAACAAATATCTTGCATGAATCACAATTTCGAAAAATCAGCTTTTATCGAATATTAAAGATATGCAATATAGCTCACTTCGATCATATCAGTAAATATCCAATAAAAATCACGGATGCATCATAAAATTCACGTACCATTTTTGTCATAATAAAATGATAATATCAATATGAGATTTGTTAATGACAAAAGGTAATAAGAGATGCACTAACCGGATTTTGTAGAATAAATTCTGACACAATTACCTTTCCTTCCATCCATAATAAGATCACGATCAATCAAAAAAGATTTTTCCATAATTGATCAAAGCTCCCCCTCAATTTGTTGCCTTTTTGAGATGATCACGATTCTTTTCCTTTTCTTTTGGATTTGCTTTCTCCCTCTGTGATCATGACAATATTTGCGAATGGAATTGTTGCTTGTGCACGTTGAGCAGAATATTTTTCCATTATTTCATCTGCAACGATCATTTGCATTTTGAAATTTGAGGCAAAAATTTTCTTCAATCAAGCTCTTCTCGAATTCAACCTGCATTAACTTAACAAACTTTTTCCACAAATAATATCCACGTAATATATAATGCCATTTCTTCAAATAAATATGTTGAATAGCGTATATAAAATTATCAAATATTAAAATTCAGAACTATTCAACGTTCCGTACGACACATAAGGGATTTCCTCAACAATTTGCAAAAATTTTGCATAAGGAATGGAATCTTTGAACCTCCAGAAGATATAATAAAATCTTCATGGTTTTCTGATCGAGTTTTCCAAAATTCATATGGAAGATTCTTTTATGACCTGCAAATTCTTATATAACAGATAATAATCTTTGCAAAAATGTCACGTAATATCTTCCTTTGATTTGCGGATCAAACTTGCTAGATATAATATATCTTCTAAGAATATAGCAAGAATATCCATGAATATGCAGTAATATCTTTCAAGATCAAAGAGATTTCCTTGAGCATAAATTTTAGATATGCATTTTGCATAAGGAAATATATATTTCTGTCACGTGCCAAAATCGCAATATCTTATATTTATGACAAAATATATTCGCAATATAATAAAGAATCATCCAAAATCATGATAAATGCATGTAGAAATTTGCAAGGCGGGATGATAAAAAATATTCGCTTACCCATGGTATATATTTGCAATATACCATTGATTAAAAAAAAATCATTACCAATTGTCATAGGAGATATTTTCTGATTGCACCAAAAATTGCGTAGATTTGCAATCATCCTTGCCTTATTGAATTTCCTGCAATCAACTCATTTCCCTTTTTGGTATCCATCAATTTGGATCCTTCAATGACGTTAGAGTAAAATATATAATCTCCAAATATTCTTTCTTAATTCATCATAACAGAGTACTCAAAGAAAGAATATTATGCACAATGATATTTTGAAAAATAAATTCTCACTTAGTCATGGTACAATAAAAACAAAGAGAATAAAATTCCTTGAGTATCTAAAAATATCTTGCATTATCACGTAAAATATATTTTCACTTTGCAAAATATGATTAAATCTGAGAGTATAAAATTAGACAAAATAATCTGAATTATTTCAAATAATCACACGTACTAAATCAAATCTCAACTCACAAATCACAAAAACAAATTATACAATTCTTTCTTCCATAAAGCAAAATATGATCATTATAAAATCTCAATCAACCAAGGATATATCGAATATCAAGTATAATGAGAATTATTGCCCAAATCAAATTGAGAATAAAAAAATTCCTTACCAAATCCTCTTTCTTCTTTCTTCTTTATATCCTGCAAAAGTAACTTATCTTTTCTTTGGTACCCTTTTTTTTTTTTTTTGGGTCCATGAGAGTTAGCAGAATATGCTATTTTTACCCAATTTTTCTTGATAGGTCTCCAGACTTTAAGACAATCTTTCAAAAAATGTTCCGAATCTCCACAATTTGAACATTTGACGTCATTTCCATCAACAGGTTTTACAAACACTTTTTGAAAATGATTTTTGTAAAATGCCTTTGAAGGTTTTTGTCTAAGTCTCTCTTTTACTTTATGAAAATCAATTAAAGAATTATTTTCCTTATTGAAACCAAGTCCTGACTTATTATAGTAAGGAACTTGTTTAGAAATAATATGCTCTAATGTTTTTGATCCATTTGAAAATATTGTCAAAATATTTGAAAATTCTTTCTTCAAAGAATCATTTTCTTTAACAAGCAAATCTCGATTTTCTTTTATTTGTAGAAAATCTTTTTGCAAAATTTCAAAATTTTCTTTTTGAGAAAGATCTTTTTTGCCTAAGCCAAGAATTCTCCTTTTTAAGTTCGAAAATCCTTTTAAGAGAAGATTTGATATTTGAACAAAGCCCATTTATATATTTTGAAACTTTGAAAGGAATTGTTGAATGACTTACCTTGATTTCCTCATCGGATTTTGAGTCTGATTCTGAATCAGACTCTGATTCTGAGTCTGTGTTTGAGTCAGACTCAGATTCTGAATGTGCCATCAAGCATAGATTTCTTTGCTCATCATCTTCTTTCATGATTCTTTTCTGGCCATTATGCTTGTATTGACTTCTTCCATCGAAGTTCCTTCCTTTTCTACTCAGCTTTTTGAATTTCTTGACCATAAAGGCAAGTTCTTCGTCGTCCATGTTATTTTTTGAGTCTGTTTCATCAAAAACAGCATTAGATATTAAGGCGATGGACTTCTTACCTTTGGGATCTTCATCATTGAGTTGTTCCACTTCATAGGATTGAAGAGTGCCAATCAATTCATCAACGGAGAGTGGCATAATCCTCTGAGTCTCCCGGATTGAGATCTTAACATGGTTCCAATCTTTTGAGAGACCTCGCAAGAGTTTGTTGACCTTCATTGGAGAAGAAATTGGATGACCTTGATATGCCAAACCGTTTACAATTTCTGTAAAACGATTGAACAGATCTCCAATCGACTCTCCTTGCTTCATCTTGAAGGATTCATATTTGCCGAGCAGGAAGTTTACTTTTGTCTCTCTTACACAATCGGTCCCTTCATATGTAACATGAAGTTTATCCCAAACTTCTTTTGCTGTTTCACATGAAGAGATTCTATTATATTCAGTAAGAGACAAAGCGCAATATAAAGAATAAATTTCTTTTGCATCAAGCGCTTCTCTTTTGGATATCTCCATCCGAGACATAGGAGCGATGGGGTTGATTCCTCTTTCCACAACATCCCATTGTAAGAGATCTCTGGATCTTAGGAATGCTTTCATTTTGTTCTTCCATACGTCATATTCCTTTCCATCAAAATATGGTGGCATTGTGTTGCTTTGCCCTTCCATAAGTCCTGGTGCCAACATACTAGCCATAAAGAATCTTTAGCTCAAAAGTAAAAACACTTTTATAAACCGAGCACTTGGCTCTGATACCAATTGAGAGTGCTAGTATGAACACCTAGAGGGGGGTGAATAGGTGTTTAAGATAAATCGTGGCAAATATATGCGGAATAAAATAAACTTCAAACAAAGGAGTTAAGGAAGAGAATAAGAACACAGAAATTATAGTGGTTCGGCTTAATCCAAGCCTACGTCCACTCTCCCACGCTAACAGCCTTCTTGGCTGGATTCCACTATGCAATTAACAAGAGATTACAACTTTGAGTGCAAACACTTAGTAGATCACACTATTTCTCTCACGATCACAAACGTTTAAGCTCTTCAAAAACAAGTATATGATCGAAGGTCGCTCAGACTTTGGAATTATAAATTCTACGCTCCGTCTCTTACTTGCTCATCGGTCCTTCATCTCCTTAAATACTCCTCCACTTCCAAACTAGCCGTTGGACAGCATCCCGGAGAATCGTCTTCCAATATACCCATTGGACAGCTCTGTATCTAGAAGATTTGGTAGCCGTTGAGTGACAAAGGTAGAATCCCAAATTGATTCCGATCGCCCATACAAACGGAATCTTGGTTTCCATAAGTAAAGCTTCTTCGTATAGAAAGATCTTGTCTTCAACATCCAATTGTCAATCAAATCAATCTTGATGTGGAATCCAAACCAGATCACTAGCCGTTATATGATTGGACTTGAGTTACGATTCTTCGAATCTGGATGTAAAGTCTGAGTCTGTAGACTTTACAATTTGGGTCTGTAGACTTTAGAATCTGAGTCTGGCAATCTTCAGACTTTGAGTCTTGAGTCTGGCAGTCTTCAGACTTTGATAATATCTTTTACATGTTCTATTATCTGCATGGTCTATTACTCAACCATCAAACATGTTAGTAGCCTTTGATTTATTTTGTCATCTTCAAAACATCATAAGGGATTTCCCTAACAGGGAGAACTCTTCTACACACTTGTGCGCTAAGCGCACACTCACTTATGGAAGCTAAGCTCCCTCGTACACTCTCAGAGGGATGCTAATTTCAAGCTCCACAAATAAGGGTGCTTGGTATTTACAGGCCTAAGGAGGTGACTATGCCTCCTAAAATATATTCATAAAAGTTTCCTACATATATCCTTTATGTTTCTAGTCTACATAATGTCTCATTAGAAATATCTAAATAACATCTCCCTAGATATTTATAGAAAAAATATCTTATAGGTATTCTTATCCTTCTCTAGATATTTCTAGAGAAAATATCCTCCTAGTTATTTCTACACTCTTCATTAAACATCTTTCAATAAAACTATCTAAATATTAAGGGGGCGCATGACAACTACCTATTTTTATTCCAGAAACAAATTTTATATTCCAGACTTATTTCTAGAATAAAAATCCGTTTGATAAACCTATTTCATTTTTCTATTTCTAAAATAGATTCTTGTTCTAGAAATAGGCTTGGAATAGAAATCAGAAGTAGAAATTCTACTTCTTTATTTCTGGAACAGAAATGAGAAATAAAAAATCTTCTCATCGTTCATCAACCGGTCCTTCATCTGTCACCGTCGACCACCGTTTATAAGTCGCCCGCCGGCCGCCGCCGCTGCCACGTTCGCCAGCCACCGGTCGCCGGCCGCTGCCCGTCATCGGTCGTCGGTCCACTGCCGTCTGAAAAGAAAAAAAAAATTATCATTATCAAACGGATTTCTATTTTTAGAGTAGAAATTTTGTATCGTTATCAAACAGTTATTTTTGCTTAAAAACTCTTATAGAAATAGAAATAGAAAAATGTATTTCTCTTCCATAACCTATTTCTATAACAGAATAATTATCATTCACCCTCCAAGGTAATATGGAAATATTTGAAATTCTTGAGAGAAGAGAGGCGATGCATTTCTTCAAAAGGGTCTAGAGCTCTTTCAAGAAATTGAACAGCAACAAGAATTCGGAGCGTAAGCACTCAGTGCATCAAGGCTGTCCATCATTATTACTGTTGCTTTGGTTAATTTATTTCTGGAAAATCCTGAGATGAGTGTGTTCTTCTTTCACCTTTTAGTCATATGAGTCTCACCGTCGACTCATTCGCAAAGGTGCCTGCAGCTTATTAATCTGCGATTACCATCTTGTAAATTGATCGATGCTTATTTACTTTCGCTTCATATGAATCGATGTTTCTTCTTACGGAAGGAGTTATCTTGAAAGTATTCTTCGCATGGAATAGTCCACTGACATATCCTTTGAGAAAATGATCTACAATATTATAACTGTAATGTCAAATCTAACCAAGAAGGTATTGTGCACAATCTTTGTATCAAGATAATGGGTCAATTTATTGGCTTCTGAGGATTACATTCTGAACCCTACCCAAGCGTTCCTCCCTTGACATATTCGGTGAACGCTAGCGCGACCATTCCCAGCATTGCCAACCTTCCGTTTCACAACTCAGCATCGGAAGTCATCAACCCATCTGACTTAGACTCGGCCGTGACTTCTTGAAACAGCGGAACAAGAGATGCGACGGAGAGCAGAATGCTTGTCCCTATGAACCACGGGATGCCACCTTCACTAATCTGAGCGAACAAGTCCTGGCCATTGGATAGTTCAACTACAATGGCTGCCACGTAGCCAATCATTGCGAGCCTACCATTGATCCTCTCAGGTGCCGGCCCGCTGAATGCGAACACATCTGTGAAGCCAGTGCTCACCTGTCAACATGATTAACATTAGTTTACACAAGGATTATTTATGAATTTAATCAGCAGAATATCACCAGTTAAATTTCTCTGAAAACACTTATCATTGAGAAACTTTTATTCTAGCGTTTAAACTCTGTATATACAAAAAAAAGCGACCTGTATTTGGCCTCCCCAAAACACGTACTCTTGTGCTAGGAAGCTCTCAAGCATTAATATACCTTTGATTTTGATTTCTGGGATGGGTTCAGATCTGGCTTGCCCTCCTGCAATATTCACCAAGTACCAAGGTTACTTCAAGTAACTTCATAATATCACATTGTTCACGTCACAGGCAAGATCGATCAAAATTCTGCTACTTTACCTTAGTCATACACTTCACGCACAAGCCAACTTGGGGAGCCAACCTAGGACTATGGTTGACAGGGAAAAATCCTCTCACGATAGATTTCCTGGAACTAATGTCAATCACGGTCCTAGGACTTGCAGGGACTGAGTGCATCAGGATTGTTGAGGCCATGATCTTCAAACAAGGACCAAAAGTCTATGGAAAACTAGAAGAAGGGCACTCAACTCAAAGGGTGCAACTGATTCGACTCTGACTAGACTGAAGTGCTACCGTCTTGACTATACAGGGGCTTATATGAGGCGGCATTGATACAGTGCCGGGGAAGAGAGAGAGGTGGAGAGACTGGTGGATAGTGTTGGTTCCACGCGATGCATGTTTGTGCGGGGTTAAATGGTTTCACCTTGTCCGTTTAACGTGAAAGTAACGACGTGGACCTTCAAATAGCCTTGAACAAACAACGGACAAGTGATTCGTGGGACTTTACTTCTTGTTGGCTTTCGAATGCCAGGCCAAGAGGGAAGTGACGTAGTTCGAGGTTTTCGACGGTGGATAAAAACATTGGACCTTCTACTACCATGCATCAACGCGACCTTGATGAAAACGACATGTGGCAGCTTTGCAGCTCAAGCACGGCACGCCACTCCCTTCGAGTTTCAAAGGCATATTCACTAGGAAGGAGCCGTAGCTCTCTTGAGAATTTGACCTGCAACGAGATTTCACTCGATGCATCTGCTCGCGGGATATGATGAGTGTTTCATGCGATTCCCTTATGACCCCCTAGACCGGCGATCGGAAAATGCGTTCAATGTGGGGCGATGTCTATCAGCACAAACCTAAGAGCGTTTTACCAAAGCAGAAGGAATCCAAGTTCAAATAATTTCTGAGGTAGTGAGCTCATAACTCAATAGCTTAAGGTTCTATGCGAAGGCTGACCCAAGTGACTTTCCGATGATTGAGGCGTGATACTTACTGTAGTGCATCTTGATCAAAAATTTAGGTCTCGCACATTATCACAGCGTCATTGAAGCACCCTAATATCTGTTAAATCCCTTTAGATAAGCCAGTTTACACCAGTTCTCAATAGGAGGAATAAGGATTCCGATTTTGAAAAGCATTAACTACACGTATCAAAACTAATTATCAATCTCAGTCCCTTACATTCACATTTTTCAGACAGATTCTGATTCTGACAATATAGAACCGAACTTGCCTATTAACTAGGGGAAAGTACGCCTAAATTGATAATATATCAGAAATTCTTGCCGACCCACTTTGCCTGGTATCGGACATGCTTATCATTAGAGATATCAGGCAGGGTTGTTCAAACGAACGGTTCGGGACAATTCATCAAAGCACTTCGAGAAAAATTTCACCTAAGGAACATATTGCTCTCTGTAAGATGGGATAATTTTTTAGTGTAGCAGACACTAATCTACATCCACAGAAAGATTAACCAGTGTCTCTAAGCAACAATTTTCATGCACCGAATATTATCTGTCTCTGTCAGAAGCTCTTCGGAACAACTTATGATTTCTACTGCATCGTGCTCCATCAGCTGAACCTCTCTATTCCACAACCGATGAAATATCACATAAAAATAAAGCGAAGGCAGAGCATCTCCACCTTAAAACATAACACCTCTGCTTGTCAAATCCAAAAGTTCAGGCATACACTACAGTTTCTAACTCAACAAGCTCGTAGAATGGAGGAACATAAATGTCTTTCACATCATTGATTCTCTGATTTCTCAGGCTCCCCATGATGAGACTGCAATGTGGATGTCACAACCAACGACCTCAAGCTTTGACTAGAGTAATCTCCCTTAAAACAACTAGTGGAAAGAACGAGGGAGAAACACCTCCATCGAGTCAATCTTTCAATTATGCCGTGCATTGTCTTTGTGGAGTATTTGCATTTTTCCACGAATACTTGACAAATGATTCTTCTAACTCTCTTTCCCCACTCACTTCGTTCACAGCCACGACCTCACAAATTTCTCTCATCTGGTCCTGGCTAAGCTTAAATGCCACTGATCTAATATTGTCTTCAAGGTTCTTGACTTTTGTGGTCCCTATATCATCAAAGTTTGTTATAAACATCACAAAATTAACAGCCGCCTCATTTGACACACTTCTCCTGATTTTGCAAAAATCAACAGCTAGTGGCATAGTAACACAAAATCTACTATTATGTGACTCAATGTTTGCCCAAAATTGTTACCTGGTATTGGGATAACGTCATCCCCTTGATGAAGAAGCCACGCGAGGGCCAGTTGAGGAACAGTGCAACCATATTTTGCAGCCAGGTCAGCAAATTTTTGATATATAACTTTGTTCTTCTCTAAGTTCTCACCGGTGAATCTTGGATGCATATTCTATCACAAAACAATAGAAAATTAATATAGAAGCATATCTATCACTGATATATCACCAAGAAATCCGAAAATTTGGTTTCTAAGGCAGTAAACTGTTGTCTGCTGTATTCTCTGATTTAATCCTCTCGCAAATTAAGAGGTTGATTAGAGCAAGACTTAGTAGTTGTTTGAATGAGAAGGGAAACGTGTCCTTGTCCTTAGATAGGCATTAGATGTTGTGCAGTAACTGAGGACTTCCATTTTGGGTCTTTCAGTTGCTGTTTGTTGGGCTTGTAGCAGGATTGCTCACCCTGCTTTCTGTTGTTGACGCTAATAAATTCTAAATACCAACAAAAAGTAATTTACCAAGTTCGGATGGTCACATAATCTGGATTGCCAATGGACTAATTATTAATATCATCAAAATAAATGGCGAAAAAACATACCAACACGCTCTCTGGGGGCAAGCTCTCAACAATTGCCTTCCCACCAAAGAATCCATGACCTAGAGGGCTATATGCGACTATCCCAATGCCAAGTGCTCTGAAATTGAAAGACAGGCAAAAACTGACTCATTTCCATGATATCTTGAGGGGAAACAGAAAACAACTTAAGGATCATAGGAGTAGACCTGCAAAGTGGAATTATTTCATCCTCAATGTCAGGAGTCCACAGAGAATACTCCATTTGCACAGCCGTGATTGGATGAATGGCATGAGCTCTCTTTATCGTATCGATGCTAGCTTCTGACAGACCAATGTACTTTATCTTCCCTTCCTCCACCAGCTTCTTGAGTTCTCCCATCTATCTTACCAATTGCAATTGATTTAGTTAAACCAATTTTTCACATTGCAATTGTTGGAGAAAAATGATCATACGCTAGAAAGCAATATGAAGAAACACCATGATTCAACAGTGCTTACAGTATCCTCTATCGCCACTGTGGTGTCCACCCTGTGCTGAAAGTACAAGTCTATGTAATCAACCCCGAGTCTCCTAAGACTACCTTCACAGCATTCTCTTACATAATCAGGAGTACCTCTGATGGCAGGTTGAGCCCCCGCCAACCTTGCTATGCCGAATTTCGTCGCTAACTGAACCTGCTCTCGCGGAAGCTCCTTCAGAGCCTGAGTGAGTAATTAATTTGGTCTCAGTAACAGGACAACCAGCAAAGAAATTAGGCATAGTTTCAGTCTCAAAACGTCCATTTCTCAAGAATCTTCAGGGTCAAACTTATCAAAGAGAGTTTAAATCTTGATGTGTGAAAGCTAATTAAAACAGGTATCACCTTTCCGATCATGATCTCATTGTCATGATCTTGACCATAGACATCTGCTGTATCGTAGAAGGTGATGCCCTTCTCAAATGCTCTCTTTATGAGTAAACATGCAGCTTCATGGGAAAGAGGAGTATTCATGGCACCAGAGAGTCCTGCGCATCCAAAGCCTAGTCGAGAGACCTGCACAAGATGAGAGGACGTCATTTTCAGTAGTCATCTCTTCAATATCCTATCTCAAATCTGGTGAAGATCAAAAATTTCTTCACTATCCTAAGAACAAGAGTCCTGAATAAATAGTTCCCCTACTCCCTTGAAATGACTTGAACATGCTAAGTGTCCATCCTCGCTTGCCCTTGCCAGAACTAAGAGCACACCCAAGCCAAGCTACTCTTGAGCTGCTACGAGCCAACTCAATTCAACGTGATCCTTTCAAGTTTGAGGCATGCAAGTATTGAATGGAATCGAGAATATGATTGAGCATACTTAGACCCTCATAGCTGAATATAAGATATCCAAATTAGAGTAACACATCTAAATACATAAGAAACACTTATTACGCTGTTTTCCAATTTCATGATACTTTCAAAGCTCACTTAGCTCGAATTCCAGCTTAGCTCGCAGTCTCACATAGAATTCTTGCTTTTGGACAGTGATTTGAGCTTAAGCTAATTACCGAACACTTGACTGAGTCGAGCTCGAGCTAAACTCAAGCTCGGTCGAGCTCGAGGAGTCAACTGGGGATGACTTGACTGTGATCACACCCTTAATCAAAAACCCAGATCACACTCGTCAACTAATGCAAGGAGCCAAGGACTTTAGGCACGATAATGCACTCTAAAGCTTCTGAACAGTACCTTGGTCAAATATCACAATAATCAGGCACCATCTTTAGGGTCTGAAACGAAAACTATTGATCTTGAAAACACGAACACAAGAATTCAATAATCACTTGAATAGAGAAGGCTCACAAGGACAAAAGGAAGCAAAGAT
The DNA here is from genome assembly GCA_019915205.1 of Eucalyptus rudis. Lineage (NCBI taxonomy): Eukaryota > Viridiplantae > Streptophyta > Magnoliopsida > Myrtales > Myrtaceae > Eucalyptus > Eucalyptus rudis. Next base: position 2,462,938 of record JAHMTN010000183.1, read on the forward strand.
TGTTACCTCCAATCCCTGACTGCCCAGTTTCACCCTGGGAATCTGAAATCGCTTCTCCTCCTCCATTTTCCCTTCTCTATTTCTGCTTCTCTTTCTCTAACGAAGATGGGTTGAGGATGAAGAGGCAAAGGACAGATTCTTGAGTCCTGCCATGACCACTGTCGTTGAAGATGACAGCGGCAACTTTTTCTTTAGGATTAATACGTCGACGTAAAAATTCTAATTTGTTATACCTGTAGTCAACTTACCTCAATTTAATTTTTCCATCATAAATTTTTTTGATATATTTATAATAAATTTATATTAATTAATTTTCATTAGATTAGATTAATATTATGAAAAATCACAAATTAATATATCTGTTAACTGTCACATGTTATACAACTCAGTTTGGAGTTTTCCTTTTCTCTGTCTTTATTTCCGACGATAAGAAAATTTTGATTGGCTTGTGCAGAGAGTAAGTTGAATAATAGTCAGGCTGTCCTGTTGAATCTCATACATGACGGTAATGGACTGCAGATCCAACTGATTCTTCCAGAGTTTTGCTAATTGCATAGGAATGGAAAACTGGAGTTGCGAGATCCCCTTCAATGCGACTAATTGCAATCATTATATATTAGATAAGAAGAGAGATTGGTAAAAAGGTCTAGGAGCCAACTTCGTCCAACTTTACACTTTTTCAACATGAACTGAGTATCTCAAAGATTGTGGTATTTCTTTGGATTGGTAGTAATGAAATGGATGCGGGTTAGGGCATGGGTTCTTGTTTTTCCTTTATGTAAAATGATTTTTCGTTTGATCTTTCGGTTCACCATACCCACTAGGAACATGCTCCATATGTTCCGACGTGACAGGAGTTTGTTAGCGGTGATTGGTAATATTTCATGTTCAAATTCGAGCAATGATCAAATAATTAATTGCTTAAACTTACCGCACCTCATTTACACGACTATTGACCGTGACGCAGTAAAAGTTATTGTCTAGACCCAAATCTATCAAACGGAATTCATCATGACCCTCAATTAAATTAATCTCGCGAGTGCTAAAAATCCAATCTCTAGATTTGTTGCGGACAAGCAACATAGCAACTTGTAGCACTAAAATGGCGAACTTCCATGGAAAATCATCATTAATTCCCTCATGCCAATAGAAGCAACACTAGGATGATAGATTTGGGGAAAAGTTTCAAATAAAGGTATAAAACGAGCCGTTTTCTTAATATATGGGTTAAAGTAGACTTTGTCTAAGAAAAAAGACCTATAATGATCAACTTAGTCTTAAGTAAGGACCTAAGCTCATCGGCCTACCAAATTTTTGCCTGCCAATTTGTACATAAGAATCACATGCTTATTCTGTTAATTTTGTTGAAAATTTTGCACTTTGACCAATTTGAAGAAGCCCCAAATTCAAGCTAGGGTTGTTTGACAGTTCCTCATAGGGCAATTTTCCTCCTAATATCACTAATATAACTTCTGTTTTGATCATCTTGGCCGATCTTGGTTTTGTGATCCGATCTAGGTCAGTTTTTCAAAATGGAGCCCAAATCATAACCTTAAACTTCCCAAGTCCTCTAAATTCCTTTATTTCGATCGAGTTCATTTTCCTAAATTAGTGCAAGTGATCTTTCCTTCGTCCGAGAGAAGATGATTATCGCTTGTTGAAGCAACTTTTTTAACAAGTCGTGGTTATGTCATGGAATACCATACCAATGGCAATGACGACAGCAATGATAAATGCACCCTCCTTCCATGCCTACACTGTCGACTTCTATTTTCCATTTGGGTGAATCTAACAACCCACAAGAGCCAAAGAAACACGGATTAGCTCGAGCGTTGCAAATCAAGCAAAAGATTGAAGGAAATCGCGAACGGGATATGAGATTCACTCCCCCATTCAATTGCATTAAATTGCGGACACAAGCACACGTTTGAGTGCAGGAATTACACGACAATCCACTCCTAGTGGCCACCGGTGATGAAGGCATGAGACTTCTACTATGCGTCCTCATGAAAAATGAAGTCTTGTTCATCATCACGGACATGCCATGACGCACTCTACTTTCCACTAGGTCTCTCTAGATTTATAATGAGTTTAAATATATATTTGATCTCTTTTTGATGACGAAGGCATTGAACTTCTGTTGCTTATGCCATTCTCATGGGAGGGATACGGATTCTGACTTTGAAAAGCATTAACTCCACGTATCAAAATTAAGTATCAAACTCAGTCCCTACAATTCACATTTTTGGGACAACTTTTGATTTTGACAATTCTCCATGGTATGAAGCATCTTGATAAGCAATGCAGAAGCATGCTACAGCAAAGAACTTGCCAACAAAGTTGGGGAAAGCACTCCACAATTGATAACGCATCAGTTATTTTTCCTGACCTGCTCGTTTGGCGTCGAACATCCTTATCATTAGAATGATCGAGTTGAGCTGTTCGAAAGAATGGTTCTGGACTATTCGCCAAAGCACTTCGAGCAACATTCTCAGCTAAAGGAACGTTTTTCTTGAGGAGAAAGACACTAGAAATGCCATATAATTTTTTTTTTCGAAACCCTTAAATGCCCTTTAAAAAAAAAAAGATCATTTAAGTGTCAATTCCGATTTGAGTCGCCGAAAATCCGACGTTGCCATATTTTATTAATTTCTTGATCTTCCTTAACTTTCCAGCATGCCCATTCTGTTGGAGAAATCTTTCCAGAATATTTTGAAGCTGACAAAACATTTCTATCAGTCTAGTCTGGATAATTGCAGACCTTCTGTTTAGAGTCTGAAAACTTTCAGATCACCAGACTCAGCACTCAAGACTCAAGATTCAAGACTATTCTCATTGACAGTTTTTCTAATCCAGTGATGAAAGCAATCCAGAGCCGAAGTATTTGGTTGAGGATTTAGTCCTATCCTCTAGAAAAGATCTCTTGGCTGGATAAATATAATGGATTCTTTTATTCGTAATCAAGATCGTTTGAAGATCCGATGGTCGACGAAATATTCTTGGAATGTTCTATTCTTGGAAACCAAGATCCTGATTGTATGGGCGAACAGGATTGATAGGCTATCGTCAAGTTCTTTTAATAGCTCGAATGATCTTCTTGATTGATTCCGTCCAACGGGTAGATTGGAGGAATTCCTTTGGTAAGTGCCAACGGGTATGATGGCATAAAGGAGTATAAAAAGAAGACGTTCTAGTTGCTTTAGTGTATGATCGATAGAGAAATTCCAAATTCTGAAGCACCTTGATTATTAGTCGATATATTTTGAGCGAAATTGTATACACAAATAGTGTCTATACTTAGTGATACCTTGAGCGAGTGTAGTAGATCATCTATACCGAGAAATCAAGGAAGAACAAACACTGTAACATCTCTTTGTTCATAGTGGAATCCAGCTAATAGACTGTCAGTGCAGAAGAGTGGACGTAGGCTTGAAATAAGCCGAACCACTATAAACCGCGTGTTCAATTTTCTCTTCCCTTTCTATCAGTCTTACTTTAATTATTGTTTGTCTCAAATCTATCAACTGTCTAGTATTGTGCAATTATCGAGAAAAATCTTTTATATACCTATTCACCCCCTCTAGGTACTTATACTAGCTATATCACAATCAGCATTTAAAAAAGAAAGTGATCAATTCATTACTATTCGTTATTATAAAAAAAAAAATGATCACTTTATTGCCAATCGTTGTTAAAAAGTTGTCTATCTCAAGCCTCTTGGTTGGTCAATACATTCTCCAACTCATTAGAGTTGGCTCTTTTGGCCATCTACAAGTGCCCTTAACAATACTATTATATTCTAACCTTAATCCGTGAATATTCGTTTAAAAAAAAAAAATCTGTGAATATTCTCTCATCCTTGTATAAGAGATAGTATTCTGAGAATTAAATTTTGAAATTTCTTCATAAATAGATTTAACTTTGGAGAAATATTGACTTGCTGTCATATATTGTGGCAACACCAACAATAGCTCGTTTTGCAATTTTTGCAACTAGGCAATATTCACCCTTGCAAACGATGCCGCCAAGTTATCACCTGTCACATTTGGGGTCTTTGCGTTCTTGTTGTGTTGTAACACCTCATTTTCAATAGTCACAGTAAGAACGTATAGAGCCTTACCTACTTTGATGTTCCACTTTATTAACTCGCCATCGTTCGTGGGCGGTGTGGTGTTGCTGCCACCCATGACATCTCACAAGTCTTGACCAAACAAATAAAACTACACTTGGGTGGTCCAATTTTTGTAATTGGAGCTATTGAGCTTTTTTACGCTGTTCACCATACTTGAAATATCAACTTGGATATAATGCTCTACACTTTAACAAGTAAGCTTGGTCCAGATCAATAGATCACAGTTCTTGATTGTGCATTGGCAGAATTTCGTCGTACTCCGGTCCCTAACCATTTGTTCAAGTACAATAGTCCCAAGCCACTGTTTCGTGTACCATGATCCCAATTGGTCTGTTCACTATTCCCGACTACTTACTTTGATATCAATTGTTGGATTGCGGAAGTGTAAATTTATAATGTGTATGTGCATGTGGGACAAGACTCTGGCAAGTGAGCAAGCGAAGGAGCAACCGAGGTAAGGAGGGAAATGGTGTTTAATGGTTTAAGTGTATTAGTACCAAAAAAGTTCTAAACATATTGCATTGGTATTAATTTAGTCATAAACTTTTCGATTGAACCAATTTAGTTCTAAACCTTTTAATATTGATACAAATTCAATTCATTCGGACAATTTTGGCCGGCCGACGCTAATGTGGACGTTGGCCAGTGGCCGAACGCTAACATGGTAATTTAAAAAAAAAAATCGAATTTTGTATTAATTTTCTTTCTTTTTTTTCTTTTTCCTTTTCTTTTCTGGCGGTGGCCTGCGAGCCTCTGGTGAGGCCCGTCAGCCACTAGGCAAGGGCTGCGAAGCCCTCGCTTGCTGGCAGCTTCGCCCGGATCTAGGCAAGGCTGGCCTCGCCTAGGCCTTGCCCACCCGCCTTCGCCCGCAGTTGGAGGCGAGGGCTGCGACCCTCGCCAGCAACTAGCAAGGGCTTTGCGGCCCTCGCCTCTGCCCTGGCGATGGCTGCCATGGCCTTGCCTAAATGTGGGTGAAGCCACCTCATCAGTGGCAGGTGAGGGTTTCGCGGCCCTCGCCGGCCACTGCTAGAAAAGAAAAGGAAAAAGAAATAATAAAAATTAATAAAAATTCGAAAAAATCATAAAGATTGCCACATCAGCATATGGCCGACGTCCACATCAGCGCCGGCCGGCCAAAATTGGTTAGATAGACTAAATTTGTTCCAATATTAAAAGGTTTATGACTAAATTGGTCTAATTGAAATGTTTAGGACTGAATTAGTACAAATGGAATAGGTTTATGACTTTTTTGGTACTTTTCCTGTATTACATGACATGGGAATTTTTGTCTCAACTCTTGATACCAAATGTTGAGTTGCAGAAACGTGACTCAAATATCAATTATTGATGAAGACACACGTCTCACTTCAATAAAACACTCTCTTATTAATAAAGGCACCCTCTTACAGTGTTGGTTGGGAGAACTCTTCTGCACACTTGTGCGCCAAGCGCACACTCACTTATGGAAGCTAAACTCCCTCGCACACTCTTAGATGGATGCTAATTTCAAGCTCCACAAATAAGGGTGTTTGGTATTTATAGGCCTAAGGAGGTGACTATGCCTCCTATAGTATCTTCATAAAAGTATTCTACAAATATCCTTGATGTTTCTAGTCTACATAATGTCTCATTAGAAATATCTAAATAACATCTCCCTAGATAATTATAGAGAAAATATCTTATTGGTATTCCTATCCTTCTCTAGATATTTCTAGAGAAAAAATCTTCCTAGTTATTTCTACACTCTTCATTAAACATCTTTCAATAAAGATATCTAGATATTAAGGTAATATAGAAATATTTGAAATTATTGAGAGAAGAGAGGCCATGCATTTCTTCAAAAGGATCTAGAGCTCTTTCGAGAAATTGAACAGCAACAAGAATTCGGAGCATAAGCACTCAGTGCACCGAGGCTGTCCATCATTGTTGCTTTAGTTAATTTACTTCTGGAAAATCCCGAGATAAGTGTGTTCTTCTTTCACCTTTTAGTCATATGAGTCTCACCGTCGACTCATTCGCAAAGGCGCCCGCAGCTTATTAGTCTATGATTTCCATCTTGTAAATTGATCGACGCTTATTTACTTTCGCTTCATATGAATCGATGTTTCTTCTTACGGAAGGAGTTATCTTGAAAGTATTCTTCAAGTGGAATAGTACACTGACATATCCTTTGAGAAAATGTTCTACAGTATGACAACAACTGTAATGTCAAATCTAACCAAGAAGGTATTGTGCACAATCTTTGTATTAAGATAATGGTTCAATTTATTGGCTTGTGAGGATTACATTCTGAACCCTACACAAGAGTTCCTCCCTTGACATATTCGGTGAACGCTAGCGCGACCAGTCCCAACATCGCCAACCTTCCATTCCACAACTCAGCATCGGAAGTCATCAACCCATCTGACTTAGACTCGGCCGTGACTCCTTGAAACAGCGGAACAAGAGATGCGACCGAGAGCAGAATGCTTGTCCCTATGAACCACGGGATGCCACCTTCACTAATCTGAGCGAACAAGTCCTGGCCTTTGGATAGTTCGACTGCAATGGCTGCCACAAAGCCAATCATTGCGAGTCTACCATTGATCCTCTCAGGTGCCGGCCCGCTGAATGCGAACACATCTGTGAAGTCAGTGTTCACCTGTCAACATGATTAACATTAGTTTACGCAAGGATTAGTTATGAATTTAATCAGCAGAATATCACCAGTTAAATTTCTCTGAAAACACTTAATCATTGAGAAACTTTTATCCTAATGTTTAAACTCTATAAATACAAAAAAGCGACTTGTATTAGGCCTCCCAAAACTCGTACTCATGTGCTAGGAAGCTCTCAAGCATTAATATACCTTTGATTTCGATTTCTGGGATGGGTTCAGATCTGGCTTACCCTCCTGCAATATTCACCAAGTACCAAGGTTACTTCAAGTGACTTCATAATATCACATTGTTCACGTAGCAGGCAAGATCGATCAAAATTCTGCTACTTTACCTTAGTCATACACTTCACGCACAAGCCAACTTGGGGAGCCAACCTGGGACTATAATTGACAGGGAAAAATCCTCTCACGATAGATTTCCTGGAACTAATGTCGATCACAGTCCTAGGACTTGCAGGGACTGAGTGCATCAGGATTGTTGAGGCCATGATCTTCAAACAAGGACCAAAAGTCTATGGAAAACTAGAAGAAGGGCACTCAGCTCAAAGGGTGCAAATGATTCGACTCTGACTAGACTGAAGTGCTACTGTCTTGGCTATACAGGGGCTTATATGAAGCGGCATTGATATAGTGCCGGGGAAGAGAGAGAGCTGGAGAGACTGGTGGATGGCGTTGGTTCCACGCGATGCATGTTTGTGCGGGGTTAAATGGTTTCACCTTGTCCGTTTAACGTGAAAGTAACGACGTGGACCTTCAAATAGCCTTGAACAAACAACGGACAAGTGATTCGTGGGAATTCAGTTCTTGTTGGCTTTCGAATGCCAGGCCAAAAGGGAAGTGACGTAGTTTGAGGTTTTCGACGGTGGAGAAACACATTGGACCTTCTACTACCATGCATCAGCGCGACCTTGATGAAAACGACATGCCGCGGCTCTGCAGCTCAAGCACAACACCCCACTCCCTTCGAGTTTCAAAGGCACATTCACTAGGAAGGATCCGTAGCTCTCTTGAGAATTTGACCTGCAACGAGAATTCACTCGATGCATCTGTGTCGCCGGATATAATGAGTGTTTCATGCGATTCCCTTATGACCACCAAGACCGGTGATCGGAAAATGCGTTCAATGTGGGGCAATGTCTATCAGCACAAACCTAAGAGCGTTTTACCAAAGCAGAAGGAATCCCAGTTCAAATAATTTCTGAGGTAGTGAGCTCATAACTTCATAGCTTAAGGTTCTATGTGAAGGCTGACCCAAGTGGCTTTTGGATGATTGAGGCGTGATACTTACTGTAGTGCATCTTGATCAAAAAATTTAGTCTCGCACATTATCACAGCGTTATGAAGCACCCTATTATCTGTTAAATCCCTTTAGATAAGACAGTTTAAATACAAATTTGACCTCTCTACTTACAACAAAGATATCGAACTTCTGTTGCTTACACCAGTTCTCAATAGGAGGAATAAGGATTCCGATTTTGAAAAGCATTAACTACACGTATCAAAACTAATTATCAATCTCAGTCCCTTACATTCACATTTTTCAGACAGATTTTGATTCTTACAATATAGAACCGAACTTGCCCATAAACTAGGGGAAAGTACGCCTCAATTTATGACATATCAGAAATTCTTGCCGACCCACTTTGCCTGGTATTGGACATGCTTATCAGATATCAAGCAGAGTTGTTTAAACGAACAGTCCGGGACAATTCACCAAAGCACTTTGAGAAAAATTTCAGCTAAGGAACATATTGCTCTCTGTGAGATGGAACAATTTTTGAGTGTAGCAGACACTAATCTATATCCACAGAAAGATTAACTAGTGTCTCTAAGCAACAATTTTCATGCACCGAATATTATCTGTCTATGTGTGAGAAGCTCTTCGGAACAACTTATGATTTCTACCGCATTGTGCTCCATCAGCTGAACCTCACCATTCCACAACCGATGAAATATCACATCAAAATAAAGCGCAGGCAGAGCATCCCCACCTTAAAACATAACACCTCTGCTTGTCAAATCCAAAAGTTCAGGCATACACTACAGTTTCTAACTCAACAAGCTCGTAGAATGGAATAACATAAATGTCTTTCACATCATTGATTCTCTGATTTCTCAGGCTCCCCATGATGAGACTGCAATGTGGATATCACAACCAACGACCTCAAGCTTTGACTAGAGTATTATCCCTTAAAACAACTAGCGGAAAGAATGAGGGAGAAACACCTCCATCGAGCAAATCCATGGTCAATCTTTCAATTATGCCGTGCATTGTCTTTGTGGAGTATTTGCATTTTTCCACGAATACTTGGCAAATGATTCTAACTCTCTTTCCCCACTTACTTCATTCACAGCCACGACCTCACAAATTTCTCTCATATGGTCTTGGCTAAGCTTAAGTGCCACTGAGCTAATATTGTCTTCAAGATTCTTGACTTTTGTGGTCCCTATATCATCAAAGTTAAAGTTTGGTATAAACATCACAAAATTAACAGCCGCCTGATTTGACATACTTCTCCTAATTTTGCAAAAATCGACAGCTAGTGGCATAGTAACACAAAATCTACTATTATGTGACTCAATGTTTGCCCAAAATTGTTACCTGGTATTGGGATAACGTCATCCCCCTGATGAAGAAGCCATGCTAGGGCCAGTTGAGGAGCAGTGCAACAATGCTTTGCAGCGAGGTCAGCAAATTTTTTATATATAACTTTGTTCTTCTCTAAGCTCTCTCCAGTGAATCTTGGATGCATATTCTATCACAAAACAATAGAATTTATATAGAAACATATCTATCACTGATATATCACCAAGAAATCCGAAAATTTGGTTTCTAAGGCAGTAAACTGTTGTCTGCTGTATCCTCTGATTTAATCCTCTTGCAAATTAAGAGGTTGATTAGAGCAAGACTTAGTAGTTGTTTGAATGAGAAGGGAAACGTGTCCTTGTCCTTAGATAGGCATTAGATGTTGTGCAGTAACTGAGGACTTCCATTTTGGGTCTTTCAGTTGCTGTTTGTCAGGATTGCTCACCCTGCTTTCTGTTGTTGACACTAATAAATTCTAAATCTAACAAAAAGTAACTTTTTAAAGTTCGGATGGTCACATAATCCGGATCGCCAATGGACTAATGATTAATATCATCAAAATAAATGGCGAAAAAACATACCAACACGCTCTCTGGGGGCAAGCTCTCAACAGTTGCCTTCCCACCAAAGAATCCATGACCTAGAGGGCTATATGCGACTATCCCAATGCCAAGTTCTCTGAAATTGAAAGACAGGCAAAAACTGACTCATTTCCATGATATCTTGAGGGGAAACAGAAAACATCTTAAGGATCATAGGAGTAGACCTGCAAAGTGGAATTAATTCATCCTCAATGTCACGAGTCCACAGAGAATACTCCATTTGCACAGCTGTGATTGGGTGAATGGCATGAGCTCTTTTTATCGTATCGATGCTAGCTTCTGACAGACCAATGTACTTTATCTTCCCTTCCTCCACCAGCTTCTTGAGTTCTCCCATCTATCTTACCAATTGCAATTGATTTAGTTAAACCAATTTTTCACATTGCAATTGTTGGAGAAAAATGATCATATGCTAGAAAGCAATGTGAAGAAACAACATGATTCAACAGTGCTTACAGTATCCTCTATCGCCACTGTGGTGTCCACCCTGTGCTGAAAGTACAAGTCTATGTAATCAACCCCGAGTCTCCTGAGACTACCTTCACAGCATTCTCTTACATAATCAGGAGTACCTCTGATGGCAGGTTGAGCCCCCGCCAACCTTGCTATGCCGAATTTCGTCGCTAACTGAACCTGCTCTCGCGGAAGCTCCTTCAGAGCCTGAGTGAGTAATTAATTTGGTCTCAGTAACAGGAAAACCAGCAAAGAAATTAGGCATAGTTTCAGTCTCTAAACGTCCATTTCTCAAGAATCTTCAGGGTCAAACTTATCAAAGAGAGGTTAAATCTTGATGCGTGAAAGCTAATTAAAACAGGCATCACCTTTCCGATCATGACCTCATTTTCATGATCTTGACCATAGACATCTGCTGTATCGTAGAAGGTGATGCCCTTCTCGAATGCTCTCTTTATGAGTAAACATGCAGCTTCATGGGAAAGAGGAGTATTCAGGGCACCAGAGAGTCCTGCGCATCCAAAGCCTAGTCGAGAGACCTGCACAAGATGAGAGGACGTCATTTTCAGTAGTCATCTCTTCAATATCCTATCTCAAATCTTGTGAAGATAAAAAATTTCTTCACTATCCTAAGAACAAATTTCCTGAATAAATAGTTCCCCTACTCCCTTGAAATGACTTGAACATGCTAAGTGTCCATCCTCGCTTGCCCTTGCCGGAACTAAGAGCACACCCAAGCCAACCTACTCTTGAGCTGCTACGAGCCAACTCAATTCAACGCGATCCTTTCAAGTTTGAGGCATACAAGTATTGGATGGAATCCAGAATGTGATTGAGCATACTTAGACCCTCATAGCTGAATATAAGATATCCCAATTAGAGTAAAACATCTAAATACATAAGAAACTCTTATTACGCTGTTTTCCAATTTCATGATACTTTCAAAGCTCACTTAGCTCGAATTCCAGCTTAGCTCGCAGTCTCACATAGAATTCTTGCTTTTGGACAGTCGATTTGAGCTTAAGCTAAACCGAACACTCGACCAAGTTGAGCTCGAGCTAAACTCAAGCTCGGTCGAGCTCGAGGAGTCAACTGGGTATGACTTGACTGTGATCACACCCGTAATAAAAAAAACCCAGATCACACTCGTCAACTAATGCAAGGAGTCAAGGACTTTGGGCACGATGATGCACTCTAAAGCTTCTGAACAGTCCCTTGGTCAAATATCACAATAATCAGGCACCATCTTTGGGGTTTGAAACGAAAACTACTGCTCTTGAAAACATGAAGACAAGAATTCAATAATCACTTGAATAGAGAAGGCTCACAAGGACAAAAGGAAGCAAAGATTGTTACCTCCAATCCCTGGCTGCCCAATTTCACCCTGGGAATCTGAAATCGCTTCTCCTCCTCCATTTTCTCTTCGCTACTTCTGCTTCTCTTTCTCTAACGAAGATGGGTTGAGGATGAAGAGGCAAAGGACAGATTCTTAAGTCCTGCCATGAACACTGTCGTTGACGATGACAGCGGCAACTTTTTCTTCGGGGTTAGTACGTCGACGAAAAAATTCTAATTTGTTATACCTGTAGTCAATTTATCTGAATTTAATTTTCGATCATAAAAAATTTTGATATATTTATAATAAATTATTATCAATTAATGTTTATTAAATTATGCCGTCCATGTACAATCCATACTAGATCTGACCAACTGTTCATCCTACCTCCTCTACGTTCTTGACAACCCATATTTATTTCGGTAGTCTTTCAGTGACATATTTCGATCCTCTTCCCCATTACTTATAAAAGGTGAGCCACTGGCTCGGGAGGATATAGCTCAGTTGGTAGAGCTTCACTCTTGCAATTGGGTCATTAAGGTTACGGGTTGAATGTTTAATTGTCCAGGCAGTAATAATGTATCATAAGAAACCACAAATTGATATATTTATCAATTATCACATTTTATACATTTCAATAATTTGACAATAAAATTTAACGGAATATATACTTATTATAGGTATATTAGTTTGAAGTTTTCCTTTATTTTATCTTTAGTCCTGACTATAAGAAAATTTTCATTGGCTTGAGCAGAGAATAAGTTGAATAATAGTCAGTAATGGACTGCAGATCCAACTGACGGTAATGGACTACAGATCCAACTGATTCTTCCAGAGTTTTGCTAATTGCATAGGAATGAAAAACTGGAGTTGCGAGATCCCCTTCAATGCGACTAATTCCAATCATTATATATTAGATAAGAAGAGAGATTGGTAAAAAGGGCTGGGAGCCAACTTCATCTAACTTTACACTTTTTCAACATGAACCGAGTATCTCAAAGATTGTGGTATTTCTTTGGATTGGTAGTAATGAAATGGATGCGGGTTAGGGCGTGGGTTCTTGTTTTTCCTTTACGTAAAGTGATTTTTCGTTTGATCTTCCGGTTCACCATACCCACTAGGAACATGCTTCATATGTTCCGACGTGACAGGAATTTGTTAGGGGTGATCGATAATTTTTCATGTTCTAATTCAAGCAATAATCAAATAATTAACTGCTTAAACATATCGCACCTCCTTTATACAACTATTGACCGTGACACAATGAAAGTTCTTGTCTAGACCCGAACCTATCGAACGGAATTCTTCATGACCCTCGATTTTGTGAATCCTACGAATGCTAAAAATCCAATCTCCAGTTCGTTGTGGATGAGCAACGTAGCAACTTGTAGCACTAAGATGGCGAACTTCCATGGAAAATCATCATTAATTCCCTCATGCCAATAGAAGCAACACTAGGATGATAGACTTGGGGAAAATTTTCAAATAAAGGTATAAAATTGGCTGTTTTCTTAATATATGGGTTAAAGTAGATTTTATCTCAACTTAGTGTTAAGTAAGGGCCTAAGCTCATTGGCCTACCAAATTTTTGCCTGAAATTTGTACATAAGAATCATGTGCTTTTTCTGTTGATTTTGTTGAAAATTTTGCACTTTGACCAATTTGGGAAAGCGCCAAATTCTAGCTCAAGTTGTTTGACAGTCTCTTTGGGAGAATTCAAAAAAGTCTTAAACTTATTGCAATTGTGTTAATTCAGTTCTTAATTTTTTTAAGTCAATTTAATCCTAAATTTTTTATGATTGTATCAATTTAATCTATCCGGCCAAAATTAGCCACCCGATGCTAACGTGGACATCACTTGTCCTGCGAAAGCTAATATGGCAATTTTTTATATTTTTTTCAAATTTTTAAATACTCTTTAAATATTTTTAAATTTTTATTTTATTTTCTTTTTTTCCACATTCTCCTTCCTTTAGCCGATGAGATCAACCTCGCCAGTTAGTGGCGAGGCTCGTCCCTACTGACCATTAGCGAAGGCAACCCTCGCCCAACGACGGCGAGGTCACCGTCGCCAGATCTAGCGAGGCTTAGCCTCACCTAGCTATGGCGAGGTCGAGCCTCGCCGTCCTTGGGCGAGGAGCCTCGCTAGATCTAGTGGGGCCTCACCAGATCTAGTAGGGCCTCACCCAATGACAGCAAGGCCTCGCCGTCCCTCGCCTCTGGCCAACGCTAACCGACCAAAGGAAGGAGAATGTGGAAAAAGAAAATAAAAAAAAAATGAATTAAAATTTTAAAAAATATTTAAAATTTTGAAAAAAATATAATAAAAATATATTAAAAAATTTTCATGTTAGCTTTTGTCAAACGGCCAATGTCCACGTGACGTTAGCGCCGACTGGCCAATTTTGGGCGAATGGACTAAACTAGCACAATTGTAAAAGATTTAAAACTAAATTTGCCAAAAAAAAAAAGTTTATAACTAAATTGACACAATTACAATAGAGACCTTTTTGATAATTCTCCCCAGTTTTTTTCACAGGGCAATTTTCCTCCTAATATCGCTAATATAACTTTTGTCTTGGTTTTGTGATCCAATCTAGGTCAGTTTTCCCAAATGGAGCTCAAATCATAACCCTAAATTTCCCAACTCCTCTAAATTCCTTTATTTCGATCAAGCTAATTTTCCTAAATTAGTGCAAGTGATCTTGCCTTCGTCCAAGAGAAGATGATTATCGCTTGTTGAAGCAACTTTTTTAACCAGTCGTGGTTACGTCATGGAATACCATACCGATGGCAGTGACGACAACGATGATAAATGCACCCTCCTTTCCATGCCTACATTGTCGACTTCTATTTTCCATTTGGGTAAATCTAACAACCCACAAGAGCCAAATAAACTCGAGCGTTGCGAATCAAGCAAAAGATTGAAGGAAATCGCGAACAGGATATGAGATTCACTCCCCCATTCAATTGCATTAGATTGTGGACACAAGCAGATGTTTGCAGGGATCACACAACAATCCAGTCCTAGTGGCCACCGGTGATGAAGGCATGAGACTTCTACAATGCGTCCCCATGAAAAATGAAGTCTTGCACATCATCACGGATATGCCATGAAGCACTTAGTTTCCACCAGGTCTCTCTAGATTTGTAATGAGTTTAAAAATATATTTGATCTCTCTTTTTATGACGAAGGTATTGAACTTCTGTCACTTACGCCATTCTCATTGGGAGGGATACAGATTCTGACTTTGAAAAGCATTAACTACACGTATCAAAACTACTTATCAAACTCAGTCCCTACAATTCACATTTTTGGGACAACTTTTGATTTTGACAATTCTTCATGGTATGAATCATCTTGATAAGCAACGCAGGAGCATGCTACAGCAAAGAACTTGCCAACAAAGTAGGGGAAAGCACTCCACAATTGATAACGCATCAGTTATTTTTCCTGACCTGCTCGTTTGGCCTCGTACATGCTTATCATTAGAATGATCGAGTTGAGCTGTTCCAAAGAATGGTTCGGGACTATTTGCCAAAGCACTTCGAGCAACATTTTCAGCTAAAGGAACGCTTTTCTTGAGAAGAAAGACATTAGGAATGCCATATAAAAAAAATGTCAGAACACTTAAATGGCCTTTTTTTTAAAAAAAAAAATGATCATTTAAGTGTCATTTCCGATTTGAGTAGTTGAAAATCCGACATTGGCATATTTTATTAATTTCTCGATCTTACTTAACTTTCTAGCAGGCCTAGTCAGCATATAAAAAAAATGATCACTTCATTGCCAATCGTTATTAAAAAATAAAAATTTCAGTGAAAAAAAAAAAAAACCACGCCAGATAAAATTTTTAGTTATAAATGTCAATTTAATTTCTCTAGCTGTAATTTCTCGGTAAAGGCACCTAAGTGATCGTTTTTCCTCGATTTTGGCACTTAAATAAACTAGTGAAAACTCTTGACACTAAAGTGAGTACCGTATATAACTTATGGCACTTCTAGTGTTTTTCTTCCATTTTTCTTGGTTTTTATTTGTTGCTCTCTATAAGATAGAATGAATTCGAGTGCCGCAGGTGTTAATCAATGTCCACAGAAAAATTAACGGGCGTCTCTAAGCAGCATTTTCCGTGCATCGAATATTATCTGTCCATGAATTCGGACCAACAAGATATGGTCCCTATCCTGTCGCGCTCCATTAGCTGAACCGCTGAATTATTAGGTTGGAATAAAGCACAGGCAAAGCATCTTCACCTTAAAACAGAACACACCTGCTTGTTGAATCCCAGCATTCAGGCATACCCTACATTTTCTGACACAAGCAGTCGAAGAACAACGAAGGGAAATAAATGTCTTTTACATCATCCATTCTCATGATTTTTAAGGCTCCTTATTATAAGGTCGAAATATGGATATCACGACCACCGATCTCACGCTTCCACTGCAATGTTCTCCTCGCAACAAGTAGCGGAAATAACAAGGGAGAAACACTTCCATCGAGCGAATCCATGGTCAATCTTTTATCCGTGCCGCGCATTATCTTGGTGGGGTATCTGCATATCTCCATGAATACTTGGCCAACATTTCAAACTCTCTTTCCCCACTTACTTCATTCATGGTCACGGCTTCACAGATTTCTCTCATCTCGTCTTGGCTAAGCTTAATTGCCACCGATCCAATATTGTTTTCAAGGTTCTCGGCTTTTCTGGTCCCTATATGTCATCGCAAATGAAAGTTAAAAGTTTGAGATAAAACATGGGAAAATCAACAACTGCCTGATTTAACATACCTCCCCTAATTTTGAAAAAATCAAAGACTACTGCCACAGTAAAACTAAACCTACTACTATGTGACCCAATGTTTGCCCGAACTAGTTACCTGGTATAGGGATAACATCATCCCCCTGATGAAGAACCCATGCTAGGGCCAGTTGAGGAGCGGTGCAGCCATGCTTTGCAGCAAGGTCAACAACTTTTTGATATATAACTTTGTTCTTCTCTAAGTTCTCCCCAGTGAATCTTGGATGTGTATTCTATCACATAACAATAGACATCAGCATAGAAGCACACACTATCACTGCTATAAAACCAAGAGATCCAAAAATTTGTTTTAAGGCAGTAAAAGGTCGTCTGCATAATCCCACTCTCTCTGTAAGCTCTAATTCAATCCTCTAGTGAATTAAGAGGTTAATTAGAGAAAGGCTTAGTAGTTGTTTGAATGTGAAAAGTGTCCTTAGATAGGCATAAGACGTGCTGTAACTGGGCACTTCTAGTTTGGGTCACTCAGTTGCTGTTTAATGAGCCTGCAGGAGGATTGCCCTGCTGTTTGTTGATGCTAATAAATTAAGTATGAATGGCCACATAATTCGGATTCTCTAGCCAATAGACAAATGATTGATACCGTCAAAACAGATTGCAAAAAAACATACCAACAGGCTCTCCACAGGCAAGCTCTCAACAATCGCCTTCCCACCAAAGAACCCATGGCCTAGAGGGCTATATGCGACTATCCCAATGCCAAGTTCTCTGAAAGTGAAAGACATGTAAAAACTGGCTCATTTCCAGGATACATTGAGGGGACAAAAACAGACGTCTTGAGGATGATAGGAGTAGACCTGCAAAGTGGAATTAATTCATCCTCAATTTCGCGAGTCCACAGAGAATACTCCATTTGCACAGCTGTGATTGGATGAATGGCATGAGCTCTCTTTATTGTATCGATGCTAGCTTCTGACAAACCAATGTACTTTATCTTCCCTTCCTCCACCAGCTTCTTGAGTTCTCCCACCTATCTTACCAATTGGGAATGATTTAATCAAATCAACTTTTTACGTTGTATGATGATCCGCTCGAAAGCAATGTGAAGAAACACCATGATCAGACAGTGCTTACAGTATCCTCTATCGGCACTGTGGTATCCACCCTGTGCTGATAGTACAAGTCTATGTAATCGATCCCAAGTCTCTTCAGACTACCTTCACAGCATTTTCTTACATACTCAGGAGTACCTTTGATGGCAACTTGACCTTCCTCCACTGCAAAGCCGAATTTTGTCGCTAACTGAATCTGCTCTCTTGGAAGGTCCTTCAGAGCCTGAGCGAGTAATCAATTCGGTCTCAGTTATAGGACAACCAGGGGAAAAAATAAAAAAACTAAGAGGCAACTGAACACATTAATAAGAGGTATCGTCTGAGTCTCAAAATGTCCATCTCATAACAATGTTCAGGGTTAAAAATTATCACAGAGAGATTAAAATCTTGAAGCATGAAAGCTAATTTAAACAGGCATCACCTTTCCGATCATAATCTCATTGTCATGCTCATGACCGTAGGCATCCGATGTATCGAAGAAGGTGATGCCCTTCTCGAATGCTCTCTTTATGAGTAAACATCCAGCTTCATGGGGAACAGGAGCATTCCAGAAACCAGAGAGTCCCCCGCATCCAAAGCCTAGTCTAGAGACCTGCACAAGATGAGAGGATGGCATGAATTCAGTATTCTTCTCTTCAAGTTATTTCAATGTCTTATCTCAGATCTGGAGACAAAAAAAAAATCACTATTTTAAGAACAAGGATCCTGAGCTAAATGTTCCTCTACTTCTCCCGTGAAATGACTCGACTGTGTTTCCTGTCCATCCTCGCCTGTGCTTGCCGGAGTCAACCGCACACACAAGCCGAGCTAATCTTGAGCTGCTACGAGCCTGACTCAAACTCGACTCAATCCTTTCAAGTTCAAGGCATTCGAGTACTGAGTGGAATCAAGAATGTGATCGAGCATACTGACTCGAATAGCTAAATTCCTATATCCTAGTTAGTGTTACATCTAAATACATTAAAAACATGTATTACGTTGTTTTCCAGTTTCATTATACTTTCAAATCTCACTTAGCTCCAGCTTAGCTTGCAGCCTCATGTAAGGTTTGTACTTTTGGACAGACGATTTGAGCTCAAGCTTACTCCTGAACACTCTATCGAGTCGAGCTTGAGCTAAAATCAAGCTCAGTCGAGCTCAAGCAGTAAAACACTCAACTTGGGAAAATGTCACAAACAATCCCTAAATTTCTACTTAATGTGCAATCTTGTCCCTAGACTTTTAATTTGTTCAATTTAGTCCCTGAATTATCAATAAATGTCCGATCTAGTCCCTGACTATTTGAAAATGGACCAATTTCGCCTTTCCATTAGTTAAAGTTAATGGAATTGGGCATTTTGGTCTTTTTACTTCTTAATATTTTTTTCTTTTTTTTCTTCTTCTTCTCTCTTCCCTTTGCCGGCCATGGCGAATGGAAGCCGGCGTCCGGCGAGGGTTGCCCTCGCCTGGGCTAGCTAGAGCCGCCCTCGCCAGCGTCAGGCGAGGGCGACCCTTGTTGGCATCGGGCGAGGGCCTCCCTCGCCAGATCTGGCGAGGGCACCCGTCGCCCAAGTTTGACAAGGGTCTGGCGAGGGTTGTCCTCGCCCAACGCCAACAAGGACCGAGCCTCGCCCGACGCCGCTGAGGGCCGCCCTCGCCCGATGCCACGAAGGGCCGCCCTAGCCAACCCAGGGTCGCTCTTCCCTCCGCCATGGCCAGCAGAGGAAAGAGAGAAAAAAAAAAAAGGAAAAACAATAATCACTTAATAGTTTGAACAGAATGACTAAATTAAACATTTGTTAATAGTTTATGGATCAAATTGAGCAAATTAAAAGTTTAATGATGAAATTGAACATTAGATAAAACTTTAAGGACCATTTATAACATTTTCCCACTCAACTTTGATCACACCCTTATTCAAAACCATAGATCACAGATCAAACCCTCGTCGGCGTCGGGCGAGGGCCTCCCTCACCAGATCAGGCGAGGGCACCCGTCGCCCAAGTCCGGCAAGGGTCTGGTGAGGGCTGTCCTCGCCCGACGCCGGTAAGGACTGAGCCTCACCCGACGCCGCTGAGGGCCGCCCTCACCTGACGCCGCCGAGGGCGGCCCTAGCCAACCCAGGGTCTCCCTTCCCTTCGCCATGGCCGGCGGAGGAAAGAGAAAAAAAAAAAAACAATCATCACTTAATGATTTAAAGATAATGACTAAATTAAAAATTTGTTAATAGTTCAGGGATCAAATTAAATAAATCGAGGGCTACGTCTAACAATGTCGTCACGAGGGGATTCCCGTATAACTGTTCATCGGTTTGGTGTGAAGCTCATTCCCGAAGATCTAGCCGCTGGATTGGCTTGAATTTTGGAGGGAAGATCCCTTTCTATCCCCTCCTCATTCCCTCCGGAGGGATTTTCAAGAGGAGGACTACAGCTCGAGTTATCCCTGCCCTAGGGGTCGGGCTCTGCAGTTTTCTGGTTTTGGATTTCGCTTCTGGATTTCTGCATTTCAAGGAGATCTAACCGTTCGATTGGACTGAGTTTTGGAGTGTAGCTTCTATGCAACATCCTCTTCAACTCCACCGTTCGGATTTGGAATCTCTGGGCTACATTTCGAGGTAACCAGCGACCTAGGTTTCGATTTCTGCAGATCTTTTCTGGTTTTTTCGCCTGGTCTCTACTTCTTTACTGGATTAGCTTCGGTTGGATTGGGCTGATAGTTTTAAGGAAGCTTCCTCCTACCTATTTCATCATCCCCACCGAAGGATTTCAGCTAAAAAAGCCTTAGTTTGGGCGCGCACATAAACTGTTCGAAGATATTCCTGTAAGGGCCCAAGCTTGTTTCGGCGGTTTCTAGTGATTCTGTTTGTGCGGTGCCTTATCTGCAGAGGCTGTGATTGCGTTAGCAACTCTTATCACCCTCCTTGCAGCTCTCGCCTAGCTAACTGACCCAGGAATGGTACCGTCCAAGTGTTTGATGTAATGCCCCCAGTTGTTGTTGTGGGGCAGAACACAAATTCTGCAGGTTGGCCTCTACCTGTCTCCTCCATGGAGCTGTCCGACCACTCCCTTGGTGCGGGAGCCATGGCAGAGGTGCCCGAGAGGCAATTAGCTTCTTCTTCTGAGCCTAATACTCAGATTCCTAAGCATCAAACCCACCAGATCCCAGCTGGTTTGAAGAACAAGCAGGACCTCTCATCCAGACCGAATCGGTCAAGGGGCCGGAGTCGCTGGCGGTCAGCTTCTAAGAGACCAATGCTCAACTCCGATGGACAAGATGATTCATCTCTTATGCGCAATGATCATCCCACAGTTAGACCGAATGGTAGGACTAGGTCCGGCTCCAAACATCCTCAACGTGGGGTGGCGGGGAAGTCCAACTTGCAGACTTGGGCTAGTGTTGCGGTTGCAAAGGCGGCCTCAAAGGGATATGATCTGGATTTCTGCCCCCCGACTTATGTCCAGGATCGAGCGGTCCTTCAAATGACCGAGGAAGACATCGATGCTGCAGACCCTTTGCTCCAGGAATGTCTCGTGGGCTGTTACATAGGCCGACGTATACCTTTTAAGGTAACTGAAGCTGCCTTCAGGAGAGCTTGGGGGCCAAATTTAGCCAAAGTGATGGCCAATGGCAAGGGATTATTTTTCTTCCACCTCCCGGATAGGGAGTTTCGTCGCAAAGTCCTTGAGGGGCCGCCTTTGTCTGTTTCGAGGATTCCCATCGCGCTACAACAATGGCGACCAAACTTGGACTTCCAAAAAGAGTCCCTTCTTTCGGTTCCGGTATGGGTAAAGTTGAAGAACCTCCCAATCGCTCTTTGGTCGGCTCAGGCAATCAGTAAAGTGGCGAGCTATGTTGGGAAACCCCTTTATGTAGACCTAAGAACAGAGCAACTAGATATGCTCGCTTTTGCAAGAGTCTGTGTGGAGATCACGGCAAGGCAACAACCCTGTGATTCCATTGAGGTGGTCCTGCAAGGTGAATCGTGCATCGTTGAAGTTGAATATGAGTGGAAGCCGTTGGCTTGTGTTGGATGCGGAGTCTTTGGCCACAAATGCAAGGTGCCAAGTGCTGAAACTTTGCCCAAAAGCCCCCGAGATGATGGAAACGCCTCCACCCTTGGACCTAGCTCCCCTCCTGCACAACATCTTCAGAATGGAGAGAGGACGCGTGAAAACCCATTATTCTCGACTAGGCCTGCTGATTTGTTGATGCAAATGGACGAGCGCCCAGCTCCTCTAGACGCACTGTTACCTGCTCACTCACCTGGAATTGCGCCTGCTGCCTCCGATTGTCCTCCCCACCAGGAGAAGGACCTTCACCCCCAATCTCTTCTTCCAACCCCTACTATGGACTCATCGTGGCAACATGTTATGACTAAGAAGAAGAAGATCCCAAAAGAGGCGGTCTCCTCCAACTTGGCCCAGCATTCTGAAGATGGCTCGTTGAAATTGAAAGGGATTGCCCAGAAATCGGGCCCACCTCCAATGTCCCGTAAGCCGGTTGGTATCCCCCTTGCTCCTTCCATTACGCGTATAGGTTCCTCGGTAGCAAGACCGAAACATGCTGCCATAAAGGAGCAAGCGGAATGCTCTGATGAAATCTCCAGCGTGCACACTGGAATTGAAGATGAGGACCTTCTTTCGGTTGGGTGCCCATCCCCAACATCCTCTCTTCCGACTGATTTGGCTACTATCCAAGATAAGCTGCTGTTACTTCGCCCCGACCCAGCCCCATCCCTGGATCTCAAATCCGTGCCGGCGAAGAAAAAGGCCTCTAAACGAGGTAAGTGACCTTCTCTCTTTCTTCATGTATATAGGAATATGGAACATTAGGGGCCTTCATGACCCCTTAAAGCGGGCGGAAGTTAGAAAGTTAGTTTCCAAATATAATCTTTCTTTTGTTGGTCTTGTTGAGACGAAAGTCTCTGAAGCGAATTTCGATTCTTTGTCCTCGTCTTTGCTTACTGGCTGGAAATGGGTCGCAAATTATGAGTACTCTCCTAAGGGTCGAATATGGGTTGGGTGGAACCCGGACTTTATAAGATTTGAATCGATGGACATCACCGACCAGGCTATCCATGGGTGGGTAAGTATCAATCTCTCTGGAAAGTGTTGTTGTCTTTCAGTTGTGTATGGTGAACACTCATTCTTACGACGTCGTCCTCTTTGGGCAAACCTCCTACATATGAGTAATCTTCTGCAGGATTCACCCTGGCTTGTTGCTGGAGACTTTAATGCCATAAAGGATCCATCTGACAGAATGGGGGGCTCTAATGCCTGGATCCCGTACTTTGATGAATTCGCCAATTGCCTGGCCCAGTCAGAATTAGAGGATCTCAGATTTGTAGGCCTTCGGTTCACTTGGTCGACGTCTTCTGGTCAAGCTAGAAAAATGAGGAAAATCGATAGAGTTTTAGTAAATTCCAAATGGAACTTTGAGTTCTCTTTCTCTGAAGCTTCCTTCCTCAATCCAGGCATTTCTGATCACTCTCCCATGGTGGTCAGAATTCTTGACCCTGTGATTAGGCGAAGACCCTTCAAATACTTTGACTTTTGGTCGGAGCATCCAAACTTTACCTCTATTGTGCAACAGGTTTGGGATTCACACATACAGGGCATTTATATGTACATACTAGTTTCCAAGCTGAAATTGCTCAAGGGCAAACTTAAGCAACTCAACAGGGACACTTTCTCCAATATCTCGGCTAGAGCGGAGGAAGCTAGGGAGAGCCTTCGGTTGGTACAAACTGAACTGGTCCTTGATCCGCAGAACCCACAGTTGGCTGAGCTCGAGCAGACACGACGCTGTAACTTCGTGGACTTGCGCCGTGAGGAAGAATCCTTCTACAGGCAAAAGTCCAGAATTCGGTGGCTTAAAGAAGGCGATAGTAATACAAGATTTTTCCACCTCTCGGTCAAGAAGAGAGAGCTCCGTAATAGGATTTTATCAGTTACAAATGTGGCAGGGGAATTGATCACTGACCCTCTTATGGTTCCGCAGGTCTTTGTTTCCTTCTTCACTAACTTACTTGCTCCTCACTCAGCCCTGTCTAAGCCCTCCTTACAGGAGGTTACAGATTACATCCGGAGGCCTTTGACTATGGACCAGGTCAGTACTCTTTCTAGGCCGGTTCTTGATATGGAAATTCGTGATACGCTTTTCTCTCTCCCGAGAGGTAAAGCCCCAGGTCCTGATGGGTTCACAGTGGAATTCTTCAAGAGTAATTGGGACATAGTTGGCCCATCTGTCCTCGACGCGGTCAAGGAATTTTTTTCCTCCGGGCGACTCCTCAAGGAGGTCAATAATACTATCCTCACCTTAGTTCCAAAAGTGCCAAATGCGTGTGCGGTCACGGACTACAGACCAATTGCATGCTGCAATACCATCTATAAGGTCATCACGAAAATCTTATCAAATCGCCTGGCCTCGGTCTTGGGAGATGTGGTAGATCCGGCGCAGAATGCCTTTGTAAAAGGTAGGAGGATTAGAGATAATATTCTAATTGCCCAGGAACTTTTTGCTGGCTTCCACCTGCAACCCTATCTTCCCAAATGTGCTGTTAAGGTGGATTTCCAAAAGGCCTACGACACTGTCGACTGGGATTTCCTTCAGCTGACACTCTTAGCCTTTGGATTCCCTCAGTTTATGATCAAGCTGATTATGGTGTGCGTTCGGACCCCCAAGTACTCAATCTCGATTAATGGTGAGCTGCACGGATTCTTCTCAAGCGGGAGGGGCCTTCGCCAGGGCGACCCCATGTCCCCTTACCTCTTTACCCTAGTAATGGAGGTATTTTCGGGAATATTGAGTGCTCGCACATCCCATGCAAATTTCAAGTATTTCTGGCGATGCAAACCAGTTAGGCTTTCTCACCTGTTCTTCGCAGATGATGTTTTCCTGTTTAGCCAGGCAGATTGGGGTTCGATCACATTACTGAAGAAAGGACTCGACTTATTCTCCTCTTGGAGTGGATTACTTCCAAACAAGAACAAGAGCGAAGTCTTCATTTCAGGAGGCTCTCCGTCTATCCGCAACTACATATTGCTAGCTTTTGGATTTCAGGAAGGTTCACTCCCGGTGCGTTACCTTGGAGTACCTATTATTTCCTCCAGGCTTCGGAAGACTGATTGTATTGCCTTGATTGAGCGGATTACTTCTAGAGCCAAGTCCTGGGCCCATCGCCTTCTCTCCTATGCTGGAAGACTTCAACTAATCAGATCAGTCCTACATTCAATTCAGGCTTTCTGGTCGAGTGTTTTCACCTTACCAATCTCGGTCCTAAATGACATTGAACAAGTGTTGCGCCAATTCTTATGGAAAGGTGCTGATCTTGGTAAGGGAGGGGCAAAGGTCTCTTGGGAAGACATTTGTCTGCCAAAAAATGAAGGAGGTCTCGGCATCCGAAAATTAAGAGACTGTAACAAAGCAGCCATGATGAAGTATATCTGGATCCTTTTCACGGACAAGGTATCTCTGTGGTGTCGTTGGATTCATTCCAACTTCTTAAAGTGGCAAAACTTTTGGATTGCCACCACTCCCACAGTTTGTTCTTGGGCTTGGAAGAAGATTTTGCAATTAAGAAGCGAGTCTCGCCTATCCTTTCTTTGGAAAATTGGGAATGGCCTCTCAGTTTCCCTGTGGTATGACCACTGGCATCCAAAAGGGCCTCTCCACATCCTATTACCGGAACAAATCATCCGGAGATCCGAGCTTTCAGGAAATGCAAAGGTGGCGGATCTTCTTTCGCCCCTGGGTTGTTCCACGCGCCTCCTTCTATTGAGCTGGGGTCTCTCTTCTCCGGCGCCTAACTCCTCTCCGGATTGCTTTTCCTGGAGATGGCACCCTTCGGGTCGCTTCACCATTGGGTCCGCATGGGACCGCCTCAGAAGAAAGAGAACCCCTGCTCCTTGGGCTTCTCTCATTTGGGCAGGCGACATTACTCCCAGGTTCCAATTCATTCTCTGGTTGATTGCTAAAAATCGTCTACCCACGCAACAACTCCTTCTATCATATGGTAGAATTGACTACGCCACCTGTGCTTTTTGTAATGAAGTCCCTGATTCCACTGACCACTTATTTTTTGATTGCCATCTAACGGCTTCTGTCGCTTATTTTTGGGCCACTCGCTGCAATCTTCCCTGGCGTCCTAGGCCTTGGAAGGATAACCTCCTCTGGGCTATACGTTTCCTCAAAGGCAAAGATTTTTTTCACATTATAGCACGGCATTCTTTTGCTGCTATGTGCTATATCATTTGGAAGAAAAGGAATGCCATTATCTTTCGTGGAGAGTCGGTCGTCCTTACTTCAATCAAAAATCACATTATCAAAAGTGTGAAGGACAAAGCTGCAAGTTTTTCTAATATCCCTGATATCTCGAGGAATAGACGTCTCCAGCGGAGTTGGGGCTTCCACCCGGCTATCTTTAGCGATCGACAGGAACAAGCTTAGATCGGTGTCCTTCAACACCCTGCCTCTTCGGTATCCGGGCGTTGGCTTCTCTTATGGCAGCGGAGGGTCTTTGCTAATCTTAGCTCCTTGTTGTCTCTCCTAGACCTTCGGTCCTTGCTCTGTTTAGTCCATGTTGTTCTTTTCTAGTTTCTTGATTGTGCTCCCTTCCACTCTCCCTACATTGTATCGAGAGTGCAAGATTAGGAGCCGGTCGAGTTTTTTTGTATTTTTGTTCAAAGCTATAATACCATTTACCTTACCAAAAAAAAAATTAAATAAATCGAAAGTTCATGGATAAAATTTAACATTAAATAAAATTTTAAGGATCATTTGTGACATTTTCCCACTCAACTTTGATCACACCCTTATTCAAAACCACATATCACACTTTATCAACTAATGCAAGGAGCCAAAAATCAGGTACAATCTCTGGAGTTTCTATGAGCACTATGGTGCACTCCAAAGTTTGTAAACAGCCTCTGGGTGAAAACTATCATAAAAATCAGGTACATCTCTGAAGCTTGAAAAGGAAACTGCTAATCATGAAAGCATGAAGACAGGAATTCAAAGATCACTTGAATAGGGATGGCTCACAAAGACAAAAGGAGGCAAGATTTTTACCTCCAATCCCTGACTGCCCAGCTTCACTCTGGGAATCTGAATTCGCTGCTTCTCCATTTTCTCTCTGACTTTTTGCTTCTTCTCTAACGGAGATGGATTGAATATGAAGAGGTAAAGGACATACTTTATACAGGACTTTAGCCGGCACCGTGAACCGTAGAAAGTTGTGACTGAGAAATAGAGAAATAGAAAGAATAATTTATATAAGTAAAAATAATAGTTTGTACAGGACTTGAGCTGACATCCTTTTTGTTTCCCTTTTTTGAGTGATTAGAAAGTTGTGATTGACAAGTAGAAAGAATAATTTATACAGGACTTGATCTGGCATCGTGAACCGTACACCAAACAATAATGAAGTGCTGACCCATTTGCCTTTTTCAACAGTCACGCTAATTGATTAGAAATGAACAATCGGAGTTACAGTGTATGTAACCATTGCACCGAATTTCAAAGATATTTTCAAAAATATAAAATATACATATATATATATTAAAATTCTCTAAATTTATAATAAAAGTGTAATCAAATTCTAAAATTTTCAAAAAATATAATGAGATCCTAAAACTTTTCACAAAGTATATTAAGTTCTAAAACTTTAAAATAAGCAATCAACAAAAAGACTTGATTGAGTTGAACATTTTGAAAGTTTTAGGATTCAATCACACCTTCTTGATAAATTTTAAGATTTGATTAAACTTTTTAGAAATTTTAGTACTCGATTGTATTTTCGTGATAAATTTTAGAACTTAATTGCACTATTCGAAAGTTATAGAATTCAATTACACTTTTATGATAAATTTGAAAACTTTCAATACACTTATCCCTATAAAGAAATGAGAAACTGACAATAAAATCTAAAAGCCAAATTCAGTATAAACTGTATTATTTCATAGAGGTCGTATTTCCCGAAGTTGGCAATAATAGAATGGATGTAGGCTCGGTTGTGAGTTCTTATTGAATCTCTACTAAAATTGAATTTTCGTGCTTCCAAGAGTGGAGCTCCTGGCTCACCGGACCTACTAGAAACATGCTCCAAAAAATCCAACATGGCAAGAGTTTGTTGGTGGTTTCATCTTCTGACTTGAGCAAGAACCAAATAAATTGACTACTTAAACAAATCACACCCCATTTGTGACTATTAGCCATGACACGGAAAATTCTAGTATGGACCTGAATCTATTGGACCGAATATATCATAACCCTCGATTTTTGTGAATCCTGCGTGTGATTCCAACCTATCCTCCAAATTCCTTGCAGATGAGCAACACAAGGATGACGGATTAGCAACTGGTGGATCTAAGATGGCGAACTCTGAACTTTATCGCCAAATAACAAACTATAAGAACTTGAAAAATGGAAAATAGACACAATCTTAGTGAAGCCTGTTCAAAGTAATCGCCATGAAATAGGCATTATCCATGTCGATTTCTCTATGTTCTGTACAGAAGAACTCCATAAAATTAGTCAGGGAAACCTAAAGATGCTCACAATTAACACAGTCCAATGTTTGAAGACGCATCTCTCAAAGAATCAATTCTCTGAAGAATCAACATCGATGGTGGTTTCAAGAACTTTCATCTTCTACTGGTATTAATTTCCAGTCTATGATCTTCTGGCCGACAAAAGTAGTAAAGTGATGCCAAACAAATCAGTACGTCAGTAAGAACAAGACCCGCCACATCAAATACAAACTTCGGTGCAAATAATCCCCATACCTGTGACAAAAGAAATCAATGCACGAGCTATGAACACAAGTTTAGTAATTGAGAAGAAACATTGCATTCAAATGTGGCATGATTGTTACCATCAAATGTCTCCTTTGTATCATAACACACAATATGGTAACCGTGACTGTAGCAGCCATAATGAGCCCAAACATCATATAAGCCTGAGAAGAGAGAGACCTCACATGTTTAGACGAAGCTAAGATGTTTAAGATACTTCATGAAACAAAAAATGATGGACAAAACATGAATGGCTCATTCAATTGTTCACTTACTAGAGACAATTGCACAAGGAGTTCTTTCTGAGCAAACAACTTGCGATGTAAGACAAGGAATGGAAGTCCAAAAATTGGAATAATATGCGAAAACCCAAATGTCTCTATGGTAAGAAGAATTGCTTGGCGTATGAGGACAAATTCATCAAACCTGGAAAGAAAACAAGGAAATTTTAAATCATAAACTGGACCTCACAGAATGATCGCGGCAGCAAAATTATACAATAAAGAAACAAATGATCGTGGATTGCAAATAGATAATTTCGAGCTTATGGAAGTAAACAGCAACAATTCACGGCTGGGCTGTCGAAAACAATACATCGGAATATTGAACCTCTAAAAAAATTCACGTATCTATGACTCACCCAATAAATGCAGCACCATAGCGGAGGCCATCAAAGGCACACCTGAAGAAATACATTACCGGACATTAGAAATAAGAAATGATAATGCCACATAGAGGTTCACAAAGATACTACAAGAATGTGGGATAGAGTCCTAGCAAACATAAAGAGAGGTCCTAAGTCAACCGAATTATAAGCACACAATAAAGAAAAGTACAACATAAGAAAAACCACCACCATCACCAGCACCTAGACTTTCCAGTAAGTCAAAATGGCTAAATAAACTTCAGTGTTCAACTAGACTTTATTTTAGACCAGTTAAACAGTGCGTTACTTGGCAAAAATCTATAACAAGAGCACAAAAAGCAATCTTACCAATGACCAGTACAGAAGAACATAGAGAGAGCTAAAAGGCTCCATTCTGTTACTGAGAGAGGATTGACAACCGAAGGTTTGGCAGTTCCATCGCTCTCTTCTTCTATATTCTGCAACATCACTATGCAATATCCTGTAAAAACATATTTCCATTATCCTGAATTGTCTAATATGAAGCGTCAGAACTTAAAGGAGTATATTTAAAGTGCCGAGGGAATCCATGAGAAAAATAAAGCACCTCCAAGAATGGATGCTAAAGTGATCAGAGGCCCCTGCTTTCCTGACAAGATAGTTACAGTTGGACTCCACGCAGATAAGATGCTCACTGTTTTGCTAAATAAGCATCTGTTATTGACTTTGCTTCCGTTACAGAGCTGGCTAAAAGCCAGTAGTAACACCTGTCCAATTCCAATGGCATATATAATCCTGGGAATAACATTCCTTGCAGCATTGATTTGAGCCAGGCCTAACATGTTACTTTCAGAGGCCCAATGCACTACTATAAGAACATAACTGGCAATAGTTCCCATAACAACAATCCGGCAAATCCTCTGAGAAGAGCCATCGGCGGTAGACTTGTACAAAAGATAGGCCAATCCAATTAGAGCAAGCATTGGCAAGAGTTGAAGAATGTAAACCAGAACAGGATGATTAAAGTCAATCCCGATCATCCATGAGGTACTAGAATGCAAAAATGCTGAAGTGGCAGCCTGCTTGGATAGCCCAATTTCGATGGTAAATCTCAGAAGGCAAATCAGGATGAGAAAGAGACAGGCCTAGATACATAAACACAATAGTCAGAAGCAGAAGTCACAGATTTTTAATTGTATAATCCTCACATAATTTCATGCCAAAGATTACTAGAAGCCTCAAATATAAACAAAGTACCTACTTCAAAAATCATTTTTCTTTTTATGATTGAATATCTGATCTTAGCAACTCCAGCCGTCGCCAAAAGAAAATTTGCCACTTTCCCTTCTTCCACTGACAAAAAGGTTTGAGGAGAGAGGAAAAGAATATTGGCAGTGTCAGTAACAGAACATGATGTGCTAACGTGAAATGCAAGTATTTAGGGATATGAAACTTACAAATGTAACTATTTGATAGCAAACTGCATGCACGAATCACCACAATAAAGAAAGCATATATTAACCCAAAGGAAATTCCAGAATTTCCTGATGGATTAAAAGAACCATTGTGCAGCTCATTCACCATTTTGATAGCAAGAACATGGACGAGAAGCGACACCAGCATCATCCCCAAACCAATACCCATAAAAGTTAAATTAAACTCAGTCCATTTTGATCGAGCTAGTTCAGCAACACTCGCTAAAAATCTGAAGTAGGCATTGATTTGGCGCTTCAGGGTAGATAACTTTATATGTTCGCTATTGTATGAAAGCGGATCCATCTTTTGAGCAAAAGTAGCTTCTGCTTCAGCATACAAGTTTGCTACATGAACCAGGTCATCTGAGGAAAACCCAATCAAAGATGAAGCTGAATAGATATCGATATACCTCTTCACCTACAGGGTATCCACAAATACAAGAAAAACAGGTAAGCTGAGAACAATGATGTGGTTGCTATTCATTTAAGAAAACAATTATTCAAGTTAATGCCTTGGTTAGCATCTTGTCCAGTCATGACAAAGTACTGCAGATGACAAAGACCCAGTATTTTTCTCCAGTCAAAGATAAAAGAATCATAACTCTCAAGTTAATTTTAAACTTGACCATCATTACTCTGAGTTCTATGATAGAGCACCAGCCCCGAGAAGATCAACTATAAGATGTTACTCAACAATACGCTTACAGAAAGTTAATTACCTGCCAAGCGTTGATGCATAGTACATTGACATAGTTATGCAACCATTCTGCAGACTTCAAATCATGTTCTGGCTTGTCCGCCTTGAGTTCCTCCATATTCCATGTCCCACCAGCTAAAGCATAGAGTTCAGGATTAACCCGCCCAATGCTGAAAAAGGTCAATCTTGTGAGTTCAGTCGAATATATTCACAGAAAACTCTCATCTTCTTTTGAGATGACTGAAGTGAATGATGTTCATTGGTCAGAAACAAGAGGACAGAAAAATTTACAGACCAAAGCACCAACAAAGGATAACTGAAAGCAGATGTAGCAAATAGGTACAAATATTTCAATGGACCAACATTTTTCACTCTTCTGACCTGAGATTCTCAAGAGTATGACTAAATTAGAACCATAACATTATACAACTTAAATCTATTAATATTTGGGGTACTAACTATTGATAAACATGTGATTAAAAATTAGATCAAAATTCTCTATCACTGTATAAATTGTTATCTTTACAATTCAATATCCAAGTGAAATTTCTACTTTTCATTCAATATACGAATAGATATTCAT
The DNA here is from genome assembly GCA_019915205.1 of Eucalyptus rudis. NCBI lineage: Eukaryota > Viridiplantae > Streptophyta > Magnoliopsida > Myrtales > Myrtaceae > Eucalyptus > Eucalyptus rudis. The sequence continues at coordinate 2,494,728 of JAHMTN010000183.1, forward strand.
TATGAATAGCTATTAAAGGATAATTCATATCAATATAAAATATCCAGGAGTTTAAAACCCAAGAATTGTTCCAAGTACACCATCTCACAACAAATATGCATGAAATTTACTAATAGAAGCTCAAACACAACGGGGACATGTGGAATCTATATAAAATATAACACAAATTGAAATTAGTGACACCATAGTGCTTTCTCCCTGAAATTACTTCCTTTGAATTAGAAACAGTGAAACAACCTCTGACCCATCTACTAACTTTTAATTAGTAAGAAAATTCTGATACAAAGATGATCAGAGGCTTAGCAGCGCGAGAGAGCTTACACTGCACCTTCCAAAAGGGAAGGGAATGCCCAGCAGTGCTGAAACTGTGACTGCAAAGTCAAGCTGCAGAAAAATATAAATCTAATTACACACGATAAAAGGATAAATCAAATTCTCAATCACTTGAAATTAAAACTTCTTAATTAGTTAGGCAAATAAGTTGGTAACCTGCTGGATGGAGCTGATGCAAAACCTTTCGTCCTGAAAAGTTTGAAAATGAGAGATTAAAAAGAGTAGAATATCTATAAGAGTTATTCAGGAAATTTAAAGTGGAACTACTCATCAGAGTTTAACTATCAAAAAATAAAACCGATTACAACCTAGATGCAAATAATAAAAGTAGCAAACTCTTGCAAACTAATCCTCAGCTAAATTACCAGTTTTGAATCTGTGCTCTCAATGTACTTTCTCTGTAATTATGCATTTAAATTTCACTCCCCATGCCCGTATTATTCTGCCTATGAAATCTTACTTTTGACCTTATGATTAAATGTATGCATCTTATGAACATCACTGAGGAAGAAAATCCTAAAAAAGTAAAAAAATAAAAAATAAAAATAACATAGAATGGTAAAACTAATCACACAAAATTTCCTAGAAGAACAGGATGAAGAAAGCTCAAAGAGATGAAGTACCAAGGTGTATTCACAAGATATGTCAAGTTCAGATGGTATGGCAGAAGGAGGCTTCTTAAAACTCATTGCAAAAATTGAAGTTTCAACCTACACAAAAGAATCCATGTTAGAAATAACAATGGAATCAAAGACCAAATAAAGTTCAAAGTGTTAGCAGTGACATACCTCTTCAGCACTCCCTCCCCCATGATCACCATTTAAGGTTTGCCCATGGTCACCCAGCACAAGGAGAAATGTATTTTCATGCAAACCACCGGGTCCTGATTGGCTTTCCAGCACACTAATCACGTTCTGGAAATCTCACTATATTAGTTAACTTTATGAGAGAACACAGGCAAGGAAAAGAGGTTCACAACACAACATGGGATATTGCAGTAAAACCACATCGGAACAGCTAAACAATCTCTGAAAAAGCAGCTGCAGATCTCTGAATCAGAGTAACGAACTTAGCTCTACTCTCAGGTTTTCAAGAGTCATAAAATACAACAGACAGACAGATGACAACACTTCACTTAAAAACCCTAATGCGAGCATCAATAAATTTCAAATTGCTGAGCATATGAAGCAAGGATTAGTTATCTAACAAGAAAGCCACAGTCTATAAAAACACAAAATGCAAATTTGTCCATCAATCAAGGAAAGTACCTCAAGAACAGTGTTGTACTGTTCCAACTTCTCTATCATGGGAAGGGAATCGACCCCAAATATGTGCCCTGCATGATCCTAAACCAAGTAAAGACAATATATCAGATGCCATCTACTATTCCTAAGTGCAACAGCATTAACAAATGACTGCAGACTACTTCATAGAGAAATGAAGTCAAAAGGTCCATATGAACACAACGAGTGTGCGCCACAGAGAGAGAGAGAGAGAGAGAGAGAGAGAGAGAGAGAGAGAGGAATCTGTAAGGCAAAATGGATACAGATGCATTTCAAACAATCTGAAGACCAATAACTAGCAGCCTTCCCCACAAAGAGCATCAGCATGAGATAAGCCACTAATTCTTTCAAACTTGACACTTCTTTGAACACATCATAGTAGTATCATTTTTCAGGGTATAAGCGCTCATGAGCTTTAATCTGATTTCCATTGATCAAAACAATTGTTTGCAGCTCCATTTCTGAGTTTTTTCACAATATGCGGCTCTTAGTATTTAACAAGATGCATTGGACTAGCAAATGATCGTTCAGGAGAATTGGCAGCTCTCTCTACTCATTTTTGTATAGCATAAATCTGCCAAACTGTCAGGAGATAACAACATCTCTTTGATGAGAATTTATCTGACAACTGGACAACACATATGCCTCAAAATAATCCATAAAGTTTATATTGGCTTGAACATGACTCACTACAACATAAGTTGCGGAGATAAACTCACCACGCCTAGAAAATGTGCAATTAGAACATCCCAATCTTCTTGGTACAATGACGGAAGCAAGTTGTCAATGCATCCATTATCCACCTAGACAATGCAGGCCAACTTATCCAATTAAGAAGCTTACACAAGATGCTTAAACCATCAAGGAGAAACTATCTGGGATTTGCATGCAAAAGAATGTAAGCACTCACCGTATGAAGATCTTTTACATTAAAGGAAGGGAAAGGATAAGATCTTTTGAAATGATGAGGAAACAGCTGCACCCATGTATCGTCCCCCATCATCAACACTCTCTTCCCATTTTGGACTAGCTGCAGCAGGTTGAGCATGTGTGGCAAGTGAGATTGTTCATGAATAATGACTGACATAACTAATATGGCTTATTAAGGTTTAGAGAATGAGCAAACCTGATTTATCAAATTATCTTCAGTGATTGCAGGTGCACCAAAGCTATTTCCTACGTCAACAAACGTTGGCAACCCACCCGTTGTCAAGCCCTGTGACCGTTAAAAGAGTAACCAGTTGTCATCATATATCCCATATTATGTTTTATGTGCAACAGCACATGCTTCATGGAGTTAACAAGTATGACCACAAAGTATGACCACAACATCTGTGTCAGCATATCTCTCTCATCAAATGACTTCAGAGGGTCTCATCAAATCACTTAACAAGTACGACCGCATTATCTGTGTTACCACATTTCTCTCATTAAATGACTTTGCAAGGTGCAAAGCCTTTCCATGATTAAATAGCTGTTGTACAAGCATAACGCTACTATAAGGTCTCCATGTAAAATACTACCAGCTTTATTAATTCTTTTTCTTTCATGACCAACAAACAACGGATTAAAGAACTAATAAACAAGAAATTCATTAAGTAGTCGATGGAATTAAACTCCGCGATAACAGAGACAAACTATGTTCAACAAAAAGAAATTTAAGCAACAAAAAAATTCACAATGAACGCTAAAAAACACCAAGTTGGTTCAAAATTGCATGAGAACCCCAATAACCCTGGATGGCATTTTGGAATATAATCAGAAGTGAATGCTATCACCTTCAAACGCTGCAAACTCGTGGTAGGTGGATCAGCAATTGCTTTGAAAATCTTAGCAGATGATCCTTCTTTAAATGCCAGCTTTTGCAGCACTGGTAATCTATCCATCCATGGTTTTTTTTCTTTAAGGAGAAAAAAAAAAGTAATAGTTGGAATCACAATGCCCGCATTGCTGAGAAAAGTAACGGTAAATAAATAAGAGCCGAACGGCTCATTATTGACAAAAAGATCAATCAACTACTTTCAGGCGTCTTAGACTAAGAAGCATGATAGATATCCTATTCTCATGTAGACGGGTAAAATTAGAAACTTTGAAATTCCCCATCGTCCGAAAAACGAAAAGAAGGAACGTACGTTTGCTCATTCATTCATTCATTCACCAAAGTAAGACAGAACACCCGCAGACACCATAACTTGCGATTCAACAGCCAAAACATCCAGACACTGACCTTTAAATAACACACTGGGCGCAACGAAATCGAACCTGCAAGACCCAGCAACAACGAAGAGTCAAACCACAAACCCAGATGCCCCCCGACCTCCACAAACTCACAGCGCGTATTTTCGTCAAACAGACGGCGCGCAGCATACCTGAGCGCGTCGAGGACGATGACGACGACCCTATCGACCGCGGGCTTAGTCCAGCACCGCTCCGACCCGCCCGTCCCGTTCGAGCCCGCCGCTCCGGGACGAGGGGCGCACGGGGAGCCGGTGACGTCGGAGCAGCCGCTGTGGAAGGGGAGCTCGGTGCGGGTGAGGAGGAAGCCGCGGGTGAATATGGCAATGGCGGCGACGTGGAGCGCCGTCGTCGCCCAGAAGACCCACGTCAACCTCCATTTCATCGCCGGAGGTTCGGGGGCTTCGAACGTGGGATGGGATCGAACGAAGGGAACGGCGCGCGATCTCTGTCGCGGGATCGGTCGGAGCTCGGTCGGTCAAAGAACGCCAGAGAAAGTCCTGAGGAAAGGAAGAAATGGAGGGCGAAATTACACTTTGGCCCTTCGAGATTTTGATATTGTTGTAGCTTGCCCACGGAGAATTTTGAAAATTGTAATGTTCTCCGTAATCTCTCGGAATTTGTTATAATCTCCCCCCAAGCATCGACTCTGGCTAATTTTCGGCCGAACCTCTCTAATCACGTGCTTGTCGCGATAATTTGATCTAGATTTGATGGTCGAAATCATCGAATAAATGAAAAGAGAGAGAGAGATTAAATGTTTTATGCATACTGTCATGATCAAGAAAGACCTCCTATACTTACCTAGGATTTCCAAAATGTTCTCAAGAACATGCGAGACGGTAGTTGTGCCGATCTAGAACTCTATTGGCAAAAATTTCCATAGTTATTAAGTTGAGAAATACAATTTCATCCACAAAATCAAAAGACGTAATTAGAGGTCATTAGCATAAGAAGGAAGAAGGGGGCCTCATTATATCCACCCCTTCTAAAATCTAAAGTTCCTTCTCTTCTAGAGCTTCTCTCTTTGAAATCGGCTTAGTTTAGGCCTCCAAACAATCCATTGCACAGTTTTGATCCCAAAAGATTGGCCCGATTGAGGAAGCCTAGTTGTCGCATAGTTTCAATTATAAATGATCAGTTCGTTCTCTCTAGTTTTCTGTCTAGAATTGGCTTAGCTTAGCCTCCAATCGATCTAGGAAGCCTAGTATCTATAGAGTTTCGATCCCAAATGATCGGGCTGTGACAATAGCCTGATTGGCTATAGTGACAATCCTTTATAAGTATAGTGACTAAGAAATGCTCTGCCCTATTTATTTTTGTGGAAAATAAATAATTTGAAAAAAAAAAATCTGCCTCCATAAGAATGCCTTCGGCTGTTACACATCCAGATCCACAAGTCAGAAGGGCTTCTCCCTCGAGCATAAAAAGCTCATTGTGAAACTGTTAAAGATTTTGGCAGATCCACAAATCAGATTCTGAAGACTTCTCCTCGAGCATTTAAAGCTCATAGTGAAATACACACAAAACTACCTTCATCTTTAGAATGTATATTCTAATATCCTACTGAACATAAAACAACCTTCACTTTTAGAACCAGAATTTGTATATTCTGAAAATCCTACTGAGGGATGGATCACCAAGCCCATATACCAGCATGAACGACCCATATATTTGAGTTGCATGTGCTATGACGAGTTCGAGACGTAATGTATGACCCGTATATTTGAGCTGCATGTGTGAAGTTCCAGTCAAGATTTCGTGGTAGTTGAGTCAATGTTACTTTATAGATTGCTGAACTTTCTCACCCTCCTGTTATTCTCTCTCTTATTTTCCTTTTTTCGTTATTATTTTTAAATTTTTAATACCACTTCTAGATGAGAATCTGAGTAGTTGTAAAAACAGAAAATAATGTTAAATAGTTAGTCTCTTCTCTCAAAACAAGTGTAACTTCCCTCCACATGAAAGAATTGTGAATAAGCCAATGAGGAAAGTGTTTTTTCATCACTGCATTTTGGTGGGAATTGGAATGAGATAGTTTTGTTAAGGGGCTCAATAGAGAATTGGGTCAGATGAGCTTACAAGACCGAGAAGCTATTTCAGCTGAATAACCCCATTTGTTTTGAGGTAATCTAAAATTTGGAAGTTGGGTTGAGTAAATATAAAACTAGGAAGGAAGAAAACCAAGCCGAATGGGCGTATGGTCGAGATTAAGCAGCAACGACAGAAGAAAGCAGAGAGAAAGAAAGAAATGATGGGAAAAGTCATTATCAGACACACTGCACTACTATTCTTTAACACTCTGCACCAGCATTGTTTATGTTTAGTCCTCATGATATGAATTAGGTTAGCTTCTAATTGATAAAGTCAACTTTGTTCACCTCTCTGCTTGTTTAATCTATAACCATCCCGTTTTGTTTGGTAAGGACTTTCACCACCGCCACGACAGAGTCAGCCAACCATCATTTTCAGACCTTGTCAAGGAAAGATCTTCTAGAATGCATGCTAAATTCTGGATTGATCATGTTTTTTAGGAAAAGTACTTCAATGGAAACATTTCTCCTCAGAAAGCAGCTATCCCAGGAACAATCCCATCCCTTGTTTCCAGTCTCCGTCCTCGAATTAGAAAGCAAAAGATAAGGGACACCATCTGTTCGCCGGGGCTTCGTAGCCCACATTCACAGTTCATAATGAAGTTAGAAACAAAAGATTACCAGAAGTCATTGTCTAACTCACGGACTATATGTTTAAGCAAAAAGCAGTGGATAAGATGAGGAGGCACATCTTTTCCTCTGCTACATCTCTCTAAACTCATCTATGACCGACTGTGGCTTGATAATGAATAAAATTGTTACAGGCGACTCAGACTCGGTTGTATCCCACTGATTTGCTGAAGAGCCGGCGGATGTATACAACTTGAAGAGTGCTTACACACGCCAGCAAAAGGTATTCGGCAACAGTGTAGTATATAACCCGTTTCCTCGTGCTCTCATTTGCTGCAGCAGAACCAGCCATATAACAGTAAGTGCCCGGAGAGAAACAAAACAACAATTAATGAAACAACCAATCAGCTCATACAATACTAAGCCAAGTCAAAGTTCTTCCATGCAGAATGCTAAAGTAGATTGATAGTGATCAATCTCAATATATTGATAATTAGAACAGAGCAGAATAATTTGTTACATTGTTGAACCCGAGAGCTTTTGTGCAAGATTGAAATACTGGAAAGTCTGACCACAAACATTGCACCATGCAAAGTTTAGTCATAGTATAGAAAAGTTGCACACTAGCATTCATAAACTGACTCTTCAAGAAAACTTACTTTGAAAGAGGGAGATTTCTGAGTTCATATAAATTCACATAAACAAGAAACGAAGCAGCAAAAATCTTATTATAGAGAAAATGGCAAAACCAAAAGCCAAAAATTATACATCATTGGCAGATCCACGAGTCAGATTCTGGAGTGCTTCCCCTCGAGCATTAAAAGCTCATAGTGAAAGTGTTAAGATTTTGGCTAACCGCATATGTGTGTGTGTGTGTGTGTGTGTGTGTGTGTGTGTATTAATTAATTAAATAAGGTGCCAAATATATTCAGCTTAAAAATACTGAGCAGCTGAAGAGTACAATGCAAGCACATGCCCTCTTTGGCTTAACCTTTCCATCAAATAAGATATACACAAAAACAACCTACAATTTTAAAACCAGAAACTTGTATATTCTAAGAATCCTACTGAACTGAGGGATGAATCACCAAGCCCATATACCAGCATGTATGACCCATATATTTGAACTACGTGTGTGCTATGACAATTTCCAGTCAAGATTTCATCATAGTAGAGTCAATACTAATATGAATGCATCACACTGAGGCATGCCAATAGGGAAAACCAAGAATCTTACTATGACGATGACGAGAATCACGAGCTTTCAGGTACTTCTGCTCTAATGTGACAGATTCCAGTGCCTCTCTCAACTCAGCAATTTTAACGTTTATAGGGTCCAGGTGCTCTGCATCACACAACCCAAATAAGTCTCCCAAGCTAAAAGTTATATCAAAGTACACATGGTAAGCAAAATAAATACTATAATTGGATGTCCACATTAAAGAAAAATATAAATAGCACGATAAGACAAACCATCTTTGGCTAGATCATGCTCATTCGGAATATGTCCAGCATGAATGTTGAAAGAGACAGTCTCTGGTGTTGAATAGGGATTGTGAAAACAGAATTTGTACATTCCACTTCGTGGCGCCTTGAATTCGAACTTATCCCCAGATGTTCCCTTCAAAGTCTGTACAACATTACCTCCTGGAGACGTAACCTACAGAAGAGACATCAGATTCAGCAATCGAATCTGATTGTACAAGCAGGTAGATGTTTGACTACATATTTGCATAATATATATTTTCATCTCCAGAGATTTTCACCAAAATTTTATCTTGAGAACAACCTGCAGTCCCCCCCCCCCCTCCTTTCTTTCTTCCCCCCAAACCCAAAAAAAGAAAAAAAAAAAAAAAAAGGAGAGAAAACCTCTGGGCAGAAACCCAAGGCCCCAACTCAATTCCTAGTCCTAAATTATGCCTCAGCCATATACACAAAGTATCACATGCATAAATATCAAATGCACCAGGTATCAACAACTGTTTTATTATGTTTAAACTTTAAAGACGTCATCTGATCAAGGAGGAGAAGAAATAATGGGGGAAAACCTTCAACAGCGCATCAGCCTTGAGAGAAAAGGAAAGCACTTCAGCACTGTAAACTAATTTTATGATATGACTAGTGGTGCTAAACTTCTAATGAGCAAGAGAACCACCAACAGTTGCAAACAGGATACATCATGATGAAAAGCATGCTCAAGGTTGTCCGTAGTCATGCTCGACATAATATAAACCAGATCCATTCCCAAGCAACCTGATTAGGTTCAAGCAGTTCATACAAGTTACAAAAGAAAACCCTGAATTGCCAACGCTAAGAACAAAATGCTTGCATGGACATTCAGCCGCTGCAACTACCAAATGTGCAATGAAAAGCAAAATCAAGACTTCGTTACCTATATTTACTAAACCCTGCGAACAAGTCCGGGCAATCCAATTCCCAAAAATCACATTCCAGTCTCACTATAGCACCCACGACAGAATTTATCAGAGAAAGAAATCGATCCAATCGAAACTGAAAATTTGCAAACAAAATTCAGGAGACCATTCACATGGATCCTATCCAAATTTCCCCACTAATATAAATCAATCAAGTAATGAAAGACAAAAGGGTTGGAATAAAACAGTAAAAAGGCCCGATATTTATCGAAAGCAAATCAAATTTCGTCCTACGTGCAGCAACCCAGAAGCCGAAAACGAATTACAACAATTCCCAATACACAAACGGGTTCAAATCAAACACGAACGAACCCCTAATCTCAAAGGCGATAACCGAATCGACACGAGATCTCAATGCAACGCTCAATTATCTTAAACCCACGAAAAGAAAGGAAAAAAAAAAAAAAAAAGGAAAAAGGGCAAGGCAGGCTCACGGTGAAATCGATCCCGGGGTGATCGGAGCTCCAGAAGATGTCGTGGTCGACGACGACGAAGTTCCCGGACACGGTGTCGCCCTCGTAGAGCACGTACTCGTACACGCACTCAACGTCGTTGACCGTCACCGACAGGGACGACGCCGGCGACAGGGCGGAGGTGAGGACGAGGCCGATCAGCAGCAGCAGGTTCGCGCATCTGGGTCGCGGCGGCGTTCCCATGGCGGGTCGGTCGATCGGCCGGTCGCTTCCGATTCGGGTCTGGCGGAGTAACGACGGCGAAGAGTGGCGGATTTCGTAATTTTCGGCAGTCGATCTCCGTCTTTATTTATGAATTTATAATCGGGTTAGACATTTGCGCTGGTGGTTCAATGCGGCACGTGATCTTGTCTTCCCCTCCTTCGGGCCTCGTCATGTGATCAATGGGCTCTGCTTGTGTCATAAAGGGCTAACCCTCATAGCCCAATTTAGCAAGTAACGCAGGGATAATGCAAGCCCATAAGGCCGAAAGGCCCACCGTGATAGAATAGTTTTCTTTTGGGATATGTTCAATAGAACCCCTAAAACAAACTTATCACGAAAAATCCAATTGAGCCTTAAAATTTAAAAAAAATATATAACCAAATCCTAAAATTTATTAAATTGGTACAATTGAATTCTTTCATTAACTTCATCCATTTAGACTAACAAAAAATGTTTATGTGACTTTTTAAAATATTTTATCTCTCCTACGTGGCGATAACGTGGTTAAAACATGTAAGACTAGGCTAAAACAATGTCTTTTGGATTGAATTCTAATTTTTTAGACATAAGCTAAATTAAATAAAAAAAATTATTTAAAAAGAAACACAAAAAAGAACAACGGCAAGGGTGAAAGCCCTTATTGCCAACCACCCCCATCGCCAAAAATGGCCGACGAGGGTCAACAGGGCCTTGGATAGGGCTAACAACCATCACCAAATGCAAGCGAGGGCTTGAAAACCCTCACCTAGCTATGACGGCCCTCAACAAGGGTTTCCGACCCTCATGATAATCACCAACCCTTAGCATGATTTGGCGACCCTCTCTAAGGACCACTGCAGCTAGGCAAAGGTTGCTAGGCCCTTACCTATAATCGTTGAGGGTCCTTGGCCTTGGCTAAGGCCTTAGTGACCCTCACTAGCCCTAATCAACGACAGAAGTGACGACAGCAAGGGACTACCGTCCTTGCCTATAGCTTAATTTTTTTTCCTTTTTTTTTGTGTGTGTTTTTGGAAATACTTTTCCAATTTATTTAATTAATATTTGTGTTATTAAGCCACATCGCCACGTAGGAGAGGAAAAATATTTTAAAAACTACATTAGCATTTTCCATTAGTTTAAATGGATGCAGTTAATGGAAGAATTTGATTGTATCAATTGGATAAGTTTTAAATATTGATTGTATTTTTTGTAAGTTTTATAACTTAATTGTACTTTTGTGATAAATTTTAGGATTTTTCAACACACATATCCCTTCTATTTTTAATGCACCAACTGATTTTTTTTTTTTATGTGCAATAGAAGTGATCACTCCTTGAGTGAGGAAAACCGGCCCTCCAAATATTAGAAGTGAGAGCCGGATCCGTTGCCCTAGAATGGGTCGGCTTTTCTTTTTTCATTTTGTCATATACAATATGCCAATAAGCCCGCTGAGGTTTTCGACTTATTTAACTCTTTTGGCATTGGACCCAGGACCGCTTTGGCACTAACTCAGAATTCAGCACCAGCGATCAAAATGGAGTGCCGTGCTGATCAGGTGGGAATCCGTCTGGAAGAAACAGTGACAACAAGAAGCAAGTTTCTACAAATGTTTTTTTTTTTTTTTTGTAGACCTAGTATTCTTTCTCATTTATGATTTCTCCGAGATGGGATTAGGTTGATCATCATTCACACTAAAGTTGGACATATTTGCATTTTCTTTAAATAATTATCGTGTAGCAATATATAGCGGGTCGAGCACAGGATGAGAACACATCTAGAGCAGGATTGTCCCGCTTCCCGCGTCTCATCTCACCATTCAAAAAATGAAAAATCCGTCCATTATAGATTCCCTCCCTTATAGTGGTAGCCATCCACATCATCATTGTACAAAGAGGAAAAGTCTTAGACGTGCTCTCTGTTGGAATAACAATATCCAAACAAACGACATGAACGCAATAGCACCATCAAGAATTTGTAGAGGGCCTTCGCTTTTTTACAAGAAACAATATTTCTTAGGGCCTATTCGATAGCATTTCTATTTCTTTATTTTTTTTATTCTTTTGTTCCACATAACAGAACAAGAAAATAAATCTGTTTATGTACATCAATTAATTTTCAATGATTAGGGAATATAATAAGAACAAAAACAAAAGGTAAAAATACATACATACATATATATATATATATATATATATATATATCTTTTTGTTCTCAAGAATACAAAGAGAAATAAGGTCATCTTAGATAAATAAGCTGAGTGTAACCTAATGTTTGTCTTTATTATAAAAATTTCATATTTATGAATAAAATGAAAAAATTGGACTAGTTCTCTAGATTAGACAGAAATTAGCAATTCTGAAACTAGCAGCTTTGGCCTATGAAGTACCGATACTCTCCCAGGGCCTTTGTGTCATGTTGAACACTTCGACACATGTCCGATACTCTTCGACACTCGATCAGCGCTTATTGGAAAATCCGATACCTTGTCAACTTTTTTGACACTTTTTGACATTTGAGTCGGAATTCCAACATACAAATTTATAGCACATGATTTCGATATCGAGGTCAACTTCAAAAATTTTCAATAAATGAGATGCCCAAATGTATATATGTGAAAAAATAAAACAAAATAATAAAAATAATAAATGGAGAAATAAGAAAAACATATTTTTCTCTTATCTTCTAACTATCACTTTCCGTGATACATAATTCACCCTTTAAGTTTTTTTTTCCCTCTTCCGACATATCTAATATGCGAATCTAGAATGTTGATTATTTGTTTTTTCTCCAAGTTTTATGAATTATTGGAATAGAGTTGAATTTGTCAAATTGAAACAATAAATAATATTAATAAGGATTAATGTTTTTAGTGTAAATTCATTATAAGTTTTTTTAATTATTTATGTATTTGTGAATTCAAATAAAATTAATTTGATTGAAATAATCATAAAAATGATAATTTATTAAGTATATATAACAATATATATTTAATATACAATATGTCACAACTTGTCAAAATTCTCTAGTTTTTTCTAAACGACGTGTCGGCGTGTCGCGTCCCGTGTCGCGTATTAGTGTCGAAACTACTTAGGCTCTAGCTCCTCATTCCTGGTTTTCAAAAAGTTGAAATCAGGGGTCACGTGGAGGACCGATCACCCCTAGTGGGCGGTGTCCCGCCACAAGGAATGCTCGAGAAGTTGCTTCCTTTTTATTGCCTTTAGAAGAAGAAGCACAAAGAATCCAAGGGACAGGAGAACAAAAACCCAAGATCAGATCTCGATCATAGACCTTTGTACAATGTCCCCCTCATTTTTCTTTTTTCTTAAGCTAAGAACTTTTTTGTTTTTGTTTTTGTTTATAGTTTCTTTGTCCCTCTCCTTTCATCATCAATTTTTTTTTAAATCGTTTTCTTTAATTATCAAAAGGAATTTCTTATTTAACTCATCTTCACGAACACATTTTGCTGTTTTGCTGAGCATTTCACGGGAAGAATATGCTCAAGAATATGCTCGGCCCATCTAGTGAAGTCCACGTGCCACGTCACCACCGTCATCCTGATAAGCTCTGGTACTTTTCTTTTTTTAAAAAAAAATTTATCCAATAATCGGACGGTTAAAGATATAAAGACAGTTGTCAGACAAGATTTGCTGTGTGGCCCAATCACGGGGACTCGGACTATGAGATTTGGTCAAAATTTATTTAATACCGCAATTAAACCTTTTCTTATTTTGGCATTTTCCCCAGCTGCCACGTGTCCATTTCTTTTTTGGGAGACAGGGTTATTACCCTTGTTTTTTTTTTTTAATTACCGCGAAAATGGGAAAGGAAAGGAGGATACTACCTCCAAAAACTCTTATTTTAGATTTTCTTTTTAGTTTGTTTATTTTAGATTATAAAGTGTAATAACAGTCAGTTTCCGTGATCTTCGGGAATCTGGCAATAAGAATTAGTTCCATTTCAAGCTCTTGCGGTTACTATTCTAATTCCTGATTTCAAAAAAAATTTAAACTACTTCTATGAATACTTGGATAAGAATCGGATAGAAAATTGATATATAGCAATTACATGTTTTGAATTTGTAACTATTTATTTGCCTCATGCGTTCATCTTTTATGGATTATTATTGACAAATGAGAATTTTTGCTATTGTGTTCATATTCATTTTACTTAACTAAAAATAAAATAAAAAAGAAAAAAAAAAAGAAAAAAAAAAGAAAAGTTGCTCACTTTTATTTTGCTTAACTAAAAATAAAACCAAAAAAATAAAAAAATAAAATAAATTAATTGATTCATTAATTGGTCCACATACAGATTAGTAGCTCGCGCACTATATCCTTCAAAAGGCGCTTTGGTCATTTTTCTTAAAAGACATACCTCACAAATTGAGTATGACTCAAAATTTGATGAATCGATGAACTCATCATTACTTAACTTGTTAATTTTGTCTTCTTCAATATGACCTAATCGGAGATGCCAAACATACTTTTTATTTGGACTATTTTTAGAGCGTTTATTAGTTATGGCATTTATTTCAATTCTATTTTGCTTATTGACATCGGTAATTGTATTACCGAACATTTTGATGATATAAAGATATAACCAACGAACACATCTTTTTTTTTTTTTTATGACCTAGGGAACCCCGTAAGCTGACAGCCGGCAGGCAAAACCTCCGCTTTTTTTTTTTTTTTGATGACCTAGGGAACCCCGTAAGCTAACAGCCGGCAGGCAAACCCTAGGGCGACGCTAGCGGAGGATCCACTACCCCGACGTCACACTTAAAATCCCGTGCAACCAGCAGGATTCGAACTCCTCTCCTCCTCACAAAGGATCATGGGAGCTTTATCCAACTGGGCCACCGCAGACAGTAGTTAGAACGAACACATCTTCTATTATAATAAATAGAACATACATTATCAGCAAAATAAAATTCATAATTCTCTTTACCCAACTGAGGTATAGAGATGATGTTCCTAACAACATTCTTATAATGCAAACAGTTCTTTAAAACCAATACAATTCTAAAATACAAACATAAATGAAAAGTCATGGGTTTAGCCATTTCGGAATTTGCCTGGTACTATTCACGGTTTGCTCTCTAGCTGCCCGATCGCTACACTGTAGCTCGCGATTCTGCTGGTGCTGCGTCCGCCTGGTTTGACCGACGGTTGAGGCTAATTTTTGGTGACAAGAGGGCCTTTCCCTGCTCTATCAACCCCTCCGATCCATTTCCTAGTATGCTCCCTCTTCGTCGGTTGTATTGGGATCGATGGATTAGGGTTTCTGGGTTCTGTTGTGCGATTCTGCTGTAATGGATGATGATTCGGTGAAGAACCGAACGAATAATGAGGGAATGAGTACTCGGCCTTCCCCTTCCCCTAGGATGGAACGACCCCCATCGGTTGCCCCTTCGGTGAATGCTGGAAACCGTAATGCTCGTCATGCTCCTTCTGGACTTGCAAATTCGCGAATTCCTCCTTCGTCTGTTAGAGGAAGGCCGAACAGTAGGGGACGGTCTAAGACAAAGTGGTCTGTTTCTAGAGGTGTCTCGAAGAATCCTGGTACTCGTTCTTGGGCTGCAGTGGTGAGTGCGGCCAATAAGGGCTACGACCTGGAGTATTCGCGCCCACAGATTATTGATGGCAAACCTGTCGTTCACATGGACGAATCTGATAAACAAGCAGCTGATCCTAAACTTTTCAACTGCCTTGTTGGATACTTCATTGGTAAAAAATTACCGTTTAAGGTTGTAGAGGAGGCCCTCAAAAGGGCATGGGGTCATGCGTTGCTTGAAGTTCTGTCAAACGGTAGAAGTGTTTATCTCCTTCGTATTGCTGATAAGGATTTTAGAAGGAAAATATTGGAAGGCGGTCATATGACAGTGGCCAAAATTCCGTTTGTCCTGCAGCAATGGCAGCCGGGCGTCGAGCTAAAAAAGGATGCTCATATGTCTGTTCCAGTCTGGGTAAGATTAATAAACCTTCCCCTTGCCTATTGGTCGGCTCAATCGATTGGCAAAGTGGCGAGCGCTATTGGTAAGCCATTATATGTGGATCAGAGAACAGAAAACATGTCTATGCTGGCATTTGCGCGTGTTCGTGTCGAAATTTCGGCACAGCAACCTCTTTATGAAACTATAGATCTTTCCACAGATGGTAATATTGATGTAGTTGAAGTGGAATTTGAATGGAAGCCTCTGGTTTGCCTTAAATGTGGTATTTTCGGTCACACCTGCAAGGATACTGTTCCTGTTCCTATTGCTGGTGTTTCTGGTTCTGGAGCATTTGCAGATACTATTAATGCAGATACCTCTAAGGATGCTCCTCAATCTACTCCATTGATGGCCAAAGGCAAAGGAGTGGATCTACCGCCATCATCCTCACAAGATGGAGATGTTCTACTCGGTCTCCAAGCGGACCGAGCTGCTGCAGAACCTTCAGGGGTGGCTAATGATCAAAGAACCCTACTATGTGGTGAGATGAGTGCTCCCCAGATGGACCATCCTCGACCAGCTTAGTCTTTGGCAGATCACCATTCCATTGCTGAGTCCTCTGAACCTGAGAATATGGAGTGGAAGCAGGTTAAGCGGAAAAACAAGAAGAAAAGAAGAAAGCAAGCTTGAAGAGAAGCGGCAGCGGCTGAGGCCGCTAAAAAGGATGAAAATGATAAGACTTCTTTTGGCCTTTCACCACTTACCGAGGAAGGGCAGGCCTTAAAGCGAGACTCTACCTCTCATTCGGAAACTCCACGGAGTATGCAGCAAGCCCGTCTAAATGCTGATCCTCCTTCCTCGACTGAATCTCCTACTGTTGATTCGTCCTTGGTTGTGGAGGAGAGTTCTGAAGACATCTGCAACCCAAGCGCCAATGAGGAGTCCTCGGATGATGATTCGCCTATTACTGCTAAGCCTGGAGTGAATAAGCCGCCCCTCCAGCGAAATGCTAATCTCCAAGACAAATTCCTCCAGCTTTTGGATGAGACCCCACTTCCTGGGGGCCTAAAAAGGCCTCTACGGCCTCCAAGACCTCCAAAAGGAGGTAAGTCTTCCCATTCGATTGTTTTTTGGATGTTTTTTGGATTCTGGAACATCAGAGGTATTCTTGATCATTTAAGGCGGGCTGAGCTTAGGCGCTTTATAGCAATAAATAAGTTGTGTCTTGTCGGTGTGCTAGAGACTAAAGTTCCGGAAGATTCTTTTGATTCGATCTCTTCCACTTTGGTTAGGGGGTGGAGGTGGATTGCGAATTACAATTGCTCCCCTCGGGGGAGGATCTGGGTTGGGTGGAACCCTGACCTTGTCTCGTTTTGCCCTATTTCTATTTTTGACCAAGTTATTCATGGCTCTAGTACCTGTATTATCTCTGGTCTCTCTTGTTCTGTCTCTGCTGTTTATGGAGAGCACTCTTTTACCCGTCGAAGACCGCTTTGGGATGATTTACAGCACTATAATGAGATATTTCAGGATGTTCCTTGGTTAGTTGCTGGAGATTTCAATGCGATAAAAGATCCGTCGGACCGTGTTGGTAGCTCCACCAATTGGATTCCCTCTTTTGATGAATTTGCCCAATGCTTGGAGCAAACTGATTTAGTGGATCTTAGATATGTCGGGCTTCCTTATTCCTGGTCCACTTCAGCTGGAAACTCGAAAAAGCTGAGGAAGATAGACCGTGCTCTAGTCAACAATGAGTGGAACCTTCGATTCTCATTCTCGGAGGCGTCCTTCTTAACTCCAGGCATCTCGGACCATACTCCAATAATGGTCAAAGTCTTCCAACCACCCCGCAAAAGAAAACCGTTCAAGTATTTTGAATGTTGGGAGCATCATCTGGATTTTAAATCCATTGTGCAGCAGGTCTGGAATACCCTGGTCTCTGGAGTTCCTATGTTTCAGCTAGTCTCCAAGCTTAAAATGCTTAAGGCCCGCCTCAGGATTCTTAATCAGGAGTCGTTCTCCGACATCTCTTGTAGGATGAAGGAGGCGAGAGTGGCCCTATCTGCGCTTCACGCTCATCTCCAAGCGGATCCGGCCAACTTGCAGCTTGCGAATAGAGAGAGATCGTGCCGCCAGGACTTCATTGAATTGAGAAAACAGGAGGAGTCCTTTTATCGACAGAAGTCGAGGATTACCTGGCTAAAAGAAGGGGATAAGAACACGAAATTCTTTCACCACTCGATGAAAAGGAGGCAGCTTATCAATAGAATCCTCACAGTCAAAGACTCGGCTGGATCTATCATTATGGACCTGATGCGGATTCCTCACGTGTTCATCAACTTCTTTTATTCCTTATTGTCTCCTCATGAGACCGTATCTAAGCCGACCATTGAAGAACTACAAGCGGTTATTCGTCGACCTCTACTTGAGGATCAAATCCGTGCCCTCAGTGATCCTGTCTCTGATGCTGTTATTAAAGATACGGTATTCTCTCTAGCGAAGGGCAAGGCCCCCGGGCCGAATGGGTTCTTTGTTGAATTCTTTAAATCTAGCTGGGAAATTGTTGGACCATTGGTGGTGTTGGCTGTTCGGGACTTCTTTCAAACCGGGAGGCTCCTCAAAGAGATAAGCACTACAATCCTAGCACTTATTCCCAAGATTCTGAATGCTACTGCTGTCTTTGACTTCAGACCGATTGCATGTTGTAACATTATTTACAAAGTGATTATAAAGATTTTAGCTAACTGTATAGCGATATTTCTAAATGATCTAGTCGGTCAATCTCAAAATGCTTTTGTCAAGGGAAGGAGAATTAGGGACAATATTCTCCTTGCTCAGGAATTGTTTGCGGGCTTTCATCTCCGGCCATATTTACCAAAGTGTGTAATCAAGGTTGATTTCCATAAGGCCTATGACACTGTCGATTAGGATTTTTTTAGAAAATGTTCTTCTAGCATTCAGATTTCCTGAAGGATTTGTCCGGTTGGTAATGGCCTGTGTCCGAACGCCATATTACTCTATAGCTATTAATGGCGATCTCCATGGGTACTTTCCGGGAGAGCGTGGCCTCAGGCAAGGGGATCCTATGTCCCCTTACCTGTTCACTTTGGTTATGGAAATATTCTCCGGTATTCTGGTGTCGCGCACGGCTAATCATAAATTCAAGTATTACTGGAGGTGTAAATCGATTCAACTCTCTCATTTGTTCTTCGCCGACGACGTTTTCCTCTTCTCTCAAGCGGATTGGTCTTCGGTGTCCATGCTCAAGAGAGGGCTGGATATCTTCTCCTCCTGGAGTGGTCTGTTCCCTAATAGAAGCAAGAGCGAGATCTTCACATCGGGTGGTGACTTGTCTATTCGAAATAGAATTCTTTGGGCTTTCGGCTTTCAAAAAGGAAAACTCCCTGTTCGCTACTTGGGTCTTCCCATCATATTTTCCAGGCTGAACAAAGTGGACTGCATTGCATTGACGGACCGCATCACATCTAGGATCCAGTCTTGGGCACATCGGTTCCTCTCCTTTGCAGGTAGACTGCAACTTGTGCGGTCGGTTCTTCACTCCATCCAAGCTTTCTGGACGAGTGTGTTTACCCTCCCCTCTTCGGTCTTAGCCAGTGTTGAACGAATCATGAGACAATTCCTATAGAAAGGAACGGCCCTTGGTCGTGGTGGAGCCAAGGTTGCATGGGAGGAAGTGTGTCGGCCAAAGTCTGAAGGTGGTCTTGGAATTCGGAATCTCAAAGACGGTAACAAAGCGTCTATGCTTAAATTCATATGGATCCTATTCGCCGATAGAGAGTCCTTGTGGTGCTGGTGGATCCACTCGGTTTTCTTATCTAAAAGAAATTTCTGGAATGCATCGCAGCCGGGGACTTGCTCCTGGTCTTGGAAAAAAATTCTCCAGCTAAGAGGTCAGTTCTGAACATCCTTTAGATGGAAAATTGGAAATGGTTTCTCGGTGTCTTTATGGCATGATTTTTGGTTGCCGTGTGGCCCTCTGGATGTGTTCGTGCCTCTATCTTTTGGATCTAACCTCCATATTCCTGAGCATGCTGTGGTTGCCGATTTATTTACTCCTATGGGTCTCCCGGCAAGGGAATTCCTAGCTAGATGGGGCATATCTTTGCCGGTGTTGTCCGCATGCAACGATCAGTTCATATGGTGTGAGCATTCGTCTAGAGCCTTCTCGGTCTCATCGGCTTGGAATTTCATCAGATCCAAGAAGCCTCTCGTTGGTTGGGCGCCTCTGATTTGGGATAATGACATTACCCCCCGCCACTAGTTTATTCTCTGGCTTATTGCAAAGAAACGCCTTCCCACACAGGTTATGCTCCTATCTTATGGACGAATTGACTTTCATGTCTGTGCCTTTTGTAGTGAAATACCTGATTCTATAGACCATATGTACTTCGGGTGTCGCACCTCGACCTCCCTGGCCTTCTTTTGGGCCGCCAGGTGTAATCTACCTTGGAGGAATAGATGTTGGGATGAAGTCCTCTCCTGGGCTAAGAAATTTCTTTCCGGTAAGAGCTTTTACCACAAAATAGCTCGGTTCTCCTTCGGTGCCCTTTGCTATCTCATATGGAAGAAAATGAATGCTATGATCTTCCGTGGTGAATCGTTGGTTCTTCCGGCTCTTAAAAACCATCTAATTAAGGTGGTTAGGGACAAAGTTCTCACCTTCAAGAATGTCCAACCTTCTCCAAGGAATAAGCGACTTCAAAAGGGGTGGGGCTTTGATCCGGCGGTCTTCTCCACCAATTCGGATGCTCCTTCAAATTTGGCTGACTGTCTTTATCTCTGTTCTTAGCCTTTTAGGTTGAGTGCTGGAGGTTCGGTGGCCTCTCTTTGTAGGCTCTTCCTTCTCTCTTTCCATGTGTCTATAGTTGTCTTGTAGCCTTGTGCTTTTTCATCGAATCCCCCTCACTTTGCTTTTACTCAGAGTGTGGGTTTTGGATCCAATCTTTTGTATTTGTCCAAGCTCTTAATAGAATTACCTTTTACCAAAAAAAAAAAACATAAATGAAAAGTCCCTATAGCTAACGCAACAACTCTTACTCCATTGGCAAATGTTAGGACAATCTCATTTTGCCCTAACATCCTGCTTGTTTCCAAATTCTGCAAAGACATACAAATATGTAAAGTTGCAGTAGAATCTAGAACCTATGAGTTTGATTCAGCACTAACCATAAGATTAGTTTCAATAAGTATAGACACCATACCTTCATAAAGTTGGTAATTAGGCTTAACCTTCAAGCTCGCGAGGTACTTCTTACAATTCCTAGTGCCCCTTGACACCACAATAATGACATTTCCCTTTTTTCCAATCTTGGGTTTTGGGTGCACAACAAGTTTGACAAGCCACTTCCATTTCTTTTTCTTTAAAATAATCTTACCCCTTGAAGAAGAAGCTTTAGCCATAACCACTATATTTGGTCTTAAGTTGTGCAGTGCCTTCTCATAAACTACCAGCATGCTATGTAACTTAGCGAGAGTTTTCTCCATCTTATGCATGTGAAAGTTTTGGACAAAACCAAAGAAGGAATCAAGTAAAGATTGAAGGATCAAATCCACAGCTAACTCGTTGTTCATAACGAGATTCAGCCTAGCCAATTCTTTAATGTGCCAGATCATTTTCAAAACATGATCAATAACTGATGATCCTTTAGCCATCTTCATACGGTACAATGCCTTAGATATCTCATATCTAGAGGTTTAACCATTCTCATCAAAGTATTCATTTAAGTGTAAAATGATTGACCTGTCATCTTCCATAGATTCATACTTCTTCTATAATTCATTATTCATCGAAGCAAACATATATGATGTAACTTTTAAGTCATCGTCATGCCATTTATCATAAGTGACACTCTCCTCTTGGATCCCACCCTTAGGAAATGAGTTTGACATCTTTTCATCAAACACACATCTAATTTTTTCTTAATTAAGAACAATTCTCAAATTCATCACCCAGTCAGTGAAATTAGGTCTAATCAAATAATTATTGTCAAGTATAGAAGCGAGTGGGTTTGTGGTCACCATTTTCAAAGTAATAATATATATGTTGCTGAAAATAAATTGTTAGATGTTGTATCTTTCAAAATAACTATTTCATTTTGGCTTTTAAATGAAATAGATTATGCTACTAAATTTATATTCAAATCCTGTACTCCTTAAGATGGGAAGCGATAATCTTTGTTGGGTAAAGATTACTAGTGGGGATTGGAACCCTATTTGCCCAAAGCCCACCTCACCTAACAATTATTGGTGTCCTATGAACTTAGTGAGTAAACCAACTTGTTCAATGCATCTTATGCGAGTCCTAATCATAATTTCGGTCTCTAGACCATGAAAGCCTCACCTAACAGTTATTGGCATCATGATCATAGTTAAGTTAGCACAAACGATTTCCTTAACTAACAGTTATTAAAAATCATTTGGCTCCAACCCCAAAGCATCACATACATAATGAAGTGATCCAATATTATGAATAGTAATTAACCCCTATGAATATATAGCTGGTCAATCAACCACTATAATATTGGATCAAACCATGACGATGGAAGACCACAAATTCGAAACCCGTTTCGACTTAATATTATTAATAAGGAGATTTGGGTCGTTATTAACGGTCTCACTTTGCACATTAGCCAGTGTAACATGCATGATAACATAAACACAATAAATAAATATATCATATAAACATTTATCCTACGTGGTGATTATGAAATTATGGTTTAATGGGTCTCAAGCTAATGAGACCCATTTAGCCATTTTAATGTTATAAGAATAGAGACATGCTCTTCATTTCTTCTTGAATCTTTGAACTCTTCAAATATTGAGCCCATAGAGCTCTTCGGCTTAATGGCTCCTCCAATGGCTCCTCCTTTCTCTCGTAGCATTTACATCAACAATTGATATACTAAACTATGCTAAAATTACATATCATGAAAATAAATATAAAAGGAATGATGCAGCCTCCATTTAATAATTATAACAAAAAAAAATACATGTAATCATCATATATTCCTCCATACAACAATCATAATGATTAGGGATTTTTCTGTGATCACCACCCTTCCTTGCGAGCCATAAATTCAAAATTTAAAGCTTCGAAAGTTATAAATAAAATTATGCATTTAATTAAATTTAAAGCCGAACAATGCAAACCATGTCAAGAAATCAAAATCGATAAAACAAATTTCACGAGCGTGATTTCGAATGGAAGTTGCGTTGTCATCTTTAAATTCAGAATCGAGAATCATTCACAGAATATAAACACAAAGTATAACAAGTTACGGATTTTGATTCAAAATTGATTTAGTTTCAATTTTTGCTTAGTTGATTAAATTTATCTCATAAATTAATCAACTTCTATAGGCCACATAAGAACAAGATATTCTCTTAACAAAAGTAAATTGGCCATTGGAATGCAAAAATATCTATGAGCTATAAATCAATTAAACGCACGAAAAACGCCTAAGGTTGGCTCCGATACCACTGTTGGGATTTCATGAATTATGTATAAGCAAAATTAACATAAAAATAGCATTAACAAAGATGATATATTTCTATACATAATTCTCCGAAGGTATTGTTCGTGCGTTTTAATAAAAAATCCGAATATAAATGGGAGTTAAACAAATTACCTCTTGAAGCACACTTTAAACGAATTGGTTCGGATGTTCTTTAGTTTGACCCCCACAAACGTCGGGCCTCTAGTTCAGACACACCATCATTGGATGTCAAATGGAAGAGAGAACTTTAAGATAATTACCACTATGATTGTTCTAGCAATCTCGTGGAGACAATCTTTCGTATCCTTGATGTTTTAGCTACAGCCCGAATAAGAGAGAATCCTTTTTTTTCTCACGTACCAACACACAAAAACACACGTCTTTTTTCCCTCTTTTTAGCAACCGTTGCATATGCCCTCCTTTATACGGCATTTGAAAATGCCCTCTTGAATCAGCAAAGGTTACTGATCGTGAGAATCAGTAATTGTTGCTACGTGTGGGAAACCATCCCATGATCAACAATCGTTGTTGATTGTTCATGCACGATGCTTCATGCATGATGGTCAACAACCGTTGCTGACCATCATGCACGAAGCTTCCCTATTTTTTTATATAATTATTATTTTTAAAGACCACGCATATGTGATGTGCGTTGCACATGGTCAGCAACAATTGTTGACCGTGTGCACATTGATTAATTAATTAAATAAATGAATAAATAATTAATTAATCAATCCCTTTTTTTATAAAAAAAATATAATTTTTTTAAAAAAAATGACATAATCTTTATGTGTGCAATTGGAATACATTAACATATATTCACTTTGGGTATGTGTGTGCATCATATGCAAGTAGGGATCATGACTATAATACAAATTAAATTAAATCTCATTTAATTTAATTTTAGGTCGACTCAATTCGATCGCAATAATTGCAAACACATTTGTAACATTATTTCTCCCTTGTTTTACGTTATTTTAATTGTTTATGGTGTGTGACATTTCTAGGTTTATCACTAAGCTGGTAGTAAAACTTGTACTGACACATTAATACTCCTAAAAGAATTAATTGTCCCGATTAATCTTTGAGTCCTACGAGTCATGATTGTCATGGTTACCCAGATAGTGTCAATATTTTCAGAATATAATGAACTTGTTAGCTTTGGCTACAGTGTAATTCTATCATTTTATCTTACTATGTCTTAATCGAATAAAAATCATTGAATTTTGTCTAGTCACAAATTCGATCATATGTACAAATTTAATTGACGTGCATTTTATTCAAGACATAAACAATTTATTCTCGATTATAACTCTGACTAAGGATTTCAATACATTATCATAATTAGATCGCATAAGACATCATTATTATACTTTGCATGTAACAAGGAGACAGATTCCATATTGCGTATACATGTAACTTCGTATATGAATAAAGTATGACCATCATGTGTAAATATGGATCAAAGACTTGGCATTACGTGCACTTATGAACCATAATTATTCGACACATAAGTTAACGTTGTGTCTCAGGTTTAAGGATTATTTATAAAAGACCAAAGCATGAACAATTAGACATTGACCACGCTAAAAGCTTCCATGTCGCTAATCGTTCTATATGCGTGACGTTCAATGAATTTGTCTAATACAAATATTCGTGTTCTGACTTAGGCATCATAATACCCAATGACTTGCGACTCATTTTTCCTTTGAGTATCTAATACTTAATGGTAAAGTTTAAAACACACCGACCTCAACATGATTATTAATATCCACTCAATAATTCATTGACTGGGAACAATTTAAAGATTCAATTTAATTATGAACCCATCACATATATTATTAACGTCTTAAGAATATGTCTAGTTGTAATTGATCTTATGGAATTATTCGTAAATATAAAATAATTGGACAAATGAATGAATATGTTATTGCTATTAATTAAATAATAATAATGATAGTACAACTAAAATTCCTAATATATAAATATTATATGGTAGCTTTAGGGCATACATCCAATAGCTAGTCCCTTGCTTACAGCCATCAAGGGTTGTTGGCCTTGGTTGAGGCCCCACCCCTAGCCGACGATGGGGGCAACGATAACAAGGGCGGTTTATAGGTTAATTTGTTTTTCCTTTATCGTGTTTTTTGAAATACCTTTTCAATTTATTTAATTAATATCTTTGTTATTAGGTGACGTCATTGCCATGTAGGAAAGGAAAGATATTTTAAAAAATACATTAGCATTTTCCGTTAGTTTGAATGGATGAATTTAACGGAATGATTTGATTGTATCAATTATATAAGTTTTATGATTTAATTGCACTTTTTGTAAATTTTATAATTGCACTTTTGTGATCAATTTTAGGACTTTCAGTGCATATATCCCTTCTTTTTTCAATGCACCAACTGATTTTTTATTTTTTTATAGGTGCAATAGAAGTGATCGCTCCTTGAGTGAGGAGAACCGGCCCTTCGTAAATTAGAATCGAGAGCTAGATCCATTACTTTGGAATGGGTCGGCTTTTCTTTTTTCCTTTTGTCATATACAATGTGCGAATAAGCCCGTTGAGGTTTTCGACTTGTTTAACTCTTTTGGCAATGGACCCGGGACCACTTTGGCACTAACTCTGAATTCAGCAACAGCGATGGAAATGGAGTGCTGTGCTGATCAAGTAGGAATCCATCTGGAAGAAACAGTTAGTACAAGAAGCTAGTTTCTAGACGTAGTCATTGTTTCTACAAATTAATTTTTCTTTTTCTTTTTTGTAGATATATTATTCTCATTTATGGTTTCTCCAAGATGAGATGGATGAAATTCACATTGAAGTCGGAAATATTTGCATTTTCTTTGAATAGTTCTCATGTAGCAATATATAGTTGGTCGAGCTCAAGATAAGAACACCATAGTAGGATCGTGCCGCTTCGCATGTCTCATCTCGCCATTCGAACAATGAAAAGGCTACCCATTATAGATTCTCTCCTTTGTAGTGGCAACCATCCACATCGTCATTATAAAAGAGGAAAAGTTGTGACGTGCTCTTTGTTCGAATAACAATATTGAAACAAACGGCACTGACGTAATACCACCATCAAGAATTCCTAGAGGGCCTTAGCTCTTTTATAAGAAACAATATTTTTTAGGGCCTCTTTGGTAACATTTCGATTTCTTTATTTTTATGCTCTTTTGTTCCACGGAACGAAAGAATAACGGAAATCCATTTATGCACATAGGTTAATTTTTTTATTCTTTGCATAAATCAAGGGCCAGGGAATAGCTTTGGAGTAAAGAAATCTTTTTATTCTTAAGAATAAAAAAAGAAATAATGTCATTTTAGATAAACAAGCTTAGCATAACCCGATGCTCATTTCTGTTATAAAATTTTGATTTTCTTGGATAAAATAAAAATTGGTCCGTTTCTTAGGACTAAACTAGAATTAGCGGTTCTGAAGCCAGCGACTTTGATTCTTGATTCCTGGTTTTTTGAAAGTTGGAATCAAAAGTCACGTCGAGGATTGATCACCCCTAGTTGGCGGTGTCCCGCCACAAGGAATGCTAGAGAAGCTGCTTCTTTTTATTGCCTTTAGAAGAAGAAGCACAAAGAATCCAAGGGACGGGAGAACATAACCCAAGATTAGATCTCGACCATTGACCTCTGTGCAATGTCCCCCTCATTTTTCATTTTTCTTAAGCTAAGATTTTCTTCTTCTTCTATTTTTTTCTTTTTGCATTTATTTCTCTCATGTCACTATCAATATTTTTTTAATCGTTTTCTTTAATTTATCAAAAGGAATTTATTTATTTATTTTTTTGACGAGCAAAAGGAATTTCTTATTTAACTCATTTTCCGCCACCGGATTCAATGGACCGTTGCGGTTTTGCTCAGCATATCACGCGAAGAATAACGCTCGGCCCATCTAGCAAAGTCCACGTGCCACGTCACCACCGTCATCCGGATAAGCTCTGGTCCTTTTTTTAAAATTTTTTTCTAATAATCGGACGGTTGAAGATATAAGACGGTTGTCAGACAAGATTTGCCGCGTGGCCCAATCACGGGGACTCGGACTACGAGATTTGGTCAAAATTTATTTAACACCGCAATTTTAAACCTTTTTTTATTTTGGCATTTTCTTCAGCTGCCACGTGTCCATTACTTTTTCAGAGACCGGGTTACCCTCGTCTTCTTTTTATTATTACCGTGAAAAAAAAGAAAGAAAGGAGGATTCTACCTCCGAGAACTCTTATTTTAGATTTTCTTTTGGGTTTGTTTATTTTAGATTTTTCTTTGGTCGGTGTAAAGTGCAAAAACAGTGAGTTCCCGTGGTTTTGAAATTATGGATGACCATGAATCCAAGTAAGATTGGAAACCGGACCAAACTAGTGATAAGAATTAGTCCGCTTTCAGGTTCTCACGATTATTATTCTAATTCTTGATTTCAAAAAAATTGAAATCGTTTCTCTGAATATTTAGATAAGAATCGGACTAAAATTTGATGTATTGAATTACTTGATTTGAACTTTTTATTATTTATTTATCTCAAGTGTTTATCTTTCATGGATTATTGTTGTTGACAAATGAAAATTTTTGTTATAGCGTTGACATTCATTTTGCTTAACTTAAAATAAACATGAAAAAGAAAAAAATGAAGAAAAAACAAAATAAATTAATCTATTCTTGAATATATCTTGAAACCGGCACTGAAATCAATTTGTTAGGCAGGTTTGGGATTTCAAGATAGAAGGTCGGTTCGAAGTGCACGGTGTCTCGAACGGGAACGTGGGGCGGCCAAAACATTAATTATAATTCATTATTATTTGCGTAATTCAGCGTTTTATCGGCGCCACGTGGATAACGGCAAATGGTAAACGAAAAGGATAAACCAAATCGTTGGAGCGCAATTACCGGAAAGGACGAGGGGCAGTTTCGGGAATTCACCCGGCTCCATCGTCGTCTTCTTTAATCGCCACCACAACACCTTCTTCACACTCCCCACGTTCGCCATCGTCTGTGCAGTTCCATTCCGCCATCTCCATCTCTCTCTTTCTCTCTCTTCCTTCCCGTCGTTAGCTTCTCTCTCTTCCGCTCCCTCGCATCCAATTCGCCCCGCGATCCGACCGACCGACCGACTGATCGATCGTCGCTGTCGCCGTCGTTGTCCAGTCGAGACTACCGGGGAGACACGAAAGATGTTGGCGGTGTTCGAGAAGTCGGTGGCGAAGGGCCCGGAGGGGCTGCAGAGCCCGCACTCCGGGGCGGCGCCGGCGCTCAAGGACGGCGCCCTCGGCCGGCACTTCGCCTCCGCCCACCCCGGCGCCGTCACCGTCAACCTCGGCACCTCCGGCCTGCTGGCCTACTCCCTCGAGCGCCAGAACCCGCTTCTCCCCAGGTCTCGTCCCCCGTCATTGCCTCCCGCCCGTTTCATTCGTTCGCATTTCGGGATTCGTTTTCGCGTGCGTGCCCCGAAGATCTCCTCGATCCCATTTTTGGAGGGTCCTTTGGGTCGTTTCTTTTTTCGATCGGATTTGAGATCGCGGGGGATCGTGGTCGCGGATCTTGGTGTGCTTGCTTCCTTTGCTAGATCGCATCCGGATCGATGATCTTATTTCCTGTGATCTTCAGCATCGTGTCACCACTCGTCCACTCGTGCCCGATGATGGCGCTATTAGTTTTCGACTTGCTTTTTACAGAGTGGACTATCTATGGGTTGCTGTGGGGGCGTGTGGAATATTATCCAAAAGCCCAAATTTACATGCTTTCTTGTTTTTTTATTTTTTATTTTTGCAAAGTTTTATTCTGTTTATAATGTGGTGTTGTGTAAGGACAAAATAGGATTGGTATCTTAGTTGCTCTGTCTTTATTCGACTTTGGTTTCCTTGTTAGGAGCGTTCGTTTTTCGTCTGAGAATTTAACCTTTTTGATCAGAAGGGTACATGCCCAACCAAAGGATTCTTGGAGGGTGCTGGGTATGTAGAAAATATATAATGGTGGCGTAGAGAAAAAAAGAACAGACTTGTGGCTTCAATTTTTAGAGAGGCAAATGTCGAATCAAACTGATTTTGGTGGGAATTTAGTGTGATAGCATTAGAGGTTGAAAGTATCAGCCTAAAGGAGACAATGGTACTTGAGTCTTTGGTTCATTTCAAAAGCCGGAAAATGAAATTCATTGTATTGTTAGTTCATGGGAGTTTTGGTACCGCTCTCCTCAATTAGGTCATCACACATGGATATTTGACATGCCTTACCTGCTGTGGCAGATTGTTTGCTGTTGTCGATGACATCTTCTGCTTGTTTCAAGGGCACATAGAGAATGTTGCTCTTCTCAAGCAGCAATATGGATTGAACAAGACTGCCAATGAGGTCATTATCATCATTGAAGCTTATAGAACTCTGAGGGATCGGGGGCCTTACCCTGCTGATCAAGTCGTGAAAGACATCAGTGGGAAGTATGCTTTTGTGCTCTTTGACAGCTCTTGTAAAACCGCTTTTGTGGCCTCTGTAAGTAATAATGATTTTCATGGTTTCGTTCTGGGATATTGTTTGCATTCTCTCCCTTCCCTATGATCTGTCTAATCCTTTCTGTTCTCTTAATCATGCAGGATGTTGATGGAAGTGTTCCTTTCTTCTGGGGAAATGATTCTGAAGGCAATCTGGTTCTCTCGGATGATACAGAAGTCGTGAAGAAGGGTTGTGGGAAATCTTTCGCACCATTCCCTAAGGGTAATTATTTTTACAGATTTTTTATGCGGTTTCACTGGAGTTTCCTCCATGCATTGGAATGTGAAATGTAAGGATGGATGAGCTCTGCTGATATTAAAGTTAACAGGAGAATGTTATATTGTTGGGTAACAACATATGGGAGGACTTACAGAAAGGAAAGATGCACGAGGTTTGGCATGAGTTGGAAGGGGTTAAAATGGTATTCTTCGTCTGTATGCATGTTTTGACCTGTGCATTTTCACCTACAATGTTGCTCTGTCAATGGTTTTCGAGTGCCAAATCATTCACCTTTTAATGTTGTGCTCTTCCTAACCGTTCATCTTTTAATGTTGCCTTCTTTTCCGACTCAGGATGCTTCTTTACTAGCACTGGAGGTTTGAGGAGTTATGAACACCCACTGAATGAGGTGAAGCCGGTTCCTAGGGTGGACAGCTCTGGCCAAGTGTGCGGCGCTACGTTCAAAGTGGATGAGGAGACTAAGAAGGAGTCCAGCATGCCTAGAGTTGGGAGTGCCGCGAACTGGTCCTCACAGTATTGAGTCTTATGGTTTATGGCCCTTTTAGGCCAGGCCATTAGTTATTATGGCCTTCCGTTTCTTATAACCCGTCACCCTTTCTCATACATTGACACCTTTTCAACTCTAATGCTCAGTTGCTCTATGGTGAGAGTTTGAGATGACATTGTTCTATGCAGCTGTATATGTTGCTTATAAAACCAAGCCTTTACAAAACCGAATATGGTTTGTGGTTTGGCACTTCATCTAGGCATCGTGTAGAGTTGATCTGATGTTGTGTTTTTCTGCTTAGTTGTCTATTGTGTTACTGATATGCTAGTACGTTGGACCAAAATAACTTGGGAGCATGCTAGTTCCCATATGGAAATCAAGTTAGCACAATGTCATCTGAGCTTTAATAACAGACAATCATAGAATGTCTAACATAGACTTAACTAATGTCAAACTGTGGATAACAAAGGGGGCACTTCAATTGGCCTTATCGTTTCGGTCGCTGATACCCATTTAGTCCTTTGCATCAAGTATGTGTTAAATAACGTGTGCAGTATGAGAGAATTACGGACCGTAACGTGCGCCTGTTGTGGGCTGTTTTGTTTTGTTTTCTGCTTTTCCTAACCATTGATGTGTCACTTTGAATCATACATCAAATGGCAGCACTTGCTCAACAAAATAAGCTACTCCATCGGTAGCTTCTTTTTTATTGTAATTGTTTGGATACCTTTGGTCACTTGTGTTTTCCCTGCCTTTATTGAAAACATGGCAATAGACCTCTGTTTGAAATTCTTTAATTGATTCTAATAATTTACTCTCGACTGTCGTACTGTAGGGCTTCACTCTCGACCGTTGTACTGCAGGGCAGTCTTAGGAATTCATTTTTCTTCCTAAAGTTAGTTTTACTCACTCACACTCAAAGGATTGTAGAGAGAAACTCTAGAAGTAGTTCTGGAATTGTACTACTTGTAAAACCGATCTAAATGAGGGGAGAAAGCCCTGTCAATACAAGTACGTAGATCTCTCCTTAATCCGTTGATAGAATATATTTCCTCATGTATTCAACAACTTCATTTGTTACCAGAGTGTCCAATTATAGTATTGCTGCTCGCTTGAGGAGTATCTAGAATACTTAAGAAAACCTAGTACTTAGGTATCGTCAGGTTTGCCTCGTTCATGGATTAGTTATGGACTTCGTTTAGAAGACGTGGGCCATGACATATGCCTCCAGGTGTTATTTGAAAAATGTGTGTTTATTAAGTTAAACGCCCATGGAACAATTCTCGGTCTAGCTTCCTAGTGTTATTTGAAAAATGTGTGTTTGTTAAGTTAAATGCCCATGGAACAAATCTCAGTATTGACATGGTAGCCTTACTCGCTCAAATGAGAAATTCGAGAGAAGCTCTAGAATTTTATTACTTGTGAGATAGGTCCAAATGAGGAGAGGAGGCCCATTTATGTACAAGTACTAGCTCAATGGTAGCTGTACATCTTTGCTCAATCAGACAGTAGAAATTATCTCTTGGTTTTTTGGGCCATGACGTATGCCGCCTGGTGTTATCTAAAAAACATGTGTTTTAAGTTAAACACCCATGTAACAAATCTCGGTCTTGACATGCGAGCTCTGGGTAAAGTTTTTAAGAAAATCAAGTGATAGTATTAAAAGATGTGCTTAGAGGTATTCTCGATGTCCAAATTTTCGGTTAATTCCTCTGCACGAGATTCGTATTCGACTTGTTCTTGGATCTCCAAGGTATACTGTAAGTATCATGCATAAAACCTGGTCTCCACCTATCCATGTATACTCTCTCAGATCTTGATCTAGCTTTCTAGATATTTCGTTTGGTTTCCGCAGAATAATCGGGCAAATTTCAATAGTGTATAGTTAGATGAAGATCCGGCGCAAAAAGGATATAGCTTCAGCTTCCGGTAGGTTTGGGGTATCGAACTCCTTGCAAACGCGCTGCTCACCTCTGCCCTCCCTAAACATCAACCTAATTGTGGCTGCATCGAACGTGCCCACCTGGATGAGTCCACGACTGAAACAAATTAATCAAAGACAAAGTCGTGATGCGATGGCTAAACTGGATAAGGTCTTTTAAGGGATGCACGAATACGTGGGAGAAATGACATGTGATGCGATACTTTGGTTGGTTATGTAGACTGCGATGTTAAATTCCTCAGCTATCTCAATTAAACGCGAGAGCAATTGTGCCAATTTTTGCCGCAATTCGGAATCTTAGCTGAAAGACCACGACTCGCATGATTTGATGGTTTCGGAATCAACCAGGCGATCTAGACGATCTGCAAGTTTTCTACTTCCACGAAAATCCACTCGGAGGAGAGCAATGACTGAATCCACGACCGGAAAATATTACTTGCCCTGCAGAAATGCCTTGTTCATCGCTTTGCATGGATATTCAGGTCTGAAATATCTAAGGCTGCCTTTTTGCAACATTACTTTCATTTGCTTTCTATCCGATTGCCTCTTCCATAGGCCTTGCAATTTCTGTTCGGAATCTCTACGAAACTACGTCACGCTCATGTTTTGGGACGTTGTACTAGAGAGTTTTCTTTTGTCGGATTTTAGAACCCAACATCAAACGGTAAATAGTTTATCGTTACTCTTCGTCTATGTTGGGCTGTGCTTATAGTTGATGCATTTCATTAGCTTACTTTTTGTGTGGAAGAAAGAAATATGAGACCATTCAGAAATTAGGAAGACTGGTTTTTAACTTTGAATGGTAAATGGCTCTCTACAGCTTTTGGTGGTATGGAAATGACATTCCTAATGTGCATTCTATATTATTCCTCATTGATAACATGAATTACTTTCACGATATATTACAAAGGATAGCATCCGTTTGATGCCATTTTGCAAATAAACTTTTTTTGCTTATCAAAAGAAAATCCTCAGCAAACTCACTGGAGATGATGTTTAGTAATTTGCTTTCAAATATTGCAACTAGATTTCCTCTTGTGCCCACAAAAACCACGATATTGAAAAACTTTATGCGGCAAACCGAATTGCTATTATGTATAGCTAAAATTATATTGCACTATATTATTGTTTGTGTTTTGCTTTTAACAACATAACATGGTCGATAGTTATTACTATGGGAGTTATTTGATATGACTTCGAAATATTTTTCTTTCGATTGTGGTGATTAGATCTCTTCTGAAGCCTGACCAAGTCCTATGACCTCTCAATAGCACATGCTCGATTGAGTTCCTACTAGCATTGAGGGTTGTGTTGTTCAAATTCGATTGGCTTAACATATATAGGAGCTGCAGGAAAGATACTTTCGGCCTTACCCTTGCAATATTTATTGCATTCGATAAACAAAGGTGACTGTAGTCGACAAATCTTTTGGGTCACCATCACATTTAGAGAGTATTTCTGGTCATTCATGAATGGTTCGTTGTCGAGCAAATGAAATTCAGGGACGAGCTCTGACAAGGGTGACAGAGTGTCCATTGCAGAGAAAGGAAATGAACAAGTGATTAGGAGCTCATTGTATGCCTTTAGGATGCTGCGATGTCATTAGAGGTGACATTGAAGGTGATTATGGATGTCACCCTGCTCATCGAAGATTAGGATGCAAAAGGCGATGGAAGAGATGACTTTCCAGGGAATGGCATTTTGGAACTCTTATAAACTAGAAAGATTGTCTCTCTTCTTTTTCCAAAAAAGGACCCGTACAAGTTTTGAATTTTAATACATGAAGCTAGAGCTAGTTCTCAATGCTACTCTCGTCTAATATCAGAAAGATCACTGATTGCTGGGATATGGAAAGTGTAATTGTTTCCTTTTCTAGATAACATGTACGGCTAAGTGTTTAATTTTTCTTGAGAAATGATTGGGTGACGGTATTTAATCTGCTGGAAGAATAATAGTCTGTTCTAAATTAGAAAAAATCAAACAACAAATAATTATAAATTGTCGTTGGATTTATTTGTTTCAGAATTTACGACTCACAATAAGCTAGTATTTTCATTTGCTTAAAGACCGTTACGTTAGCAAAGCCCAAGTTTCTTTCCTTTAATTAAGCTATACATAAGATACATACTTCATTTGTAGCTGGTCTTATGAGGCAATTCTTTTCCCAAAGTAACAAAGAAGAAATGGAAACGGTAATATGGTTGTGGCAAGCTGGCGATGTCGATATCCTCCATTCTTCGTCCATAAATAGTTGAATGATGTTGATGTTGGAGCAATCATAGGCCTCAACTGGATGAATTCATCAGCTAAGCTCTTGCTTTTTTGTTCTTTGCTCTAACTGGTTGTATAAGAGATGTTTGGGACAAGACTAGTGTCGTGTTCTGAAACAATTTACCAGCTGGAACTACTCCAAGAGTTCATTGCAAATCTAAGGATGACGATCTCAAAGTCCATGATATAACGAGCAGGTGGGAATTCTCATTTAAACCCAATTTATTTGGGACGACTTTGTTCTTTTGTGGCTTTGCATGTCCTAGTCAATTTTACTGATTTGATATATATATATATATATATATATATATATATATATATATATATATGCAAATTAGAGATCTTTGCACCAAGTGTATTTGGGAATCTTGTCCGATGGTCCTTTTAGGTCAAATGGAGACACCAGAGAGTTTGATGAATGTTATGAATGGAATTATGCTGCAAAATTAGGGAGGAAACCTCTTATGTGAATCTGTGAATCTATGAAAGAGAGAGATGATGTTGTGAAATAATTTATTACTGTTTAGGTGGATAAGAATCATCTTATCTTTTAAATGAATGTGCATATGCATGTGTGTTTCTTCTATTATTCTCATCATTTCTATTTTGATTGCCATCTCTTTCTTTTCATGTTTTCTCTTCATATTTTTTAACGCCAGTTGAGTAATGGTTTTGGAATCCGCTATTCGATTTTTTTTTTCTTTTAGCGAGAAAATAGACTCTTGAATTATTTTTCTTTTCCTTTCTTTTCTTTTTAAAAAAAGAGGTTTTAGCTTATAGAAAACTTTTAAGGGTTTAACTTATAGAAAACTTTCAAGAATTTATTAAGTTCCATTTTTATAAGGGGAAGAGACTAAATTCAGTTTGATTTTATTTCTTTTGCGTCGAATGACCCAATTAGCTTTGGCTTGTTTTGTACTTGCCTCAATCTCACTTGATTTTTAATTTTCTCAAACAGAACCGAGTAAGGTTGAAACTGATATTATGATCAATTTTTTGTTGAACTGCATTGTTCTCAAACTCCGCACCTTTTGCAAGGAAAGTCATAAGAGGATATGAATCAACTTGCAATTTGATTATTCAATGAATGGCGACTTATATGGAACACCTAGTCGGGGGGGTTTACAAGATAACATAAAGTTTTAGCTTTTAATACTTGAAATTTTTGGATTTTTAATTAATATTGAATCATTCCGCCTAAAATTTATAGAACGAGCAAACCAGTCTTAACAGTTAAAACAATCAGTAATCTCTGGCACAGATTATCCTAAACAACTTATTATTTCGACAAAATTCTTTTGGATTTATATATAACAAGAATATGTTTTTAACTGCCTGCGAATTACAAAATTCAATGTTTGGTTTTGATACGTTTCAACTTGTTTCTTTTACTAAAGTTCATGATGAGTTCAAATCAGATTTTTCATGTATTATCACCATTTAGAAGACCATCGAGCGCTTTTAATTATTTGAATTAAAATTTCATTTTTTTTTTCACGACCAGAAATGCAAATGCTAACGGAACAAAACGACTCTGCTTCGCGCCTTGCTTGTTCTTCTTACCGGCTTCTGCTGAAGTCAAAACTGATGCCGATGATGGTGCATTTACAGCGATCTTACCGTATATTTTTCGTTTTGGGGTCTTGTTTTTCCTCGTTACGTTGCACGTGAGCTGTTTGACGTCGCTCCTGAATGAGGCAATTTGATTTTCTTGGGCCTATTTCTTGAATTTGGAGCAAACGCATTAGCATCTTGAGATGACCCGTCTTCAATTTGTTGTTAGAAACGTAGCCTAACCGAATGAATGGAGTGTGGCAAGAGAGTTTGGATGCATCGTCATCTTGCTGGTGCGTTCACCTACGTGGAGAATAAACTCGAGTTTTGGCGAGATTTTACGTAACTGGTCGCAGCTCAGATTCATGACCAGCAAGAATAAGAGGGCGCATGATCTCGAAATCGCCGACGAGAAGCATAAAATGGTGTCTAAGGTGTTGGTTCTGATGGAAATGTTGAAGAAGAAACCTGAGGTGACAATCCCTGTGAGGTCGATGGGTCAATACCGGAAACCTATTAATTTGCCCAAGCTACACAGTACAGTGGATTTTATTCGGAAGTCACTGAAACTGTTTTGAGTCATATAAGGATCAGAAGGGTGTATTGTGGTGTGGAATGACTAAAGAAGGAAGAGGAGAGATTGATTAGGGAACACTCTGGCATGGCCGTAGAATATGTGACTAGGATGTTGATGATATCGGTCGATAAGCAGCTCCTACTGGACAAAATTGCTCATTTCAGGAGAGAGTTTGGTTTGCCAGCTGATTTAAGGAGCAAGTGGGTACGTGAGTATCCGCGGCATTCAAAGTGGTTAAATCTCCAGATGAAGTTGATTATCTTGAGCTTGTAGAATGGAATCCTGCTTGGGCTATCACAGGGTTGGAGAAAGCTGTACTGGGGTATCAGAATCTGCCTCTCATACTCCAGGGTTGCTTTCCCTATCTTTTCTTTTGAAGTTTCCTGCCAGTCACAAGAAGGTGGATAAATATGGAGGGAAGATCGAGCATTTTCGGAAAAGGTCTTACTTATCTCCTTACGCCGATGCATGTGGCCTTCAAGCTCGATCAAAACAATTCAATAAGAGGGCCATTGCGATGATGCATGAGTTACTGAGTTGCACAATGGAAAAGAGGGTGGTAACCAACCACCTCACCCACTTCTAATGAAAATTTGTTTGCCTCAGAAGCCGATGAGACTCCTATTGAAGCATTTTGGCATTTCCATGTCTCTGAGAAGGAGAAAAGGTTTAGCGTGTTCTTGACAGGAGCTTATGAAAATGCGGAGCTGAATGAGAAATGTCTGCCGGTTATTTTGCAAAAAAAAAGGTCCTAAGCCTTATTGGTTACAGAGGGAGGAAGAAAAAGATAGAAACATTTATGGACTTACTGGATATGGAAGATAATGATTTTCTAGAAGGAAGCTCTGAGGATGAAGGCATTGCTATGTAGCTTGACCAAATAGAAGCCATCAGTGAATTGGAGGATATTGCAGCTGGAGACAGATCCTTCAAGGATATACATGAAATTGACAGTGAATACAAGCCTCATCAATCATTTAAAGGTCAGAAGTTCTTATTCGAATTGTCAAGATAACTTGATTTCCAGTCTTTTTCTTCACAGGTTCAAAGTTTCGAGTATTTGTACAGATTTAATCAGACAAACTCTGGTTACATCTATTAACTAAGTTAACCAATAGCGGACTGATCCATCTCATTCCTCGTTAGTCCTAAACATAGCCACCGGAACTTCCGAAATCAGTGATTCAGAAAGAATGTACGGATAATGCTTTTGGCAACTCTCAGCTCGTCTTGGTGCCAGCAAGGACATCAGAAGCAGTCTATGTACGGTGACCGGTTCATTCTCAGTTATTGGTCCAACTTAATTGAGTGCTGCCATACTAATCTGCTATTCTGAAGATGAACTTGCCACCCTACATTTTAATCTCAATTGTTGGGTCAAAGAGTTGATTGGGTAGTAGCTATCATGGAGAACATAGCCTCTGCTGCTATGATGATCAACATTCTCTCTCTTGTTGTTGCAAATTAGATGCCAAGCTCATCCTGCAGTAATGCCTTGTTCATGACCGTGCATGGATATTCAGGTCCACAATATCCGAGACTGCCTATTGCAACATACATTCATTGGCTTTCCATCCGATGTTCCATAGGTCTTGTAATTTCTGTTCAAAATCTCTATGAAACTATGACAAGCTCCTGTTTTTAGGTTCTACTGGAGAACTTCCTTTTGTTGGACTTTAGAACCCAACGTCAAACAGTAAGTAGTTTTTGTTACTCCTTGTTTATGTTGCGCTGTGTTTAAGGTTGATTCATTTCAGTAGCTTACTGTTTCGTTTTGAAGAAAGAAATAGGAGAGCCTCTGAATATCAAGACTGGTTTTTTAATTTTAGGCTGCGTTCGTTTCACGGAAAATGAGCCATCTTCAGAAAATATTTTCCCGGAAGTCATTTTCCAGGAAAATGGCTATATTTTCCGGTGTTAAGCTGAAACTTAAATTTTGAGTGGAAAACATTTTCCATCGTTCGTTAACTAATTTCTTTCTTTTTCTTTTTATTTTTTATTTTTATTTTTTCCTTTTCTTTTCCTTCTCCTTCCTCCTTCCTCCTCCTTCTTCCTCCTCCTTCCTCCTTCCTCTGCCGCCGCACGCCTAACGATGGCGAGCCGACCAAGATCCGGTCGCCAGATCCGGCGAGCTGGGCGGGGCTCGGGCCTCGCCCGAGCCCGCCGGATCTGGCGGCGGAGCTCGGGCTCCCAATCAAGGCGAGCCCGAGCTCCGCCGCTAGATCCGGCGAGCTCGCGGCTTGCCAGACCTCTGGTGAGCTCGGGCGAGGCCCGAGCCCCGCCCAGCTCGCCAGATCTGGCGAGGCCAGAGCTCCGCCCCAAGCCAGCGAGGCTCCACCTCGCCCGATCTGGCGAGGCTCACTCGTCCACCGGAAGCCTCGCACCGCACGACGAGCGGCTTGGACGGCGGGCTCCCCGCGAGCCTCCCGGCGCCGCCGCGGTGCTCCCTCTTGAGCCGGATCCTCCCGAGCGGCTTCGAGCCACCGGGGAAGCGGAGCGTGGCGGCGGCGCCCTGGCCGGAGCAGGCGGGCAGGAGCGGCCGGGGAGGGCGGAGGCTGAACCCGGAGAAGGACGTCGTCGAAGCCGGCTTCGTAGCAGGGAGAGCAAGAGAGAGAGAGAGAGAGAACGAGAACCGGAGGAAGAGAGCTCGTGCGAGAGGCGAGAGGCATGGAAAATGTTTTCCTCTTTTGAAAAGAGGAAAACATTTTCCAAGATTTCAAGAAGGGATTTTCCGTTGACCGGAAAATGTTTTCCTTGACCGTGATTTTCCGCCCACCTGAACACCGGAAATTTCGGAAAATATTTTCCTGGAAGTTATTTTCCGCGAAACGAACGGAGCCTCAATGATAAATGGCTTTCCACAGCTTTTGGTTGTGGGAAAATGACTTTACTGATGTGCATTCTTTCTTATACCTCATAGGATGAATTGCGTTCATGATTTATTACATGGGCTAGCATTGCTTGATGCCGTTGTGCAATAAATTCTTAGCAAACTCATTGGAGATGATGTCAAGTAATTTGCTTCCATATGTTGCAACTATATTTTTTTCTCGTGCTCATAAAAACTGTGTTAGCCAAAACTGTATGTGACAAATCAAATTGCCACTGTGTAGCTAAATATATTGCACTGCATCATTTTATGGTTTTTGCTTTATAACGAAATCCAATGGTTGATGGATTTCATTTCTTTTGATTGCGGCAATTAGATCTCTTCTTAAGCCTAACAAAGTCCTAAGACCTCTCGATAGCATGCCATGCTCTTCTTAAGACTTACCGTTGAATACAAAAAATTAAAGGGAAAGGTCAAGCATCTGTCATAGCTTCAACTAGAGCAACGACAGAAGTAATGTACCATGGAGGTTGAGCATCAACCCCATTTGGAGCACTACAAAGGTCTACCGGATATCATTCGATTGAGGAGCATCAATGTTTATCGATTATAATCACTTTGCTATCATCTTCCGTCACGTGTCACGTGGCAAAAGTATGGTGTGCATTACGGCTCAATTCATATAAGATAGTCATATCTACTTGTTTTCAAACTTGGGCCGGTCAGAGAACCAATGTTTTGCACCAATGTTTTCAAACTTGGGCCGGTTAGAGAACCAATGTTTTGCACCAATGTTTTCAAACTTGGGCCGGTCAGGGAACTAGTTAGATTGCTAGTTTGCTATCCAAGAGGTTGGACTACGCGTGAACCGGAGATGATGCCATGAGCAAACAATTTTAGGTATGTAATGCTGTTGATTGAACCCATGAATCGTTCGGCCTATGTGGTAAAGTGAAATGCCGGTGATCTGTGGAGTTGAGTGCTCGAGTTCCTCCATGTGCAACAGTAGCCAAAAGCCCAGTTCTGTACCCGTTAGACTCTAAACCCAAGTGGATCCAATTTTGAAAATCAGTATGTTTCACTAGTTTAGCAAGTGAACTGGTGTTCAGACTAGTTCAATTTGATTTTTGCCAAACCATCTGCACTACTTTTTTAGTTTTGGGTGAATAGATCAAACAGAAAAGTAATGGAATTGGCCAAGAAAAAAGGGCAAGAGCAATGCTTTATGGCAGAAAATCTAAAGGAAATCAACATTGAGAACTTTGGTCTTTGAATGGGCCTAACATATAGCCATTGAAATCTTTTTGACATATGGCATCTAAATATAACTTAGGTATATTAGACACTATAATCGTCTAAGTCAACACTTCTTCTTTCTGCATCATCCAATCTATAAGGTGAGTGAACCTAGTCGGCAAAATCATATAACATGGCAATTTATTTAACAAACGCCTCAAATTGTGTCAAATTTGAAAAAAAAAAATGAGGTACCTTATTAAAAAAGAAAAGTATAGGTACTAAATTGTGAACTGAAGAAATGTTTGGATAATATCAATGTCATTATCCTCAACTTCTAAAAGAAAGATGTTATTTGTGAAGGCAACTGTAAGGTGGTAAAATTGGAAACAGTCACCATAGTGGCAATGCTAACGGCAACAACACAAACATGGCCGTGCTTCAATGGTGCTCTATCCCGCCCCTTCCCTTTTTTAACTTTTTGCCATTTCTTTTTTTTAGTTTTTCTCTTTGCTTTTTTTTTTTTTTTTTTTGCTTTTATTGAACTCAAATTTGAAAAGATATAATAGAGATTAATGAATGAAAAAATCCGTAAATGTTTAAACCCAAAATGAGTTGGAGGAAAATTATGATTTTATTAATATTAAGTAAGACTTGTCGTGCATGGAAATTTTACTAGCAATGGCAGGAAAGACATATTAAGTCATGATGTTTCTGGCATCTATTAAAGTTTTTTTTCCACCGATAAAAGTTGTGTAACATCAAATGATGTGCAAAAGTCTTAGTCTTTTTGGAATCTACTATAGCTTCTTTCCCATCATCAAAAGACGTGCACCATCAAAAGCTGTGCAAAGTTTGAGCCTTCTTGGAATTTATTATAGCTTCTTTCCCATCATCAAAAGACGTGCATGGAAATTTTACTAGCAATGACAAGAAAGACATATTAAGTCTTGATATATCTAGCATTTATTAAAGTTTTTTTTTCCACCGACAAAAGTTATGTACCATCAAATGATGTGCAAAAGTCTTAATCTTTTTGAAATCTATTATAACTTTTTTCCCATCATCAAAAGACGTGCACCATCAAAAGCTGTGCAAAGTCTCAGCCTTCTTGAAATCTATTATAACTTTTTTCCCATCATCAAAAGGCGTGCAAAGAAAACGATGTCTGGAATTGTTATAATTTCTTTCCCACCATCATAAGACGTGCAAAGTCTTTGGTCTTGTTGGAATTTATTAGCGTCTTTTCCACTCATCACTCTTTCACTTTTACTTCACTTTCTTAAAAAAAAAAATTATGATGTCTTTAGTAGGTCTTGGACTTTATGGTTCTCTTTCCATTGCTCATCATCACTTTGCTTTGCCATAACTTCTACAGTGGACTGATTTGCTCATGATCATTGGGCAGATCTTTCCCGATTCTTCTTTCGAGTTCTGTTCAACAAGCCATTGGACTATGTGGAAAGTAATGAAATCAACATCTCCTTGCTCAATATGTACATTAATAATTTTGTTATATTCTCTCTCGTGTATTTCGATCTTAAATATTTGATTTTTTTGTCTACAAAAATTTTTACCAAAAAATCCAAATCTTGATATGTTTCTCTTTTTCCACATAAACATACATGAATACAATTTCCTCATATCGTATAAATAGCTTTTTATGAATTAATAATTTGAATTTTGCAAAATCTTTTGGGTGTTAATCTTTACATGCAACTAGTATGCACTTTTGCTAGTTTTGTTAAATAAAACTGTCTTCTAATCCATTTATATCAAAATGATCAATGTTGTTCTTCCATTAATTTAAGTTTAGGGACAATCCAATTATCCAATGACTAAATTAAACATGTGCAAAAATTTTATGAATCAAATTGAACAAATTAAAAGTTTAAGAACAACATTGCATATCGGACTAAAGTTCAAGAACTATATTGCACATTGAGCTGAATTTTAAAGACCATTTGCATCATTTTTTAAAAGAAAATATAGCTAACATGTCTGCTAACGTGATATTCAACATTGTTATGACATGTTCCAACCTCTTGCGAGAGCACTCCAAGAAAGTGGTAATGACTTGGATTCAGCCATTAGTAGGAATCTGTTGATTATTGTTCTGAAAGCTGCCGTATCACTGCAACATCATATTTGTTTCATGAACTGCTCTAGCAAATAAGCATAAGCAACGTCATTACTTGACATATTTGGTGTAGCTTTGCTATAAGGAAGATCCTCCTCCATTGGAACAAAAGGTCACAGAATTAGGAGAGCATCTGTTATCTTCCTTGTGCCATTAGTAATGCGACATTCATTGTTTCTTTCTACCAAGGTAAGGTATAGGAAGTATGTTTCGTCAAGAGGTCCAGCATCGTTTCTAGCTTCATCTCAAAGGAAAGGTAATGTAAATAGAATGCACATCTACCGCCGAGGAACTTAGCCTTATCTGGTTTGGTTGCTTTTGGTGTGTAGATGAAAAGACTCCTTTCGCAATTCTAATGCAAAAAAGGGCGAAATTATTCCGAATTTCGGGTCTCCTTCCTTACCATCTCCATCTCCATCTCCATCTCCGTCAAGCTTGCGCGCTTCACCTTTTTTTTGTTTTCTTCTTATCTCCTTCTGCTAATAATGGCAGACAAGGGACCC
This sequence comes from Eucalyptus rudis, assembly GCA_019915205.1. Classification (NCBI taxonomy): domain Eukaryota; kingdom Viridiplantae; phylum Streptophyta; class Magnoliopsida; order Myrtales; family Myrtaceae; genus Eucalyptus; species Eucalyptus rudis. The sequence continues at coordinate 2,538,058 of JAHMTN010000183.1, forward strand.
ATTCCTTTTTCTAAAAGTTGTTCTACCGACATTAAAGCAAAGTGGGTTGATCAACAAAACTGTGTTCGTGGAGCCAAAGGGAAAAAAAGGAAGGCTTGAACTCTGCGGTCGTCGCTTAAAGCTGAGCCCTCGCTGAAATTTCCAAGGACAAGTCGTTGATGAAGCTAACTCTTGTTTTAAATAAGATGGAACTAAGCAAAAAGATAGAAAACATTCAATACGTTCTGGAAATTTTCAATTATTGCTTACAAATTCCTAAAATGAAAGATTTAAAAGTAAATACATGATGATTATATACCCATGGATAAACGGGTATCAATACATCCATATATATGTGTACTCATTAACGAGCCCTATTAATTATTTCTTTTTCCTTTTTCCAAAATTTATGAATAAAAAACAGAAAAAGAATTAGTAAGTGAGTAAACATCTTGTTTATGATATCTAAAATATATTTGAATTTAACCACAATTAATGAGGTCCTTTAATTATGAAATTCAAAATCTATGAAAATTACTAATGTCCCTGTCAGTGCTACACACCGACCTAGACATATGAGTATTGTGCACATATTTTCAGATCACATGTAATTCAAAATAATGAATTAGCATAAAATGAACTGTATGGTTAATTGTTTTCAAACGTCACTCAAACCTCATAACTTGGCATGCTTGGACCAAACATAAGTGCCTAAAAAATTTAAAATTGACAAATGCACTAATCTAATTTGATACATGGAGGCCTCAACTGCCAACAATATCGATTTTCAGTTTTTCTTTTTTCACAAAATAAAAAAAAAATATTGAATTCGTGAAGTTATTGACTATTAAAAGAGAAGAAAATATATAAAATACTGACCATAATGCCAGTAAAGAGCACCAAAATTAATGGATGATAGAGTATTTCAATACTATGGAAATATTTGTAAAACTTTACGAGTTTACAACTATTCATTAACAATTGCGTTGTATATTTATAAAAAATATTTTTGGCTTAATTTGATTTTGCTTTAGTTCAGGCATTTGGGATCTGGCTGAATAAGGAAAAAAGAAAGACATTCAGAGGAGTTGCTTATTCAATTTGCGAGTGGTTGAAGCAAAAACTCCTTAATAGGAACATCATCAATTTCATTCTACATCGATGGCTTCCAAAAATATTTATTACTGAAATAAAACCAGATCGCCAGGTGCATGAAATTTCTTACCTATGTGCTGGCAATCAAGTGTCTAAAGTTTTTTTTCGTTCAATTAATTACCTCGACATTTTGAATATGGGTCAACACGAGACCTCCATTGAATTGCGAACAAAAAATGTCTGTATGACACCAACCCTATCAAGTATTTGTTAACTGTTTACGTTGGCCTCCAATATATTCTTTGTGGTATCAATTTTATCTCTTGCGGGTCAGACATGTGATGATAATCTTGTTAATATGATGTCCAACCGAAAGAAAATCAAGTAGAAAGAAGAATTTTTTCTTCAATCAAATGTTTGATAATCCACTACAAATGACCAGATGATTCAAGAATAAAATCTAAAGGAATTTGACATTGAGAACTTTATAGCCTCCCAATGTGCTTGACATTTAGCCGCTGAAATCTTTTGGCGTGTGAAATTAACAAAACTATCTCCTATTTTCTTTCCCACGAAAGAATGAATAAACTTGTTGGGACAATGATATCGCAAGTACTTGAATTATTACCCCTTGAATTATTACCCCTTTTGCGATCAGTTCCTAAAGTTTTTTCATTCAATCAATTATCTCAATTTTTCACGTGGGTCAACGTGAGGCCCTCGTTAATATTGTGGATGGAAAATGTTTACATGACGCTTATGCTATTAAATAGTTGTTAAATGTCCATATTGATGTCCAATATAGCATCTTGAGGTGTTGCCAAGTCAGTGGAGACATTGGATGCTAAGATTGTCTAAGGGCGCGTTTGATAACGATTCTGTTCCGGGGAGCTGATTCTGATCAGAACTGATTCTTTTTTATTCTGTTCCCGGGAACTGATTCTAAGCATTTTAAGCCGTTTGGTAACTGTCCAAAATTTATGATTCTGGAATAGAATTGCGTTTGGTACCGTGTTCATTAATTCTGTTCCAAATCAATTTCTTTTAATTTTTAAATAATTTTTTTACTTTTTTCCTTTGTTTTCTTTTCTTTTTAAAAATTTTTCCTTTGTTTTCTTTTCTTTTTTTAATTTTTTAATTTTTTTCTTTTCATTTTCCTTTTCATTTTCCTTTTTTTTCTTTTCTTTTTTTTTTCTTTTTTTTCTTTTTTCTTTTCTTTTTCTCATCTTCTTCTTCTTTTTCTGGCCGGTCGCCGGACCGGCGACCGGCCAGACGAGGGCCGGCGACCTCACCGGAGCGTCGCCGGCCCTCGGCGAGGCCGGCCCTCGTCGGCCGAGCCTCGCCGGCAGCCGGGCGAGGCTCGCCTAGCCCTGCCGAGGCTCGGCCTCGCCAGATCTGGCGAGACCGAGCCTCGCCGGTGGCCAGGCCGATCTCGTCGGGGTTGGGCGAGGCCTGCCAGGCCACCGGCGTGCCCAGGCGAGCCTCGCCTGGCCACCGGTGGGGCTGGGCGTCGCGAGGCTCGCCCAGCCCCTGCCCAGTCCCGGCGAGGCGGGCCTCGCCTGGCCCCGCCGAGGCCTCGCCTAGCCCCGGCGAGGCCCGCCTGGCCACCGGCGAGGCTCGGCCTCGCCAGATCTGGGGAGGCCGAGCCTCGCCGGTGGCTGGGCTTGCCTCCGGCGAGCTTGCCGGACCTCGCCCTGGTCTGGCGAGCCTCCGGCGAGCTCGCCGGACTTCGCCCTGGTCTGGCGAGCCTCCGGCGAGCTCGCCGGACCTGCGGCCGCGGATGGCGGTGGCGGACGGTGGCGGGCGGTGGTAGACGGCGGTCGCGAGATAGCCGAAGGGAAGAAGAAAATTTATTGATTTTGATTCTCAAATTCGTTCCCGGAACAAGAATCAACTTTTTTTTTTGTTCTTGATTCTATTCCCAATCTGTTCCCAAGAACAAATTTATTCCCGGGAACAAAAATTTTACCAAACGCGATTTTAGGCCGAAATTGATTTTGGGAACAAAGAATCAGAATTTGGCACTGTTTGGATGGTTACCAAACAGGGCCTAAGCCAACCCAAACTCTCTCCACATCACCCAATTCGCAGGGTAAGTGAATCATGTCAATAAAATCATTACCACGTGGCAATTTTTTAATGGACGCCTCAAATTGATACAAATTTGAAAAAAGAAAAAAATATTAGAAATTAATTCAGACATAACACATGGAAGTTTTACTAGTAATGGAAAAAAGGGACGTTCTCATGGGGATAGGTAAGGAGGGAGGGATGAGAAAAGTGAACCAACAAACTTCAATTTGTGTCCGGGAAAGTCTTGGTGAAATCAATTAAAGTTTCTTTCCCGTTAACTCTTTTTCACTTTTGCTTTACTCTCCCGACAAAAAAGCACACGGTATCCAATAAAGTCTGGGATGTTCTCCGAATATCATGAAAGGAGCTCTTGCGGACAAAAAGTACTTCTTTTCCATTGCACCACTGATGTGCATTTGAAAGGCACCCAAAATTGAATGATTGCCAGAGTGCTGTAGCCTTGTCCCCAGATAGCATCATTACTTCAATACATTTGACATATGGACATGACTCTACGAAAAATCATTCAAAAATGCATAAATCTATTGTACATCCATTGATTCAACCCTAAACTTTTCTAAACCTTTAGAGGATTTGGTTGGAAATCGCTTAATTGGCGGTCAGCCATGTTAAAACTAAATTGGCTAATAAAAAATTTAAGATTTAAATTGACCGATATATAGTAAGTTTATAAATTTTTTGACAATTATCTCCTAACTTTACAACTATCGTTAATGATTGACTTGTAGTGATCCATGATGAAGAAAATTAGGGAATATTTTTTGGCTCAAAAAATGTACAAATTATTATTTACAAAAAGACTAGTTAGGCAAGTTAGCTTTAATTGGTAGAACCGACAGATAAATAAGGAACATATAAATGTGCCAGTTTCTTCAATTGAATAAAAGAAAACTTAGTAAAGTTTTAAATTTTGTGTGCCCGAATGATTGCATGTGATAATACTATTATAGATTATATAATGTCCATCCGACAGAAAATCAAGTACATAAAAAGAATCTATATTCAATCAAATGTTTGATAATCCACAAAAATATTTCGATGTCATTATCCTCAACTTCTAAACCATGCTAAGAAAAACATCTCTAGAAAAATGTTATCTATGGAGGCCACTATAAGGAGGCGAAGTTGGAAATAGTCATGGTAGTGGCAGTGCTAATGGCAACAACACAGCCATGGCCATGCTTCAATGGTGCTCTATCTTGCCCCTTTCCTTCTTTATTTCATTTTTTAACAGTTTTGCTGTTTCTTCTTGTCAGTTTTTCTCTGCTTTCTTCTTTTCTTTTGTTGAACTCAAATTTGAAAAGATATACTAGAGATTAATGAATGGAAAAAAAATCCCAAAATGATTAAATCCGAAAAGAGTTGAAGGAAAATTATGGTATTGTTAATTTTAAGCAAGTTTTGTAATACCTGGAAATTCTACTGGTAATGGCAAGAAAATCATACAAAGTCTTGATCTTCCTAGCATCTATTGAAGTTTCTCTCCCATTAACAAAAAAATGTGCGGAAATGTTGGTTTTCCTAAAATTTATTAAAGTTTCTTTCTCACCATCAAAAGATGTGCAAAGTCTTGGTCTTCTTAGAATCTATTAATTTCTTTCCCACCATCACTCTTTCACTTTTGCTTCACTTTCCACAAGAAAAAGAAGATGACATCTTTAGTAGGTGAAAGTTCTTGTCTGAAAATGATATTTTTAGTAGGTGAAAGTCCTAACCTTCTTGGACTTTATGATTCTCTCTCCGTTGGCTCATCATCACTTGGCTTCACCATAAATTCTACAGTGGACAATTCGCTCTTGGCCATTAAAGAGATCTTTCTTGGTTCCTTCTTTCGGGTTCTGTTCAACAAAATTGAGTTCTCTAGCATTAGACTGTGTAAAGTGATGGAATCAGCATCACCTTGCTCAATATGTACATCAATAATTTTGTTATATTTTCTCAGGTAATTCGATCTTAAATATTTGATTTTTTTTGTCTTTTAAAGAATTTTACCAAAAAAATTCAAATCTTGATTTCTTTCTCTCTTTCCATGTAAACGTACATGGATACAATTTCCTCATATCGTATAAATAACTTTTATGAATTAATAATTTGAATTTTGCAAAATCTTTTGGATGTTAATCTTTAAATGCAACTACTATGTACTTTTGCTAGTTTTATTAAATAAAACTATCTTCTAATTCATTTATATGAAAATGGTCAATGCCATTCTTCCATTAATTCAAGTTTAAGGACAATCCAATGACTAAATTAAACATGTGCAAAAAATTGAGGGACTAAATTGAATAAATTAAAAGTTCAAATATGACATTACACATTGAGTTAAAGTTCGGGAACTACATTGCACATTAGGTTAAACTTCATGCATCAATTTCTCAAGAAAATATAACTAACATGTTTGCTAATATGACATTCAACATTGTTATGACATCTTCCAGCCTCTTGAGGGAGCACTCGAAAAAAGTGATGATGACTTTGGATTCGGCCATCAGAAGATTGAATGAACAGCGCTTGGGATTTGCTAATCATCGTTGCTGAAAATTGCCATATCACTGCAGCGTCACATTTGTTTTGTGAACTGCTCTAGCAAATAAGCAAAAGCAACATCATTACTTGACATATTCGGTATAGCTTTGCTATAAGGAAGATCCTCCTCCATCGGAACAAAAGCTCACAGAATCAGGACAGCATCTGTTATCTTCCTCGTACCATTAGTAATGCGACATTCGTTGTTTCCTTCTACCGAGTTAAGGTACAGGAAATATGTTTCGCCGAGAGGTCCAGCATCGTTTCTTGCTTCATCTCAAAGGACATGTATTGTAAATACAATGCTGGCTCGGAAGCATCTACCGCCGAGGAACTTTAGCCTTTTTATCTGGTTGGGTCGCCTTTGGTGGGTAGATGGAAAGACCCCTTTCGCAATTCTAATGCAAAAAGGGCGAAATTATTCCAAATTTCGGGTCCCCTTCCTCACCATCTCCATCAAGCTTGCACGCTTCACCTTTATTTTAGTTCTTCTTATCTTCTACCCATAATGGCAGACAAGAGGCCCTTTTCTTTTTCTAAAATGTTTTAAAGTTGTTCTAGCGACACTAAAGCAAAGTGGGTTGATCGACAAAACCGCGTCTATGGAGTCAAAAGGGTAAAAAGAAAGGCTTGAACCTTGCGGTCGGCACTTGTGCTGCTAAAGTTGAGCCTTTCGCTGAAATTTCCAGTGACGAGCTCGAACGTTGTGAAATACCCGCCGTTGATGAAGCTAACTTTTGCTTTAAATGAGACGGAACCAAGCGAAAAATAGAAAAAAATCAATAAGTTTTGGAAAATTTCAGTTATTGCTCATGAATTCCTAAAATGAAAGATTTAATTTTAAAAGTACATACACAATGATTATAAGCCCATGCATAAATGGGTATCTATTAATTATTTCTTTTTCCTTTTTCTAAAATTTATGAATAAAAAATAGAAACAGAATTAGCAAGTGAGTAAACATCTGTTTATGAAATCTGAAGTATATTTGAATTTGAAACCAATTAATGAGGTCCTTTAATTATGTAATTCAAAATCTGTGAAAATTACTCATGTCCATATATCGGTGCTTCGAACAGGCCTAGACAAATGAGTATTGCACACATATATTTAGATTACACGTAATTTAAAATAAGGAATTAGCATAAAATGAATTGTTTCTATGGTTGATTGTTTTCAAATCAAATGTCACTCAAACCTCATAATCTGGAATGATTGAACCAAATATAACTGCCTACATAAAAAAAATAAAATTGACAAATGCACTAATCTAATTTGGTACATGGAGGCCTCAACTGCAAGTAATATTGATTTCCGTTTTTCTTTTTTCACAAAATAAAAAAAAAATTTATTGAATCTGTGAAGTTATTGACTATTAAAATTGAAGAAAACATATACAATACTGACCACATATACAATACTGACCATAATGCCAGTGAAGAGCACCAAAATTAAATGGATGGTAGAACATTTTAATACTGTTGACATGTGTGTATAACTTTACAATTATCATTAACAATTGCCTTGTATATATAAAAAAGAAAATTGTCTATAATTTGATTTTTGCCTTAATTCAAGCATTTGGGATCTGGCTGAAAAAGGAAAAGAGAAAGACATTCAAGAGGAGGTGCTTATTCGATTTTAGATGCAACTAGTTGAAACAAAAACTCCATAAAAGAAACATCATCAATTTCATTCTATATCTGTGGCAAAAATATTCAAATTGACTGAAATAAAACCATATCGCGAGGTGCATGAAATTTCTTACCTATGAACTCTCAATCAAGTATCTAAAGTTTTTTCATTCAATCTATTACCTCAACATTTCGAATGTGGATCAACGCGAGACCTCCACTGAATCGCAAACAAAAAATGTCTATATGACACCAATGCTATTAAGTAGCCGTTAACTGTTTACATTCTTTCCGGTATCAATTTTGTGTCTTGCAGGTCAGACCAACCATTCCAGACGATATCAATTAGTCTCTTGAAGAATTGGAACAAATTCTCTACAAACAAATATTGTTTAGGGAAATTAGTTGCAATAGGTAAAGAAATCATAGTAAGGTTTTAAATTATACGTGCCCGCACAGTTATAAGTGATGATAATATTATTAATATGATGTCTAACCGAAAGAAAATCAAGTACAAAGAAGAAGTTTTGTCTTCAATCAAATGTTTGATAATCCACTAAAAATGATAGAATGATTCCAAGAAGAAAATCTAAAGGAAATCGATATTAAGAACATTGTAGTCTCTCAATGTGCTTGACATTTAGCCACGGAAATCTTTTGGCGTGTGAAATTAGCAAAACTATCTACTATTTTCATTTACGTGGAAGAATGAATAATCTTACAAAATGAAACTATTAAAAAGAGACCGAGTAATGAACCAACAGGATGAGTTTGTAAAATAGATATCACATAAACAAAAGTATGTTTGAGATTTGAGCCTAGACCAATGATTGTATAATAAACTCATTGGGACAATGACATCGCAAGTACTTGAATTATTACCCCATCGCAATCAAGTACCTAAAGTTTTTTCGTTCAATCAATTATCTGATTTTTCATATAGGACAACGTGAGGCCTTCGTTAATATTGTGGATGGAAAATGTTAACATGACACTAACGCTGTTAAATAGTTGTTAAATGTCCATATTGGTGTCTAATATAGCATCTTGAGATGTTGCCTCGTCAGCAGAGACATTGGATGCTAAGATTGTCTAAGCTAATACAAACTCTCTCTCCACATCACCCAATTTGTAGGGTAAGCAATTCATGTAAAAAAAAAAAATCATTACAACGTGGCAATTTTTTAACGGACGCATCAAATTGAGACAAATTTGGAAAAAGAAAAAATAATAGAGATTAATCCAGGCATAACACATGGAAGTTCTACTAGCAATGGAAAAAGAGACGTTCTGATGGGGATGCATGAGGAGGGGTGTGAAAAGCCAAGCAGCAAACTTTAATATGTGTCCTGAAAAGTCTTGGTCTTCCTGGAATTTATTGAAGTTTGTTTCCCATTACTTCTTTTTCTCGTTCGCTTCACTTTCCAGACAAAAAAGCACATGGTGTCCATGAAGTCTTTGGATAGATTCTCCGAATATTACCAAACAACCACTTGTGGGTAAACAATATTTTATTTTGATTCCTCTGACCGAAGAAAGCATCATTAATACCTCAATATGTGCGTGTGAAAATCACCCAAAATTAAATGGATGACAGTGCTATAGCCTTGTCCGAAGAAAGCATCATTAATACGTCAATTATTTTGACATATGTAAATGACTTTATGAAAAATTATCCAAAAAATCCATAAATATATTATATGGCGGCTAATTCAATTTTAAAATTTGATATGCTACCATGTCAACCGAGATATATTAGATAATAATATCGTCTAAGTCAACACACTTTCTCTTTCTTATTACTCAATCTGTAGGGTAAGGAGCCACATCAACTAGTATGCTTAACTTTTACTGAGTAAGCGAGTCATGTCAACAAAATTATATAACATGGTAATTTATTTAACTGATGCTTCGAATCGCACCAAATTTGAAAAATTGAGGTTCTTGATTGAAAAAAAAAAGAATTCAGATACTCGATCATAAGCTAAACAAGAGGTCAGGTACATTTGATATCATTATTCTTAACTCTTAAACAGCTTTAAGAATAACATCATTCTTGCTTCTTTTTTCTCCCTTTCTTAAGTTCTTGTTGTTTTTTTCTATACATTTTTTTCTTTGCTTTTTTTTTTTCTTTCTTTATTGAACATAAATTTGAAAAGATACATGAAAATCTAGACATTGTTCTAATAGACAAGTGCAAAAGAGATTACTGCATGCAAAATCACAGTAAGATTAAGCACCAAAAAAAAAGAGTTGGAAGAAAATTTTAGCAAAAGTCAATTTTAAGCATGGCCTATAACGCATGGGGAAATTCTCCTAGTAATGGAAAAACAAAGGCATTCACTTTGCTTCACCATAACCCTTGGTTGTTCTCTACAATGACCGATTGAGCCATGACCTTTGGAGAGAACCTTTTTGGGTTCCTTCTTAGCTTCCATCTTGTACTAATTTATAGTATGGTTAATTTTAAGCAAGATATGTAACGAGTGATAATTTTACTAGTAATGGAACTAGAGATATTCACGTAGGGATTGAAATAGAGGGATGTGAAAAGTGAAGCAATGAAGCCAATTTGCTTCCTTCCAATAAAGTCTTGGTCTTCCTGATGAAAAGTACTTCATGCGTGTACTATCACGACTAGCAATTTGAGTTAGACCGAAGGGATTATATTTTGATGCACATTGTGTCCTTGAGTTAGAAAAATCAATTGTTCTCCTTTTCGTCCAGATTAAGACTATTGGCTGTCCTTCGAAAGAGAGGACCTTTTCTTGTGGCCATTCAAAGCAGAAGAAAGAGGTGATATTTCTTCACAATATTTCTTCACATGACTAACTTAGAGGGCACGGATATCTTCGTAAAAAATTTATAACTTACAAATGTTTTGTTGGTTTTTTTTTTTTTTTTAGTATAGGCTTTTACGTGGCAGCTATAGTGCTAAAAATTTGTGGCAAAATGGGCGGCAATGATCTGTTGAAGGGTGCCGAAGTAGTTGTTGATGATCGTGAATTGCTTGATAGGAGAAGTGTGGTCCTTTGAACATAAAAAGTTAGCTCAAAGCAATTTGCTTGATTGATTAGTTGGTGATTTGTGAATTATTTACTATTTCTAGAGTAAATTTAATAAAAAAAATTGCTTCATGGATTTGTTGTGTACCCGACCCTTTTCTTGTTTAGCCCAAGGCACGTGTTTATGTTCTCCTTATCGAATAGTCAAAGTCAATTGTCTTTGATTGCACATGTATAATAGAAAGTAAGATGCCATTGTTAGGTGAATCGTCAACATTTATTTCAAGCGGTGCAAGTTGCACAAAGTTGCTTATTTATTCGTTGTATTAATTATGGTCGACTTCATTCATCACTAGACAAGAAAAAGGGTCAGACATCACACTTATGAACAGGAAAATCATGCAAAGGACCACGATTCTCCTATCAAGTGGTTCTTGATCATCAACTACTACCTCATTGCCCTTAAGTAGATCATTGCTACCCGTCTTGCTGTGAATCTTTAGCACTATAACTACCACGTAAAAGCCTATAGTGATCACATATTCACCAATAACGCATCAAATGAAGACATTGAAATTATGAGGTTACTAAGAATGTATGGATGACAAAAAAGAAAAGCAGGCCCTTGTCTTTGTCTAATGTTTTTGGTAGGTGAATAATTTGGTCTTCCCGGACAAAATAGTTTTTTTCTCTTCATTAACTCACTTCTGCTTTACATAAGAGAGAACTAAGCAAAAAGATAGGAACAATTCGATAAGTTGTGAACAATCACAACTGTTGCTCATGAGTTCCTAAATTGAAAGATTCAATTGAAAAAGTACATACACACTGATTATAAGCCAATGCGTAGCATGGGTACTCTACAAGTATGTATGTATGTATGCATTTATATAAAGTTGGTCAGTTCTCCTTGTTGAGCCCCATCAATTATTTACTTTCCCCTTCCCAAAAGTTATTAATTTAAAAAACAGATGATTTAATCTAAAATCTATTTAGATATGAATCCAATTAATGAGGTCAATTAATTATGAAATATAAAATTATATTAGATTACTAATGTTCATACATGTGCTATGCACAGACAAAGACATTGCGCTCATATTTTCAGATTACATGTAACTAAACATTAGGAATTAGAATAAAATGAACTGTTTCTGTAGTTGACATTTAGCCCTTGAAATAGTTTGGCGTGTGAAATTAACAAAGATATCTCCTGTTCTCTTTCTCATGGGAGAATGAATAATCTTACAAAGGAAAATTATTAAAGGGAGACCAAGCAATGAATTGAGAAGATAAAATTGTAGAACAAATGTAGCGTAAAAAAAAAGTATTGTGAGATTTGAACCTAGACCAATAATTGTATGATAAACTCTGTCAGATGATGACATAATGAGTATTTGAATATTATCCTTTGGCAATAAAGTACCTGAACTTTTTATCGTTCAATCAATTACCTTAATTTTTCAAATATGGGTTAATGTGAGATCTTTGTTAAAATTATGGACAGAAAAGGTTGACACGGTGACTAGCATTGTCAAATAGCTGTTAAATGTCCATATTGACATCCGATATGGTACACTAAGATGTTGTCACGTCACCAAAAACAATTGAAGTTAAGATTGTCTAAGCCAACATACGCTTTCTATCCTCTCACCTAACTTTCAGGGTAAGTGAATCATGTCAACAAAATCGTTACAGCATAGCAATGTATATGACGGATTCCTCAAATTGAACAAAATTTGAAGAAAAAAACAGAGATTAATCCTGATTTGACGCATAGAAGTGTTACTAGTAATGACAACCAAGACATTCACATGGTCCAACCCGTGGTCTTCCCCGAATCTACTAGTGTTTCTGTCCCGTTAGCTCTTTCCCACTTTTGCTTCACTTTCCAGACAAAAGAGCACATGGTATCCAGTAAAGTCTGATGATGTTCTGTAAATATTATGAAACAAGCACTTGTGGACAAAAAGTACTTCATTTTCATTCCTTCAACCACTGCTATGCATGTGAAAAGCACCCAAGATTGAACGGATGACAGAGTTCTCTAGACAAAGAAGGCATATTATATCCAGTAAAGTCGCTCGAGATAGTCTCTATGTGAAACGAGTACTTGGGGAGAAAAAGCATTATACTTTCATTTGTCTAACCTTTGATGTGCATCCTTGAAAGTCTTGGTCTTCATCGACTCCAAAGTTTTCTCTCTCCGTTAGCTCACTATCACTTTACTTCCTCATAACCCTCGTTGTTCTCTACAAACTATAGTGATTAATTCACCATGGCCATTGGAGAGATCTTTTTGGGTTCCTTCTTTCAGGTCCTGCTCGACAAGTTGGCTTCTATGGGATTGGAATATGCGCAACGGGAAGGAATCAACACCACCCTGCTCCAATGTAAGGGGATGCTAGAAACAATCTACACAGTGCTTGATGATGCAGAGGACAAGCAACTCAATGGTGACCGTCTAGTGAAGCTATGGTTGGATGATGTTAGGGATTTGGCCTATGACATGGAAGACTTGCTCGATGAGTTCGAGATTGAAACTGCTCAAGCCAAGTCGGAGGCAGAATCTAGCACAAGCAAAGGTCAAGTGAAAAGGAAGTTTCCTTTCTTTAGCCGACCGTGCTCGCTCATGTCTAAAACCAAGTTACAAGAGATCAAGGGTAGGTTTGAAGATACTGTCAACAAGAAGGCTCTCTTAAGCTTGAGAGAGAAGGTTGTGGATAGATCCCACTACACCAACAAAAGGCTCCCTAGCACTTCTCTGCCGGAGCCTCGGTTTTTCGGTAGAGAGAAGGAAGAAGCGGAGATACTCAAACTATTGACCAATGAAGCCAAAAATGCTGATAGCGCACTGAGCATAGTCTCCATAATTGGGATGGGCGGTGTTGGAAAGACGGCTTTGGCTCAATGGTTGTATAATGATGCCAAAGCAAGTAGTTGTTTCGAGAAGAGAGCATGGGTTTGTGTTTCGGATGTTTTTAATGTTCTCAACATAACAAAGACTATTTTGCAGTCGATCACCACAGATCCTTGCGAGGACAAAGATCTTAACAAGCTTCAAATAAAGTTGAAGGATAGTCTATCCGGAAAGAAGTATCTTGTGGTCTTAGATGATGTTTGGAATGAGAAGTACGGAGAATGGACTTCCCTCTTAAAGCCATTTGAAGCGGGGGCTAAGGGAAGCAAGATCATCATCACGACGCGCAACCATCATGTCGTTTCCATAACAGGAGCTTCGCCATATCATTTGAGGGAGTTGTCCATTGATAATTGTACTAGCTTATTAGCCTATCATGCTTTGGAAGCAAGAAATTTCGAGATGCACCCACATCTAGAATTAGTGGGCAAGAAAATAGTTGAAAAATGTAGAGGTTTACCTTTGGCAGTGAAGATATTGGGCGGTCTCCTACGTAATAAAGAGAATCCCGACGAATGGGAAGCTATCTTAAATAACAAAATATGGGACATAGCACTTGGAGAAAATGATGAGGTTCTTCCAGCTTTGAAATTGAGCTATGTCCATCTCCCTTCTTATTTGAAGAGATGTTTTACTTATTGCGCAGTATTTCCAAATGACTACGAATTTGAGAGGGATGAACTGGTGCTCTTATGGATAGCGGAGGGCTTTTTAGATGGACGAAAAGCAAAAGAGAATATCTTGAGATCAGGAAGGAAATACTTCAATGAGTTAGTATCTAGATCCTTTTTTCAACAATCTAATATTGACACATCGAAGTTTTTGATGCATGATCTTTTGAATGATCTAGCGAAGTCAATTGCGGATAAGACATGCTTTACTTCTAGGGAGTCTTGGTTAGAGAAGTCTCAAGTAGTGAGTGATGAAGATGATGCCACTTTTAAAGAGAAAGCTCGTTATGCATCATTTGTCTCACGACGTGTTACGTCAAAAAGCTTGAGAGCATATGCTACAATGAAGGTACTAAGAAGTTTGATGCTATTGACTATTCAATTTAATGATAAAAAAGAAATTTTTATTTCTGGAAAGGTGCTGCATGACTTGTTAACAAACTTGAAGTACTTGCGAGTATTATCATTATGCCATTGTAACATCATAGAGGTACCGAATTGTGTCTGTGATTTAAAACATCTTCGATATCTCAATCTTTCATACACCAATATCAAAAGGCTACCTGAGTCAATTGGCGCCTTGTGCAAATTACAAGCTTTGATCTTAAGAGGTTGTCAAATGCTTTCTATGTTGCCTACAAGCATCACAAAATTGGTCAGGTTACAATTTCTTGACATTAGAGATACAAGGAGTCTCAAAAAGATGCCTTTGGGTATGAGTAATTTGAAGAATATAATCATCTTCCCCAAGTTTGTAGTAGGACCAGAGAAAGGGTCACTATTAAAGGAGTTAAAGAACTTGCAACATCTTCAAGGAGAATTGTTCATATCAGAATTGCAAAAGGTAGAAGAAGTCAGAGATGCGGTTGATGCTAATTTATTTGGAAAGAGAGGCCTTAGCAACTTATTCTTGGATTGGGGTGAAAATTTTGGAAATTTGCATAATGGGAAGCGCGAAGAACTGGTGCTTGACTCTCTACGACCTCACACTAATCTTGAACGTCTCTCTATCTCGCATTATGGTGGTGCAAGATTCCCCTCATGGTTGGTTGGTCTATCTTATTCTAAAATAGTTTCTTTATGCTTACGAGATTGTCCTAATGTCACATGGCTTCCACCACTTGGACAACTACCTTCACTTAAAGAGTTATCTCTTGAAGGTCTACATGCAGTAAGCACCCTAGGCCCTGAATTTTATGGAGGTAAAAGGCCTTTTTCATCCTTAACAACTTTGAAGTTCGAAGAGATGTTGGTATGGAAGGATTGGTCTCATTGTGTTGGGGGTCGAGAAGAAGATGTCCCATTCTCTTGTCTTCGGCATCTTGTTGTTCGAAGCTGTCATTCATTGGTCGGGACATTGCCCGGTCAACTTGATCTTCTCATGAAGCTTGAAATTCATTCATGCCCACATTTGAATAACTCAACCAAAGTGATTTGCCTCCCATCTCTTCGTGAGTTATACCTTAAGGATTGTAATAAAGAGATCTTAAAAATCTTCGCCAACCTAACTTCTTTGATTAGTCTCAAAATTGAGAATCTTGTTGAACTTGTTTGCTTTGATCATGGCTTTATGAGCTACTTGGTTGAGCTGGAGGAGCTTTATATAAAAGGGTGTGACAAGCTAAACTACTTGTGGCAAGAAGGAAATGAGACACAAAATCCTACTTGCCTTTGGTATGTAGGTATCGATAGTTGTCCTCAATTCACATCTTTCGTGGCTAGAGAAGGAAAAATGGAGCTATTTTGCAACCTTGAAGAGATAGAATTGAGCAATTGCGCGAGTTTAGAAAAGCTTCCAAGCAAGTTGTACACATTAAGACATTTGAGGATTGAGAATTGTCCAAAAATCTTGAGACTAATAACTTCTCAAGATGACCATAGCAACAACAACTTGATATCTCAACCTGAATTTCTTAATATGAGTGAATGTGATTCTTTGATATCGTTTCCATTTGCCATAGCAGAATCGCTGAGCTCTTTAACTATAGATAGATGTGAGAATTTGATAAGTCTACCAAGGTGCCTTCACACATTATCCCATCTCACTAAATTGTATATACGGGAGTGTCCGGCATTGGAGATAGAAAACTTCCCTTCCCTTCCCATCACCCTCGTGGACCTTGCCCTTGAACTTGTTCCTAAGATGAAGTCTCTACCAAAGGAGTGGCACCATCTTACGTCTCTCCGGTGGATATACATTGTGGTGTGTGAAAATATAAAATGCTTGCCCGAAGGAGGTTTTCCTCCCAATTTGCTTTCGTTATATATTGCGGGCTGCGATAATTTGAAGCAACCAATGAGAGAATGGGGCTTGCCAATGCTCACATCCCTCGTTGATCTTGCTATAGACAGAGGTTGCATAGGAGCGGAGGGAGACATGGTGGGGTTTCCTTCGGAAGAAGACGACGAGGATGCTTGGAGTCTTTTCTTTCCTTCCTCTCTTGGGCAACTTTTCATTTATGATATGAGGAACATGGAAAGATTATCAAACGGTCTTCGCAACCATCTCTCCTCTCTCCAAGAGTTAAGAATTGAAGAGTGCCCGAAGTTGAGGGACTTGCCAGAGGATGGCCTCCCTCCCTCCCTCCAACTTTTGGAGATAAGAGGATGCGAGATTCTGAAAGATCGATGCTCAAAAGACACCGGCGACTATTGGCCCCTCATCCAAGAGATCCCTTACATCGAGATTGATCGCGTTCAGATCCAATAAATTGATCCATCCATGTACGGTCAGTTTTCTTAGGGTTCGGGTAAGTTTATGGTCTTGAAGGCATTGGTTTCCATTCTGCTTCCTCAACTCGATGCTCAATACAAATCCATATTTTCTCGTGGAGATGCTCCACATGAATTTCCGGAAATCCAAGAAATCCTTGACATCCGCATCGATTGGGTTCTCAGATCCGATGAAGTGAAATCGATCCACTTTCGCTTTCATTTGCTAACTGCCGCGATTCAATCCCTTCCATCTACGGTCAGATTTGTAAGGGTTCAGGTAATTCCTTTCGTCTTGAATGCATCGATTTCGTGTTTCTGTTCTTTAGTTCGATGCTTAATACGAAGTAATTTCTTCCAATGCGCGCAGACGTTTGCTTTTCGTGAAGTACGACTGAAATTCAGAGCTGAAAAATTGATAATTAGCTGCTTGAATATCCAGCAAGAGCTTCGTTTAGTCTCCAAGTGCACTGGCTTGCGAGAGTTGTTGTTGTTGATGATGATGATGATAATCTTGTATGCCACAGCTGCATCCATGTCCACTACTGCCTTGGGCCGGCTTTTCTCTTTAGCCACTGCAATGCTCTTTCGAACAACAATTAATTCAGCCTCCTCTGTTTCTGTTTGGGCCTCAATCCCGATAATTTTTTTTTCATATATGGATGTGAAGTTGGGGTACTTGCCAGAGGATGGCCCTCTCTCTCTCTCTCCCTTCAAGAGATCCCTTTCATCAGCATTGATAGCATTCGGATCCAATGAAGTAAAATCGATCATGCCCGAGCCATGATGATAGATTTGTTAACTGCCGGGATTCGTTCTTTGATGTAATGTAAGTTTTCTTGGGTTCGGGTATGTTTTTGGTTTTCAAGGCATCCATTTTGATTCCGCTCCCTCAATTCGATGCGTAATACAGACTGATATTGGAACTTAAGTCTCTAGCTCATTTTGAAAGCCAGAAAATGAAATTTATTGGATTGTTAATTGACGGGGATTGTACTACTGTCTTCTCTTCTCGATTAGCTTATCCCACATCGAGATTTGACATGTCTTACCCTGTGTGGCAGATTGCTTGCCGTTGTCAATGATATCTCCTGCTTGTTCCAAGGACACATAGAGAATGTAGCTCTTCGTAAGCAGCAATATGAATAGAACAAAACCGCTAATGAGGTCATGATTGTCATAGAAGCTTATAGAACTCTGAGGGATCGGAGGCCTTACCCTGCTGATCAAGTTGTGAGAGACATCAGCAGGAAGTTTGGTTTTGTGCTCTTCGACAGCTCTTCTAAAACCCGCTTTTCAGGCCTCTGTGAGTAATAATAATGTTCATTGGTTTCGTTCTGGGATATCACTTTCAATCGTTCCCTCCACCTGCAATCTATATCTAATCCTTTCTATTCTCTGAACCATGCAGGATGTTGATGGAAGTGGTGCTTTCTTCTGGGGAAGTGATTCTGGGGGCAATCCTGTTCTCTCGGATGATGCATAATTCGTGAAGATGGGCTGTGGGAAATCTTTCGCACCATTCCCTAAAGGTGATTATTTTTTTGGATTGTTGATGCGGCTCCATTGGAGTTCGGTCCATGCATTGCAATGTGAAAAGTAAGGATGGATGAGCTATGCTGAGATTACGCAGAGTTCAGAGGAGAATGTTATGTTGTGGGGTAATATCATATTGGAAAAATTGGTTCTGAACCTAAATTTATAATTTATGGTTAAAATGGTGTTCTTTACCTGTATGCATGTTTCGATTTGTTCATTTTCACCTGCAATGTTGCTCTTCCAATGGTTTTTGAGCGACAAATCGTTCACCTTTAATGTTGCCTTCTTTTCCAACTCAGGATGCTGCTTCACCAGCTTTGGAGGTTTGAGGAGTTATGAGCACCCACCGGATGAGGTGAAGCCGGTTCCTCAATTTGATGCTTGATACAAACTGATTTTCCTCGTTCAGATTTTTCACAAACCAGCCGCTGAAGGTGAAAGATTGATATATGTAGAATGAAATGTTCACAAAGCTGCATCTCCCTATATTGATGACATATCTTGAACTCTTCTTGATGCCCAAAAACTGTGCTTATTTTTGCACTTGAGTGACCCACCAAACAAATTGTGAATCAAAATGCACTATGCTTTGTGTGAGAATCACCAAGAATCATAGTGTTCTACAATCATATTCCTCTGCATTTTCAGCATTTGTTGTATGTTCTCTTCCCAACTTCTTTTTTCTTGTGCCCTTAAGCTCATTCACTGTTGTTGCTTTGTAGATACCACTGTGATCTGTACTGGAAAAATCTCTTGGAAGGATCACTTGTGAATGCTGTTGAGGTGGGGCTAATGCTATCAATGTTAAGTGTCACTTTTTGCAATTAAATAAAAGAAAAAAGAAGCATTTAATTTTATTTGGTGCGCTGAGATGTTCTAAATTTTCTTCTAGTGAATATGATCTAAATAAGAATAACCTTTTCTAGAATCTAAAAACAGTGATTAGTTATGTGGATGCTGTGATATGATTGCGAAGCAAAGGGATGCACTTCCCCTTTTTTTTCAATGGTTTCCATTATCATCGAGAACCTTCTTTTTGTTGATGATGATCCTTCGTAGTATTAACCAGTCAATCTGCCATAAAATTCTGGGGCGCCTCATGGCTCCAACCTTTCAATGCCACACCAATTCATGACAGCATTGATATCCCATAAATCACCTTCTGCTTGGGTCTTGATCCCTGGTGGGTTAGGAACTATTACTAAAAGCTTGCAAGAAATTTTTAGCCAATTTACTTAAGCTTGTTTGGTTGAGATTGAAATGATATGCTACCTACTTCTGTGATTGTGTTGTCAGTAGTGACCTCTGGGGGAAATCTATTCAGTTTTTTAAAGTATCAGTTGTGTGCGTTTACTCTAATGTGGAATATTATTTTGTCTTACATTATGTTATTTTATCTGAAAATACCTTCTTATGTGGCATTTTTCGTGTGGGTAGTTCCAGAACAAAAGTTCGAGCTTACTTGTGTTTGTTTGGTGTAACTGGAAATCTTGCACTTCAACGAATGCAAACCTTGTGTGATACATCTCCTCCCTCTCTGCTACTGTTGCATATGTAAATTTTTTATTGAAGCAATTTTTGTGTGAGATCGTGAACCTCTTTTAGAGGTGAATTAATTTGTAATCTAAATTGCGGTTCACTGTGTACTTTCTCTGAGGCTTTCTGAATGTTATTGCATATATAACATGGTTCTTTTCCCATATAAATAGGTGGTCAGAAAAGCAGTGTTGCATTTGCCAAGATAAATTTCGAGAAACCTCACATAGTTTTGCTTGCGAGCCATCCAATCATCTGGTAAGTTTTACTCATTTTTCTCCATTTTTTGACTTCGATGACATTTTCAGTTAGCTTGTTATATTGTTCTTGCACTATTTGAACTTAGAGGAATCTGGTCTTTACATTGAAAATACAATGGAACCAATTAGTGATCACAACAGGGAGCCTCTGCCATCTCACATCTAACTTATAATGGAACAGAACCAATCTAATTGTTCCAACTGGCAAAATATTGGGAATCAAACATGTATGCTAGCATGATCAATGTTTTTTGTATGGCAGTAATCTGTAATACCAAGTAGTTCCAATATCCTATAGGCAGCATTGGGTTTTGCACATAATTAATGTGGAAATTTCTTTGTTTATAACTGTGGACTTTAAGTTCTACTTTAATGACCTATGATTACTGAAGTTCTATCTTTGTAAATTGCTAGTTTCTTGTCCAAGGATTGATGAGTATGATTCTGTGCTTTTACTATCCCAAACTGCAGCATTTGGATGCGGTTGAGGCGCTCATTTGAGGGCTGGTCTTGTTCCAAGGAAGGTGTCTGATGGTGAGATTGATTTTTTTGCCAGAATACTTTAATTTGACCAATGATGAATTGTCTTTACAGCCAATAGCCATCTTTTCACCTTGATTTGCAGGTTAGTCACGATGCGCATCCAATATCTGGAAGCATGGACAAGCTTTGGGTGGTTTCTCAAGGCAAGGTGGCGCCTTTCTGTGGGAATTTCCAGGATCATAATAAGATACTTCAGTTCTCGTCGAATCAGTTGAGTTTAGTTCGTCATCAGCCAAGAGTGGTTCAATGGGATCACATCACCTTACCTTATAAAACATAAAATGAGGCTTTGTTACATAGAGAAAGCAAAAAAGGATGAAGAGAGGATTGCTGCTGATATATAGGATGTACTCACAGTAACAGCAGCCCTCGTTTGTCATTTTGATTGGGGGTCATGGAAGGATGAGTCTTAAGTTTTTAACATTGAATATGCAGTATCACTTGCCAATAGGTTAAAAAGTTGGTACTTTTGACTCTTAAGTACAGAATTGCTTTTAGTGATATATTGTAGGAGCCACAAAATACAATGTGAATTTCTGTATGTGAATTGGTTAGATAATATCCTTTTAACATTTTCAGGTCAATATTCAAAATAAGAAGCTCTCTTTCTTCCCATAACGGTTATTGTATAGATGGAAGGATAAATTGAAAACAGAGGTTTGAATATGTGAATGAAACAGCTAAATTTTGAATGAACTACGTGGGCCGAAACCCATTCAAAGAATAAAGTTTATCTTTCTTCGATTCAAATTCCCACTCCATCTCTTGATAAAGGTAGCTTTAACCACCAAAAAAGAAAAAATAATCGTGATTTCATTGTTTAGAGAGGCAATGGTTAGATCAAACTGATTTTTGTTGGACTTTACTGTGATACCATGAAAGGTTCCATATATCAGCCTAAAGGAGATAGTGGAACTCGAGTCTCTAGTTCATTTTGAAAGCCAGAAAATGAAGTTTATTGGATTGTTAAATGATGGAAATTGTGGTACTGTCTTCTCTGCGCAATCAGCTCATCCCACATCGAGATTTGACATGCCTTGCCCTTTGGCAGATTGTTTGTGGTTGTCGATGATATCTCCTGCTTGTTTCAAGGACACATAGACAATGTTGCTCTTCTTAAGCGGTAATATGGATGGCATAAAACCGCTAATGAGGTCATCATCGTCGTAGAAGCTTATAGAACTCTCAAGGGATCAGAGGCCTTACCCTGTGGATTGAGTTGTGAGAGATATCAGCAGGAAGTTTGGTTTTGTGCTCTTCGACAGCTCTTCTAAAACTCCTTTTCTGGCCTGTGTGAGTAATAATAATGTTCATTGGTTTCGTTCTGGGATATCGCTCTCAATCTCTCCCTCCACCTGCAATCTATATCTAATCCTTTCTGTTCTCTGATCATTCAGGATTTTATGGCAGTTTTCCTTCCTTCTGGGGAATTGATTCTGGAGGCAGTCTTGTTCGCTCAGATGATGCAGAAGTCGTGAAGATGGGCTTTGGGAAGTCTTTCGCACCATCCCTAGAGGTAATTATTTTTTTGGTTTGTTGATGCGGCTCCATTGGAATTTGGTCCATGCATTGCAATGTGAAAAGTAAGGATGGATGAGCTCTGCTGATATTAAGCAGAGTTCAGAGGAGAATGTTATGTTGTTGGGTAACATCATTTTGGAAAAATTGGTTTCGAACATAAATTTATAATCTAAGGTTAAAATTGTTCTTTACCTGTATGCATGTATTGAAATGTGCCTTTTCACCTACGATGTTGCTCTTCCAATGATTTTTGAGTGCCAAATCATTCACCTGCTAATGTTGCCTTCTTTTCCAACTCAGGATGCTTCTTTACCAGCTCTAAATGTTTGAGGAGTTACGAGCATGCACCGAATGAGGTGAAACCAGTTCCTAGGGTGAATAGCTCGGGCTGAGTGCAAAGCGCTACATTTGAAGTGGTGCAGAGACTAAGGAGTCCAGCATGCCTAGAGTTGGGAGTGCTGCGAACTTGTCCTTGCACTGCCGCGTGATGCATTGTGGCCCTTTGCTGGCCAGGCCATTAGCTATTGAATGGCCTTCTGTTGCTTATGACCCAGTCACCCTTTCTCAGACATTGACAATTTTTTCAGCTCTAATGGTCTGTTGCTCTATGTTGAGATTTTGAGATGACATTGTTTTTATGCAGCTGTATATGTACTTATAAAACCAAGCCTTTACAGAATCTGATCATGCTTCGTGCAGTAATATCTTTCTGGCATTTCATTTAGCTGTCATGCAAAGTCTATCCAATGTAATGTTTTCCGCATAGAATCTCTACTAGTAAATCAGAGCAGGACGATATTGTCATATGAGAACAAATGTGAACCATTATAACTTGGAGCGTGCTGGTTCTCATATGGAAATCAAGTTTACACAACACCTTGTGAAGGGTCATGTGAACTTTAATAACAGACGATGGTAGCATGTTAGATATTAAGGCTAAAGCGGTAACCTCTCGTGCAATTTTAAAGCTGTCAAAAGGAGCTTGATGCCTGCCGATACAAACTTAACATGAAGATAAGAGGTAGCTATCAATACGATGACTAAAATCAAACTGCAAATTAACCCCAAAAAAAAAAGACACTTCGCCTGGCCATCTTGGTAGGAGAGACCTCTTTAGTCCTCATCGGCTATGCCCCTGTTGTTATTTGAAAAACGTGCGTTTGTCGATCTCACCCTATTGACAAATGAGCTCTGGCTAAAATTTCTTACATAAGTAAGTGATGGTTTTGATAGATGTGCAGTCTACATAGCATAGGCTGCACAACTAACCTACTAGTCCTGCTTAAAAAAATTATGGATATCCACTTCTTTTTGTTTAATTACTCTGCACAAAATTTGTATTCAACGTGTTCATGGATCTCCATACACCATCAAGTATACTGTGAGCACTGTGCTTAAATCAGGTATCCATACACCATCAATACTGAGTCTACAAAATTTGTAGACTCAGTATTGACTTAGCTTCGGCTTTCGGAGGGTTTGGAGCCTTAAACACCTTGCATACGCGCTACTCACCTTTGCCTTTCCTAAATATGAACCTAATTGTGGCTAAATGAGCCAGAACATCCCCACCCGCAGGTTTCTTTGGGTCTGATATGAACACAGCACCGCCTAAATCATCTACGACTGAAACAAATAAATCAAAGACAAAGTCATCAAAAATCATCTTTTTCCTTAACTCAAGGACTGCAGCTCCTGCAATGGTGCGATTTGAATGTCGTGTAACATAAATAAAAACCAGATTGCTCTTGTGTAAGAAAGTTTAACAAAGTTTTTTTAATTATCAAAAGAAAATTATTGCGAACTCAATGGAGATGATGTTGGGTAATTAGCTTTCAAATAGTGACTAGATTTCTTCTCGGGCTCATAAAAGCCATGATATCCACAAACTGTTGACCTTAAACCCATCTGCTATTATGTGTAGTTCAAAACATATTACACTGGATAATTTTATGTTTTTTTTCTTTATGACGAAACACAGTGATTGATAAATTTCATTTCATTTGAAGTTATTCAAAATGACACTGAATAATTTTTTTTTTTTGTTACATCTCTTATGAAGTCCTATGACCTTTCAATTACATGCCATGCTCGATTAAGTTCCTATGAGCATATAAGGCTGTATTATTTGCATTCAATTGGCTAAACATAAATAGAAGAAACAGAAAGGATACTTCGGCCTAACCCTTATGATATATTTTGCATTTGATACACAAAGGTGACATTGTAGTTGACAAATAATGGTTTGTTGTCAAGCACATAAAACTTGGGAGCAAGCTATGACAAAGGTGACAAAGTGTCCATTGCAGAGAAAGGAAATGAACAAGTGCTTGGGAGCTCATTATATGCCTCTTGCGGTCAATACGATGACTAACATCAAATTGCAGATTAACAGAAAAAAAGCACTTCGCCTGCCTTCCTGGTTGGAGAGACTCCTTCAGTCCTTCACATCGGTGATGCCTCCTGGTGTTATCTGAAAAACATGCGTTTGTCAAGTTCAACATATATGGAATATCTCAGTCTCATCTTATTGACAGATGAGCTCTTCCTAAATTTTTTGATTAAATTAAGAGATGGTCTTGATAGATGTGCATCGTCTACGTAACCGCACAGCTAAAAATAACATACTGGTCCTACTGAGGAAAAGTCTCAATAGCTACATCTTTTTGTTTAATTCCTCTGGACAAAATTCGTATTCAACATGTTCATGGATCTCCGGGCAACATCAAGTATACAGTGAGTATCATGCTTAAATCAGGTCTCCACCTATCCCTATGTAGACTAAGCATCAACTTTCTCACAGATTTTGATCTAGACTTCCAGATATTTTACTTGGTCTCTGCAGTATGGTCTGAAAAATTTCAACGAAGTATATAACTAGAGGAAGATCTGCAGTATGGTATCATCAAAGGCTGGGTATTTTGTTTCCATAGCACAGGCGGCGCATGTAAGTATACTACAAGTATACTGCCCAAATTCTGGTCTCCACCTATCCATATATAGACTTAGTATCAACTTTCTCTCCGATTGATATTAGATTTCTAGAAATTTCGTTTAATGTCTGCAGTGTAATCTGGTAAATTTCAACAAAGTGTATAGCTAGACGAAGATCCAGCACAAAAAGGATATAGCTTCAGCTTTAGGTAGGTCTGGGGCTTTGAACACCTTGCAAACCCACTGCTCACCTTTGCCATTCGTAAACATCAACCTAATTGTGGTTGCATGACCCAGAACATGCCCACCTGCATGTTTCTTTGATGCCACTGAAACCAAAAAATCAAAGAAAAAGTCGTCAAAAAAATTATCTTTTTTGCTTAACTCATGGACTGCAGCTATCGTATGCATCACTAGTTTACACCAAATAGCCAGTTCTTGAGATTTATGAGAACAAGTATGAGCTTAGTGTAGTCACCAAATTGCTATTTTTCAGTGTGCAACCACCAAAGAGCTAAATTGGATAAGATCCTTTAATGGATGCATGACTAGTGGTGGGAGAAATGAGATGTGATGCGTTACCTTGATTGGTCATGTACACTGCCACATTAAATTCCTCGGCTATCTTAAGTAAGCGTGTGAGCATTTGTGCCAATTTTTCTGCAATTGGGAATCTATTAGTGTCGAATCAGATGAGCTGAAAATTTGCAACTCGCATGATTTGATGGTTTCAGAATCGACCTGACGCCCTGCAAGTTCTCCCCTACCATTATATTCCACTCAAAAGAGAGCGATCACTGAATCCACAATCTGAAAGATATTACTCAGCTAAGGTCAACCATCGACACCTTACAAAATGTGTGCAGTTTGATTCTTGAGCACTGTCTTACCAGGAACCGAAAAGGTTCTTCAGACATCTTGGCAGCCAAACTGAGAAGCAAGTTGTACTGATGCTCAGAAGTAGAGGCACAGGCATAAATGATCTTCAAATTCATGGAAAGACTAGATTACAGCAAGTACATTAGCCAGAAAAGAAGGAAGACTTGCCACCGGTATAGAAAGCATTGCTTACATTACGTGCGACGGCACCAGGATCCATGCCAAATCTTTCAGCTATTTGTACAATTCGATCATGGCAACTGCAGGTGTACCAAGTTAAGAAAGTGCATATGCACTTACATGGACATAAGCCGAGTACGAAAAAAAAGCAGCTTCGTTGAGGTCAAGAAAATGACCAACAGATTATAATAGGATGCAAAGTTTTTTCTGTGGCGAGGTATGCTACCTTGCCATTTGCCCCTCCCACGTGAGTTGAAAACTGGAAAATTGTTAGGATCGTGGAATCCACAAACCATAAGATATCATCCCATGGAATGGGATCAGCTTTAATGAAGAGTGATGGAAAGAAGGGAAAATAATGTTGTAGGATTTGCATATATAATAGAGCATTTCAAGCATCCTATTCAACTGATGATCAACCCAAGTCCAAGTCTGACAATGACTAAGGCTTCTGATTGGTTATGACCTAGTACGCTCTCCTGGCCTTTTTCCTACTTGGTTTGAACCACTATAGATTGTGTGTTCCAGTATGCTGATTGCCGTTTACAGAAGATGAGAGTGCCAAACTTCCAAAATCACCTAATAAACACGTTCTGATGCCAAGATTAACCACAGCTTTATTCTTTACTAGAAATTCAATCATTATCTTGCTATTTATGTTGTTCATCTAGCAAACATAACATGAAATAGAAGTTAATGACGGAAACCTAACATGCAATTCAGACCAACCTGAGTAGTAACAAACAGGGTATGTGCAAGCTGTGTTTTCCCAGACCTGAAGTGACGTTAGCAGCATTTTCTGAGAAAGCCAACTAACAAAAGCAACTAAAAGTTCATCAAGGGTAACGTTATTGGACTGTGCTTGTCACCAAGATACGCCAAATGCTTCTGTAATTGCCTGAGTTTCAGTACCACCTGTTTAGCATTGCAGAACCAGGGAAAGTTGTTTTTGTTGAAACGCATGAAGAATGATATACACAATCTACAAAAGAAAGTCTATTACCGCCTAAAAGCTCATTGAGGGCTTGGCTTCCAGTTGTGATGCAAATAACCGACTTGCTCTGGAAAAAACGAAGACATTGAAAGTACTTTGTGGTGTGAGATAAGTAGGGTTTGGAGCAAGTGCAGTTCTCTACAGTCGATATGCTAATTTGCAGACTTTATCTCAAGGGTCAATGACTCATTCAGGTCTTCCGAACCATTTTTAGCTTGAAATTTGCCAAATTAAGGACTTACTCTGAGCATAACTTGCTCTGAGCATAGATTCAATTCCCGTAATAAAATGAGAATTCTGATGAAAACAAAGAGAAGTTATTGTGAGATGCATATAGAAGTTGCAATTGATTACGGCGCCATCTCAGGATAAGAAGAAATTAAGCTCTAACCACTATCTTTTCAGCTGATTCGCATATCTTATCAACTTTTGCTTCAGATAAACCTTTGGCTCTAGTTAAGTGCTACAAAAAAACAAAACAAAGACAGAGGAAATCACCTTAGCCAACTAATACCTCCACTTAATTTTCGGAACTGAATATCAGATATACTTTCTCCGTATGCATCATCAAGACATTTGCAAGTGTCGATCCCTGCATCCTGTAGCTTTTTTACATCTCCAGCATGGATACCCTGATAAATACCTGCAAATGAAAAAAAAACAACTCACCATCGTGTTTAACTCTAAATTTTCTGGTGAATGTAGAATGTCAAGTGTTCCAATAGTGATTGTTGATGAATTCAGCTTAGGAGATTCATTATTAATCCATCCATGCCATAAATATGTGGATAATAGATGTACCGATGATGCAATTACTATGTGATGTAACATAACAAAGGCCAAATTGCTCTTGTATGATTTAGAAGACATACGTCAAAGAGGTGAATTAGACGTATCATATTCAAGTAGTAGCAGAAATTACTTCTCATCATTTAAGGAAAGAAAATTAAACTATCCTATGCACAGAAAATCACAACAAGTTCAAGAGGAAGTCGAATGGAAACTCAGAATCATTCTCGGCAATCACATCACAAAAAGGAAATGAATTGAAATTTGCGGAGCTCATGAACTCACTTGAGAACTGAAATGAAGGGGTTTCTAGTCTACTGAGTCACAGGCTCCAGCCTTAACATGAACAGCTTTTCCATCATCCTGCATATGCTCTTAGTTGGACATTTCACTTTTTTCTCCTGAAGATTTACCTTCAAATCTTTCGCTACGATTTTCTCTTACCCCTGGTGCTTCTTGTTCAACAGAATCAAGAATAGAAGGAATTCCTTTAAATAACATATTCATTCCGTTGTCTGACCCACGTGGCTTTCCATCCTTCACCTTGAGCTTCCTGGCAAGCTTCCATTCCAATTTCAGATCCTTCTCGACAGATATATCAGCTTTCCACATTACACGCTCGAGATCCTCTTCAATCTTAACCATCGTGTTAAACTCTATGTTTTCTGGTGAATGTAGAATGTCAGGACAAAAGCATTTCCTAGATCATCACTGACAATCTAGCGTTCCAACAGATATTATTGATGAATTTAGCTTAGGATATTCGTTATTAATCCAGCTACGTCACGAATACACGGGAAAAAAGACATCCAGTGGATGTCACGTAACATAACGAAGGCTGGAATTGCTCTTGGATGATCAGAAGACAAAAAACTAAAAATTATCGTACGTGCAGAAAACCGCGGCAAGTTCGAGAGAAAGGCCGAGATGTAAAAACACCAATGGATTCACGGTGATGTTCCAGGAAAATCGAGCTAAACTGTGCAACCGAAACCGAAATCGAAATCGAAATCGAGCTCATCCACTCAGCAGTATTCAGAGTCACTTAACATCGACATTCAAAGAGATATACAGTTAACTTGAGAACAGAGACTAGAAAATCACGATGATCAACTTCGGAATCAAACGACGCACCGGAACATCGACGAGAAAACGAAAGCGATGAGATGAACAGAGAGCAGTTGCCCATGCTCTTGCTTTACCCCGACTTACGTTCGTCGATCGCTTCAAGCAGGTCTTCGACGTCGATCGTGAAACTCAAAAGCATCTTCGACGATGATGGAGTGCGACGATCGGCCATGGAGTTCGGTGCGTCTGCGCAGGAGAAGAGACTTTCAAATTTTTTGTGGATTTTGGAAACGATCGCAAATTGGAGGGAATCTATATATATATATATATAGGCGGGAAGCGGGGAAGAATGGCTCTTGGCTTATTTTTCTTTTTTAAGAAAAAGAGGTTGGATGGAGTTTTGTTATTATAAATTGAGGTTTAATGGAGCTGATAAAAAAACCTTTTTAAATCCATTCTTAAAGAGGATGAGAGAAAATCAGGTATGAATTTTTTTTATTTTGGACTGAATAATTTAATTCAATTTGGCTTAATTTTACACTCACTTTTGTCTCACTTGGTTTATAATATTCTCAAATTGGACCGCGTAAAGTTCTTCTTAGAAAAGGAAAATAATCAATCAACAATTAAGCTTATTCACAATGACTTGCCAAGCACTTACTCGATTTGATTGCGCTGCACCTAGATTAGCACATATCCTAAAATTTGTAATTAGGTGATTTAGTAAAGAGTGACGGACGTGGAGCATGTTTAATGTCTAGAATTTGATTAAAATTGAACCATTTCTACTCCAATTTACAAAAATAAGCAAGTTAGGCTCAAAAGTTAAAATCATTAGTGATTCAACGAGTTTTTGAACGTATATATAATGAGAAGAGGTCTAGCTGTCTACAAATACAAGATGCAATGCTTGGTTTGGATACGATTCAACTTATTTCTTTTACTAAACTTTATCATGATTATAAATTATTGGATCTTTCATGTGCTTTTCAAACACCTCCATTTTTATAAAAGCACAAGAATATCACCATTTTACAGCACATGAAACTTGGGGACATATAGGACATGGGGGACAAAGTATCCATTGTAGAAAAAGGAAATGAACAAATGCTTGGGAGCTCATTATACGCGAAGGCCGGTGAAAGAGATGATGATATTCCTAGGTATGGCACTTTTCAGTCGAATAAACTAGAAAGATCCTTACTCTTCTTTTTTGTGGAGGATAGATTGATTATTAGAGTTAAGTTTCCTTATTTGATTTAGTGCATACTCAAATAATTCTAAATTCGTCGTTTCTTCATGTAATATGTTATCTTAGTTGGTGGGACCCCTTTTTCGTTTTTCGTTTATTCTTTTTCTTTTTTTGGTGTTAGGGCACTATTTTGTCAGTATTGATTGTAAACTAAACGAAGATGTAGATGTTAAAACTTTTTTTCCCTCTTAACTGAGATTTTTTGGCATGTTAGATTGAAGTTTGTGGGATGCCAAAGCTAAGATTGTTTTAATACCAGAATTTTAAGGAAAATGTCAAAGTATAAGTCATAGTTCCAAATAGAGCAATGACAGGAGTAATGTACCTCATTATAATGTAGTAAATTTATAAACCCGATTCGAAATCCAATAACAGGTTGACATCAGTAGGCCCTCTTGAACTGGCCTCCATGCATATAGCCTGCGAAGTTTGAATCTTCTGGTGCTTAGAAAACCAGTCTTCTGATGATTTATTTTGTGCATGTTCGTGGAGTTAATGTTCGAAGATGCTGTGTTTCTATATCAGAATTACACCCAGACCTTTTATTACATGCTAGGCTGTGGTATAATAGACATCTGTGCTTTTTGCTCGTCTCTTTGATACTTTTGTAGATGAATGTTCAGCTAGAGAAATTAACATGGATATTTTCTGTAGATTTTTGTTATTATTGAAGCGCAATAAGCTCCTCACTTTTCAAATACCTTCTTGGATATCCTGTGATGTAGACGGGAAGTAGTTGTCTAATGATGATTATGCCTATTCTTTGGCTGAAATGGAAGTATATGAATCCACTCCAGACGATGAAAGGACGATCTCTTGTAGCAGAAAGTTTTCCAAAAGATGCAAAATTGCCGATTCATGGAAGGAATGTAACCAAATTTGTCCTTTCCGGTGACGTGGGCGCGATCGCAAAAGTGGAAGATTCGTTCACTGAGGGAGAGGTCGACAGAGGCCTGTGGGAAAAGGAGAGGGTGAGGGCATTCACAGACAGAGGAGAAACTGAGATTGAGAGAATGCGCACAATGGGAAAATCGGCCATAAAGGAGCAGAGAGCGTTCGAGAAACAGAGAGGGGAGAGAAGGGACAGAGACGAGAGAGAACGACCAAGGGAGACCCCTCTAGGAATTGGTTGCCTCTCCCTCGCCGGCCGTCTGCCGTTCACTACCCGTCCTTCCCCATATCCGGCCACGAGAATTCCCTTTGATTACCGACAAGGGAGCTCAGCCGAAAAACACGACCTGGTTTTGGTTCGTGCCGTGGCCGTTCCTCATCGCTACACGGCCCAGTTGAAAAACCTGTTTGCCCCTGTTTTTGACTGAGATAGTGGGAATTGGTTCATCTCTCGCTGCAAGACTCCATCGCTGGTGTTCATCCTCACGGGCGATACTAATCAGAGCTTCCTCGTGCAAGCTTGGCCAGTAATCACGATCGAATTTCCTCCTCGTTAAGGTAGGATTCGAAAATGTCCACCTTGGTTCATTTGTGATTTAAAATAAAACTAGTGTCGTAGTCACGCTGGTTTGACAACTGAATAATGTAAAAGTAGTTGTTGACGATTCCGTCTAGATTTCTACTAATGTGATGCCATGGAATCGAAACGCTGGTTTGGTTTTGTATAAAGGACCCTCACCCAAGATGCTCACCGTATGTTCCACCGAAGGAATGCCTCTAGAGTCGATTTAATATAGTTCAGGTCAATCTGGCTATGATTATATGAAATGGATTGAGTTTGCTCTGTTTTGGTGGTTTATTATTAGGGAAAAAGCCACAAAAAAGAAGAAGAAGAAAAAACCCAAACTTTATCGGACTAATTTTTGTGACACAAAAAGCCTCAAACTTTACCTACTATTATATATTTATTTCAAACTTTTTTTCTTTTTTCTATGACGCCAAAAATCTTAAACTTTTACCTATATGACATATTTACTCCAAACATTTTCTTGTGACACCAAAATTTGAGGGTAAATGTGTCGCACGGATACATTTAAAATTATTATTTTTTAATTTTTTAACTAAATCTAATTTTAAAGTTATTATTTTATTGATTTTTTAAAAATTTAATTTTAACATTATTATTATTTTAATATTTTAAGTAAATTTAATTTTAAAATTATTATTTTTTAATTATTTTCTAAATTTTTTAATTTTAAAATTATTATTTTTTAATATTTTAACTAAATCTAATTTTAAATTTAATTTATTTAATTTTTATATTATTTTTTTATCACGTCAGCTCAAAGCGACGCCGTTTTTGCATTATTTGCCACGTTAGCGTGCAAAACGGCATCGTGTTGGGTTCACTTCTTCGAAAATTCGTCGGAAAAATGCCACGTCAGTCTTTTGGCCAGACTTTGGCCGGAGTGGCACTTAAGTGATCCGTTTTTCTTCGAATGTAACACTTAAGTGTACCTTTCGTAACTTTTGGCACTTAAGTGTTCATTTGTGCCAACTTTTGGCACTTAAAGCGTTCTTCTGCCAAGATAAAAATGGGCTTAAGTATTAATATGTTCAAAATGGGTCTAATAAGTTTGGGCTGAATCTATTTCTAGTAAATAGAGGTTAGCTTCGGCTTTAGAGAATTTGGGCTTGTTTGGATCTGGGCTGAGATTGATTTAGATGAGTTCTAGGTTTAATCCCGTTTTGGCAAATTGGGCTTCATTTGGTCTTGTTTTGAAAAGGGTTGAGAAATAGAGCCTAAGGCCCAGTCCCTCAAGGTTTTGTTTTTGTTACTCTTTGGAGCAGGCCTAAGGGCCCAGCTCGGGTTCCCATTTTCGAAATAAAAATTAATTCTTTAAAAATATATTTAAAATATTTGGAAAAAAATGTAAAATTCAGACAATACTTTAGAGATCAGTGTTGACCTAGTTGTTATACTTTAGCATTAGATTTGGTTCAGTTTCTTTTTCAGATCACATATAGTTGGATATTATAGTGAGTGTCTTAGTATATTAATCTTTTAGGTAAGAAATTGAATTTGATTTGAATTTAACTCATGGAAATCATGTTTTGGGGCTTATAACATGCCCATATATATTCTTTGCCCGACAAGTGTCTAGTTTTCATTTGCATACTTTTACTTTGAGCTTTTAAATACTTGAGTATTTAATTCTCTCACTTTTAATACATTGGTTGCTCTTTACCTCTTTAGCCTGGTTAAGGTAAGACTTAGGATCATAATAAACTCATTGAAAACCATTGGATGAATACTTGGTGACAACAAATGACATTTAGGATTCATAATTGGAAAAGAGCGTTTGATCATTTAGATGAATAACTCAAACCAAGTTAGAGGTACCGAAAAAGTGCTAAATAGACTATTAGCATAATCAAGTCATTGAACCTAGTCAACCTTTGGTTGGTTGCATACGAAGCAAGACAAACTCTCATATCTTGCATAGTTTCTAACCAAATCCAAAAGATTAGTGGTGACTCCTATCTCATATAAAATCCTTAGGAATGAATCTGAACTTAAAATGGATCAAATATCACATGAAGTAATGGTTTGGGAAAGTCCACGCCTAATCATTGGCTATAGGCTTGCCTTTTTGGGCAATACCTCTGTAATTTTTTCTCTTTTCCCCCCGTTGGAAAAGGAAAGGTCGCGATAACTTGACGATTCCACTAGGGAAGTTTACTATGTAGAAATGGCTTTGGGTTGTTAAAGCCCATTGTACCTATCTATTATCAAAGAAATTTTAAGAAGACATCTACACATCTAACGGATTATGTAAGACATTGGTTACATAGGTATATCATGGCAATAATAATATGTTGATATGATACAAATCATAGCAGTTAACTATTAACATTGACATCCCACGTGATATCTTGAGATGTTACCATGATAGCAAAGACATATTGGATGCTATGATCATCTAAGTCAACATACATGCTCTTTCCTCATCATCCAATTTGCAAAATAAGTAAGTAAGCCACGTTGGTCATTATGCTTAACTTTTACTGATTAAGTGAACGTGTAAGTAAAATCACATGATGTGATGATTTACTTGACAGAAAACTCAAATTGAGCCAAAATTGGAATATTGAGGATTGAACAAATAAAAAAGTAGAAGATATCAAAAATAAATAAATAAGTAGGTACTCGATTGTAAAATGAACAAAAGTCTATATACTTATATGTCATCATTCTTTCCTAAACAGCAATAAGAAAAATATCTCAAGAAAAATGAAGGTGACGAGAACGTGGGTAGTCGCCAATAATCGTCCCAGTACCGGCAGTGGCTGTGGTACGATGGTGATCTCTCGCCCCATTCCTCCTTTATTTCTCTTCTAAATATTTTTTTGGTGATTTTCCTTTTTAGTTTTTCTCTTTTTCTGTTTTTATATTATTAAACTTAAATTTGAAAAGACACAAGAAAATCATGACACAACTCTACAGGTATTGGGAAAAAAAAAAAGGAAGTCAAGATATGTGAAAAGTGAAGCAACAGAGCTAATTTTCGTCCTCACAAGTCTTGGTCATCCTAGCATCTGCTGATGTTTCTTTCCCGATAGCGCTTGGACATACAGTGAAGTCTTGGTCTTCCTGGGTTAATTTACGTGCACAAATATACAAATGTCTAGGGATAATCTCTAGATATTACGAAACAAGCACTTGCAGACAAAATTCTGCAGCAAGATAGATGATAATGATTTGTTGAAAGGTATTTAGGTAGGAGTCGATAATCAGGAATCGCTTGATAGGAGCATTTTGGTCCTCTGAACACGACTTTGTTGTCCATTAATTCGATGCATAGAGAGTAATTTCTTGTTCTTTATGTAGTGTTAGTTGGTGATTTGGACTCATTTAGTATTGCTAGAGTAAAATAAAGCAAGTTGCTTACTTGATTACTTGGTGTGCCTGACCCCTTTTGTTGTTTAGCCCTAAATAATTGTTTTTGTTTTCCTCGTCAAACTGACAAAGTTAAGCCATCGTTGATGACTTGTAGATGCATAATAAAAACTAAGCTGTCATTGGTGGATGTATCTTTCAAGACGATTATCTCCAAATTCAGTCGGAAGTTGCATAAAGATGCTTATTTTCTCGTCTCAATAATTGTGGTCAGTTTCATTCATCAATAAAATATGTGCTAATCTGTCGGAAGAACTTTATATGTTTGGCCACATTGAAGGAGGACTCCAGCACCTTCTTAAGTATCCTTAATATTTATTTTCTTAAATATTTGGAAATTTTTAGCACTATATTTGCCACGAAAAAGCCTAGGTTGATCACATATTCAACGATATGCAAAAATCATTAGAATAAAATTTACGAATGCACACAAAGCCAACAAAACACTCCCCTGTCTGGATGCCCCAAAGAAAAGGTCCATCGTATCAAGCAATAGCCAAAAGTCTTGACACGAAGAAAAAGGAGAACTAATCATAAGAGGTGTCAAATTGGTCCATGAACTCATTTTTGAACTCATATATATCTATATGGGTTGTATGTGAGTTAAAGACTCTTAAAGACTCAACTAAAACTAGGTCCAAAAGATGAATCTAATTTAAATGGGTTGAAAATCGGTCAAAAAACATTTCCGACTCATTTAAAATATCAAGTGGGTTAGAACCCATTTCCAAGTTTTCAACCCAAGCCTCACACTCTCTTTTCCTCTTTAACTTTATAATTTTTTAATTTTATATAAAAATCAAAATTATAATTATTTATTATATTTCATTTTTCTTTTCTTTTTTTCGTTTCTTCTTCCTCCTTCCTTAGTCAGTGCCTAGCACGGCGACAGCTGGCGACTAGCTTGGCTAGGCTCAAGCCTCGAGCCTTGCCGAATCTAGTGAAACTCAAGCTTGTCGGCTACTAGCAAGGCCGAGCTTGCTCGACGTATGGATCAATGAAGCTAAAGCCTTGCTGATCTAGAGAGACTCGAGCTTACCGGCGTTGAACGAGCTCGATCTCATCAAGGCCAAGGCCTTGCCAATGATTGACTAGCGAGTCTCAAACTTGCTGGTGTCAAGTGAGCTCGAGCTTCGACGATTTTGGCGAGCCTCGAGCTCGTTGGCATCAAGCAAGCTCGAGCTTGCCTATGGTCGATCACCAGTAGTCATTGTGGCTGGCCATTGGCCGAAGAAGAAGGGAAAAAAAAAGGAAAAAAATAATTTAAAAATAAAATTATTAAATTTTGATTTTAAAAAATATATATATTTTAAAAAAATTATAAGAATTTTCCATTGAATTTTTATCTCATGAAAGTGTTTTAGAAATACCATTTTTTTTAAAATATCATAAAAAAATAAGCTTTCTCAGGTTTAGTAAAAGGTTTTCACATTTTTTTTATTTTTATTTACTAATTTTTTATTGTTTAATTTGCATTTTAAATTTGAGGTGAAGTCATATATGTGAAGAGCTTAGAGTAAATTAAGTGGGTGGGAGTGGATTAGCCTAAATTGAGTTAAATATTAATGTGTTTCTACAATATGAGTTGGGTCGGGTATAGGTTGAGTATGAATCGGGTCGGGTATGGATTGTCAAATTTACATTGAATGAAAATGGGTTAAAACGGATTAAATAGGCTGATATGAGTAGGACTATTTTCGATCCAACCCAATTCACTCATTTGACAGCCCTAGTAATCACGAAACAAGCACTTGTGGATAGAAAATATTTTATTATGATTTGTCTAACCTCTTACATGCATCTTTGAAAGTCTAGGTCTTTGTTTAAATTTTTTGGTAGGTGAAAGTCTTAGTCTTTGTTTCAAAGATATTTGATTTCTATGCAAATGATCGTGAAACGAATCTATATTTTTGCATGCTTTTCATGGAAAGAAATCAAACTCATGTTGTTTGCTTGAGTGGATTATTGGAAGGTCATTCCAAATAAATAAAGCAAACATATAAATATTCAATCTAGATAAAATATACACAATAGTACGTGTGCCCTACTAAAATGATTCAAATATATAAAAAAAAAATATTTATCTAAATTTAAAGTCCTAAAGTGTCAAGGCCCACATGGAAAATTTAATGCTGTGTGATTTTTCTTTTTGCACAATTATTCTACTGAACCTATAGTCTCAATAATGCTATGGGTTGTGTCTATCGATTTTCACCATATCTATTAATTTGTATATGATTTCGGCTAATGTGATGAGATATGTATGTATCATCATACTATTATTTGTTGGCCATTTTATCAAGAAGATTGTACGTATATATAATACTGTATCATTTAATTAATGCCGCGTATAACAATTGAACTTAACAAGAAAAAGGAAAAAATGGTTTCTAAAATCACAATATGAATGAATTGGAAAAGCGTTGGATGAAAATTATTGCATCATCAATTTTAAGCAAGACATGTAAAGCAAGGAAGTTCTAGTGGTAAAGATAAAAGAGATATTCACATTGAAATAGAAGATGAGGGATGTGACAAGTGAAGCGACCAGCCAATTTACATCTAGCAAAGTCTTGGTTTTCTCGGAATTTATTAAAGTTTCTTTCCCATCAACTCTTTTTCGCTTTTGCTTCACCCTCTAGATGACAAAGGCATATGATATCCAATAAAGTCACTAGGGATATTCTCTAAATATTAAGAGACAAGCACCTGTGGACAAAAAATGTTTTACTTTGATTTCTCTAACCTTTTGATGTGCATCCTTGAAAGCATTTGTCTTCCTAGACTTCACAGTTTTCTCTCTCCATCAGCTCATTATAACTTTGCTTCCCCATAACCTTTGTTGTCTCTACAAACTACAGCAATTGATTCACCATGGCCCTTGGAGAGATGTTTTTAAGTTCCTTCTTTCAGGTTTTGCTTGACAAGTTGGCTTCTATGATAATGGACTATGCGCAACAAGAAAGTATTGGCGCCACCCTGCTCCATAAGTGTGAGAGGATGCTAAAAACAATCAATGCAGTGCTTGATGATGCAGAGGACAAGCAACTCAATGGTGACCTTGTAGTGAAGTTGTGGCTAGATGATGTTAAGGACTTGGCTTATGACATGGAAGACTTGCTTGATGAGTTCAAGATCGAAGCTGCTCAAGCCAAGTTGGAGGCATAAGCTAGCACAAGTAGAGGTCAAGTGAAAAGGAAGCTCTCTTTCTTTAGGCGACCGCGCTCGCTTGCATTTGAAACCAGGCTACATGAGGTCAAAGGCAAGTTTGAAGATGTTATCAACAGGAAGGCTCCCTTAAGCTTGAGAGAGAATGTTATGGACAGATCCCACCACACCAACAAAAGGCTTCCTAGCACTTACTTGCCGGAGCCTCAGTTTTTCGGCAGGGACGAGGAAACAACGAAGATACTCGCAATATTGACTGGTGAAGCCAAAAATGCTGATAGCGCGTTGAGCATAGTCTCCATAGTTGGGATGGGCGGTGTTGGAAAGACAGCCTTAGCTCAACAGTTGTATAATGATGCCAAAGTGAGTAGCTATTTCGAGAGGAGAGCATGGGTACGTGTTTCAGATGTTTTTAATGTTCTCAACATAACAAAGACTATTTTGGGGTCAGTCACCGGAGAGCCCTATGAGGAAAAAGATCTTAACAGGCTTCAAGGAAAGTTGAAGAACAATCTATTCAGAAAGAAGTTTCTTGTGGTTTTAGATGATGTATGGAATTTGAAGTACCTCGAATGGACTGCGCTCTTAAAGCCATTTGAAGTGGGGGCTAAGGGAAGCAAGATCATTGTCACTACTCGCAACCGTTTTGTTGTTTCC
The DNA here is from genome assembly GCA_019915205.1 of Eucalyptus rudis. Taxonomy (NCBI): domain Eukaryota; kingdom Viridiplantae; phylum Streptophyta; class Magnoliopsida; order Myrtales; family Myrtaceae; genus Eucalyptus; species Eucalyptus rudis. The sequence continues at coordinate 2,576,866 of JAHMTN010000183.1, forward strand.
ATGATGGGAGCTTTGTCATATACTTTGAAGGAGTTATCCACTGATAACTTTACTAGCTTATTAGCCTATCATGCTTTGGGAACAAGAAATATTGAGAGGCACCCAGATCTTGAAACAATAGGCAAGAAAATAGCAGAAAAATGTAGAGGTTTACCTTTGGCAGCTAAGGTATTGGGTGGTCTCCTACGTAATAAAGTGAATCCCAAAGAATGGGAAGCTAGCTTAAATAACAGAACATGGGATACAACGATAGGAAAAGATGGTGAGGTTCTTCCAGCTTTGAAATTGAGCTATTTGCGTCTTCCTTCTTGTTTGAAGAAATGTTTTGCATATTGTGCTGCATTTCCAAAGGACTATGAATTTGAGAGGGACGAGCTAGCACTCTTATGGATAGCAGAGGACTTTTTAGGTGAAGGAAAAGAAAAAGAGTGTATCTTGAGATTAGGACGTGATTGCTTTGATGAGTTAGTATCTAGATCATTCTTTCAGCAATCCAGTGTTAACACATCAAAGTTTTTGATGCATGATCTTTTGAATGATTTAGCAAAATCAATTGCTGATGCGACATGCTTTACCTCTCGTGTGTCTCAAGTAGTGAGGGATGAAGATGATGCCTCTTTTGAAGAGAAAGTTCATCATGCGTCATTTGTCTCACAATATGTCACATCAAAAAGCTTGAGAGCATATGCTACAATGAAGGTACTAAGAAGTTTAATGCTATTGACTATTCAATCTAACGGTTTCCCAAAAAGAATTTTTATTTCCAGAAAGGTGATACATGATTTGCTAACAAGCTTGAAGTACTTGCGAGTGTTATCATTATGTCATTGTGACATTACGGAGGTACCGAATTGTGTCGGTGATCTAAAATATCTCCAATATCTCAATCTCTCATACAGCAATTTCGAAAGGCTACCTGAGTCAATTGGCACCTTGTGCAAATTACAAGTTTTGATCTTAAGAGGTTGTTGGAACCTTTCTATGTTGCCTCCAAATATAGCAAATCTGGTTAGCTTGCAGCTTCTTGACATTAGAGATACAAATAGTCTAAAAGAGATGCCATTGAATATCGGTAATTTGACGAATCTTATTATCTTGCCCAAGTTTATGGTAGGACCAGAGAGAGGGTCACAATTAAATAAGTTTAAGAACTTGCCACATCTTCAAGGAGAGTTACTCATATCTGAATTGCAGAAGGTGGAAGAAGTTAGAGATGCAATTGATGCTAATTTGTTTGGAAAGCAAGACCTTAGCGACTTATTCTTGCATTGGAATGAAGGTTTTGGAGATTTCCGGAATACAGAGCACGAAGCACGGGTTCTTCACTCTCTGCGACCTCACACTACTATTAAAAATCTCACTATCTCATACTATGGTGGTGAATCACTCCCGTCATGGTTGGGTGATCCATCCTATTCTAAGATAGTGTATTTGTGCTTGCTTGGCTGTCCTCATGTTAGTTCACTACCATCACTTGGACAGCTCCCTTCACTTAAAGAATTATATCTTGAAGGTCTAAGTGCAGTACGCATGATAGGCCCTGAATTTTACGGAACTAAAAGCCCTTTTCCATCCTTAACAATTTTGAAGTTTGAAGGGTTGTCGGCATGGAAAAATTGGTCTTATTATGTTGGAGGCCGAGAAGAAAAACTACCATTCTCTAGTCTTCGGCATCTTGTTGTTCGAAGATGTCAAGAGTTGATGGGGGAATTACCTCGTCAATTAGATCATCTCATAAAGCTAGAAATTTGTTCATGCTCGCATTTGAATGACTCAACCAATAAGGTTCATCTTCCATCTCTTTTTGAGTTATACATTAAGGATTGTAACAAGGAGATCTTAAAGTGGTTGGACAACTTAACTTCTTTAACCATTCTCAAAATTGAGAATCTTGCGGAGCTTGTTTACTTTGATAATGGATTTATGAGCTACTTGGTCAAGCTAAAGAAGCTTCATATAAGGAGATGTGAGATGCTAAGGTACCTATGGCCAAATGGAGATGGAACACGAAATCTTACTTGCCTCCAAGAATTAGACATCAAATCATGTCCTCAACTCAAATCTTTTGTGGCAGGAGAACAAGAGAAAGCACTACCGTGCAACCTTGAAAGGATGGGATTGTGGCATTGCGCAAGCTTGCAAAAGCTTCCAAGCAAGCTGCACACACTTAGAGATTTGACCATTAGGCGTTGTCCAAAAATCATGGGACTAACCATTCCTTCAAACGACCTGAGCAACAATCACACGATGCCGCAGCTTGAATGTTTGTGGATTAGTGATTGTGATTCTTGGATATCTTTTCCGTTTGCTAAGGATAGACTTATTGCTTTGAAGAGACTTATTATTGAGAATTGCAAGGGAGTAGAGTCGCTAGCAAAGATCACCGTTGTAGAATCGCTAGAATTTCTAGTTATTTACAATTGTATGAATTTGGGAAGCCTACCATAGTGCCTTCGCACGCTCATCCATCTCACTCATTTGAAAATATATGATTATCTAGCACCGGAGATGGAGGACCTCCCTACCCTTCCCCTCACCTTGTCGAGTCTCATACTTTTTAGGTGTCCGAAGATAAAGTCTATCGCCAACTGTAACATTGATAGTTGTAATAGTCTCACTTTTTTGGAAATACGCAACTGTCCAGCATTGGAGATAGAGGACTTCCCTCCCCTTCCCATCACCCTATTGCACCTTAAACTTTACTCTTGCCCGAAGATAAAGTCATTAGAGTGGCTTCCTCTTACGTCCCTTCAGGAGCTGAGAATTCAGTTTTGTGAAAATATCGAATGCTTCCCTAGAGGAGGTTTGCCTCCAAATTTGCGGACGTTTTATATTTATGGGTGCAAGAATATGAAGCAGTCAATGAGAAAATGGGGCTTGTGCATGCTCACATCCCTTGAGGAACTGGGAATGGACGGAAGCAGCATGGGAGGGGAGGGAGACAAGGAGTGCTTTCCTTCGGAGGAAGGCAATGAGAATTCCTGGAGTCATCTCTTTCCTTCCTCTCTAATCTCTCTTGAGTTGAGAGACATGAGGAACACGGAAAGACTATTAAGTGGCCTTCACCACCATCTCTCCTCTCTCCAGCGGTTAGTGATTGTCGATTGCCCGAAGTTGAGGGACTTGCCAAAGGATGGCCTCCCTCCCTCTCTCCAAAAATTGCGCATATTTAGATCCGAGATTCTGAAAGATCAATGCGCAAAACACACCCGCAAGTGTTGGCACCTCATCCAAGAGATCCCTTTCATCGAAATTGATATTGCTCAGATCAAATGAAGGCATCAATTTCCCATTCTGCTTCCTCAACTCGATGCTTTCCCATGAAGAAGCTCCGCATAAATTTCCGAAAATCCAAGAAATCTCTGACGTCCGCATTGATGGGTTTCTCAAATCCGATGAAGTGAAATTGATCCACTTTCGCTTTTATTTGCTAAGGGCCACGGTTCTTCCCTTCCATCTACGGCCGGATTTCTAAGGGTTCGGGTAAGTCCTTTCGTCTTGAATGCATCGATTTCGTGTCTGTTCTTCAGTTCGACGCTTAATACGTAGTAATTTCTTCCAATGCGCGCAGACGTTTGCTTTTTGTGGAGTACGACTGAAATTCATAGCTTTAGTTGCTTGAATATCCAGCAAGAGCTTCCTTTATTCTCCAATTGCACTGGCTTGCGAAAGTTGTTGTTGATGATGATGATGATATTCTTGTATGCCACAGCTGCATCCATGTCCACTACTGCCTTGGGCCGGCTTTTCTCTTTAGCCACTGCAATGCTCTTTGGAACAAAAATTAATTCAGCCTCCTCTGTTTCTCTTTTGGCCTCAATCCCAACAATTTTTGTTCGTATATGGATGCGAAGTTGGGGTATTTGCCAGAGGATGGCCCTCTCTCTCTCCCTTCAAGAGATCCCTTTCATCAGCATTGATAGCATTCGGATCCATTGAAGTAAAATCAATCATGCCCAAGCCATGATGATAGATTTGTCTTCGTTGACTTCTTTTTATTCCTCAGGTAATGCTTCCAACTTCTTTCATATTTCACTTACATTTGTTGACTGCCAGGATTTATTCTTGGATGTACAGTAAGTTTTCTTGGGTTCGGGTAACTTTTTGGTTTTCAAGGCATAAATTTTGATTCTGCTCTCTCAAATCGATGCGTAATACAAACTGATATTGGAACTCGAGCCCCTGGCTCACTTTTGAAAGCCATAAAATGAAATTTATTGGATTATTAATTGACGGGAATTGTGCTGCTATGTTCTCTTCTCAATCAGCTCATCCCACATCCAGATTTGACATGTCTTACCATCTGTGGCAGATTGTTTGCAGTTGTTGATGATATCTCCTGCTTGTTCCAAGGACGCATAGAGAATGTAGTTCTTCTTAAGCAGCAATATGGATGGAACAAAACTGAAAATGAGGTCATCATCGTCATAGAAGCTTATAGAACTCTTGAGGGATTAGAGGCCTTACCCTGCTGATCAAGTTGTGAGAGACATCAGCAGGAAGTCTGGTGTTGTGCTCTTCAACAGCTCTACTAAAACTGCTTTTCTGGCCTCTGTGAGTAATAATAATGTTCATTGGTTTCGTTCTGGGATATCGCTCTCAATCTCTCCCTCCACCTGCAATCTACATCTAATCCTTTCTGTTCTCTGATTATGCAGGGTGTTGATGGCAATGTTGCTTTCTTCTGGGAAGTGATTCTGGAGGCAATCCTGTTCTCTTGGATGACGTGGAAGTCGTGAAGATGGGCTGTGGGAATTCTTTCGCACCACTCCCTAAAGGTAATTATTTTTTCAGATTGTTGATGCGGCTCCACTGGAGTTCGGTCCATGCATTGCAACGTGAAAAGTAAGGATGGATGAGCTCTGCTGATATTAAGCAGAGTTCAGAGGAGAATGTTTTATTGTTGGGTAACATCATATTAGAAAAATTGGTTCCAAACCTAAATTTGTAATTTATGGTTAAAATGGTGTTCTTTACCTGTATGCATGTTTTGATTTGTGCATTTTCAACTACAATGTTGCTCTTCCAATGGTTTTTGAGCGCCAAATCGTTCACCTTTTAACATTGCCTTCTTTTCCAACTTAGGATGCTGCTTCACACTCTGGAGGTTTGAGGAGTTATTAGCACCCACTGAATGAGGTGAAGCTAGTTCCTCAATTCGATGCTTGATTCAAACTGATTTTCCTCGTTCAGATTTTTCACATGAATTTCTGAAAACCAGCGGCCGAAGGTGAAAGATTGACATATGTAGAACGAAATGTTCACAAAGCTGCATCTTGCTATAATGATGACGTATCTTGAACTCTTCTTGATGCCCAAAAACTGTGCTTATTTTTGCACTTGAGTGACCCAGCAAACAAATTGTGAATCAAAATGCACTATGCTTTGCATGAGAATCACCAAGAATTATAACGTTCCACAATCATATTCCTCTGCATTTTCAGCATTGTTGTATGTTCTCTTCCCAACATCTTTTTTCTTGTGCCCTTAAGCTCTTTCGCTGTGGTTGTTTTGCAGATACTACTGTGATCTGTATTGGCAAAATCTCTTCAATGAATCACTTGCAAATGCAATTGAGGTGGGGCTAATGCTATCAATGTTAAGTGTCATTTTTTTGCAAAAGCGTTTAATTTTATTTGGTGCACTGAGATGTTCTAAATTTTCTTCTTGTGAGTATGATCTAAATAAGAATAATCTTTTCTAAAATCTAAAAACATGATTAGTTATGTGGATGCTGTGATATGATTGCGAAGAAAAGAGATGCACTTCTTTTTTTTTCATTGGTTTCCTTTATCATTGAGAACCTTTCTTTTTGTTGATGATGATCCTTTGTAGTATTAACTAGTCATTCTCGGATAAAATTCTGGGGCACTTCATGGCTCTGACCTTTCAATGCCACACCAATTCATGACAGCATTGATATTCCATAAATCACCTTCAACTTGGGTCTTGATCTCTGGTGGGTTTGGAACTATTACTAAAAGCTTGCTAGAAATTTTTAGCTAATTTACTTATGCTTGTTTGGTTGAGATTGTAATGATATGCTACCTGCTTCTGTGATTGTGTTGTCAGCAGTGACCTCTGGGGCAAATCTATTTAGTTCTTTGAAGTATTGGCCGTGTGCATTTACTTTACTGTGGAATACTATTTTCTCTTACATTATGTTATTTTATCTGAAAATACCTTCTTATCTTGCACTTCGACGAATGCAAACCTTGTCTGATACATCTCCTCCCTCTTTGCTACTGTCGCATATGTAAATTTTTGGTTGAAGCATTTTTCTTGTGAGATTGCGAAGCTCTATTAGAGGTTAGTTAATTTGTAATCTAAATTGCGGTTCACTGTATACTTTGTCTGAGGCTTTTTGGATGTTATCGCACATATGCCATGGTGCTTTGCCCGTATAATAGGTGGCTAGAAAAGTAGTGTTGCATTTGCCAAGATAACTTTCGAGAAACCTCACATATTTTTCCTTGCGAGCCATCCGATCATCTAGTAAGTTTTACTCATTTTTCTCCATTTTGTGACTTTGATTACTTTTTCAGTTAGCTTGTTATGTTGTTCTTGCACTAATTGAACTTATAGGAATCTGGTCTTTACATTGAGAATACAATGGAACCAATTAGTGATCACAACGGGGAGCCTCTGCCATCTTACGTCTAACTTATAATGGAACAAAAACCAATCTAATTGTTCCAACTGCAAATTATTGGGAATCGAACATGTATGCTAGCATGATCAGTGTTTTGCATGATCAGTATATTTGTATTATCAGTAATCTATAATACCAAGTAGTTCCAATATCCTATAGGCAGCATTGGGTTTTGCACATAATTAATGTGGAAATTTCTTTGTTTATAAATATGGACTTTAAGTGCTACTTTAATTGCCTATGACTACTGAAGTGTTATCTTTGTAAATTGCTAGTTTCTTGTCTAAGGATTGATGAGTATGATTCTGCATTTTTTACTATCCCAAACTGCGGGATTTGGATGCAGTTGAGGCGCTCATTCAAGATCTGGTCTTGTTCCAGTGAAGATGTCCGACGGTGAGATTGATTTTTTTTGCCAAAATACTTCAATTTGACCAATGATGGATCGTCTTTACAGCTAACAGCCATCTTTTCACCTTGATTTGCAGGTTAGCCACGATGAGAATCCAATATCTGGAAGCGTGGACGAGCTCTGGATGGTTTCTCAAGGTGAGGTGGCGCCTTTCCATGGGAAATTCCAGGATCAGAAGAAGATACTTCAGTCCTCGTTGAATCAGGTGAGTTTAGTTCTTGTCATCAGCCATGAGTGGTCTGATGGGATCACATCACATTACCTTACAAAGCATAAAATGAGGCTTTGTTACTGAGAGAAAGCAAAAAATGATGAAGAGAGGATTGCTGCTGATTTACCTCGTTTATCATTTTGATTAGGGCTCATGGAAGGATGAGCCTTTAAGTTTTTAACATTGAATATGAAGTATCATTTGCCAATAGCTTAAAAAGTTTGTACTTTCGACTCTAAGTACAGAATTGCTTTTAGTTACTATATTGTAGGCCATGCCTAGCCAAAAAATACTATATGAAATTATGTATGTGAATTGGTTAGATGATATCCTTTTAACATGTTTAGGTCAATAGTCAAAATAAGAAGCTTTCTTTCTTCCCATAACAGTTTTTGTATGGATGGAAGGATAAATTGAAAACAGAGGTTTGAATATGCGAATGGAACAGCTCAATTTTGAATGAACCATGCAAGCCGAAACCCATTTAAAAACTGATTACCTGGTCAAAGAATAAAGTTTATCTTCCTTCCATTCAAATACCCACTCCATCTCTTGATAATGGTAGCTTTAACCACAAAAAAATAAAATTAAAAAATTAAACAAAATTCGTGATTTCATTGTTTAGAGTGGCAGCGGTTAGATCAAACTGATTTTTACTTTATTGTGATATCATGAAAGGTTCCATATATCAGCCTAAAGGAGATAGTGGAACTCGAGTCTCTAGTTCATTTTGAGAGCCAGAAAATGAAATTTTTTGGATTGTTAATTGACTGAAATTGCGCTTTGGTCTTCTCTTCTTGATCAGCTCATCCCACATTGAGATTTGACATGTCTTACCCTCTGCGGCATATTGTTTGTGGTTGTTGATGATATCTTCTGCTTGTTCCAAGGACACATAGAAATGTTGCTCTTCTTGAGCAGCAATATGGATGGAATAAAACTGCTAATGTGGTCATCATCATCATAGAAGCTTATTGAACTCCAAGGGATCGGAGGCTTTACCCTGCTGATCAAGTTGTGAGAGACATCGGCAGGAAGTTTGCTTTTGTGCTCTTTGACAGCTCTTCTAAAACCGCTTTTCTGGCCTTCGAATAATAATAATGTCCATTGGTTTCGCTCTGGGATGTTGATGGAAGTGTTCCTTTCTTCTGGGGAAGTGATTCTGAAGGCAATCTTGTTCTCTCAGATGAGCAGAAGTTGTGAAGATGGGCTGTGGGAAATCTTTTGCACCATTCCCTAAAGGTAATTATATTTTCAGTTTGTTGATGCGGCTCCACTGGAGTTTGGTCCATGCATTGCAATGTAAAAAGTAAGGATAGATGAGCTCTGCTAATATTAAGCAGAGTTCAGAGGAGAATGCTATGTTGTTGGGTAACAGCATATTGGAAAAATTGGTTTCGAACCTAAATTTATAATCTAGGGTTAAAATGGTTTTTTTTACCTGCATGCATGTTTTGACATGTGCCTTTTCACCTACAATGTTGCTCTTCCAATGATTTTCGAGCGGTAGATCGTTTAGTGGTTAAAGTTGCCTTCTTTTCCAACTCAGGATGCTTCTCTACCAGCTCTGGAGGTTTGAGGAATTACGGGCATGCACTGAATGACGTGAAGCCAGTTCCTAGGGTGGATAGCTCGGGCCGAGTGCGCAGTACTACATTCAAAGTGGTGTGGAAACTAAAGAGGGGGCCAGCATGCCTAGAGTTGGGAGTGCAGCGAAGTGGTCCTTGCACTGCCGAGTCATATGAATTGTGGCCCTTTTTTGGCCAGGCCATTAGCTATACCCAGTCACCCTTTCTCATACATTGACAATTTTTTCAGCTCTAATGGTCTGTTGCTCTATGTTGAGAGTTTGAGATGACATTGTTTTTATACAGCTGTATATGTTGCTTATTAAAACCAAGCCTTTACAGAACCTGATCATGCTTTGAGCAGTAATATCTTTCTGGCATTTCATTTAGCCACCATGCAGAGTCTATTCAAGGTAATGTTTTTTCACATAGAATCTCTACTAGTAAATCAGACCGGGACGATATTGTTATGTGAGAACAAATGTGATCCAAGATAACTTGGAGCATGCTGGTTTTCATATGGAAATCAAGTTTACACGACGCCTTGTGAAGGGTCTGTAAACTTTAATCGCAGACAATGATAGCATCGTAGATATCAAGGCCAAAGCGGCAAACTCTTGTGCAATTTCAAAGCAGTCGAAGGGAACTGGACACATGCCGATACAAACTTAACATGAAGGAAGATAGAGTAGCCATCAATATGATGACTAACATCAAACTGCAGATTAACAACCGAAAAAAAAAAAAAGAACACTTCACCTGGCCATCTTGGTAGGAGAGACCTCTTTAGTCCTGTGCATCGGCTATGCCCCCTATTGTTATCTGAAAAAACGTGTGTTTGTCAAGTTCAACATATATGGAGGAAATCTAAGTCTCATCCTATTGACATATGAGCTATTGCTAAAAATTTTTACGTAAGTGATGGTTTTGATAGATGTGCCATCTACACAGCACAGGCTACACAACTAACCTATTAGTCCTGCTTAAAAAAATTCTCGATATCCACTTCTTTTTGTTTAATTACTCTGCACAAAAGTCGTATTCAACGTGTTCATGGATCTCCGTACAACATCAACTATACTGTGAGCACCATGCTTAAATTAGGTCTCCACCTATCTATATCTAGACTCACTATTGACTTTGCTTCAGCTTCGGGTAGTTTGGGGTCTTAAACACCTTGCAGACGTGCTGCTCATTAGAGGTGGCAAAATGGGTCTTAAACCCATATATGATCTATTTAAATCATAAATAAGTCATATATGGGTCACTTATTTTTTGAAGAAGCTAGATAATTGCAGACTTATGATAAATAAGTTTTAATTGAGTCTTAAATGGGTTGTAAGTCCAACCCATTTTCAACCAAACCCTCACATTCTCTCTGTTCCCACTTTAATTTACAATTTTTTTTATTTATAAATGTTGAAATTATAATTATTTTTTATCTTTCAATTTTCTTTTCCTCCTTTTCTTTTTCCTTTCTTTTTTTGTTTTTTCTTTCTTCTTCCTCCTTCCTTAGCTGGTGACTAGCACGGCGATCGGCCAGATGAGGCTTGAGCCTCTCCGATCTAGCAAGCCTTGAGCTCACCGGCGTCGAGCGAGCTCAAGCTGGCTAGATCTTGTAAGGTGGAGCCTCATTAGGCGAGCTTAAGCTCGCCGGATCTTGTGAGGTGGAGGCCTTGCCAATGCTTGTGAGGCTCGAGTCTTGCTAGATCCGGTGAGGGATGAGCTCGAGCTTGCCGGATCTAGCAAGGCGGAGGCCTTGTTGACATCTGGCGAGGCTCAAGGCTTGCTTGTGGTCAGTCGTCGACCATCGTCGTGGCTAGGGGTGGTCAAAGAACAAAAAATAAAAAAAATAAATTTAAAATTTAAAATTATATTCTTAAAATAAAATAAAAATAAAAAATCAATTTTTTTAAAAATAAATAATAAAATTTTGATTTTAAAAAAATTATAAAAATTGTCCATTAAATTTGTGTTGCATAAAGTATTTTACCAATACCTTTTTTTTTTTTTTGTAAAATCATAAAAAATAAACTTTCTTAAGTTTAATTAAATGAGTTGGGTATGACTCAAGTATAGGTTAGGTTGAATATTGGTCAAAAATTTTGTACTACGATAAATGTGTCATAAAAATGGTTAAATGAGTCGATTTGGGTTGGACCATTTATGACCTAACCCAAACCTAACCCAACCCACCCGTTTAACAGGTCTACTGCTCACCTTTGCCTTTCCTAAACATCAACCTAATTGTGGCTAAATGAGCCGGAACATAACCACCTGCAGGTTTCCTATGCCCACCTGCAGGTTTCTTTGGGTCTGATATGAACACATCACCGCCCGGATCATCTACGACTGACACAGATAAATCAAAGACAAAGTCATCAAAATTCATCTTTTTCCTTAACTCATGGACTGCAGCTACTGCAATGGTGCGATTTGAACGTCGTGTAACATAAACAAAAGCGGAATTGATCTTGTGTAAGAAAGTTAAATAAAGTTCTTTTATTTATCAAAAGAAAATTATTGCTACCTCAATGGAGATGATGTTGGGTAATTACTTTCGAATATTGTGACTGGATTTCTTCTCTGGCTCACAAAAACCACGATATCCACAAATTGTTAGCCTTAAAGCAAATTGCTATTATGTGTAGTTAAAAACATATTGCACCGGATAATTTTATGTTTTTTTTTCTTTTATGACGAAATAATGTGGCTGATAAATTTCATTTCATTGAAGTTATTCGAAAGGACACTGAATAACTTTCTTTGAGTTACATCTCTTCTCAAGCCTGATGAAGTCCTATGACCTTTCCCTAGCATGCCATGCTCAATTAATTCCTTAGACCATATAAGGCTGTATTATTTGCATTCAATTGGCTAAACATAAATAGAAGCAGCAGAAAGGATACTTCGGCCTTACCCTTACGATATATTTTGCATTTGATACACAAATTGACAATGTACTTGACAAACCATTTGGGTCACTATCAAAGTTAAAGAAAGTATTTCGTGTCAGTCATGAATGGTCTGTTGTCGAGCACATGAAACTTAAGCTATGACAAGGGTGACAGAGAGTCCATTGCAAAGAAAGGAAATGAACAAATGCTTGGGAGCTCATTATATGCCTCTAGTTGTCAATACGATGACTAGCATCAAATTGCAGATTGTTGACACCTAAATTTTGGCGACCCATTTGTTCATTTATCGCATTAAAAAATTATGGATTAATTTTAACCCCTAAAAAATATAATTTAATTGCATAACATATGGTCATTAGGAGCATATTTCATTTAATTGCATATTTGCTGGGCTGGCAGTGAATGGATTTTGGTGAATGGCTTTGAATATTGAAGCCCACAAGAGCATTAAACTTTGGATAAGTTTATAATTCCTCCATGGTGATTGATATTACATTTACATGGGTGTCCTAAATTGTTAAAAGTCAATTAAGAAATTTCCAGCATTTTGGCAACGACATATTTGTGCATTTAAGGGAACGAAGGCAAAGGAAGGACAGCGTGTAAGCGGCCACCGATTCGTACATGGAGAAGCCCATCCACGGGAAGGAAAATTATACACTTAGCCATAATTCGGTCAACGTGGGGAGCAAGAATTGACCAACATTATTTTAAGAGGAAAGAATTTATGCATGATTCTCCGGTCCGATTCATACAATATGGGCAAAGTAATAAGGAATGGAAGAAGCAGGAAATCGGTGGAATATTTCAGTAAGAGCACTTGCGGTGGTCGATTCTCGTGTTTGCAGGAAAGAAGGGAAATAAATATATTTGCATGGTTGAAGATACAAGTCCTGAAAGGAAAAAATAAAAAGAATATATTTCAGTGCATCTAGAATTAGAAAGCAGATCATCTTCTCTTCTTGGGAACCTCACGTGGTCTTGCATTTAAAAAGGAAGAACTTTCACGCAAGAACAGAAGGGGCCACACAATTGAGAATACACGGCCACAAATCCGAAGAGAGCCCCGTTCATTCACGAAAGCGGAGAGAGAGTAGGCTTGAGATTGGAGAGCTCGGCCACGGTTGCTGTCACGCCCCGATCCTCCGAGCGCGCGAACATCCCACTCTGGTCGATACAAATACGACTTCCCAGAACACGTCGCCAACCCATTCAATTTTTATTATGCATGCGGAAGCGAAACAAATCCCTTGACAACAATTAACTTGGGATAGAAAAGCAGGCAATCAATCACAACCAAACAAGCTTTCTATAAACACATAGGTTTATATACAACACTGGATGGTCTACAAAATAGATAGGCTCAACAACTAGGGAACTGTCCTATGACCAACTTGTCAGACACGTTCGCCGATTCTTCAGCCTCCACCTTCCGAACTCCAGGACTTCCGGTCCTCCACGACCGTCATCTAGAGACCTGAAATATTATCCCACAACCGGGATGAGACTACGTCTCAGCGAGTCCTACCCTCTAAAACTCAATTAGGGAGAAAATACGCCTCAAGGTGCTCTAGCCACACAAATAGGATAGTGGGCTTACCTCATCTCAGTCCCTTTCCTGTACGTCAGTACAATTCATATTCAACAATACTCGCACAAGCTGAAACTATCGACATACCCATCGGTCTATCAATTCAGTCAATCCAATTGATATTATACGATCCACACATCTATCAATTCATATCATCTATTAAACCATACCATCTATTCATCTATCAATACAATTACGGCTCGCACAAGCTGAAATGGATGCAATGCTCTCACAAGCTGATATATACATAGATGATAGCTCGCACAAGCTGATATATGGATCGTTGCTCTCACAAACTAATAAACGATCATTGCTCTCACAAGCTGATATATAGATCGTTGCTCTCACAAACTAATAAACGATCATTGCTCTCACAAGCTGATATATATTCAATATATATTCAGATCGTGCTCGCACAAGCTGATAAAACGATCTTAGCTCACCAGAAGCTGCCGCAATATTCAATATAGTGTACTATAGCTTACCAGAAGCTGCCGCAATATTCAATATAGTATACTATAACTCACCAGAAGCTGCCATATATATATATATATATATATATATATATATATATATATGTGCATATTATAATTGCTTGCCCAAGCTGATACATATATATAAACAAATGCTCGCCAAAGCTGATCATTCAATAATAAACCAACTCATACCTCAATTCAATCAATCAATCAATCAATCAATCAATCCAATCGATTCAAACTGGTCATACAAACCAATTACGGTGCTAAAAGCCAACACCGGGTATTTTCAAGTTAAATACCACAACTTCATCAATATTACTCAATTCCACACTTTTGGAATTATTAACCATAATCATCAATCACTCAATTTTTCAATTTAAGCTTACAATTAACACAAACCAACCGCACTGCTGCGATCAGCGCGAAATTCTAACGACCGGCCATCCCGGCATAATTTTCGAAATTATTAAATAATTAAATTTAATTCCGAAAATTAAATAATTAAATATTATATTATAATAATATAATTTAATAAAATAATATTTATAAAATTCGAAATAATTAATTAATTAAAAATAATTAATTAGGGCTTAAACAAGATTATACTAATTTAATCATATAATTAGCCCTAATTAAACATCCATTAAGCTAATCATACAACCAATCTAATTCACATTAAAATAATCTAATCTAACCACCTAAACCTAATTAGACTAATCTAAACACCCCTTAAGCGTCATTAACTCACTAAGCAAGAATTATAGGATAAACTCACCAGATTAACATTCCGGCGAGTCCACGGCGAAGGCGACGCCAAGGCGGGCGATAAACCTCAAGGCGGCGACACCAACCAAGGCCGGCAAGACGCCTAAAACGGGCCTCGAAGACCTCACGGCTTTCTGGTTTTCTGCTTCTGATCTGGGCTGAACTGCAGAGAAGAAACCAGCAACTTCAACGGCGAAAACGGGCCGATCGGAGCTCCGGCGAGTGGGTGGTTGGCAACCGGCGACTCCCGAGGGTCTTAGGGATCTTGCTGGAGGTTGGGACGGGCAAAGGAATGGTTGGAATGGGGCAAAACAGCAAGAAAACGCGGAACAGGCGGAACCGGGCGAGTCCAGACGGTCCGGTGAGCGGAAGCTTCTCTTAGGATTTCGGGACAGTCGGAGAATCGTTCTAGCGAGTGGCGAGGTGCTCTAGAACGGTCTGGATATCCTCGTCACGGAAGTGGGTGGAGCGTTCGCTGATTCATCCGGGAAGTCGACTTTTAACTCGAATCTTTGGCGAAAGGTCAGCTGGAGCAGAAACTGAAACGAGGAGAAAACAGAGGAAGAAATGGAGTCCGATGGGCATGTGATGGTGGAGGGCTGTTGTTGCTCGGTTTCTTTGGTTTTTGCTGAGCTTCTCTCCTTCAACAATAACGGAGAAAGCCACAAATTAAGGGAGAAGAAGGCTGCTGAGCAATGGGGTCTCCTTGGGCTCTTTAGAGCTCAACACTTGCCATTCTCTCATTGGCTTTGCCCCCACCATGACATCACATGACCTCAGCCACTCTCTCTCCTCAAGCTTCCTCCACAACCTTGCCAATAGGTGCAACATAGCTCTCCCCCCATGGCATACGAATTTGTTACATTTCCCTCTTCAATCTCAATCAATTTCATCCAATTCTCAACCAAACACATCCAATTGAAGGCCAATTAAATCCATCAAGGTATCCTCGCCCGTCTCACGACTTTTTCCCATTAAATGATCCAACTTGCATCTCGAAGATTCAATTAAAAGCGGCCCTCTGACAATCCCGAGCAAAAACGGCATTACTTTGCTTTTCCGCCAAAAATCTCGATTTGTAGAAAAATCTTCTGGAGATGAGTCGACATTCCTAAAATGAATTGTGACTTGACAGAACTTCCAATTTCTGTAATCGGGTTCAATTTCACGGTTAAATTCAATCTAGCGCGACTTTAGCGCGTCCTAATCTACCGGGTAGCTTTTAGGAATTTTCTGTGCAATTGACCTGTGGTTGATTATTCTCAAGTCACAAAGTGCATCTTCGACACTTTGGTGACTCTCGATTGTCGTAGAAATCTCGAGGTTTCGATTACGGACACAGGGTACCCAAAACGACAGAAGAATCGGTCTAGTGCCGGTCGACGAGGATATTGCGATCAGGTGGAATCACCCACACTCTAATCACATATCTCAGTCGAATCGACCTATTACTGATCTCTGTTCGATTCTGACAGTGTCATAATGATCATTGCAGATTAATACGGTCGAGTAGCCAATTCATGGTCGAATTCTCAAGTCTATTGTGTTTAGATTCCTTAATGGTTTCACTTGATAGACTAGTTATCTCATGAGTGGCCAACTCAGAGAAGAAAGCTATAGACGCGAAGATGAAATGCCCGACTTATTTAATTGAAACCAAAATTGGAAAATCGGGATGTCAGAACTCTTCCCCTCTTATAAAAATTTCGTCCTCGAAATTTAAACCATTCAAATTCTTCTTCAAAATGGTGGGGTATTGTCATCTCATCAATTCTGCTCCTTCATTCTGCTTCGGACTTCTGCTTCAAACTGCTATCCAAGATCCTCGGTGCTGCCAAAATATTTCCAAATTGGCCAAACCAATTCTTGATTCCCAAAAAGGCTAAGCACTTGTCCATCTTTACAAATATGAAAGTTGCAAAAGTTTTGGTTCTTTTTTTTTCTTTTTCTTTTTTATTTTTCCACAAAGCGGCTAACTGCGGCGTCAGGGATTCAAACTCCCGACTTCGGACCGACGAGCTTCATCCCGGATACCAACTCAGCTAGAGGCGCCGAAGGTGTCCCAAACCGCTTTCTTTTTCCATTTAAAGCCAAAATCCTTCTTTGAACCCAAATTTCGATGGATTCCGATTTAAATGCTGCTTCATCTTCATTTATTTAACCAAACACGATGTTCCTTTCATAGGAGACATTTAAGGAAAATATATTTCCCCTACTTGAAATTCCAAGGCCTGCGATACTAATCTGCGAAGCTAAACTAGCGATTTTGAGCGGTCTCAAATATGTCGCTGATAATTGCAACTGCTTTCACTGATTGCTGAACTGACTCTGAGCTATAACCTTTCATTCTCTGATCTCAACTCAACAACTGAAGTTCTGAACACTCTGCTCTGCACTGACTAAAAAGGAACTATCTGACTGATCTGCTGAAATTGAGAACCTCTGGTCAAGATCTGACATAACTCTGACACTGACACTCTATACAAACGAATTATCTGATGCACAAACACCTCTGCATGCTTAATCAAATCAAGATCCTTCAGCACAGTCACAAGGTGGCTAATTTCATCAGTCCGTCAATTACTATCCGAAATGAAATTATTTACACACTGACTCATCAATAGATCTGAAATGCCATCTCAGACTGGCCATTGGTCTGAAGATGATAAACATTACTATACTGTAACTTCGTTCTCAAAGCACTCAGCAAAATCTTCTAGAAGGTAGCCACGAACCTCGGGTCTCGGTCTAGAATAATCGTCACCGGCATTCCAAATAGACGAACTCTCTAACGCACGTACAACTCAACGTACTTGTCCAAAATAAGGTCATTTTCTATTGCAATGAAGTGAACCCACTTCATCTATCTATTCACCACTATTCCAATCGAAATCATTACTCCTCTGGTTCTTTGATAAGCCTGTCACAAGATCCATTGTGACACGATCCCATTTCCACATTAGGGACTTTGAGAGGTTACAAGAATCCTCTCAGATTATAATGCTGAGTCATCACTTGCTAACACATCAAACGTTTGGCGACATGCTTGGCAATGTCTGTCTTCATATTAGACCATCAATAATGTTCACACAGATTCTGATATATCTTCATACTAACAGGATGAATGCCGTAACTGTTACGATGAGCTTCCGACCAACTCCCCTTTAAGCACTACATCGTCAGGTACACGCAATCATCCTCGGAACCGCAATGTTCCGCCTTTAAAAATCTGAAAATCAATCTTCTCTCTGCTACATCTGCTTGCACGACCTTCTGAAACTCTGTATTTGATAGCTGAAGCATTCTGATTCTGATCTATACCTCTGGCTCAATTCTGAAGATGGCCATAAGATTTAAAAGGTGGCCTACCTCAGATTTGAAAACTGAATCTCCACTTTCTCATGTAAGGTCCATTCTTTAACCAAAATATGCACAAATGAAGACTTTCGACTCAATGCATCAGTGACCTCTTTCATCCTTCCAAGGTAATACCAGATACCACCATCATAGTACTTTAAACGATCTGATTCACAACGGTATCTCATATTCAATTCCTTCTGAGAGAATAAATACTTTGAGACTTTAACGGTCAGCGAAGATCTGGAGTCTTTCTTCGCACCAATAATATCTCTAAATCTTCAGAGCGAAAATTATTGTTGCAAGATCTAAGTCATTCATCTGTAATTCCGTTCGCGAGGTCTTAACCAATAGGACGAGTATGCAACAACCTTGCCATGCTGCATCAGCACGCAACCCAATCCTCTAAACGATGCACCACTATAGATCTGATCTCGTAACCTCCAGAACCAGATGGAATGGTCAGCACAGGTGCGGTAGTCAGCTTCTGCTTAAGCTCTTGGAAACTACGCCCGCACTTGTCTATCCACATGAACTTCTTTTCTTTCTTTAGTAGTCGAGTCAACGGCGAAGCTAAGGCTGACAACTCTTTCACAAACCTTCTGTGATACTCTGCTAAACCCAAAAAACTTCTGATCTCTTTCACTGTAGTCAATCTTGGCCAATTGATTACTGCTTAAATCTTGGACAGGGTCCACAGAGATTCCTTCTTTTGAAATCACATGACTGAGGAATACAACACGAGTCATCCAAAACTCGCATCTGCTAATCTCATCGTAAAATCCAAAAGTACTCAAGGTCTGAAGCATCATCCTCTAATGTCTCTTGTGCTCCTCAGCACTCTTTGAACACACCAGGATAACTTCAATGAACACGATCATAACTAATCCAAGTATCCTTTGAACACTCATCAGACCCATACAAATAGCTAGATGGTTCGTCAAACCAAACAATATTACTATGAACTCATAATTGCTGTACCAAGTACGTAATGCTAACTTCGGTATGCCTTTCTTCCTGATTCTCAACTGATGATATTCTGTCCTCAAGTTGATCTTGGAGAATATCAATACGCAAATGCAACAAACCATCCTTCTTCTTCACAAACAAGACTGATGCTTCCCAAGGTGATGCACTGGGAAGTAAAAATCCCTTATCTAACAATTCATGCATCTCCACATTTAGTTCTTTCAACTCAGATAAAGCCATTCGGTAAGGAGCCTTAGAGACTAGCTCTAATCCGGATGCTAATTTAATCACGAACTCTAATTCTCTTTCTGACAGCAAACTTGGAAATCCTTCAGGAAACATCTCAGAAAACTTCTGTACCAAGTTTAAGTTCTCCTTACTTGGTCCCTCAACTGTCGCATCCACTATAGTTGCCATATAGATTAGGCAACCTACATCCATAAACTAGGTCGTCTTCAGTGACGAACAATAGGGATCGAAGGTCCTTTCTGACTTTTAGTAAATCAAAACTTTCGTACGCTAACTGAACAAACTGAATTACATCACTGCCACAATTCATAATAGTAGAAAGCTCCTCAAGCCAAATCTTTTTATAAATGACTCTCAAGTCATGCATAAGCAAACCCTTTAGGTACAACTATAGTCAGAGATTCATCTTCATTTTACTTTATTACAACAACGGAAACTCCACAACCTGCACTCAAAATCCAGCTGCGCTACTCTGATAATAACTCCTCAAAAACATTCTTCCCTTGATCAATGCATGGTCAATCCATTCTTATTCCTTTCGCCATCCTAGTGGCGTCATGTCGGCGGTAGTGTAGCACCCCGAATCCTTCGGCGATCGCCACAAGCTCTGATGTTACACTTTATTACCTCTCTTTCTTTCAAACAAGCGTCCTAATTTGCAAACACATTTTTTTATTTTTAAACAATCGGTCCCAATGCGACTCATAGCGGAAGCAAATTAAACATCACCATCTATCCCCCTACCAATCCATGATACAAATACACACACCAGCTAAACATCAGGATTTTATAAACAAACATCGACACATTATTTACATATTCTTTTAGGATGGGACTTCCCTTTTCTCGAGTCGATACAAAACAAGAAAAGCTAGGACTCTGCCATGTCCTGCCTAAAATCTCAAAAAGAAACCCTCGACCCTCAACATCATACGAGCGCGAATCCCCATCGAAAGTGTCAACTATCTACATCAAAAAGAGATCCAGCTCCTACTCATCGCGCGCAGGTCTCACACCCAACCCGGTGCATCAGGCGGTGGCGACGGCAACATCCCTCGCATAGCTCCATCCCGACGAACGTGCACAGAAATGAACTCCTGAATGACAGGACCCCTAGCCAGGCCCACGTCATACATCACTAGACAACGTACCCGGATAAAAGTCAGTCCGGGAACAGAGGGACAGTCTATCTCAACACACTCGACCTCTACATCGGACGGCAGACCATAAAATGTACCCCGCGTGACAGCAGGAAGCAGCATACTGGCTAATCTGAAATGTTATCCCCAAAAGGGGTGAGTACAACAGCTCAGCAGATAGGGAAATCCAATAACAACTCAATGCATCATGCAAATTACACATGCATTGCAGGCATTACTTACCTTGAAGCCAGGCACACACTATCATGCATCATCATATCACATCACATATCATCATCATCATCATCATCATCATCATCATCATCATCATCATCATCATCATCATCATCATCATCATCATGCATATCATCATGCATATCATATCATGTCATGGGTGATCATCATATCACATCACATATCATCATCATCATCATGCATATCACAATGCACATCATATCATGGGTGATCATCATATCACATCACATATCATCATCATCATCATCATCATCATCATCATCATCATCATCATCATCATGATGCATATCATATCATGGGTGATCATCATATCACATCACATCTCATCATCATCATCATCATCATCATCATCATCATCATCATCATATCATGCATATCATCATGCCATAGTTTAATTCTTCATCTTTATCTTTCAATTTTGATCACCACATCACCCACTCATCAATCTCATCATCAACCCTTCGGGTAGAAACCTCCGACAGGGCTCCCAGCATTCTAGCCATCCCATGGCCACCGGGCTTCCGGCCCCCCACATTCCGGGCATCTCGCATCCCAACTAGTATCACGAGGCATTCCCTTTGGGCAGAAACCTCCGACAGGGCTTCTGGCCTTTACCCTTCTAGCCAGGTATCCCGCACCCCAATACTAGCATCGCCAGGCATTCCTTTTGGGCAAAAACCTCCGATAAGGCTTCCGGAATTATGTACCGACATACCACCAGGCCTCTCTTAGAATTACGTACCGTATACCACCGAGCATCCCGATACTCCCGGGGAATCTCTGGAATTATGCCACTAGGCCACCAAGCATCATCATCCACCACAACCATTTCCTCACTTATCATTATTCACATTTACCATTATTTTGATCTCAATTTAACATGGCAATTGGCATAGTATCAAACAAATCACACTTGACATGGAATTCACACTTGCATCTCAATTCATATGTCATACACATGCCAAAACTTTATCCCATACACATCTCAATTCAATACATGTACAAGGACCATGTCATACGCATACCAAGACTTTGTCACGTATACATCTCAATCCAATACATGTGCAAAGACCTCATCACACATATGCCACACAAATAGAATTGAATCCATGGCCAAAATAAAAATCCATTTTATTTTATTATTATTTTATTATTATTTTATTATTTTATTATTATATTTATTTATTTTCATAAATAAATATTAAATTTAATATCTATGATTTTCCCAAAATCATAATATTCAAACAATCACTAAACAAATCAATAGGATCACAATTTCATACAAAATTCATGGCCAAATTGAATTTCTCATAATTTCACAATTTCCACAATATAGCACATGATATTCGGATAATGACCAGAATTGCACAGTTTCCAAATAAATTCGATTAAAATACTCATATGGCCTTCAAAAATTACGAAATTTTAGAGGGTAATAGCCAAGAAATTTTCGCACAACTTTCATGAAGAACTCCAAGCCAAATTATTTTTAGATTAATTTATACAACCCCACGAAACCTCTGGAACCACTACCGCGTCGTCCAGAATACACTTCTCCGAAATTTTTAGATTTCACCCATCCATGATCTTTCATTTCCTCTGAAATTTCAGTATGTTATGTAACAAGGTGTCCTTTACAAGTTTCATGAAGAGATCTAGGTCAAATAACCAAAGTATGGTCACCATTTAAGTCCATCAAGTCTCGGGTGTCTCGGAACACATCACCAGAATCATCATCTCCAAGATCTAGCCGATTTACTAGGCTATAATTGTTCATTTCTCTTCAAATTTGAGTATGTTGTAGTATGTTGTAGTTTAAGATGTTACCTACAACTTTCATGAAGACATCAAAGTCAAATCTTCAACAGAAATCAACATGCAAATAAGAATCTAGCAAGAGGTCAGCGAAAACTTCACAGATCTGGGGTCTCCGTATGACAAGGCTTTAACCCCTCAAATCTCCATCATTTTTCACGAAATTTCAGTATGTTATACTAAAAATGTTAGCTACAACTTCCATGAAGACATCGAAGCCAAAATCGAACTCCAAACACCCATGCAAGCTCAAACAAGCTACTGACTCCCACAAACCGAACAAGAACAGTCACACGGTTTGAAAGTAACCAACCCTTACCTCGGTTTTTTGCACAAATCACACCTAAAATTGAACATGCAACCACCAAAAAAAACATGCAAGAGAAGTTACGGACTCCACTTGCCTCTAAGATGGACAAACGACGACGAACAGCGGCGGGACACGGCGATCGGACGACGAACGAACGGCGGCACCCCTCGGCTCCGCCTCCTTCCCCTCTCGGTTTCTCCCTTTCTCTCGAACTCTCTCTCCCTCTCGCACTCTCTCTCGGCCAAATGAAGAAAGAAGCGGCCACTCTCTCTCTCTCCTTCCCTCTTCTACTCCCCTAATCCCATGAAACACATCGTGCAGATTTTCTAACTTAGGAGGTAATGCTAATCGATAAGCTACATCCCCTATCCTCTCAAGAATTTCAAAAGGTCCAACAAACCTAGGTCTTAGCTTACCCTTCATCCCAAATTGAGATATTCCTTTCATTAGAGATACCTTAAGGAATACATGGTCTCCTACACTAAATTCCAAAGGTCTTCTACGCCTATCTGCGTAGCCTTTCTGTCTACTCTGAGCTGCTCTAAGCCTTTCTCTGATAATATCGACAGCTTCAGCAGTAACTTGTACCAGATCAGGTCCTGTTAACTTCCTTTCTCCTACTTCACTCCAACAGACAGGAGTCCTACATCTCCTTCCATATAATGCTTCATAAGGTGCCATGCCTATACTTTTCTAAAAACTATTATTATAGGCAAACTCCACCAAATGCAATCTTTCATCCCAATTTCCTTTGAAATCGATCACACAGGCTCTCAACATATCCTCCAATATCTGGATTACTCTTTCTGATTGACCATCTATCTGAGGATGAAAAGCAGTACTAAATTGAAGCTTAGATCCTAATGCAACTTGAAGACTTTTCCAAAAATTCGAAGTAAATCTCGAATCTCGATCTGAAGTAATGTTCACTGGAACACCATGTAAGCGTACAACTTGACTTACATGCATGTCCGCATACTTATCCATTGGGTAGTCCATGCAAATCGCTAAGAAATGAGCCAACTTAGTCAAACGATCCACTATTACCCAAATTGAATCATGACTTCTTGATGTCCTTGGCAATCCTTGCACAAAGTCCATCGTTATATGTTCCCATTTCCATTCTAGAATATCTAACGGTCTCAAGAGTCCTGCGGGTTTACGATGCTCCGCTTTCACTTGCTGACATGTCAAACATTGAGATACGTACTTAGCCGTATCTGCTTTCATACCATTCCACCAAAATTGCTGACGCAAATTTCTGTATATCTTTGTACTACATGGATGGATACTATAATTACTCTTATGTGCCTCCGACAGAATTTCCTTCCTTAATTCCTCATTGTCGGGAACACAAAGTCGTCCTTGACATCTTACTATTCCATCATCAGAGATCTGAAATTCCGATCTTTTTCCTAAAGATACAGCATCTTTCACTTTCAAAATCTCTAGGTTAGATTCTTGCAGGATTTGAATTTTCTGGATAATCTCTGGCTCAATCCTTAATACACTAAGCATGCCAGTAAGACAATCCATTTCCAATTTAAATTCTGAATTTGCCACAGATTCCAACAATTTCCATTCTGCCATCCTCAAACTAGCTATTTCTACGGCCGACTTTCGACTAAGAGCATCTGCTACTCTATTCGCTTTTCCTGGATGATATCTTATCTCACAATCAATAATCCTTCAACAACTCCATCCACCTCCTTTGTCTCATGTTCAACTCCTTTTGTGAGAACAGATACTTCAAACTTTTATGATCCGTATAAATCTCAAACTTTTCCCCATACAAATAGTGTCTCCATATCTTCAAGGCAAACACTATAGCTACTAGCTCTAAATCATGCGTCGGATAATTTAGCTCATGGGTTTCAATTGTCTGGATGCATAGGCTACCACCTTGCCATACTGCATCAACACACATCCTAGTCCTTTGTAAGATGCATCACTATACACTGTGAAACCATCAGGTCCAGTAGGTATAGTCAGAATTGGAGTCGAAGTCAATTTCCTTTTGAGCTCCTGAAAACTCCTTTCACATTCTCCATTCCATTCAAACTTCACATTCTTTCGGGTCAATTTGGTTAAAGGTCCTGCCAGTCGCGAAAATCCTTCAATGAACCTCCTATAATAACTAGCCAGTCCTAAGAAACTTTGTATCTCAGTAGGTGTCGTCGATCTCGGCCAATTCGCTACCATTTCAACTTTTGCTGGGTCTACTGCAATTCCTTTTCCTGACACCACATGTCCTAGAAATATTATCTGGTCCAACCAGAATTCACACTTACTAAACTTAGCATACAACTTATGCTCTCTCAAAGTCTGCAAAACTATTCTCAAATGATGCTCATGCTCTTTAGGCCCTTTTGAATTTACCAGAATATCATCAATAAAAACAATCACAAACTAATCTAAATAAGGCTGAAATATTCTATTCATCAAATCCATGAATGCGGCAGGTGCATTAGTCAATCCAAATGGCATAATAAGGAACTCATAGTGTCCATAACGAGTTCTAAATGCAGTCTTAGGAATGTCCTCCTTCTTAATTCTCAACTGATGGTATCCCGACCTCAAATCAATCTTAGAGAAAACTGAACTTCCCTGAAGTTGGTCAAATAAGTCATCAATTCTAGGCAAAGGATACTTATTCTTAATGGTCACCTGACTCAACTGCCTATAGTCAATACATAAGCGCATCGATCCATCTTTCTTTTTCACAAACAAGACCGGTGCACCCCAAGGTGAAGCACTTGGTCTAATAAATCCTTTGTCAAGTAGTTCTTGCAGTTGCACTTTCAACTCCTTCAATTCAACTAAGGCCATCCTATTGGGGCTTTTGATATAGGTCCTGTTCAAGGCATTAATTTAATTTCAAATTCAATCTCCCACTCTGGCGGCAATCCAGGCAATTCCTCAGGAAATACATCTTGAAATTCGTTAACTACACAAACTTCCTCGAGATTAGGCTCCTCCCTTGCATAATCTCTAACTATGGCTAGGTACCCTTGACATCCTTTGTCAAGTAACTTACAAGCTTCTACCGCCGAAATAAGCGCTACAGGCAAATGGGTCTGACCTCCTAAAAATTCACAACTAGACTGATTAGGTAAGACGAATTGAATCACTCTTCTATAACAATCCATTATAGCCCGATACTTACGAAGCCAGTCCATTCCTATAATAACGTCAAAATCATACATAGCCATTACAACCAAGTCTATTTCCATGTCCTTTCCTCCCATTGATATCTTACAATTTCCACACACCAAGGTAGATAATACAATATCCTTTAAAGGCGTGGAAACACAAAGAGGCGTCTCAAGAGGCATAACTTCTATCTTATTCAAACATCTATACCTTTCAGACACAAACGAATGCGTTGCACCCGTGTCAAACAATGCATATGCCTTTTTACCATTAATAAGAATCGTACCTGAGATAACATTTTTGGAAGCTTCCGCTTCCTCCTGGGTAATCGCATACACCCTTCCTTGTGCAGGCGATCTCTGAGGATTTCCTTGCGGGTTTGACCTAACAGCACTCTGATATCCTTGTCGCACCAAGCCAACACTCACTTGCGACCTCTCTTGTGGGCAATTCCTCCTAAAATGACCTACTTGTCCACAACCAAAACATCTCTACTGTCCCGTACAAGGTCCTGGGCCATGTCTCCCATTACACCTCTGGCAAATACCAGGCTGATAGGGTGCTTTCTCTATATTCAGACCACTCCTTGTCCCTCCAAAATTCCAAAAGTTACTCTTCTTCTTCACATTCCAGGTCTGACCTTGACCAGAATAAGGTCTCTTCCCCTTTTTCACATCTTTAAAATTCAACGGTTTCTTAAACTCCAACCGCTCTCTCAACAATTCCTGCTCCACTAATTGTGCCCTTTCATGAATCTCATTATAATCCCTTATGTTCAAAGGCACCAATTGCTTTCTAATATCAGTCCTCAATCCTTTCAGGAATCTCTTAGCCTTCTCCTCATGATCCTCAATCAATCTAGGAGCATATCTAGACAATTCAGAAAATCTAGCCTCATACTGATCTACTGTCAACCCCTTTTGTTCTAGCTGAACAAATTCAGTAATCTTCCTATCCTTAGCATAATCAGAGAAATGCTTCCTATTGAAAGCCCTAACAAACTCCTCCCAGCTCACATCAGTACTTGGTGGAAAGATTATGTCCTTTAAAGCTCTCCACCAAAACTTTGCATTTCCCTCTAACTGGTACTCTGCTAAGACTATTTTCTCAGCATCAGTGCAGTCCAACAGCCAGAGAATTCGTTCCATCCCATCAATCCAATGCTCTGCCTCCTCAGGACTTCCCATTCCATTAAACTTAAGTGGCTTCAGCTTCAAAAACTGCTCCACTAGTCCTTAAGTACGGCGTTCTGCTCCAGGCTGTTGCTGCGCCTGCCTCTCCATCATATTTCCAATATTGGCTAATGCCTGCAGGATATCTTCCATTCGGGGTTCAGCCCTTGCAGCAGAGGCTTCAGCCCTCGATGGATGAGCACTTCCAGCTCGCACCATGACTTTCCTGCAATTTCCAAGCATTGCCTCAGGAATAATCTGAGACTCACTGCCTCCACTCAAAGCAATTGCTACTACTACATAAGTAACATATACATGTTACTGGTACCTAAAGGCAACTCGAAATAAACTACTAGGGATCTACGAGTGAATACCCATCACCCGTTATTCAATTATTTCATTTTAGATCCTATGGTATGCATTGTCATCATGTTCCTCAATTCCCAAATGAGGCTCCTTATCACTCCACCTATAACCATTCGCTCTGATACCAAAAAGGAGCATTGTAGCACCCCGAACCCTTCGGTGATCGCCACAAGCTCTGATGTTACACTTTATTACCTTTCTTTCTTTCAAACAAGCGTCCTAATTTGCAGACACATTTTTTTTTAAACGATCGGTCCCAATGCGACTCATAGCGGAAGCAAATTAAACATCACCATCTATCCCCCTACCAATCCATGATACAAATACACACCAGCTAAACATCAGGATTTTATAAACAAACATCGACACATTATTTACATATTCTTTTAGGATGGGACTTCCTTTTTCTCGGGTCGATACAAAACAAGAAAAGCTAGGACTCTGCCATGTCCTGCCTAAAATCTCAAAAAGAAACCCTCAACCCTCAACATCATACGAGCGCAAACCCCTATCGAAAGTGTCGACTATCTACATCAAAAAGAGATCCAGCTCCTACTCATCGCACGCAAGTCTCACACCCAACCCAGTGCATCAGGCGATGGCAACGGCAACATCCCTCACATAGCTCCATCCCGACGAACATGCACAGAAATGAACTCCTGAATGACAGGACCCCCAGCTAGGCCCACGTCATACATCACTAGACAACGTACTCGGATAAAAGTCAGTCCGGGAACAGAGGGACAGTCTATCTCAACACACTCGACCTCTACATCGGACGGCAGACCATAAAATGTACCCCGCGTGT
Source organism: Eucalyptus rudis (assembly GCA_019915205.1). Lineage (NCBI taxonomy): Eukaryota > Viridiplantae > Streptophyta > Magnoliopsida > Myrtales > Myrtaceae > Eucalyptus > Eucalyptus rudis. The sequence goes on from JAHMTN010000183.1 coordinate 2,605,055, forward strand.
CAGCAGGAAGCGGCATACTAGCTAATCTGAAATGTTATCCCCAAAAGGGGTGAGTACAACCGCTCAGCAGATAGGGAAATCCAATAACAACTCAATGCATCATGCAAATTACACATGCATTGCAGGCATTACTTACCTTGAAGCCAGGCACACACTATCATGCATCATCATATCACATCACATATCATCATCATCATCATCATCATCATCATGCATATCATCATGCATATCATATCATGTCATGGGTGATCATCATATCACATCACATATCATCATCATCATCATGCATATCATCATGCATATCATGTCATGGGTGATCATCATATCACATCACATATCATCATCATCATCATCATCATGCATATCATCATGCATTTCATATCATGGGTGATCATCATATCACATCACATATCATCATCATCATCATCATCATCATGCATATCATATCATGCATATCATCATCCATAGTTTAATTATTCATCTTTAACTTTCAATTTTGATCACCACATCACCCACTCATCAATCTCATCATCAACCCTTCGGGTAGAAACCTCCGACAGGGCTCGCAGCATTCCAGCCATCCCATGGCCACTGGGCTTCCGGCGCCCCCTCACATTCCGGGCATCTCGCATCCCAACTAGCATCATGAGACATTCCCTTCGGGCAGAAACCTTCGACAGGGCTTTCGGCCTTTACCCTTCTAGCCAGGCATCCCTCACCCCAATACTGGCATCACGAGGCATTCCTTTTGGGCAAAAACCTCCAACAAGTCTTCTCGAATTATGTACCGACATACCACCAGGCCTCCCCTGGAATTACGTACCGTATACCACCGGGCATCCCAACACTCCCGAGGAATCTCTGGAATTACACCACTAGGCCACCAAGCATCATCATCCACCACAACCATTTCCTCACTTATCATTATCCACATTTACCATTATTTTGATCTCAATTTAACATGGCAATTGGCATAGTATCAAACAAATCACACTTGACATGGAATTCACACTTGCATCTCAATTCATATGTCATACACATGCCAAAACTTTATCCCATACACATCTCAATTCAATACATGTACAAGGACCATGTCATACGCATACCAAGACTTTGTCACGTATACATCTCAATCCAATACATGTGCAAAGACCTCATCACACATATGCCACACAAATAGAATTGAATCCATGGCCAAAATAAAAATCCATTTTATTTTATTATTATTTTATTATTATTTTATTATTTTATTATTATATTTATTTATTTTCATAAATAAATATTAAATTTAATATCTATGATTTTCCCAAAATCATAATATTCAAACAATCACTAAACAAATCAATAGGATCACAATTTCATACAAAATTCATGGCCAAATTGAATTTCTCATAATTTCACAATTTCCACAATATAGCACATGATATTCGGATAATGACCAGAATTGCACAGTTTCCAAATAAATTCGATTAAAATACTCATATGGCCTTCAAAAATTACGAAATTTTAGAGGGTAATAGCCAAGAAATTTTCGCACAACTTTCATGAAGAACTCCAAGCCAAATTATTTTTAGATTAATTTATACAACCCCACGAAACCTCTGGAACCACTACCGCGTCGTCCAGAATACACTTCTCCGAAATTTTTAGATTTCACCCATATATGATCTTTCATTTCCTCTGAAATTTGAGTATGTTATGTACCAAGGTGTCCTTTACAAGTTTCATGAAGAGATCTAGGTCAAATAACCAAATTATGGTCACCATTTAAGTCCATCAAGTCTCGGGTGTCTCGGAACACATCACCAGAATCATCATCTCCAAGATCTAGCCGATTTACTAGGCTATACTTGTTCATTTATCTTCAAATTTGAGTATGTTGTATTTTAAGATGTTACCTACAACTTTCATGAAGACATCGAAGTCAAATATTCAACGGAAATTAACATGCAAACAAGAATCTAGCAAGAGGGCAGCGAAAACTTCACAGATCTGGGGTCTCCGTATGACAAGGCTTTAACCCCTCAAATCTCCATCATTTTTCACGAAATTTCATTATGTTATACTACAAGATGTTAGCTACAACTTCCATGAAGACATTGAAGCCAAAATCGAACTCCAAACACCCATGCAAGCTCAAACAAGCTACTGACTCCCACAAACCGAACAAGAACAGTCACACGGTTTGAAAGTAACCAACCCTTACCTCGGTTTTTCGCACAAATCACACCTAAAATCGAACATGCAACCACCAAAACAAACATGCAAGAGAAGTTACGGACTCCACTTGCCTCTAAGATGGACAAACGACGACGAACAGCGGCGGGACACGGCGATCGGACGGCGAACGAACGGCGGCACCCCTCGGCTCCGCCTCCTTCCCCTCTCAGTTTCTCCCTTTCTCTCGAACTCTCTCTCCCTCTCGCACTCTCTCTCGGCCAAATGAAGAAAGAAGTGGCCACTCTCTCTCTCCCCTTCCCTCTTCTACTCCCCTAATCCCATGATTGATAATGATTGCTTTGCCTAAAAACCAACCAATGCATGCTCTTGCCCCTTGCCACTTGTCATTTTGATTTTTGAATTTGATTGGGCTTGGGCTTTTGGAGTTGGGCCATCCGGCCACTCCTCCTTGGGCTGGTCGACAGCCTTCTTGGGCTTTAATGGGCTGACTAGCTTGGCCCACCAAGCTTTAGGCCAAATGGGTCCAAGGCCCATTCCAATTTTAACCCTCTTTTTCCTTTTTTTTTTAAAATTCCTTCTATAAATATTTATAAATTTCAATTTTTAATCTTGGCCAAAGTCTTAGGATATTTTTGTTCATTGAAATTTAATTTATGAATCATATGGCCAAGCACAAATGATTAATCTATTAAATTTAAATTTCCACAATCACAAGCACAAATCATCAAATTAAAAGACTAATGGCCAAAACATAAGCCATGGAAATTTAACACCTAATTAAAGACTTTAACACACCTTAAGGCTTGGCTTTGAATTTCTGGGATGCCACAGGTAGCGATGCTCGAGTCCTCTTGGACTTACACGGACAGTTCCCATCCCGATGGCCGTGATGGCCACATTCAAAGCACGCTCCCGTTGCACTTGGTCACCAGGTTGACTCACACTTCTTTTCTCAAACTTGACACACAATTAGTGAGTCCTCTATCTCCTATCAGGTAACAGCATGCGCTCTTTCTTGTACTGAAGGCCTGCTCTATAAACCCCACGATGCGTTCTATGGCGCATTCCTTTCGATATGTCTCATCGGGTTTCTAAGACCGTTTCTGACCAGGTAACCCTGATGGTCACACATAGAACAAGCACCCATCTTACCAGGACAAGGGGCGAATCCATGTTGGCTTCCGTCAGCACGACATACTCCATTCTGATTCATTACTGACCTAACCATCCCACATTTTCATTTGGACGGAAATGGAATACTTTTCTACGATCATAGACTCCTTCCTCAACTGATTTCCATCTCTACTGAATCTGCACCTCGACTCGGATGCAACGGCTTGCTCCCAGATCACATTTCCGTGCTGGACCTCAACAGGTGCAGCAACAACAATAGTGACAGCACTAACAGCATTAGTAACAACAATAACAGCGGCGGCTCGGTCCTGAGCTTACTGACCCGACAAGCTTCCAAAGAACACTAGCGCCTGAACGATCCCATCAAGCCTAGGATCGCTCGGTGCTGCTACACTAGTACCGACTTGCAGCGGTACTCTCACACACGCGCTGGTCTAAGCCGGCGCTTTGCCACGACCACCTCGGGTACCGATCCCTGTCGGCACACAACCCCGAGTAACTGGTCTAAAGGTTCTCTCTAGGAGTCCTCTGCTCCTGATCACTCATCTACAGGATCTTTATAGAAACCCGTTTCTCAATTCTAATCCCATATTAGAATTTGAGTGATCATCGCCAATCAATTTACCAAACAACTATTAGCCACATGCACCAACATGAAATAAAAGCCATTCCTACTAACTATCCCATAAAGAATCGCACCTTATCACTCCATTCACAGACCCGCTCTGATACCACTTAAACGGGGATGTCACGCCCCGATCCTCCGAGCGCGCGAACATCCCACTCTAGTCGATACAAATGCGACTTCCCAGGACACGTCGCCAACCCATTCAATTTTTATTATGCATGCGGAAGCGAAACAAATCCCCTGTCAACAATTAACTTGGGATAGAAAAGCAGGCAATCAATCACAACCAAACAAGCTTTCTATAAACACATAGGTTTATATACAACACTGGATGGTCTACAAAATAGATAGGCTCAACAACTAGGGAACTGTCCTATGACCAACTTGTCAGACACGTTCGCCGATTCTTCAACCTCCACCTTCCGAACTCCAGGACTTCCGGTCCTCCACGACCGTCATCTAGGGACCTGAAATATTATCCCACAACCGGGATGAGACTACGTCTCAGCGAGTCCTACCCTCTAAAATTCAATTAGGGAGAAAATACGCCTCAGGGCGCTCTAGCCACACAAATAGGATAGTGGGCTTACCTCGCCTCAGTCCCTTTCCTGTACATCAGTACAATTCATATTCAACAATACTCGCACAAGCTGAAACTATCGACATACCCATCGATCTATCAATTAAGTCAATCCAATTGATATCATACGATCCACACATCTATCAATTCATATCATCTATTAAACCATACCATCTATTCATCCATCAATACAATTACGGCTCGCACAAGCTGAAATGGATGCAATGCTCTCACAAGCTGATATAGATGGTAGCTCGCACAAGCTGATATATACATAGATGATAGCTCGCACAAGCTGATATATGGATCGTTGCTCTCACAAGCTAATAAACGATCATTGCTCTCACAAGCTGATATATATATAGATCGTGCTCGCACAAGCTAATAAAACGATCTTAGCTCACCAGAAGCTGCCGCAAGATTCAATATAGTATACTATAGCTCACTAGAAGCTGCCATATATATATATATGTGTGTGTGTGTGTGTGTGTGTGTGTGTGTGTGTGTGTGTGCATATCATAATTGCTCGCCAAAGCTGATCATTCAATAATAAACCAACTCATACCTCAATTCAATCAATCAATCAATCAATCCAATCGATTCAAACTGGTCATACAAACCAATTACAGTGCTAAAAGCCAACACCGGGTATTTTCATGTTAAATACCACAACTTCATCAATATTACTCAATTCCACACTTTTGGAATTATTAACCATAATCATCAATCACTCAATTTCTCAATTTAAGCTTACAATTAACACAAACCGACCACACTGCTGCGATCAGCGAGAAATTCTAACGACCGGCCATCCCGGCATAATTTTCGAAATTATTAAATAATTAAATTTAATTCCGAAAATTAAATAATTAAATATTATATTATAATAATATAATTTAATAAAATAATATTTATAAATTCGAAATAATTAATTAATTAAAAATAATTAATTAGGGCTTAAACAAGATTACACTAATTTAATCATACAATTAGCCCTAATTAAACATCCATTAAGCTAATCATACAACGAATCTAATTCACATTAAAATAATCTAATCTAACCACCTAAACCTAATTAGACTAATCTAAACACCCCTTAAGCGTCATTAACTCACTAAGCAAGAATTAGAGGATAAACTCACCGGATTAACATTCCAGTGAGTCCACGGCGAAGGCGACGCCAAGGCAGGCGATAAACCTCAAGGCGGCGACACCAACCAAGGCCGGGAAGACACCTAAAATGGGCCTCGAAGACCTCACGGCTTTCTGGTTTTCTGCTTCTGATCTGGGCTGAACTGCAGAGAAGAAACCAGCAACTTCAACGGCGAAAACGGGCCGATCGGAGCTCCGGCGAGCGGGTGGTTGGCAACCGGCAGCTCTCGAGGGTCTTAGGGATCTTGCTGGAGGTTGGGACAGGCAAAGGAATGGTCGGAATGGGGCGAAACAGCAAGAAAACGCGGAACAGGCGGAACCGGGCGAGTCCAGACGGTCCAGCGAGTGGCAGCTTCTCTCAGGATTTCGGGACAGCTGGAGAATCGTTCCGGCAAGTGGCGAGGTGCTCCGGAACTATCTGGATGTCCTCGTCACGGAAGTGGGTGGAGCGTTCCTTGATTCATCCGGGAAGTCGACTTTTAACTCGAATCTTTGGCGAAAGGTCAGCTGGAGCAAAAACTGAAATGAGGAGAAAACAGAGGAAGAAATGGAGTCCGATGGGCATGCGACGGTGGAGGGCTGTTTCTGCTCAATTTCTCTGGTTTTTGCTGAGCTTCTCTCCTTCAACAATAATGGAGAAAGCCATAAATTAAGGGAGAAGAAGGCTGCTGAGCAAGGGGGGTCTCCTTGGGCTCTTTAGAGCTCAACACTTGCCATTCTCTCATTGGCTTTGCTCCCACCATGACATCACATGACCTCAGCCACTCTCTCTCCTCAAGCTTCCTCCACAACCTTGCCAATAGGTGCAAAATAGCTCTCCCCCCATGGCATACGAATTTGTTACATTTCCCTCTTCAATCTCAATCAATTTCATCCAATTCTCAACCAAACACATCCAATTGAAGGCCAATTAAATCCATCAAGGTATCCTCGTCCGTCTCATGACTTTTTCCCATCAAATGATCCAACTTGCATCTCGAAGATTCAATTAAAAAACGGCCCTCTGACAATCCCGAACAAAAACGGCATTACTTTGCTTTTCCACCAAAAATCTCGGTTTGTAGAAAAATCTTCTGGAGATGAGTCGACATTCCTAAAATGAGTTGTGACTTGACAGAACTTCCAATTTCTGTAATCGGGTTCAATTTCACGGTTAAATTCAATCTGGCGCGACTTTAGCACGTCCTAATCTACCGGTTAGCTTTTAGGAATTTTCTGTGCAATTGACCTGTGGTTGATTATTCTCAAGCCACAAAGTGCATCTTCGACACCTTGGCAACTCTTGATTGTCGTAGAAATCTTGAGGTTTCGATTACGGACACAGGGTAGCCAAAACGTCAGAAGAATCGGTCTAGTGCCGGTCGACGAGGATATTGCGATCAGGTGGAATCACCCACACTCTAATCACATATCTCAGTCGAATCGACCTATTACTGATCTCTGTTCGATTCCGACAGTGTCGTAATGATCCTTGCAGATTAATACGGTCGAGTAGCCAATTCATGGTCGAATTCTCAAGTCTATTGCGTTTAGATTCCTTAACAGCTTCACTTGATAGACTAGTTATCTCATGAGTGGCCAACTCAGCGAAGAAAGCTATAGACGTGAAGATGAAATGCCCGACTTATTTAATTGAAACCAAAATTGGAAAATCGGGATGTCACAGTTGCCCCGGTCCCTGCACCATCTCGCTCCTCGATTGGCGATGTGCCTGTGTTGCTGCCGCACGCTTGTTCCAAGGTCGCTTCTTCCCACGTAGTGGAACGCTACCACTCGACGCTCCTTATCGCCAATCCAGTTTCCAGTCCTCCAACGAGCTCCCACGACATCAACAACGCGACGAGCAGGACGTTCCTCTTGGAGCCCCCTCGACGAAGTCCAATCTGATCCAAGCCCTGACGACGAAGCCTGTTGTCCCTTGAGACGAAGCCTAGTCCATTGACGCCAGCAGTCTTCTTCCGAGGCGCCTGTTGCTTCCTGATGAGTTCCAGCAGAGATCAACATTGCGCGCTGTCCGCTCCTCTCTTGCTATGCTGTGTCGCGGTTCCTAACGACAAGGAGTTGCTGCAGTTCCTCAGCGTCACCTACCCGAAGCTGCTGTCATCCTCCTCCTATCGGCGGGCTGAGTAGTTGTCCAAGGAACATCACACCAAAAGCACGTGAAGAAGGAAAAACTAAAAAAGGTGGGGTTGTCTTCTTCCAGTGGGGGTCTTCAAGCGTGAAGTTCGGCACCTACAACTTTGACGCCCACGGCTGCCGATCCATCATTGACCGCCACCTGCCGCTACCCCAACTGTCGCCGAGCACCGCCTAATCGAGAGACGGCCACGATATGCACAGAAAGAGAGACCAAAAGTTTTTATCTTTTCCTGCAGGTCACAAGGAGGGACGTCTCCACTAGTGTAAAGCATGCAATAAAAGACTCACAAAAAGAAAGCCAAGACAGTCCCAACGCGATCTTCTCTTGCTTGTCATCCATAGGCTCGCATCCACACAAATTGCCACCTCGCTGTTCCGAAACTCATCCGCAATAGCCCATGGTCGATCTAAGTCATTGCTGAATCCATGCTATCTATGAACGATTGCTGACCTCCGTCAGATTGTGTGCTCCTTTCAACTGGATTGGGATAACGAGGGTCAATTTCGAGTCAAACTGTTGGTGTTTCATCTTGGATCCAATATGAATCGTGCAAATCGGTGTTTTCGTGATTAGAGCATGTTGACCTGACTTTCTCTGCTGTTTAAGTGCATATGAGTGTTGATCAATATTACTGCACTTCAATAATTCTTGATGGTCCTTGAGCTTTCACCATGATAACTCTTTGCCCTTCACCATGAGCATCCCGCCAAGCATCCGTGAGACATCACCACCTCTTCATCGTCTCGAGTTTGTCCAATTTTGACAAGCAAGTGTTTGAATGAGGTAATGATTTTATCTTAGTCAAGATTCATATATTTTGTTGCCTTGCTCGAATTATTGCATTCTTGATTGAACTCCCGAAGGATGTTATCATAATCTCGAATAGATGTTAATCGTGTATATGATTGACAGTCTGATTTCACGCTCAAAATATAACTCGCAATCGCACGGAAAAATTGTCAATCTGATCTCATACTCGAGATTCGATTCACGATTTTATTTTAAAATTGGCCGATCCGATCTCATGTGCGAGATACGATTCATCAATTTATTTCCAAAATTAAATGGACATGGATGATATCTTGCTTGATTTGTTGCCGTGCTGTTCTTGATGCCTTTATTTGATTGCTCCTGTAAAGGAAAAACCAAAAAAGATATTTGAGTAAGGTTAAATGCATGTTAGGATATTACTGGTTTTAAGGTTATGTTGCATGTTTAGGATAGGAAATTTATTTCGAATTTCTTAAATAAAAAGACCAAAAACATTAATTTAGGATATCATCTTCTTCTCATTAATTTAATTGCACGATTAATTATTTGGCAATTTTAATTTCGAATTTCATAAAAAAAAAATTAGAATTAGAGCATCCTTTGTACGTCATTGCATATTATGATAGATTGCATGCTTATTAGAAAAATAAAAATCATGTGCACGTCATATAGAATTAGGTTCATACAATGCACGTCATTTAGTGATTTTTGTTAGGTTCATTTAATTAGAAATTGTCCATCATTAGAATTAGGTCATTAGATTAATTTAGATTGCATATTTAATTGTTGCATTTCTTTAATTTCGAATCTCATGGAAAATACGAAAAATTATTTTTTAGAATAAATCCATCTCAGTCTTCAGGATAGACTACATGATTATTTATGTCATATTGCTTAGGTCATATAGCTAAGTTATGTTGCCATGTCATATCATTTCATGTTAAATTAGTAGCATGCATTGCACAAAGCATGATTCTTATTAATTAAGTGAAAAAAAAAAGTACGTGTTAATTAGAAATCATATTTAGGACTGTTGATGTGAATTTTGATCTAACAACGCAGATGCTTTCGTTGCTATGAGATAAGTCCTGCAATTTATTTATTCCTTTATTTATGAGTTAATTTGGTGGTTTGCACACCTGCATGAACACCTCATATGTTAGAGAGGTAAATTAAAATTAATCCAAGCTGCTTGCAAAAACATTTTTTTCGAAATAAAAGAAATGATACCGAAAGGACATTAGAAAAGTCTAGTGTAACCAAAGTCCCCATACCCAAATCTCTGGTTCGTATGAGTAAAATAATCCTCCCGTTATTTTACTTAGTGTCTAATCGATCTACACTAAACTGATTAGTGGCGACTCCTAGATAAAATCAATTTGCATGTTAAGAAATTTGAACTTAAGTCGTGAATTGATATGGGCTTGGGAGGGCCCGAGTTAAGTATAGGCTTAACATCAATTAGCCAAACCCTAGGTGGTTCACGCCTGAAAAAATTGGCTGCGACACAGATTAACCAAAAAAAAAAGCATTTCGCCTGCCTTCCTGGTTGGAGACTTTTTCAGTCCTTAGCATCAGCGCTGCCTCCTAGAGTTATCTGAAAATTCAACATAGTTGAAATAAATCTCAGTCTCATTTTATTGACAAATGATCTCTTACAAAATTTTTTGACAAAATTGAGTGATGGTCTGGATAGATGTGCATCATCTACGTACCAGCAAAGCTAATAATAATATACCAGTCCTACTGAGGAAAATTCTTGATATCCACTTCTTTTTGTTTAATTTCTCCGTACAAAATTTGTATACAACGTGTTCATGGATCTCCAAGCAACATCAAGTATACTGTGAGTATCATGCTTAAATCAGGTCTCCACCTATCCCTATGTTGACTCAGTAGACTTTCTCACAGATTTTGACATAGACTTCCGGATATTTTACTTGGTCTCTGCAGTATGGTCCGATAAATCTTAACGAAGTATACAACTAGAGGAAGATCTGCACTATGGCATCACCGATGGTTGGGTATTTTTCCTTTTATAGCACAGGCTGCGCATGTAAGTATACTGCAAGTATACTGCTCAAATTCTGGTCTCCACCTATCCATATATAGACTTAGTATCAACTTTCTCTCCGATTGATCAAGATTTCTAGATATTTCGTTTGGTCTCTACAGTAAAATCTGGTAAATTTCAATAAAGTGCATGGCTAGACGAAGATCCAGCACAAAAAGGATATAACTTCAGCTTTAGTTACGTTTGCGGCTTTGAACACCTTGTAAACCCGCTGCTCACCTTTGCCTTTCCTAACCATCAACCTAATTGTGGCTGCATGAGCCAGAACATGCCCACCTGCAGGTTTCTTTGATGCTGAAACAAATAAATCAAAGTCGTCAATTTTTTTTTTCCTTACATGATGGACTGCAGCTACTGTATGCATCACTAGTTTACACCAAACAGCTGGCTCTTGAGATTTACAAGAACTAGCATGAGCTTAGTGCTATTCCCAAATTGCAATTTTTCAGTGTGCAACCATCAAAGGGCTAAATTGGATAAGTATTAATAAATGCATGTGGGAGAATGAGATCTGATGCAGTATCTTGATTGGTTATGTACACTGCCATATTAAATTCCTCAGCTATATTAAGTAAGCCTGAGAGCACTTGCGCAAATTTTTGCTACAATTGGGAATCTATTAGTGTCAAACAAGATGAGCTGAAAAATCACAGCTCGCGTGATTTGATGGTTTCAATGGACCTGGCTCTTTGCAAGTTCTCCCATTCCAATAATATCCACTTGAATGAGAGGGATCACTGAATCCAGAACTTGAAAGTTATTACTCACCTATGGTCAACACTCCACACCTCACAAAATGTGTGCGGTTTGATTCTCAAGAACTGTCTTACCAACAATCTAAATGGTTCTTCAGAGATTGGCAGCCAAACCAAGAAGCAAGTTGTACTGATGCTCAGAAGTAGAGGCACGGGCATAAATGATCTTCAAATTCACGGAAAGACTAGATTACACCAAGTACACTAGCCAGAAAAGTAAGAGTTGCCATCAGTATAGAAAGCATTGCTTACATTATCTAAGACCGCAGGTGTACTAAGTTAAGAAACTGCATTTGTGCTTACATGGATAGACGACAATTATGAAACACAAGTAGCTTTGTCAAGGTAAAAAAAAATACAGACAGATTATAATAGGATACAAAGTTCCTACCACGTCGATATAAGCTACCTTGCCATTTACTCCTCTCATGTGAGTTGGCAGCTGAAAATATTTTACGACCATGGAATCCACAAAACCATTAATAAAGAATGATTGAAAACAGGGGTTAATACTGTTGTAGGATTTGCAAAAGAAGTAGAATATCTTCAAGCATCACATTCAACTAATGATCAACCCAAGTCCAAGTCCGACTATGATTAAGGCTTTTACTCGGTTATGACATAGTACAAACTCTTCTGGCCTTTTTCCTGCTTGGTTTGAGCCACTGTATATAGGTTCCAGTATACCGATTGCAGATTACAGAAAATGAGTGCCATGCTTCCAGGATCGCCTAATACACACATTATGATGCCAAGATCACCCACATCTTTATACTTCATAGATATTTAATCATTATGTTACTATTTGGCATTGTTCATCTGAAAAAGAAAAAATGCAACAGAAGTTAAAGACAGAAACCTAATATCCAATTCAGACCAACCTGAGAAGTAACACATAGGGTATATGCCAGCTGTGTTTTCCCAGACTTGAAGTGACGTCAGCAGCATTTTCTGAGAAAGCTAATTAACAAAAGCAACTAAAAGTTCATCAAAGGTAACGTTGTTCGACTGTGATTTTCACCCAGATTCGCCAAATGCTTCTGTAATTGCCGGAGTTTCAATACCACCTGTTAACATTGCCAAACAAATGAAATTTGTATTTGTTGAAATGCACGAAGAATAAGACACAAAATCTGCAAAAGAAAGTCTTTTACCGCCTAAAAGCTCATCGAGGGGGCTTCCAGTTGTGATGCAAACAACCGACGACTCTCTCTGGAAATAACAAAGACATTGAAAGTACTTTGAGCAACAGATTTGCTAATTAGCAAGCTTTATTTCAAGGGTATTCTGAACCATTTTAGCTTGAAGTTTGCAGAATTAAGAACTTACTCTGAGCAGAGCATCACTTCCAACAAAGGGAAGTCAATGCGAGATGCTTATAGAAGTTCAAATTGATCGGAGCCACCATCTCATATCTTTTCAACTTTTGCCTCAGATAATCCTTTTATTCCAGTTAAGTGCTACAAAATAATAAACAAAGAAAAAGCAATTCACTTGGCCATACGTTCCTCAACTCAGCATCGCGTTAAACTCTTATGTTTCCTGGTGAATGAAGAATGTCAGGACAAAAGCATTTCCTAGATGATCAATGACAATCTAGCTATCCAACAGTGATTATTGATGAATTTAGCTTAGGATACACCTTATTAATCCAGCTATGTCACCAATACAATGGTGCAATTCTAATGTCACGTAACATTGCTCTTGCATGATCAGAAGACAAAAACTAAAAACTATTGTACGTGCAGGAAATCAGGACAGGTGTCGGGAGAAAGGTCGAGATGTAAATCATGATAATCACGGTCATAGCTTCATCGAACCATTTGCATCTTAATTTTAACCTTCGGAACACGGATCAGAAAATCACAATAATCAATCTCAGAATCAAAGGACGCACCGAAACTCATTAGGAAAGCGATCAGATGAACAGAGAGGAGTTGCCTACACTCTTGTTTTTCCGTAACTCACGTTTGTTTGTCGATCGTTTCGAGCAGGTCTCCTGCTTCGTCGTCGACGTCCTCTCTTTCCACGATCTTCTGCTCTTCGGCTCCGAACATCAACGAGCGAACACGAGACGAAACTCAGAGTCATCGTCGCCGGCTATCGCGCTGCGGAAAAGGACACGAACTGAAATCAAGCGGAGATTGCGAAACTCAGTTGAGAGAGACGAAAGCATCTTCGACGACGATGGAGTTTGACGATCGGCGATGAAGTTCGCTGCGTCTGCGCAGGAGAAGAGACTTTTGAATTTTTCTGCGGATATTGGAAACGATTGGAAATTGGAGGGGATCTTGTAGAGAGTGAGAGAGAGAGAGAGAGAGAGAGAGAGAGAGAGAGAGAGGCGGGAAGCGGGGAAGAATGGCTCTTGGCTTATTTTCCTTTTCTCTTTTTTCTTTCGTTATTCGAAAATAGATCCTTATAAATTGAGGTCTAATGGATCTGTCAGATACACTCCTAAAGAGGGAGAGGAAAATATTGGTTTGATTTTTTCTTTTATTTCACATTAAATAACTCAGTTTTATATTCATCTTAATCATGTTTGACTTATAATTTTCTTAAATTAGACCAAATTAAGTTCTTCTTAAAAAAAAGGAAAAAAAAGTCGATATATATATATTATGTCCAAACTCCATGCTTATCGCTCATTGAATCATGAAAATATCAACGGACAATTGAGTTATTCGAAATGGCTTGGTAAGAACTTGCTTGTGATCGATTTGATTATATTACACTTGGGTGGCACACATCCTAAAATTTGTAACTCATTGATTCGGTAAAAGGTGATGAACATGGATCATGTGCTTTCTTTTGTGGAACATGGAGCATACCTTAATATCGACCCCTTTTGACTCAAATTTATAAAATTGGCAAATCAGACTTAAAATATAGAACCATTGGTAATCTCTGACATGTTTTTCCTCATATTTTTCGTAAAAAATTTGTTCTTTTAAGTAAGCTTTTAAACGTATGTATAATGAGAGGAGATGTTCAGCTGTAAGTTTTTAAACGTATGTATAATGAGAGGAGACGTTCAGCTGCTTACGAATTACAAAATGTAATATTTGGTTTTGATATGGTTCGATTTTTTTTTACTAAACTTTATTATGATTTTAAATCAGATTTTTGATGTAATATCAAACGCCTAAATTTTATTATATATAAAAAAAAAAAAAACACAAGAATATCGCCATTTATAAGACCCTCAAGCTCTTTTAATTATTTAAATCAAAATATCGTCTCTCTCACGACGGGAAACGCAAAAACCAAAACGACAATCCGTCGAAGTCGAGACTGATGCTGATCGAGTTATCCGAGAGAGGTGGTAATCGTGCATTTACGGCGATCTTCTCGAATATTTTTGTCTTAGGCTTTCGCTGTTCCTTGTTCCATTGCACGTAAGCCGTTTGATGTTTTTCCTGAGTGAGAGGCATTTGCTTTTCTTGGGCTTGTTTCTTGAATTTGGAGCGACGCATTACCATCTTGACATGACCTGTCTTCAAATCATTGGTAAAGCCGTAGCTTTCTCGAATGAATGGAGCACGGCAAGAGAGTTTGGTTGCTTTGTCACCTCCCTAGTGTGTTCGCCTACCCTGAGAAGAAATTGGAGTTTTGGCGAGATTTTACTTAACTGGTCGCAGCGTAGATTCATGACCACCAGCAAGAAAGTGCAAGATAGGAGCAAGGACAATAGGGTCTATAATCTCAAAATTGCCACTGAGAAGCATATAGTGGTGTCGAAGGTGTTGGTTTTGATGGAAATGTTGAAGAAGGAACCCAGATGATAATCCCTGTGAGGTCGCTGGATCTATAATCAAGCCAAACGGTATAGTGGAAGTCGCCAAAACTGTTTGAGTTGTATAAGGATCAAAAGGGGGTATTGTGGTTTTGAATTGACTAAAGAAGCTGAAGACTAGTTCGAGGAAGAGGAGAGATTGGTTAGGGGACACTCTGGCACGGCTGTTGAATACATGACTAGGATGTTGATGATGTCGGTCGATAAATGGCTTCATGTGGATAAAATTGCTCATTTCAGGAGAGAGTTTGCTTTGCCAGCTGATTTCAGGAGCAAGTGGCTACACGAGTATCAGCAGCACTTCAAAGTGGTTAAATCTCCAGATGCAGTTGGCTATCTCGAGCTTGTAGAGTGATCTCAGAGTTGGAGAAACCCATATTGAGGGTATTGGAATTTGCCTTTCATACTCCAGGGTTGCTTTCCCTATCTTTCCCCTTGAAGTTTCCCGCCAGTTACAAGAAGGTGTATAGATATTGAGGGAAGATTGAGCACCTATAGAAAAGGTTATACTTATCTCCTTATGTTGATGCATGTGGCCTTCAAGCTGGATTGAAAGAATTCAATAAGAGAGCCATTGCCGCAATGCACGAGTTACTTGGCTTCACAATGGAAAAGAGGTCGGTAACTGATCACATAGGGCACTTTCAACAAGAATTTGTGATGCCTCAGAAGCTTATGAGACTCTTGTTGAAGCATTATTGCGTTTTCTATGTCTCTGAGAGGGGGAAGAGGTTTAGTGTGTCCTTGACAGGAGCTTATGAAGGTGTGGAGCTGATTCAGAAATGTAGGCTAGTTATTTGGAAGGAAGAGGTCCTAAGCCCTATTGGTTGTACAGGGAGGAAGAATAAGATATAAACTTTTATGGACTTATCAGATATGGAAGATAATGATTTTCTAGAGTAGCTCAGAGGATGGAGGCGTTGCTATGCAGCTTAGTCAAATAGAAGCCATCAGTGAATTGGAGGATATTGCAAATGGAGACAGCTCCTTCATGGATATACATGAAATTGACAATAGATGCAAGCCTCATGATTCATTTTAAGGTCATATGTTCTTATTCAAGTTGTCAAGATAACTTGCTTTCCAGTCTTCTTCTTCACAAGTTCAAAGTTTTGAGTCTTTGTACAGATTTAATTAGACAAACTCTGCTTACATCTATAAACCAAGTTAATTAATAGTGGACTGATCCATCTGATTCCTTGTTAGTCCTAAATATTGCCATCGGAACTCATGAAATCAATGATTCAGAAAGAATGTGCAGATAATGCTTTTGGCAACTCTCAGCTCTCCTTGGTGCCAACAAGGACATCAGAAGCAGTCTATTTACGGTGACTGGTTCATTCTTGGTTATTGGTCTGACTTAATGAGTGTGGCCATACTAATCTGCTATTCTGAAGATGAACTTGCCACCTGCATTTGAATCTCAATGTTGGGTCAAAGAGATGACTGCGTAGTAGCTATCATGGAGAACATAGCCTCTGCTGCTATGACGATCAACATTCTCTCTCTTGTTGTTACAAATTCGATGCCGAGCTCACCCTGCAGTAATGCCTTGTTCATCACTGTGCATGGATATTCAGGTCCATAATATATAAGACTGCCTTCTGCAGCATACTTTCATTTGCTTTCTATCCGATTGCCTGTCCTATAGGCCTTGTAATTTCTGTTCAAATTCTCTATGAATCTATGGCACACTCCTGTTTTTGGGTTCTACTAGAGAACTTCCTTTTGTTGGATTTTGGAACCCAACATCAAACAGTAAGTAGTTTTTATTTCTCCTTGTTTATGTTGGGCTATGTTCATGGTTGATTCACTTCATTAGCTTATTGTTTCGTTTTGAAGAAAGAAACAGGAGAGCCTTTGAAAATAGTAGGACTGGTTTTTTTTTAATTTGAATGATAGACGGCTTTCCACAACTTTTGGTTGTGTGAAAATGACATTACTAAGTGCATTCTTTCTTATACCTCATAGCATGAATTGCATTTATGATTTGTTACATGGGTTAGCATCTGCTTGATGCCATTGTGCAATAAATTTCTTTAGCTTGTCGAGAGAAAATTCTTAACAAACTCACTGGAGATGATGTTGAGTAATTTGCTACCAAATGTTGCGATTAGATTTCTTCTGCTCATGAAAACCATGATATCCAAAACTATATGTGACAAATCAAACTGCCACTTTGTATCTAAATGTATTGCACTGCATCATTTTCTAGTTTTTGCTTAATAACAAAATCCAATGGTTATACGTTTCATTTCTTTTGTTTGCAGCAATTAGATCTCTTCTCAAGCCTGACATAGTCCTCCAACCCCTCAATAGCATGCCATGCTTGACTAAGTTTCTAAAAGCATATAAGGTTCCTAAGAGCGGTAGATGTTAATTTTTTTCCTTTTTGACTAAGATTTATCGGCATCTAAAATTGAAGTCTGTGCAATGACGATGCAGAGACTTACTGTTGAAAACAAAAAAAAATTTAAAGGAAAGGTCAAGCATCAGTCATAGCTCCAACTGGAGCAATGACAGGAGTAATGTGCCATGGAGGTTGAGCATCAACCTCATTTGGAGCACTACGAAGGTTTCCAGATCTCATATGATCAAGGAGAAAGAGGACCATCGATGTTTATTAGTTATAATCACTTAGCTATCATCTTCTGTTACATGGCAAAAGCATCGTGTGCATTACGGCCCAATTCATATTAGATAGTCAAATCTACTTGTTTTAAGAAGGGATCGGAGTTTTGCACCAATGTTTTCAAACTTGGGCTGGTCAGAGAACCAGTTAGGTTACCAGTTTGCGGTCCAAGTGGTTGCACTACGGGCAAATCGGTGATGATGTCATGAGCAAGCGATTATAGATTTTTAATGTTGTTGATTGCTTGTGGACATATGAATCGTTGGGCCTTGGTGGTAAAGTGAAGTGCCGGTGATTCAAGGAGTTGAGTGCTCGAGTCCCTCCACGTGCAACTGTAGCCAAAGCCCAGATTTGTACCCATGGGACTCTACCCATGGGACTCTAAAACTAGGTGAATCCAATTTTGGAATACGGTTTGTTTCGTTGGTTTAGTGAGTGAACTGGTATTTAGACTGCTTCGATCTGATTTTGGCCAAACTACTTGCACATACTTGATTAGTTTTGTATGAATAGAACAAAGGGAAATCAATGGAATTGGCCAAGAAAAAGGGGCAAGAGCAATACTTTATGTTTGAATGATACCAGGAGATCTTAAGGAAATCAACATTGAGAACTTTATAGTCTTCAAATGGGCTTGACATATAGCCACTGCAATCTTTTTGCAACAGCTTGAAATTAACAAAACTATTTAATATGCTTTCACATGAAAGAAAGAAAAATCTTTAAAAAGAGATCATTAAAGTGAGGCCAAGCAATGAATCGAGAGGATGAATTTGTAGAATAAGTTTCACGTAAACAAAAGTGCCTTTGAGATTTAAAATTAGACCAATCATCGCACGATAAATTCTTGGACAATGCCGGACAAGTATTTGACTTATTATTCTTTTTGTAATCAAGCCCGTAAATTATGTTTTTGATTTAGTCAAGTACCTAATTTTTTGATAGGTTAAGGGCTCTAGTAAAATTGCGACGAAAAATGTTGATATGATACTAACACCATTAAATAATCACTAACTGTCATATTGACATCTGACATGGTACCTTGAGATATTGTCACATCAGCCGAGATATATTAGACGCTAAGATTGTTTAACTCAACACACTTTTTTCTCTCCTCATCACTCAGTCTATAGGGTAAGGAGCCATGTCAGTTATTATGTTTAACTTTTGTTGAGTAACGAGTCATATAAGCAAAATCATATAGCATGGCAAGTTATTTAACCAATGCCTCAAATTGAGGCAATTTTGAAAAATTGAGCTTCTTGATTGAAAAAAAAAAGTTCAGGTTGTAAACTGAACGAGAGCAGGTTGTAAACTGAACGAGAGCTTAGACTACTTACTGATTATTCTTTTAACTCCTAAACCACTCTAAGAATAGCATCTCAAGGAAATGTTGTCTATGAAGGTGACTATAAGCAGCGATGCTGATGGCAACGGCATGGCAGTGGCAGTGGGACGGTGATGTGCTCTCTTGCCCCATTCTTGCTTTTATTTTTTTTTCCTTTTTTTTTCTATTTTATTAAATTTGAATTTGAAAAGATACATGGAAATCTAGAAATAATTCTAATAGACAAGTACAAGAGAGATTACTGAATGAAAAATCACAATAAGATTAAGCATGAAAAGAGTTAGACGAAAAATATAGTAATAGTCAATTTTAAGCATGACTCTTAACACTTGGGGAAATTCTACTAATATTGGAAAAACAAAGGCATTCATGTAGGGATGGAAGAGGAGGGATGTGAGAAGTGAAGGAACAATGCCAATTTGCGTCCTGCAAAGTCTAAGGAAAAAGTTTGAAAGTGAATTGAGAGTTAGAATAGAAAAAAAAAGAAATAAGTCTATCTTTTTCATTTGCTCTCTTTAGCTTTTGCTTCACTATATAGAAGGGAAGGTACATGATATCTAGTAAAGTCTTAGTCTTTTTGAGTTTATAGTTTTTTCACATGAGCAGAGCACTTTTGGACATGAAGCATCTTTGAAAGTCTTGGTCTTTATACTTTTTGGTAGGTGAACATGAAGCATCCTTGAAAATCTTGGTCTCTGTTTAAACTTTTTGGTAGGTGAAAGTATTGATCTTCCAGGACTTTAAAGTTTTCTCTCTCATTACCTCATTATCACTTTGCTTCAATAATACGGTGATTGATTCACCCACGGCCACTGGAAGTTCTTGGTTCCTTCTCAGCTTCCTTTTCATACTACTTTTATAGTATTGTTAATTTTAAGCAAGCCATATAACGTGTGGAAAGTCTACTTGAAATGGAAAAAGAGACATTGACATTGGGACGTGACAAAAGGGATGTGAATAGTGAAGCAATGAAACCAATTTGCACCTTGGAAAGTCTAGGTCTTTCCGAAATTGATTAAAGTTTCTTCCCCATTAGCTCTTTTTCATTGTTGCTTCACTTTCTAGACCAAAAAAAAAAGTACTTGATATCCGATAAAGTCTTAGTCTTCCTAATGAAAAGTCCTTATCAATATACTGTCACGACAAGCAATTTGAGTTAGACCGAAGAGACTATGTTTTTGTTAAGGTATAAAAAAGCGACAGACTTGAGAATTCAATTAAAAATCGATAGCTCCACCGTGATAATTGGCAAGGATCAATACGGCACTGTTATAATCGATTAGTGATTGATATAGGTCGATTCGATGGAATGGCGTAATGAAATTGTGGGTGATTCCATACGAGTTCAAAATTCGCGCCGAATGGCACTAGACTGATTTTCTATCAATTATGTACTCGGTACTTGTAATTGAAATCTTGCAATTTTTACGACAATTGAGAGTCACCGATGAGTCGAAGATGCACAAACGTGGATTAGAAATTATCGACCATGAGTCAAACACGATAAAATTCCTCAAAGCTACCCGATAGATTAGGTTGTACTATAACCACGTTCGAGCAATTTTAACCACGAAATTGAATTTGGTTTTGAGAATCAGAAGTTTGAATGTGTCACGATTTATTTTTATGATGTCATCTTATCTTTTGGAGAAATTCCGTCGAGTATGGAATTTTATAGAAAAATCGATTCGAACAATTTGGAAAATAAAAGTGGAAATTCGGATGGGAGAAGGAGGAGCTATTTTGGCTGCCCATATTGGCTTATTTGGGGTGAAAATTGAAGCTAAATGGTGATTGGAGGACCAATTAACTTAAGGGGATGAAGACTTCAAGGTTAATGTGATGATGGGTTGATATTTTGAGCTAGGCTTCCTTTGGTTGGGTTGTGCATTGGACTTTCTTCCCCCCCCCCCCCCCCCTCTCTCCCTCTCTCTTTCTCTCATGCACGCTTTCTCCCCTGCTCAGCCCACTTCCCCTTCTTCTTCTCCATTTCCCTCCTTTCCTCACGTTTTCCCTTTCCCCTGAATTTTGGTCCTGTTCTCTTCAGTTTTCTTTGCTGCCGTTACCCCTCCCCACCATCGTATCACCCCCACGCCTTACCCACCCACCATCCAGCACCCCATCTTCTCCACTCACGCTGCTGCACCCTCACTTCATGTCTTCATCATCAACTCACCACAGCCAAGCTCACGCCAAGCCAGCAGCTCCTCCAACGCTGCAGCTCCAGCGGCAACCTCAGCCCAGCAGCTCCAGCCGAACAGCTGCCCGTTCTAGCTCAGTCCCACGGCCACACACTAGCCCCCGCAACCAGCCCAAGCCCTTCACCGACCAACCCACAGCAAGCGCTGACCAGCCTTGACTGAGGGCTTGTAGGGCCTATTCAACCACTGTTGGATCTCCGTTGGAGTTGTCGTAGGCTCGGCTCTTGGTCGCCTTCGCGCCGCCAGCACCGTGGACCCATCGACTCGCTAATCCGGTAAGTTAACTCTCTAATCCTTAATTAGTTTATTAATTGTTCTTAGTGGGTTAGATTAGTATTAATTAGCATGGTTAGATTAGTGCTAAGAAGGATTAGTGTTAAGCAAGTTGAATTAGTGAAAATTTGAATCAGGTTTACTGGACCCTCGCCATTTACCATTTTTGTGGATCAAAATGTGTTGAGATTTTGAGGTTAATTCCTTCTTAAGAAATGTTTTAGACATCCTCAGCTATAACATATATTTTTCCCAAGATTTTCTGAATTCAAAAGTATATGGTTTCAACTTCGTTAAAAACAAAACAGAACCTCTGTTTTTGCTGGAATTAGTGACATTTTGGGATTCGAGGGATTTTTATCAACTCTTATGGTTCAAATGCTGAAATAGTTTCTTCACAAAATTTATTTTTCATATCTTCTAGTTTAACATAGTCAAATTTTAGATCAAACGGATAAGTTTTGGATCTCGAACCAAGCTGGTTTATGAAAACGTAATTTTTGGAAACAGACACAGTTTTTGTAACGGTTTGGACGATTTACTACTTTTAATCCAGAAATATCTGGGCTAAGGTGTCTTCACAATTTTTTTTAAGTGTCCTTTATAACATATTAAAATTTGAGAATTTTCCGAACTCTTTTGATTAGGTTTCTAGATTTAAACTTAGAGACGCATGAGTGGACCGGTTTCTACCGATTAGGGCTGGTAGTGGTTTTGTGATTATTCGTGGTGTCGTGTTTGCTGGATAAGGTGTATTTAGTGATTTGGCTGACTTTGGAATGCTGAGAACTTAGGTATGAGGTGATGAGATGGATTACTTTATGTTGGTTGTTTAGTATTATTATAAAAGGTGACCTCTTGGACTATTAAATAGAAAATACATGAGGTGTCGGGTCCAGACACCAAAACTTATTTGTCCAATAAAACAATAAGGTTTTAAACTAGGTGCATGCAAAGTTTGACAGTTTAATTTTGAGTACGTGAGCACCTACGAATTTATTTCTAAACATTTGAACAAAAAAAAGGGGTTGCTAAGGTTTGTTTTCAAAAGAAGTGGTTGGAAAAGAAATTAGAAAAGAAATATGGTGTTGGGTTTGGACGCTAAGTTTTATTTGCTCAATAAAACAAGGAGTTTTATACGAGGTGTGTGCAAAGTTTGGCAGGTTAATTTCAAATACGGGACCCCGTACGAATTTATTTCGAAATGTTTGAACAAAAAAAAAAGGGTTACTAAGTTTTTTTTTAAAAGGAGATTTTGGTGTTTTAGATATATGATGGAAACTAAGAGTTGATTTGGTCGATGATGTGCCTGCATGGTCAAGTTAATTAAGTGGTTCGGTTTAATTAACTGCAATTTATTTATTTAATTAAATATAATTTATTTAATTATTTATTAATTAGTGTAAATTATATCAGGATAGCCGATTGTTAGAATTTTGTGCTGATTGTTGTGGTGCAATTAGTTTGTGCAATTGATTGTTAATTTGTACAATTTGATGCTGGGTGTTGATTCTTGAATTATTATTTCACAAATGTGAAATTTTAGTATTTAATTAGAAAATACTGGGTGTTGGATTTTGACACCGAAAATGTTTTAAGATACTATATTAACTAGTGGGATTTTAAAATGGAGGATATCAATTTTTCTAGTTCAATCTGACCGTGTACCCACACACGATTATTTTCACTGGGCGTTTTTAATACAAAGAAAATAGGCCAAGTACATAATTTTAATTGAGGCATTTCAGTGCAATGCACGATGTCCTTGGCCAGGATTGGATGGCCATGTGCTAGTTATGAAACCCTGTCACCCAATGTGCATCGGGTGGACGATGCTCCTATGTGGAATGCCCCTAACAATTGATGCCGGTTGCAGTAGAGGCTGGACCAATGCTCCTATGTGGAATGCCGACTTGAGGTAGAAATTGCCATGGTCGATGGTGAGAGACGACGCTCGGTTACACCGGAAGACTGTTGTGTGTCAGGTAGATCGTGCCTGTGTGGGCAGTAATCAATTGGAACGCGTGACTAATTGAGATAAGCACGCCTAATTATAGGACAAAATTGTGTGACACGGAATGGGACGTGTCATAACGATTTGGCCTTATAATCGGGATCTCTGTGATTGATTGAGCTGTGTGAGACATTCCAATTGATGTGTGCATTTATTATATGCATATGTGATATGAACTATGCCGACATGCAAGAAGGAATTAAGGCGAGATAAGTCCTCTGTGTTGTGTGCTTGGGCCGCCTCTGAGTGAATTTGTGCCTTAGTTGGGGCTTAAGGTTTAACTCGCTAAGATTTATTCTCACCCCATCATAGGCTAACCTTTTTCAAGGCCATGGCATGGAGATCTGCTAAGTGCGGATTTGATGGGCGCAAGATGCGACATCTCGTGGTGGGCCATATTACTAATGGAGTTAGGTTGCCTAGGGGTTTCTTTTGAGATTGACTTACATTTATAAACCCGTAGGTTTAACCAGGTATGCATATAAAGTGTGTTTTTGGAAAATTGGTTGCATGTCTTTCTACTATCCCTGTATTTGATGGTTGTCCGGAGTTTGTATAATTTGCTTCCGCATGTGCATAAAATGAAAAGGGTTGGCGACGCGTCCTGGGGACGTCGCAAAATTTTTAAGTCGACCACCGAGGGATGTGCGCGTGCTTGGGGTTCAGGACATGACAGTTTTAATTCATTATTTCCTTGAGTTAGATAAATCAATTGTTCTCCTTTTTCTCCAGGTCAAGACTTTTGGCTGTCATTTGAAAGAGAGTACCTTTTTCTTGTGGCCATCCAAAACAGCGGATAGGAGGTGATATTTCTTCACTTGAGCAACTTAGAGGGAATGCATATCTTCATAAAAAATTTATAACTTACAAATTTTTTATTGGTTTTTCTTTTAGTATAGGCTTTTATGTGGCAATGATATGCTAAAGGGTGTTGAAGTAGTTGTTGATGATCGTGAATCACTTGAGGGGAGAATCGTGATCATTTGAACATAAAAAGTTAGCCCAAACCAACTTGCTTGATGGATTAGTTGGTGATCTGTGAGTCGTTTACTATTTCCATAATAAAATTAAGCAACTTGCTTCAATTGGTCTACTTGACTCTTTTTCTTATTGTCCCAAAGGACATGTTTTTGTTCTCTTATTGAACAATCAAAGTTAGCTGTCTTTGATGACTTGTTAATGTAGAATAGAAAAAAGGATGCCATTGTTAGTTGGATCTTCAATGTTTATTTTAGTCGGTGCGAGTTCACAAGGATTCTTATTCATCGCTCAACAAGAAAAAGGTCAAGCATCACCAACTAA
Source organism: Eucalyptus rudis (assembly GCA_019915205.1). Lineage (NCBI taxonomy): Eukaryota > Viridiplantae > Streptophyta > Magnoliopsida > Myrtales > Myrtaceae > Eucalyptus > Eucalyptus rudis. The sequence goes on from JAHMTN010000183.1 coordinate 2,630,033, forward strand.
CAATGTACAATCTAATAGAAATTATACTCTAGGCATCACACTTATGAACAAGAAAATCGTACAAAGGACCACGATTCTCCTATCAAATGATTTGTGATCATCAACTACTACTTCAATACCTTCAACAAATCATTGTTGTGCATGTTGCTACCAATTTTCACCACATAACTACCACACGAAAGCCTACATTGATTTCATATTCACCAATAACGCATAAAACAAAGACATTGAAATCATAAGGTTACTGAGAATGTACGGATGTAAAAAATGCTGACAAAACACTAGTAAGTAATAGATTATTTAACGATAATTTGTGTGCACTCTAAGTTGGTCATATGACGAAAAAATCACCTTTTGACCTCTTTTTTAGATTGAGACTTTTGGCTTGTGCATGCAAGAGAGGACCTTTTCTTATGGCCATCCAAAACAAAGGCTAAGAGGTGATTTTTCTTCAATGATCAACTTTGAGTGCATGCATATTTTCTCCATATATTCTGAATACCCTAGTGATTTCAATGTCTTTGTTTTCTACTTTATTGGTGAATATGTGATCAATATAGGCTTTCACTTGGCAATTATAGGAGTAAAGATTCACATATGTTTAAGAAAATTATTAACCGAAATAATTTGAGTACATTATGAAAATATAAGAAGTCCCTCGATTCCTTCTTGTAGAGAAACAAGAGACATTCACATTGTGAAAGAAGACGAGGGATGTGAAAAGTGAATCAACAAACTCCAATTTGTGTCCTGCAAAGTCTTGGTCTTCCTAGATTTTATTGAAGTTTCTTTCCCATTAACTCTTTCACTTTTGCTTCACTCTATAAACAAAGAAGGTACACGATATCTAGTAAGGTCTCTGAATATTCTCTAAATAATACAGAACAAAGCACTTGAGGTCAAAAAGTATTTTACTTTGATTTGCCTAATCTTTGATGCATATCCTTGAAAGTCTTGGCATTTGTTGCATATTTTTGGTAGGTGAAAGTCTTGATTTCCTAGACTTTATAGTTTTATCTCTCGATTAACTCACTATCACTTTGCTTCTCCATAACCCTTGTTCTCTGCAGACTATAGTGACTAATTCACCCATGGCCATTGGAGAAATTTTTTTGGGTTCCTTCTGTCAGGTCCTACTTGACAAGTTGACTTCTTTAGGATTGGACTATGTGCTACAAGAAAGAATCAACACCACCTCGCTCCATATGTTGAAGGGGATGCTAGAAACAATCAATGCAATGCTAGATGATGCAGAGGACAAGCAACTGAGTGATGACCGTCTAACGAAGCTATGGTTCGATGATGTTAGGGACTTGGCCTATGACATAGAAGACTTGCTTCATGAGTTTGAGATTGAGGCTGGTCAAGCCAAACTGAAGGCAGAATCCAGCACAAGTGGAGGTCAGTTGAAAAGGAAGTTCTCTTTGTTTAGCCGATCGTGCTCGCTCATGTCTGAAACTAAGTCACAAGAGATGAAGAGTAGGTTTGAAGAGATTATTGCCAGGAAGGCTTTCCTAAGCTTGAGAGAGAATGTTGTGCACAGATCCCACTACACCAACAAAAGGCTCCCCAGCACGTCTCTACCAGAACTTCAATTTTTTGGCAGGGAGGAGGAAGAAGCACAATTACTTGAACTATTGATTGGTGACGTCCAAAATTCCGATGCCACTTTGAGCATAGTCCCCATAGTTGGGATGGGTGGTGTTGGAAAGACGGCCTTGGTTCAACAACTATATAATCATGTCAGGGTGAAAAACTATTTCGAGAGGAGAGTATGGGTTTGTGTTTCAGATTTTTTTGATGTCCTCAACATAACAAAAACTATTTTGCGGTCAGTCACCGGGTTACCCTATGAGGGTGAAGATCTTAATGGGCTTCAAGTTAAGTTGAAGGACAGTTTATCTGAAAAGAAGTTTCTCGTGATTTTAGACGATGTCTGGAATGAGAAGTATGGAGAATGGACTGCCCTCCTAAAGCCATTTGAAGCGGGGGCTAACGGAAGCAAGATCATTGTCACAACGCGCAACCATTCTGTTGTTTCCATAACAGGTGCTTCGCCGTATCCTTTGAAGGAGTTGTCCCTTGATAATTGTACAAGTTTATTAGCCCATCATGCTCTAGGAGAAAGAAATTTTGGGAGGCATGCATATCTTGAAGCAATAGGTAAGAAATTAGCTGAAAAATGTAAAGGTTTACCTTTAGCAGCAAAAATATTGGGTGGTCTCCTACGTAACAAAGAAAATCTTGACGAATGGGAAGCTATCTTAAATAATAGAATATGGGATGCCATGATGGAAAAAAATGATGAGGTTCTCCCAGCTTTAAAATTGAGCTATGTCCATCTTCCTTCTTATTTGAAGAGATGTTTTGCTTATTGCGCAATATTTCCAAAGGACTATGAAATTGAGAGGCATGAACTAGTACTCTTATGGATAGCAGAGGGCTTTTTAGATGGACGAAAAGCAAAGGAGAATATCTTGAGCTTAGGATGGAATTACTTCGATGAGTTAGTATCCAGATCCTTTTTGCAACAATCCAGTGTTAACACATCGAAGTTTTTGATGCACGATCTTTTGAATGACCTAGCAAAGTCAATTGCGGGCAGAATATGCTTTACTTCTAGGGAGTCTCAACAGGTGGATGAGGAAGATGACGCCTCTCTTGATTAGAAAGCTCTTTATGCATCATTCATCTCATCATGGTATGTTACATCAAGATGCTTGAGAGCATTTGATGGAATGAAGGTACTAAGAAGTTTAATAATATTGCGTGATGGGATTGGTGGGGGCTCAAGAAAATTCTCTATCTCCAACAAGGTGCTGTATGACTTGCTAACAAAATTGAAGTACTTGAAGGTGTTCTCATTATGCTATTGTTCCATCATAGAGGTACCGGAATGTGTTAGTGATTTAAATCATCTTCGATATCTCAATTTCTCTTATACTGATATTGAAAGGTTACCTGAGTCAATTGATGCCTTGTGCAAATTACAAGCTTTGATCTTAAGAGGTTGTCAAAAGCTTTCAATGTTGCCTCCAAGTATCACAAAATTGGTCAATTTACAATTTCTTGACCTTAGAGATACATCAAGTCTAAAAAAGATGCCATTGGGTATTGGTAATTTGAAGAATATAATTATCTTGTCTAAGTTTGTGGTAGAACCAGAGAAAGGGTCAAAGTTAAAGGAGTTAAAGAACTTGCAAAATCTTCAAGGAGAATTCTTCATATCTGAATTGCAGAAGGTGGAAGAAGTTAGAGATGCAATTGATGCTAATTTGTTTAGAAAGCAAGGCCTTAGCAACTTATTCTTGTCTTGGAATAAAAATTTTGGAAATTTCCGGAATATAGAGCACGAAGCACAGGTTCTTCACTCCCTGCGACCTCATACTAATCTTGAAAGTCTCACTATCTCATATTATGGTGGTGGAATATTTCCGTCATGGTTAAATGGTCCATCCTATTCTAAGATAGTGTCTTTGTGCTTGCATGGTTGTCCTAATGTTAGATCGCTGCCATCACTTGGACAGCTCCCTTCACTTAGAGAATTATCTATTGAAGGTCTGCATGTAGTAAGCATGATAGGCTCCGAATTTTGTGGGACTAAAAGACCTTTCCCATCCTTAACAACTTTGAAGTTTGAAGAGATGTCAGCATGGAAAGATTGGTCTCTTTACGTTGGTGGCCAAGAAGAAGAAGTACCATTCTCCTGTCTTCAGCATCTTGTTGTTCGAAGATGTCCAAAGTTGGTGGGGACATTGCCTTGTCAACTTGATCATCTCATAAAGTTGGAAATTCATTCATGCTCGCATTTGAATAACTCAACCAGTGTCATTCATCTTCCATCTCTCTGTGATTTACACCTTAGGGATTGTAACAAGGAGATCTTAAAGAGCTTGGTCAACCTAACTTCCTTAACCATTCTCAAAATTGAGAATCTTTCGGAGATCATATGCTTTGATAAGGGGTTTATAAGCCATTTTGTCAAGCTAAAGGAGCTTCATATAAGAAGCTGTGACAAGCTAACATACTTGTGGCAAGATGGAGATGGAACGCGAAATCTTATTTGCCTCCAGGAATTAGACATTAGAAGTTGTCCTCAATTCACATCTTTTGTGGTTGGAGAAGGAGAGATTTTAAAGATCGTGGTCAACATACCTTCTTTAACCGTTCTCAAAATTCAACATCTACCAAAGCTTGTTTGCTTTGATCATGGGTTTATGAGTAGCTTGGTCAAGCTAAAGGAGCTTGAAATAATAAGTTGTGACAAGTTAACATACTTATGGCAAGATGGAAATGAAACTCAAAATCTTACTTGCCTCCAGAGTTTAGCCATCGAAAGCTGTCCTCAATTCACATCTTTTGTGGGTGGAGAAGGAGAGATAGAGCTACCCTGCAACCTTGAAAAGATGGAATTAAAGAATTGCCCGAGTTTAGAAAAGCTTCCAAGCAAGATGCACACACTTAGAGATTTGAGCATTCGGAATTGTCCAAAAATCATGGGACAAACCATTCCTCCAGATGACCTTAGCAGCAATAACCTAATTTCACAACTTGAATCTCTGAAGATAAGTAAATGTGATTCTATGACATTCTTTCCGCTTGCCAAGGCTAGACTTGCTACTCTAAAGACACTTCATATTTCAGAGTGTGAGGGAGTGGAGTCGCTGGAAGAGATCATTGTAGAATCGTTGAAATCTTTGGATATTTCTACTTGTGTGAAACTAGGAAGCCTACCCCGGTGCCTTCACACACTCTCCCATCTCACTAAATTGGAAATATGGAACTGTCCAGAATTGGACATAGAGGACTTCCCTCCCCTTCCCATCACCCTGTCAAAGCTTACGCTTTGTAAGTGTCCGAAGATAAAGTTTCTACCAAATCAATGGCATAATCTTACATCCCTCCATTCGCTACAAATTTGGTATTGCCAAAATATTAAATGCTTCCCCGAAGGAGGATTGCCTCCCAATTTACAAAGCCTTGAAATTTTAGGGTGCGAGAATTTGAAGTCCCCAATGAGAGAATGGGGCTTACACCTGCTGTCATCCCTTGAGTTGCTCCAAATCGACTTTGGCAAGGGAGGGGAGGGAGAGGGGGAGTGGTTTCCTTGGGAGGACAAGGATGCATGGAGTCTTCTCTTTCCTTCCTCTCTAACCGAACTTTACTTGAGAAATATGAGGAATGTGGAAAGTCTATCAAGCGGTCTTCGCAACCATCTCTCCTCTCTCCAACAGTTATGGATTAGAGATTGCCCGAAGTTGAGGTACTTGCCAGAAGATGGCCTCCCTCCTTCCCTCCAAAATCTATACATATACAAATGCGAGATTCTGAAACTTCGATGCTCAAAACTCACCGGCGATTATTGGCCCCTCATCGAAGAGATCCCTATCGTCTACATTGATGGCATTCAGATCCAATGAATTGATTCTTCAATCTACAGTCAATTTTCTAGGTTTTGAGTAAGTTTTTGGTTTTGAAAGCATCAATATCAATTCTGCTTCCTCAATTTCAATTTTGTCCTTTTTCTTTCATTACTTAACAAAAAGACAAATGTCCCTAAAGTCCATAAATTATATGTGCGTGCATTTTCCATTCTATATGCAAGATGGGACATTATAAATGTATCCAATCATGATGTGCTATTTTATATTTTTTTAACCAAAATAATAAATTTAAATCTTAGCACCCGAATGACTTAGCTGCATGACTAACAATTATATGATGCAACGCTAACTCCTATATATATTATACTATATGAAATATGTAATGCGAGTAAACTAAGAGTATCCGTGTGACATGACGTATATTATATGATGTGAGAGCAGTTAACCCTAAGCCTACATGCAATCTTTATGAAATCCTAATGAAATCTATGTGCTTTCTAGATTAATATGCTCTAAATCTATATGCATCATGAAACTAACCACGCATGGCTCTAAATATGAAAACCCTGAAGTATAAGTAGCGTGTAATGACAATTGATAATCTTGCGATGCAAGGAAACGTACATGATATTTAAAATCCATCATTTTATTGATAACGTGCTATTTCAAAGCAATCGAATTTCAACTTAATCAAATCAATCTTAACAAAGTCACTAAAGACATCCGACCTTAGTGCCTAAAGGTTCGGAGGCCTAATAGGCCTCGCTTAATATGGGGAAATAGTTTAATCATGATAACCTAAGGTCTTATCAACTAATAAAATGCAATTGAAATTATATATTAGAACTAAATATCAGCGAAAATCATACCAACCTTAAGCTTAACTTGATTAGGTTTAACCTGATGACGCCGAGCTCGTGGCAGAGAGGGCTATCTGCCAAAGGGAGAACCACGTTGATGATGGCGATGGAACCGAGAAGTGAATCATGTTCAAGGCACCGATGGAGATCACGAGCAGAAACGCCGGGTTGAGCTGAGAAAACCGGAGATTGAAAAGCAGGATGGGTGCTTGCAGAACGCTAGCGTTGCTTGGTGAAGGATGCCGAGAGCGGAAAGCGCGCGAAAGGTGGAGCCACTGAACAATGGATGTTGCAGAAAAGAGACGAGTGGAAGTGTGAATCTCTTTCTCCACTGAAGCACCTCTCTATCAATTGTTGCTCTTTTGACCAGCCGCTTGACTCCTCGCGGATGATGGATGGAAAAGACTGGCTAAGTCAATGTGGCGATTGTGATGGAGACAGAGAGAACGTAAGCCGTGCGGGCAATGGATGAACGAGAGATCTGCGTTCGTCAACGCATCCGCTAGTGAGTGCTTCCACGTATGAGTGCTTGCGTGTTCTCCGATTTTCTGAGCGAGTCGCTTTGTAGCTCCCCCTCCTCGAAGGGACTACAAGGTCCTCTTACACGAGACCCACTGAAGCCAATGAGGGTATACACCAACGAAGCAAGGAGTGGTTGGGGTGGAGTTAGAAAACCGTGAAATGGGCTGCTTTTGTGACATCCTTAGATTAACTCACTTGAAATATTGTCCGCTTTAGCCCGTCCCATGGCGGGACTTGAGGTTTTGTCTTTGAGCGGACTGGTAGGCACTTTCCTAGGAGTAGTGCTGTAGCCTGGCTCGCTTAACTTTAGAGTTCCAAAGTAAAACATGCCATTATGTCAAAATTTTCACGTCTGCTCTCCACCTGCCCCATTCGCCATCCTAGAAACCTAGGAGGAGCCACTCCCCACTCCCCCTCATTGTACCGGGTCGTTACAGCTTTAAATGGAGCAACACAAGCCAACTAGCCCGGGCAACCACTCCCCCCTCGTTAGACTGGATCGCTACAGCTTTACATAGAGCAATGCAAGCCAATGTCTCAACAGAATCGCGGACAAAGGCTGATCGGACGCAGAAGTGACGTCGGAAAGTGTTAAGACAGCCCCTGTGGACTGTTGGACTACCACCACGCGTGACAGTGTGGGCTGCGAATAGCTCGGCAGAGGCTGGTGTACATCCAGCAATGATGCAGACAGTCGCTAAAAGTTCGCAGAGCCACTGACGAATGAGCTGAGGCATGGCAGGGCTGCTAAGCTCGCGAGGAGAGAGGAATCAGGTTCAGCAATGACTTATTACGGCCGAGCAAGTGATGAGTGCGGAGGCTTGGCGTTGTGCGTTCGGCGAAAGCGGGCAGCACCGGCAATTTGTGGGCATTGATGGCGAAGTGGCAGGGGGCCTTTGCCGGCCACGTAAAAATGCTCAACGGGTGCGTCAAGACAGCAGCAATCGTGTCGAAGCAGTGGCGGCAGGAATTCGGCAAGGTGCAGCGGTGGCGTACGAGGTAAGAACCTGCTTCTCTAATTTCCCTATTCCCTTCTCACGATCCTTTCCCCTGTGTAATGCTTCGTGAAGTGTATCTGGTATGCCCTATGAGCTCCTCTTTTTCTTTCGTGTAATACCTTCTGCCCTCTGCCCCTCGTCCACTGTCAAGTCATCCGCCTTTTATATCCACATACGTCCAGAAATTTTGGTCTTTGATTTCCGGGATTTGAAGCCTGTCACAGGCAAGAAAAGCTGGTGAAATATCCATTTGCTTCGTGTGTATGACCAATCAAATTAATCTCCTCTTGTTTCCTTTCCGAATTTCATTCAGCTGTATGTTCCGAACTCCTCCACATCAAGGATATTGATCAAATATTCTTTTCACCATAAGTTTCGCTTGCCTTTCTCATTCATGTAACGCGACTGATCCTCTCACTTATCTTCCTTATCCGACCATCTCCTACGTGCTTTTTCCACCAAATCCATTTTCTTCCTTTCGTGGCTTATTATTTTTCCTTTTGCTATTTTCACGATGCTGATTGGCGCCTAGAATTGTTGATTGAATAACCCCTTTACATATTGGCCAAACAAATGAGTAGATATTTAGTCGCAATTTCTTCCTTGCTTAATATCTTCTCGGACAAATCTTGCTGATTGTTCTTTAAAATCCTCTTACACCTCGGGTCAATTGAAAGAACAATTCATGACCGGGCCAACGCAATTTATGTGGATATGAAATTGTTACTAGTGCCTATAATGCAATTGCGAACTTAGTTAGTGATATTAGTGAAATAAATAATTAAATGGAGTTGCCAAATTTTAGGTGTTGACACCTTCCCATTTGGGTCTTGACCTCTGGCGGATTAGGAACTGTCTTACAGCTTGCTAAAAAATTTTAGCCGACATACTTATGTTTGTTTGGTTGAGATTGTAACAATATGCTGCCTGCCTCTATGTTTGCATTGTCAGCAGTGACCTCTGGGGCAAATCTATTCAGTTCTTTAAAGTATCGGTTGTTTAGGTTTACTCTACCGTGGGATTTTCATTTTGTCATACATTGTGTCATTTTATCTGAAGATACCTTCTTATGTGGCATTCTTCCTACAGGGAGTTCCGGAACAAAAACTTCAAGCTCACATGGATTCCTTTGGTGTAACTGGAAATCTTGTGCTTCTACCGATGTGTAACTTGTCGGGTACATCTCCTCCCTCTCTGCTACTGTTGCATACGTAAATTTTATGTTGAAGCAATTTTCAAATGACATTGTGAAGCTCTATCGGAGGATAGTTAATTTGTAATCTGAATTGTGGCTCCCTATCTACTTTCTCCAAGGTTTTTTGGATGTTATTGTGCATATAACATGGTGCTTTGACCATATAATTAGGTGGTCAGAAAAGCAGAGTTGTATTTGCTAAGATTATGTTCAAGAAACCTTTTTTTCTCGTGCGCTTAGCTCATTCACTATGGTTGTTTTGCAGATATCATGGTAATCTAGATTGGCAAAATCTCTTGGGAGGATCATGTGCGAACACTGCTAAGGTCGGACTAACGTAGTCTATTATATGTCATTATTTCCAATTTTACAGAACATGAGAAAACAAGCTTTTAATTTCTATTTGGTGCACTGCTATGTTCCAAATTATCTTGAGTGACATTTCTAAATAAGAATAATCTCTTTCAACACTTTCAGGTCGATATTCAAAATGAGAATCTTCTTTTTTTTTTTTTTTCATTAACGGTTACTGTACATGTTACCCTCTGTGGCAGATGTTTTGCTTTGTGGTTGACATCTTCTGCTTGTTTCAAGGACACATGGAGGATGTTGCTCTTCTCAAGCAGCAATATGGATTGAACAAGACCACGGATGAGGTCATTGTCGTTGTAGAAGCTTATAGAACTCCGAGAGATTGGAGTCCTTACCCTGCTGATCAGGTCATGAGAGACATCGCCGGAAAGTTTGCATTTGTGCTCTTGGACGGCCCTCCGAAAACCACTTTTCTGGCCACTGTAATTGTGAGTAGTAATAGTTTTCTTGGTTTCATTCCGGGGGTATCTCTCTCAAACTCTCCCTCCACCAGCGATCTGTCTAATCCCTTGTCCTCTTAATCATGCAGGATGTTCGTAGAAGTGGCCCTTTCTTCTGGGGAAGTGATTCCGAAGGTAATCTCATTCCCTCGGACGATGCAGAAGTCATGAAGAAAGGCTGCGGGAAACTGTAGCACCATTTCCTAAAGGTAATTATTTTCACGGATCATTAATGCAACATCATTGGAGTTTCCTCCGAGCATTGGAACGTGAAAAGTAAGGATGGATGAGCTCTGTTGATATTAAGCAGAGCTCAGAGGAGAATGCTATGTCGTTGTGTAACATCATATTGGAAAAATTGGTTCCGAACCTAAATTTATAAGCTAAGGTTAAAGTGGCGTCCTTTACCTGTATGCATGTTTTGAAATGTGCATTTTAACCGACAATGTTGCTCTTCCAATTGTTTTTGAGCGCCAAATCGTTTGCCTTTTAACATTGCCTTCTTTTTTGAACTCAGGATGCTTCTTCACCAGTTCTGGAGGTTTGTGAGATTCTGAAAGATCGATGCTCAAAACGCACCGGCGACTATTGGCCCTTCATCCGAGAGATCCTGATCATCGCCATTGATAACCATATGATCCGGTGAATTGATTTGTCCATGTACAGTCAGTTTTCTAAGGTTCGGGTAAGTTTTTGGTTTTGAAGGCATCTATTTCCATTCTGCTTCCTCAACTCGATGCTCGATACAAATTGATACTTTCCACAAAGAAGCTCCACATGAATCTTCGAAAATCCAAGAAATCCCTGACATCCGCATTGAGTGGGTTCTCAGATCCGATGAAGTGAAATGGATCCACTTTCGCTTTCATTTGCTGTCTGCCACGATTCAATCCTTCAATCCACGGTCAAATTTCAAGGGTTTAGGTAAGTCCTTTCGTCTTGAATGCATCGATTTCGTGTCTCTGTTCTTCAGTTCGACACTTAATACGAAGTAATTTCTTCCAGTGCGCACAAAGGTTTGCTTTTCGTGTTGAAGTATGACTGAAATTCAGAGCTGAAAAATTGATAATTAGCTGTTTGATTATCCAGCAAGAGCTTCCTTTATTCTCCAATTGCACTGGCTTGCAAAGGTTGATGATGATGATGATATTCTTGTATGCCAATGCTCTTTCGAACGGCAAGTAATTCAGCCTCCTCTGCAGGCAACCCTTTCCCCGGTTTCAGTTCTGGCCCCAATCCCAACAATTTTTGTTCATATATGGATGCGAACTTGGGGTACTTGCCAGAGGATGGCCCTCCCTCTCTCCCTCCAAGAGATCCGTTTCATCAGCATTAATAGCATTCGGATCCAATGGAGTAAAATCGCTCATGCCCGGGCCATGATAATAGATTTGTCTCCATTGACTTCTTTTTGTTCCTCAGGTAATGCTTCCAACTTCTTTCATTCTTTCTGCTTTCATTTGTTAACCGCCAGGATTCATTCTTCGATGTGCAGTAAGTTTTCTTGGGTTTGGGTAAGTTTTTGGTTTTCAAGGCATAAATTTTGATTCTGCTCCCTCATCTCAATTTGTAATACAAACTGATATTGGAACTTGAGTCTCTAGGTCACTTTGAAAGCCAGAAAATGAAATTTACTGGCTTGTTAATTGACGAAAATTGCGTTGCTGTCTTCTCTTCTCGATCAGCTCATCCCACATCCAGATATGACATGTCTTACCATCTGTGGCAGATTGTTTGCAGTTGATATCTCCTGTTTGTTCCAAGGACACATAGAGAATGTAGTTCTTCTTAAGCAGCAATATGGATGGAACAAAACCGAAAATGAGGTCATCATCATCATAGAAGCTTATAGAACTCTGAAGGATTGGAGGCCTTACCCTGCTGATCAAGTTGTGAGAGACATCAGCAGGAAGCTTGTTTTTCTGCTCCTCGACAGCTCTTCTAAAACTGCTTTTGAGGCCTCTGTGAGTAATAATAATGTTCATTGGTTTCGTTCTGGGATATCACTCTCAATCTCTCCCTCCACCTGCGATCTATATCTAATCCTTTTTGTTCTCTGAATCATGCAGGATATTGATGGAAGTGTTGCTTTCTTCTGGGGAAGTGATTGCTCTGCAGAAAATGCGTATTCAACGTGTTCATGGATCTCCATACAACATCAAGTATACTGTAAGCACCATGCTTAAATCAGGTCTTCACCTATCTATATGTAGACTCAGTATCGACTTAGCTTCAGCTTCGGGTAGGTTTGGGGCATCAAACACCTTGCAGACACACTGCTCCCCTCTGACTTTCCCAAACATTAACCTAATTGTGGCTGCATGAGCCAGAACATGCCCGCCTGCAGGTTTTGTTGGGTCTGATCACACACCTCTGCCTGGATCAGCTACGACTGCAACAAATAAATCAAAGACAAAGCCTTAAAAATAATAAAATCCTTTTCCTATGTCATGGACTGAAGCTACTGTATGCATCACCGGTTTACACCAAATAGCTGGTTCTTGAGATTTACAAGAATCAGTATGAGCTTAGTTCAGTCCCCAAAATGCTATTTGTCAGTGTGCAACCATCAAAGGACTAAATTGATTAATAACTTTGAATGGATGCAGGACTACGTGGGAGAAATGAGATATGATGCAGTACCTTGATTGGTCATGTACACTGCCACATTAGATGCCTCGGCTATCTTAATTAAACGTGAGACGTTTGTGCCAATTTTTGCTGCAATTCAGAATTCATTAGTGTCAAACCAGATAAGCTGCAGAATAACAACTTTCGTGATTCGATGGTTTCAGGATCAACCTGGGGCTCTGCAAGTTCTCTTGCAGTAAAATCCATTCAGAAGAGAGCAATCACCAATCCACAATCTGAAAAAGGCACTCACCATAGGTCAACCATCCACACCTCAGAAAATCTGTAGGGTTTGATTCTCGAGCAGTGTCTTACCAGTAATTTGAATGGTTCTTCAGACATTTTGGCAGCCAAACCAAGAGCAAGTTGTACTGATGCTCAGAAGTAGAGGCATGGGCCTAAATGATCTTCAAATTCATGGAAAGACTAGATTACAGCAAGTACACTAGCCAGAAAAGTAAGAGTTGCCACCAGTATAGAAAGCATTGCTTGCATTATCTAAGACTGCAGGTGTACTAAGTTAAGAAAGTGCACATGCGCTTAGTGCACATGCGCTTACATGGACAGACGACGATTATGAAACACAAGTATCTTTGTTGAGGTCAAGAAAAATACAGACAGATCATAATAGGATACAAAGTTCTTACCGCGTTGATATAAGCTACCTTGCCATTTCCTCCTCTCATGTGAGTTAGCAGCTTAAAATATTTTACGGCCACAGAATCCACAAACCATTAATAAAGAATGATTGAAAATAGGGGTAAATACTGTTGTAGGATTTGCAAATAAAGTAGAGTATCTTCAAGCATCACATTCGACTAACGATCAACCCAAGTCCAAGTCCGACTATGATTAAGGCTTTTACTCGGTTATGACATAGTACAAACTCTTCTGGCCTTTTTCCTGCTTGGTTTGAGCCACTGTATATGCGATCCAATATGCTGACTGCAGATTACAGAAAATGAGAGTGCCATACTTCCAGAATCACCTAATACACACGCTATGATGCCAAGATCACCCACATCTTTATACTTCATAGAAATTCAATCATTATGTTACTATTTGGCATTGTTCATCTGAGAAAAAAAATGCAACAGAAATTAAAGACAGAAACCTAATATCCAATTCAGACCAACCCGAGAAGTAACACATGGGGTACATGCAAGCTGTGTTTTCCCAGACCTGAAGTGACGTCAGCAGCATTTTTCTGAGAAAGCTAATTAACAAAAGCAACAAAAAGTTCATCAAAGGTAATGTTGTTGGACTGTGATTTTCACCCAGGTTCGCCAAATGCTTCTGTAATTGCCGGAGTTTCAATACCACCTGTGAACATTGCCAAACCGGTGAAATTTGTTTTCGTTGAAATGCATGGAGAAAAAGATACGCAGTCTGCAAAAGAAAGTCTGTTACCGCCTAAAAGCTTATCGAGGGCTTGGCTTCCAATAGTCAATTCTCTCCACATTATTCTTCACTTTGCTGGATTTGAGCGAATCAGAATCGTTCTTCAACGAAGACTCGAGCTCAACCATCGTGTTAAACTCTATGTTTACTGATGAATGTAGAACGTCAGGACAAAAGCATTTCCTAAATGATCAATGACAATCTAGCGTTCCAACAGTCTTTATTGATGAATTAAGCTTGGGACATTCGTTATTAATCCAGCTACGTCACGAATACATGGAAAATAAGACGTACGATGGTGCAATTCCAAGGTCACGTAACATAAGGAAGGCTGGAATTGCTCTCGTATGATCAGAAGACAAAAACTGAAAAGTGAAAACGACTGCACGCGCAGGAAATCACAGCAAGTTCGAGAGAAAGCTCGAGATGTAAATCACGATAATCACAGCCATAACTTCATCGAACCATTCGCATCTTAATTTTAACTTTCAGAACACGGATCAGGAAATTACGATAATCATCTCAGAATCAAAGGACGCACCGAAACTCATTACGAAAGCGATCAGATGAACAGAGAGGAGTTGCCTACACTCTGTTTTGCCGTAACTCACGTTTGTTTGTCGATCGTTTCGAGCAGGTCTTCTGCTTCGTCGTCGACGTCCTCTCGTTCCACGATCTTCAGCTCTTCGGCTCTGAACATCAACGAGCGAACACGAGACGAAACTCAGAATCATCATCGCCAGCGATCGCGCTGCGGAAAAGGACATGAGGTGAAATCAAGCGGAGCTTCGTGAAACTCACCTGAGAGACAAAAGCATCTTCGACGACGATGGAATTTCACTCTGCGCAGGAGGAGAAACTCTCGATTTTTTTATTTTTTTATTTTTGCAGATTTTGGAAACGATCGGAAATTGGAGGGAATCTTTTATATATATACAGAGAGGCGGGAAGCAGGGGGGAATGGCTCTCGGCTTATTTATTATTATTATTATTATTATTATTTTTTCCTCTTTTAAGAAAAAGAGGTTTGACTGAGTTTCGTTATTCTGAGGTTTAATGGATTTGTTTTAAGAATTTATCAGATACACTCCTAACAAGGGAGAGGAAAATATTGGTTTGTTTGTTTTTTTTTTTTTTTGCATTAAATAACTCAGTTTTTTTATTTAGCTTGATTTTGTTAAAGCACAAAGGTCAGAACCACAGATGACAACTACTGATGGAAGTAAAGAAACAGAGTAAAACGAACTAAAGCAAGAACAGAGCAAAGTAAACTGAAGCTGAAATAGGCTGAGCTGGTGATCCGTGTGAAAGCTGAGCTGGTGATCCATAAGAAGAAGTTGAGGCTGCATGATCAAGATCGACAATCAGAGTGCAGAAGGATCGATATCCAGAGGTTTGAATTTAGATACTCAAAGGTCATCTACTTGCCCTGTCATAGCTTCAAAGTATCTCGATATATAGAATGACAACCAGAGTGCAGAAATATTCATTTCCGATTCATGTGAATATAGCAAATTTTGTAACAATCAAGCTGACAGAGGAGAATTTTCTACTATGGCAAGCTCAATTTCATAGGTTTCTAAAGAGTCAAAGTCTAATCGGGTTTATTAATGGTGAAACATCTCCTCCAGCAAAAATGGTACAAGCTGAGATTGAGGGAAGACAAACACAAGAAATAAACCCTGAATATCTAGATTGGATAAAAACTGATCAGTTAATCTCATCCTGGATAAGTGGGGCAGTATCTGAGAACATTCTAAGTCTAATAATTGGCTTAGAAACTTCATTCGAGATATGGCAAACTCTTATAAATCGTTTCACACAGAGATCTGTAGCAAAGGAATTCGAATTAAGAGGAAAGTTACAAGTCTGCAGGAAAAGAGATAGATCATTGAGTGAATATCTCCGAGAGTTCAAGTCCATTTGTGATCAGTTAAATGCTATTGGAAAACCGGTTGATGACATAACCAAGATGTTTGGAGTTCTTGAAGGGTTAGGGTCAGAATATGAAAGCTTTAGAACAACCATGTACTGTCTCAAACCTCAACCGGAATATGATGAGGTGATTTCTCAACTTGAAAGGTTTGAGACTAGGCTGCAAACATATTCTGTTAATCAGTACAATACTAACCTAGCATACTATGGACAAAGAAAGACTGGAATGAGTCCACAAAGGCCAAATTTCAGAAACCAAAGAGAAAATATTCGAGGTGGGCATACTTATGGCAGAGGACAAATTACTAACAGAAGGAATAATGGGAGTAACCTTTCTGGATCAGGAAGGAATCATCAATATCAAGAAAATAATCTGAATACAACACAGCAAGATCAGGTTATTAAGGAAAACTGGTCTAACTACGGACAATGTTTTAGACCATATACAAATCCCTCTCAAAGGTATCAAGGTGTTAGATCCTACCCACCACAAAGTTCAATTGGCAACAAATATGTGCAGAGCTCGAAACCAGTAAGTAATGGTCCTCTGGAATGTCAAATTTGCAAAAGACCAGGACACACAGCCCTTCGATGTTGGTACCGTTTTGACAACTCGTACCAAGTAGAAGAAATACCAACTGCTTTAGCGGCCATGCATATTGAAGAACCCTACGGTACAGAATGGTACCCAGACACAGGAGCTACATCTCACATTGCTGCAAATCCTGGTATGCTTCATGACTACTCTGCATATAGCGGTACTGACACTGTTATGATTGGAGATGGATCCTGTTTGTCAATTTCAAACATTGGTAATGGAATACTGCATACAAAAACAAGCATATTACCATTAAGAGATGTTCTAGTAGTTCCTGAAATCAAAAAGAATCTGATTTCTGTATCAAAGTTAACAGATGACTATCCATGTTCTCTTATTTTTGATAAATATGGGGTCTATATGAAGGACAACTACAATCATACAACAGTGAAGCTAGGAAGGAAAATCAAGGGGCTGTATCAAGTGGACCCTAAAATCACAGAAGTTCACTTCACTCGGGTTCAACAGGAAGTAGGAGAAGATATCTGGCATCAAAGGCTTGCTCACACCAGTTTAAAAACAGTAAAGCTTCTACGAAGTCAACAACACATTCAGTACAGTTCAAAAGCTCAAAACGTGTGCAGCAGTTGTCAAACTGCTAAAAGTTCAGCTTTATCTTTTTCATCTTCAGACTATACATCGAGTGCTCCCCTAGAAAAGATACATTGTGATGTTTGGGGACCTGCACCAGTACAATCTGTTCAACAATTTCGCTATTATGTCATTTTTGTAGATGACTTTTCTCGATATAGCTGGATATATCCAATGAGGCAGAAATCAGAGGTTTATGATGTTTTTGTTCTATTTCAAAAACTCGTGGAAAATCAACTTGATCATAAGATCAAAATATTTCAAAGTGATGGAGGAGGCGAGTTTACTAATATCAAACTTCAGAATCATTTACAGCAGTGTGGTATAAAACAGAGTATTTCCTGTCCCTACACACCTGAACAAAATGGAGTCTCTGAAAGGAAGCATCGACATGTGCTTGAATTAGGCATGGCAATGTTATATCATGGTAGAGTACCTTTGAAATATTGGGTAGATGCCTTTATAACAGCAGTCTATATCATCAACATCCTTCCTTCAACAAAGCTACACATGACTTCACCTCATTATAAACTGTACAAACAAAAACCAGATTATGCTCATCTACGAGTTTTTGGATCAGCCTGTTATCCTTGTCTCAGGCCCTATAGACAACATAAATTCGATCCAAGATCTCTCAAATGTATTTTTCTGGGATATAGTGAGAAACACAAAGGCTACAGATGTCTCTTACCTACTAATGGACATGTCTATATCAGTAGACATGTAATATTCGATGAGACAGTGTTTCCTTTTACTCAGTTAGTCACAGCTGAACATCAGCAAGGATCTGCATTATACAACCAATGGACAAGAGGAGTCTTCAGATCTCATAATACAGAACAACACCAGTCCAAAGTCAATAAGCCTATGGAGCACTTGCAACATACTAGATCACCTCATATAGTTCCTGATGTACAAGACAGTGAACTCAGTACAATTGATTCGATAACTGTACCACAAGGGAATACAGTCCCTGGTAATGTGATACAGGATGTTTCTAATATGGCATCAGCTACTCTTGAACCACCTACTGCAGCTGCAAATACTGAGGAAGCAGAGTATTCGAATCAAGAATATGTTCCAACACCACAAAGTAATACAGAATAGAATCAGAACACTTCTGCATCAGGAAATACACAAGGTATCTGCTCTATCCATCCTATGCAAACTAGACTGAGATCTGGAATTGTTAAATCAAATCCAAAATATGCGTGTTTAGTTGAATACAAAGTTCCTAGTGAACCAAAATCAGTAAAATCAGCTTTAGCAGACAAGGGATGGTATCAAGCAATGCAAGATGAAATGAATGCTCTATATCAGAATAACACCTGGGAATTAGTTCCTAGAACTAATCACATAAATATTATTGGCTGCAAATGGGTGTTTAAGACAAAACTTGCTCCTGATGGCACTCTTGATAGACTGAAAGCTCGTCTTGTAGCCAAGGGTTTTCACCAAGAAGCAGGTATTGATTTTACAGAAACTTTTAGTCCTGTAATTAAGCATGCTACAATTCGACTAGTCTTGTCTGTAGCAATGATGAAACAATGGGAAATTCATCAACTTGATGTTAAAAATGCTTTCTTACATGGTACTCTAAGTGAAACAGTCTATATGGAACAGCCTCCTGGGTTTCAAGACTCACAGAGACCTCATCATGTATGTCTCCTCAAGAAGTCCCTCTATGGACTTCGACAAGCTCCTCGAGCTTGGTTTGAAAAGTTCAGCAACTTCTTATTAGAGTATGGCTTCTTCTGTAGCTCTACTGATCCATCATTGTTTATCCTACATACTGGAACAGAAACAATTCTCCTATTGCTGTATGTTGATGACATCATTTTAACTGGAAGTTCATCTTACATGCTCTCTAACCTCATAACCTCTCTTGGTCTTCAGTTTCACATGAAAGATCTAGGTGCACTTCATTACTTTCTTGGCATTGAAGATAAGCGTACTTCTGACAATCTGTTTCTGAGCCAAACAAAGTATGCAATTGATCTTCTGAATCGAGCTCATATGCTGGATTGTAAACCAATCTCTACTCCACTTTCATTGAGACCAAATGGTTTACTTACTGAGCCTATTCTTCTATCTAATCCCACTGAGTATCGAAGTTTGGTCGGTGGTCTCCAATACCTCACATTGACTCGACCAGATATTACTTATGCCACAAATGTACTATGTCAAAAGATGCAGCAGCCTACTCTTACTGACCTTCAGAAATTAAAGAGAGTGTTGAGATATATAAAAGGTACTGCTGATCTTGGCATATTCATCCATTCCAGAAGCACTATGCATCTCTATGGGTATTCAGATGCAGACTGGGCGGGCTGTACTGATACTAGAAGATCCACCACTGGTTTTTGCACATATCTCGGATCCAATCTAATCTCTTGGGCAGCAAAGAAGCAACCAACAGTAAGTCGATCTTCTACAGAAGCTGAGTATCGTGCCCTTGCCTCCACTACAGCTGACCTCACTTGGATCAGTTTTGTGCTACGAGACATTAGTTGCCCTCTTAAACCTCCTATTCATCCATACTGTGACAACAAATCAGCCATCTCCCTCACTGTTAATCCCATCTTACATGCTAGAACTAAACATGTTGAAGTTGATTTTCACTTTGTTCGGGAAAAAGTTTCCTCAGGATCATTACAGGTACGCTATGTTCCAAGTAATTGTCAACTAGCTGATATCTTTACTAAACCTTTGTCACGACTAGTACATCATCATATGCGAGTCAAATTGGGAATTAGTCGTCTCCCCATTCCCAATTTGCGGGGGGATGTTAAAGCACAAAGGTCAGAACCACAGATGACAACTACTGATGGAAGTAAAGAAACAGAGTAAAACGAACTAAAGCAAGAACAGAGCAAAGTAAACTGAAGCTGAAATAGGCTGAGCTGGTGATCCGTGTGAAAGCTGAGCTGGTGATCCATAAGAAGAAGTTGAGGCTGAGCTGGTGATCCAAAGAAGTTGAGGTGGCAATCCAGAAACAAAAGATTGACTGCAGCTGTGCCAAGAACCGTACAAGTGTCAAAATAACAGTATAGTTAGTTTGATGATTCAATCTTGTAACAAATACTGTTAATTCTGTTTTGAAAAGAAGTTGTTGAACGAAGATATAAAAGCTTCGCTATTGTAACAGAAGAAGATGTACAGAAAATTCTTTCAATTCTCTCAGGGTGCTTTCATTCTCTTCAAAGCAGAACTATAGTTGATTGTATAGGTTGAGAGAAGTAGAGAAGAGAGAGATCTTACTTGATGTAATTGTTCGATTCAGTTTTATAAAAGTTCAGAGTTCTTTACCTCATATGAAGTTCATCTTGAGATCTGTTTCTTCACAGATTTTATATTTATCTTAATCCTGTTCGGCTTATAATTTTCTTAAATTGGACTGAATTAAGTTCTTCTTAGGAAAGGAAAAGAATCAATCCATATTGTGGTGAATACTTGGTTTAGTTGCATTATTTCAAACTCCATGCTTATTACTCACGGAATTAGGTAAATATCAATGAATAGTTGAGTTACTCGGAATGACTTGCTAAGAACTTTCTCATGATTGATTTGGGCACACATCCTAAAATTTGTAACTTGGTGATTCAATAAAAGGTGATGAATATGTAGCATGTGTTTTCTTTTGTTGAACACGGAGCACATTTAATGTCTAAAAGTTGATTTGTGGTTTGACTCCAACTTACAAAATAAGCAAATCATACTTACTTGGGAAAATCTCAAATAAGGACCTAAAGTAGAGCTATTTTCTCAAAAAAGGACCTAAAGTGGACACTGTTTCAAATAAGGATCTGGAATAGCTAACTTACTCTCAATTAAGGACCTGCTTCTAATTTTATTCACAACCAGGGAAACTTTTGTCCAAGAACATTGTTGTTTATTTTTTTTTTTTGTCTCTCTTTCTTTTTTTTTCTTTCTTCATCATTCTCACTCTCTACGTCACCTCCATTATCAGCCCCTCCATTGCTCTTTGTGTCATCTCGTTGTATGACCAAGATTGGGTTTTCTTTAACACGAGCCATTACAACATAGTCTAACTCGTTGAAAATTTTAAATTTCGCTCCTCAAAATGGTTTGTAGACAATTCCACGAAGTCGAAATGAGCTTTCAAAAATAAGTTCTTTTTATTCCAACATTCATTGCAAATTCTGATCTTAAAGTTATAATATGAATATGCTTTTGCTGAGACTCAACTTCTTGTCCAACTCCCAAGCTATGCAACTAATCCCTTTGGTGACGTATTTCTCTCACCTCAAGAGTGCATCAAACTCCACTTATTCTGGTCCTTATGGTATCCTAGCAATTGCAATTTTGTGTGCTGCTTTCGATCCTACTTGCCAACAACAAAGTAGCAATATCCAAGCATTGCCAGATAGTCTTGTTTGACTAACTTATGCCTCTATTCAATTAACACTTGGTGATCAACAATTTCACGCCAAAGAACAATTTTGTTCCAGCTAGCGACTATTTCAACCTCGGCAAGAGTTTGCCTCATCAATTTCAAATTTGGGTTTGCCTCTCTTGTGTAAATTCAATCTTTCAAAGATCCCCATTCTCCTTTGCAATGCCAATGGCTCCTTTCAATAATCCCTAGTCTAGAGACACCCACTCACACTCTTGCCATTCTCATCGACACGGCTCTTCTCCTCAACCGATACCCCATCTTGAGATTGATCATTAGTTGTATCTGAGATCATTAACTGTAGAAACTATTGTACTTCATTGCCCCGTTGCCGCCATTGACAAGTCCTATTCGAGCTCTCGACCTCATTGACCATTGCCCTTGATAGAAAATCCAGCATTGTCATCATCAGATGGAGGTCAATCCGAGCTTTAGGCTGAGCACAAGCGAGCCGAGATTTGATGCATCTTGAGGAATTGAGGATTTTAGCATCTGAGAAGGTGGCCAGTAGCAAATAACTCCATTCGACTTCTTGTCACTAGGACCAACTATGTGATGACATGAAGCTCACGAGGTCACTGGTAGGGCCTTGATTATGGTGTTAAAGAAGGAGGCAATGTAGAGCAAAGGAGGAGCTGTGAGGAAGATGAAGAAAGAAATAAAAATTAAAAAAAAAAATGTTCTTGGACAAAACTACCCCAAGCTGTAAATAAGATTGAAAGTTTGGGTCCTTATTTGAGACAAAATTAGCCACTTTTGGTCCTTATTTGATACAGTGTCCACTTTGGGTCCTTTTTTAAGAAAATGAATCAACTTCAAACCCTTATTTGAGAGTTTCCCTACTTAAAATATAGAAGCATAACTAATCTTCAACATATATTTTTCTTATGTTTTTCCTAAAAAAATTGTTCTTTTACATAAGTTTTTAATCGTATGTATAATGAGAGAAGAAGTTGGACCGTCTACAAATTACAAGATACAATGTTTGATTTTGATATGGTTCGATTTTTTTGACTAAAATTTATTATGTTTTTAAATCGAATTTTTGATGTAATTTCAAATGCCTCAATTTTATAATTAAAAAAAAAATACAAGAATATTGCCATTTATAAGACCCTCAAGCTCTTTTAATTATTTAAATCAAAATATCATCTCTCCCATGACGAGAAACGCAAAAACCAAAACGACAATCCGTTTCGTTTCTACCGCCCATTCCCTCTTCTTCGCGCCCTGCTTCTTCTTCTTCTTCTTCTTCTTCTTCTTCTTCTTCTTCGTTCTCCGCACAAGCCCCGCCTGAAATCCCAACCAACTTCCATCGAAGTCGAGACTGATGCTGATCAAGTGATCCAAGAGAGTTGGTTGTGACATCTCGAATTTCGACCCCGTCCCGAATATATGAAATGGGCATTTCGCCGGCACGCCTATGGTTCTTTTTCTCTGAGTTGATCACTCACGAGTTAACCAATATATTGGGTGAAGCCGTTAAGGGATATAACCGCGGTAAAATCCCTAAAAGCTACCAAATAGGTCGGATCAGACTAAAATCGCGTTCGAACGATTTTAATCACGAAATTGAGTTCGGTTTTGGGAATCGGATGTTCAAGCATGTCACGATTCATTTATAAGATGTCGTCTTGTTTTTTCGAGAAATTTTCAGAGATTCCGAGATTTTTACAGAAAATCGTTGCAATCATCGTGAAAAATTAGCGGAAATTCGGTTTAGCTCATTTGAAGGGAATTTTGACTTCTAAGTCGAGCTAGTGGATGATAGGATGCGTGAGACTTTTCTTTGACAAAACTAGACTTCGAATTTGAGAAATTGAGGATGAAATTGAAGTTTAAATTGTTAAAATCTGGAGCTGTGAGGGGCTGCATATTTTGGCTTCAATTTGGATGATTATGGAAATTATAATGTGAAGAAAGAAATAGGGGACATGCTTTTAATGGATGAGATAATTTCTTGACTTTTCTTCCCCACCGGTGGCTTCTCCAACAATTCTCGCCGACTCCATCTCTCACGTCACCTCTCTCTAGTTCTTATCCTTTCTATTTCTACTTTCCTTTATTTCTTTTCCTTTGAGCAAGAACCAATGAGCTTCATCGTCTCTTCTCTCTCTCCGCGCCCTTGCTGTCCCACTTTCACACGCACAACTCCACTGAATTCCCCATTCAGCTGCTCCATCTCCGCAGACTCTCTCTCTCTGCCTCACGCTCACACTTCACCAAACAACTCTGCTCCCTCTTCTTTGGTTTTTCTTTCGAAATTCAGCCATCAGCCCACACCAGCTGCTTCCTCCAATGAAGCCGCAAGTCCAGCGAATCTCCACGCCAGCTGCCCTATCTTCGACTTCCATCCCAGCTATCGCGCATCTCTCGATCGACCCAACCGTCAGCAAGAAGCCCCAGCGGAGTCCGAATCGAGCTTGCGTGTTCGAAGTCGAGCTGCTGCTCCATCGTTCTCTCCACCGAAGTTTGTCTCCACCCACCGAATTGCGTTCCAGCAGCAACGTCCCCAACTTCGACGGTCAACTGGTTGCCGGTTTGTTGACCCAAGCAGCGACGTGATCCCCTGCCATGCGTCTCCACCGAATTTGCTGCCGTTGCCACGTCCATCAAGACCAAAGGCAGCCGCTTCTCTGTCACACGTCCACGATCCAATTTCCCTGATTCAAACCCGGCAAAGCTTCTCTCGAAGTCACGTCCGCATCTCCCCTGCATCGGCCACGTTTCCTCCTTTAAACCCCCACGCCCGTGAGCTTCAGCTGTGCGAAGACCAGCCACCGAAGCTACTTCTTCGCAGCTCATCCTCCACACGGCCCAGCCCACTTGAAGCCGCATCTTCAGCTCGCGTCTTCAATTTCTGCCGCAGCCCTTCCACGAGGAAGCCCATGCAGTTGAAGCCCACCGGAGGTTCACAAATCAAGTCCACGGGCCCAACATCTCCATGAATTTCGGGCCCAGCAAAGTCCATCAGCAACCCATTAATTGAGTCTTCGGCCCATTCCAGAAAAACCCACAAGTCAGCCCATTTTCAGCAGCCCAACTTTGGCGAGCCCAATTCAGTGAGGCCCAGCAAGTTTCTGTTTTCAGCAAGCCCAAGCCCGTTCAATCTAAGCCCAGCAATTTCTGTGGGCTTGCAATGTTTCTTGGCCCGGTCCAAGCCCATTGGTGTTGTTATGAGCCCAAGTTCGGCCGCCGTTGCGCCGCCGTCGCGGTGATTCGGTCTCCGCTTTTAACCAAGTGAGTAATCTTACTAATCCTTGCTCAGTAGACTAATGGTGCTTAAGGGTCGATTATATTTAATTAATTGCAATTAAGTGGTTAGATTAGAATGGATTAGTGATTATTAATCAATTGCATTATATATTAGTTAGGTGGTTAGTATACTTAGCGAGAGAACTGCCTATACTATTTATTGAATGCATCTCGGGATTTTTCTCGACCCTTATTGGGCTTCAATTAGGCATTACGGGCCTAAATTGGATTTATCATATTTATTTATTAATTTTCGAAATTAATTATTTAATTATTTATTTTTTGGAAATTAGGCAAGGATAGCCGACGACCGAAATTTTATGCTGATTGTCATGGGGTAGTCCGTTTATTTAATTGAGCTCTATTTCATGCTAAATTGAATTATTTGTGAAAGAATGAATTATTCTTTAATTGGATAATCATTGGTTATTAATTAAAAAATAATCGGGCATCGGTTGATAATGTCAAAAAAATATTTGAGTGGACTATAGAAAATGTGGGAGTTATGGAAAGGAATATTATATTTTGGCTAAGGCCGACCGTGTTCCCACACACGGCTATTTTATCGAGAAGGATAAAAGATGGAATGGATTGAATGCTCGGATAGTATACTATATCGTCCTACGGGCTCTAATATGTCAGTTTAGCAAGAGCAGTATACTAGTGTATTATATCAGCCTACGGATGATATGTCAGCTTAGCGCGTGTAGTACACTTTATCAGCTTAGAACAAGTATCAGGGGTATACTATATTAGCCTACGAGCGATATGTCAGCTTAGCGAAAGCAGTATACCGGTATACTATATCAACCTATGGGTGATATGTCAGTTCAGCGAGAGCAGTATACCTTAACCCTATCGGCTTAATGTGAGCTATACTATTTATATATCAGCTTAGAGTGAGCAGTCCTGAACTATGGTCGAACTTATAGATAGTATTGAATGTGCCGACCAAGAAAGGGTCGAGATGACATGTAATCGACTAGGTCGATTGATCATTGCTTTGATCGGATATCGTGAATTGAATTCTTGAATTGAAATGACCAATGAATGTTCCGATTGACATAAAATCGACTAGGTGATTGATCGAGACATCGATTTGTGATTGATCGAGATATTGATCTGTGATGTGACTGCTTGGGTGCCTATTTAACTGTGCTAATATGCAGGTAGAATCTTAGGCCAAGGTAAGTCTTCTGACCCGTGCGTGCATAGGCAGCCCGGTTAGCGTATTGGTTTCATAATCGAGTCTTAGTGGGGTAGAACTTGCTGAGACGTAGTCTCATCCCGGTTGTGGGACAACATTTCAGGTCGTAGATGAGCCTATGAAGAAGGAACTAGAAGAGGACGATGACCCAGTAAAAGATGAAGAGCTTGAAGGATGATGTGAGCTTAGTGAAGAAGAGTCAGAAGAGGATCAGGATGATCCTGAGTACGACCCGGATAAGGACTGAGATCCCATCTTCTTTTGTGAATCCTCTATAAACATGAATAGTGTGAAACTAGAATGTTATGAATAGTCTTGTGAATAGACTTTGAGTTATGCCATGTATAAAGGTTTGGTTGTGGATTTCAATATGCAAAATATGGTCTTACTTTTCTATCCCATTGTGTTATTGTCTGGGGATTTATAACTGCTTCCACATGTGCTTAATAAATGAAAGGGTCGGCGATACTTAGTCCTGGGATATCGCATTATAAAATTGATCAAGTAGAAGGATGTATACGTGCCCGAGGATCGGGGCGTGACATGGTAATCGCGCATTTACGGCGATCTTCTCGAATGTTTTTGTCTTGGGCTCTTGTTGTTCCTCATTCCATTGCACGTAAGCCGTTTGATGTTTGCCCCGAGTGAAAGGCATTTTCTTTTGCTAGGCTTGTTTCTTGAATTTGGGGCGAGGCATTACCATCTTGAGATGACCCATTTCCAAATCATTGGTAAAATAGTGGCTTTCTCGAATGAATGAAGCACGGCAAGAGAGTTTGGTTGCTTTGTCACCTCACCAGTGCATTCGCCTACCCTAAGAGGAAACTTGAGTTTTGGCGAGATTTTACTTAACTCGTCACGGCGTAAATTCATGACCGCCAGCAAGAGAGTGCAAGATAGGAACAAGGATAAGAGGGTCCATGATCTCGAATTTGCCACTGAGAAGCAAAAGTGGTGTCAAAGGTGTTGGTTTTGATGGAAATGTTGAAAAAGGAACCCGAGATGATAATCCCTGTGAGATCACTGGATCTATAGCCAAGCAAACGGTATAGTGGATTTTATTCGGAAGCCACCAAAACTGTTTTGAGTTGTATAAGGATTAGAAGGGGGTATTGTGGTTTGGAATTTGACTAAAGAAGCTGCAGACTTGTTAGAGGAAGAGGAGAGATTGATTAGGGGACATTCTGGCACGGCTTTTGAATACGTGACTAGGATGTTGACGATGTCGGTCGATAAATGGCTTCCTCTGGACAAAATTGCTCATTTTAGTAGAGAGTTTGGTTTGCCAGCTGATTTTAGGAGCAAGTGGGTACATGAGTATTTGCAGCACTTCAAAGTGGTTAAATCTTCAAATGAAGTTGATTACCTCGAGCTCATAGAGTGGAATCCTGCTTCGGCTATCACAGAGTTGGAGAAGCCCATATTGGGGGTATCAGAATTTGCCTTTTCATACTCCAGGGTTGCTTTTCCTATCTTTCCCCTTGAAGTTTCCTGCCAGTTACAAGAAGGTGTGTAGATATGGAGGGAAGATTGAGCACTTTCAGAAAAGGTCTTACTTGACTCCTTATGTTGATGCATGTGGCCTTCAAGCTGGATTAAAACAATTCAATAAGAGATCCTTTGCAGCAAAGCACGAGTTACTTAGCTTCACAATGGAAAATAGGTTGGTAACCAATCACCTCATGCACTTTTGACAAGAATTTGTGATGCCTCAGAAGCTGATGAGACTCTTGTTGAAGCATTATGGCGTTTTCTATGTCTCCGAGAGGGGAAAGAGGTTTAGTGTGTTCTTTAGAGGAGCTTATGAAGGTGTGGAGCTGATTCAGAATTGCCCTCTCATTATTTGGAAGAAAAAAGTCCTAAGCCTTATTGGTTATACGGGGAGGAAGAAAAGATAGGAACTTTTATGGACTCATCAAATATGGAAGATAAGGATTTTCTAGAGGGTAGCTCTAAGGATGGAGGCATTGCTATGCCGCTTAACCAAATAGAAGCCATCAGTGAATTGGAGGATATTGCAGTTGGAGACAGCTCCTTAATGGATATACATGAAATTCACAATAAATACAAGCCTCATGTTTCATTTAAAGGTCATATGTTCTTATTCGAGTTGTCAAGATAGCTTGCTTTTCAGTCTTCTTCTTCACAAGTTCAAAGTTTCGAGTTTTTGTACAGATTTAATTAGACAAACTCTGCTTACATCTATAAACCAAGTTAATTAATAGTGGACTGATCCATCTCATTCCGTGTTAGTCCTAAAAATTGCCACTGGAACTCCTAAAATCAATGATTCAGAAAGAATGTGCAGATAATGCTTTTGGCAACTCTCAGCTCGCCTTGATGCCAGCAAGGACATCAGAAGCAGTCTATTTACAATGACTGGTTCATTCTCAGTTATTGGTCTGACTCAATGAGTGCGGCTGTACTAATTTGCTATTCTGAAGATGAACTTGCCACGCTGCATTTGAATCTCAATTGTTGGGTCAAAGAGATGATCGGGTAGTAGCTATCATGGAGAACACAGCCTCAGCTGCTATGATGATTGACATTCTCTCTTGTTGTTACAAATTAGATGCCGAGCTCACCCTGCAGTAATGCCGTGTTTGTCACTGTGCATGGATATTTAGGTCCACAATGTCTATGACTGCCTTCTGCAACATACCTTCATTTGCTTTCTATCTGATTGCCTATTTCTAGATCTTGTAATTTGTGTTTAAATTCTCCATGAATCTATGGCACACTCTTGTTTTTGGGTTCTACTAGAGAACTTCCTTTTGTTGGATTTTGGAACCCAACATCAAACGCTAAGTAGTTTTTATTACTCCTTGTTTATGTTGGGCTGTGTTCATGGTTGATTCACTTCAATAGCTTACTGTTTCATTGTGAAGAAAGAAATATGAGAGCTTTTGAAAATAGCATGACTGGTTGTTTATTTATTTGAATGATAGATGGTTTTCCACGGCTTTTGGTTGTGTGACAACGACATTACTAATGTGCATTCTTTCTTATACCTCATAGCATGAACTGCGTTCATGATTTGTTACATGGGCTAGCATCTGCTTGGTGCCATTGTGCAGTAAATTTCTTTTGCTTATCAAAAGAAAATTCTTAGCAAACTCACTGGAAATGATGCTTGAGTAATTTGCTTCCAAATTTTGTGACTAGTTTTCTTCTCGTGCTCATAAAAACCAAGATATCCAAAAACTGTATTTGACAAATCAAATTGCTATTGTATAGCTAAATATATTGCATTGCACCATTTTATGATTTTTTGCTTTATAACAAAATCCAATGGTTGATAGATTTCATTTCTTTTGATTGGGGCAATTAGATCTCTTCTTAAGCTTGACAAAGTCCTATGACCTCTCGATAGCATGCCATGCTCAACGAAGTTCCTAATAGCATATAAGGTTCCTAAGAGTGGTAGATGTTAACTTTTTTGTCCTCTTGACTAAGATTTATTAGCATCTTAAATTGAAGTTTGTGCAATGCCAAAGCAAAGACTTACTGTTGAATACGAAATTTTTAAGGGAAAGGTCAAGCATCAGTTATAGCTCAAACTAGAGCAACGACAGGAGTAATGTACCTTGGAAGTTGAGCATCGACCTCATTTGGAGTAGTATGAAGAATTTCCAGATCTAATATAATCAAAGAGCGTGGAGCATCAATGTTTATTAGTTATAATCACTTAGCTATCATCTTTCATTATGTGGCAAAAGTATTGCGTCAATTACAACTCAATTCATATAAGATGGTCATTGTCAACTTGTTTTAAGAAGGGATAGGAACTTGGCACCAATATTTTCAAACTTGGAGAACCGGTTAGGTTGCCAGTTTGTGGTCCTAGTGATTGGACTAGGGGTGAATCGGTGATTGTGTCCGGAGAAAATGATTATAGATATGTAATGCTGTCAATTGCCCATGAACACATGAATCGTTCGGCCTTGGTGGTAAAGTAAAATGCCGGTGATATGTGGAATTGAGTGCTTGAGTCCATTCATGTGCAACAGTAGCCAAAAGCCCAATTCTATACCCATGGGATTCTAAACTAGGCAAATCCAATTTTGAAAATTAGTACATTTTCAAACTGGTTCAAACTGATTTAGGCCAAACCACCTACACATACTTTTTTAGTTTTGGGTGAATAGATGAAGGGGAAAGCAGTGGAATTGGCCAAGAAAAAGGGGCAGGAATGATTTATGATCGAATGATTGCAAAAAATCTAAAGGAAATCAACATTGACAATGTTATAGTCTCCGAATGGGCTTAACATATAGCAACTAAAATCTTTTTGCAACGGCCCGAAATTGACAAAACTATTTAATATTCTCTTTCACATGAATATCGTGCAAAAGTAAAAGATAAATTATTGGATAATGACGCACAAGTATCCAAAATTTTATTTCATTCAGTCAATTACCTCAATTTTTTGAATATAGGTTAAGTCCTCTATTAAATCACTAACAAAAAATGTTGATATCATACTAATGTTGTTATATAGTCCTTAATTGCCCACATTGGCATTTGCTATGATATCTTGATATGCTGCCACATGGACCGAGATATATAAGATGCTACGATTGTCTAAGTCAATACTTTTTCTTTCCACAACACCCAATATGCAAGGTAAGCGAATCATGTAATCAAAATCATATGACATGACAATTCATTTAGCGAATTCCTCAAATTGAATCAAATTTGAAAAAGTGAGATACTTGATTGAAAAAAAGAAAATTTTAGATACTCTATTTTAAAACACGCAAAAGTTTTGATAATGTTGATGTCATTATCCTAACTTCTAAGCTGCTCTAAGAAAAACATCTCAAGAAAAATGTTGCCTACAAAGGTCATTGTAATTTATAAGGTGGCAAAGTTGGAAATAGTTCCCATATGGTGGTGCTAACGGCAACAACAACATGTGGCCGTGCTTCAATGGTGCTCCATCTTTGCCCTTTCCTTCTTTATTTCCTTTTTTAACTTTTTCGCTCATTCTTCTTGTTAGTTTTCTTCTTTGCTTTTTTCTTTTCATTTGTTGAACTCAAATTTGAAAAGATACAATGGAGATTAATGAATGAAAAAAAATCCCAAAATGATTAAACCCGAAAAGAATTGGAGGAAAATTATGGCATTGTTAATTTTAAGCATGACTTCTAGCGCCCGGAAATTCTATTGGTAATGGCAAGAAAGACATACAAAGTCTTAGTCTTCTTGGCATCCATTGAAGTTTCTTTCCCACTAAAATAAAAGCATGCAAAAGTCTTGGTCTTTGTGCAATCTATTAAAGTTTCTTTCCCACCATAAAAAATGCACAATCAAATGACAGGCAAAGTCTTGGTCTTCCTAAAATATATTAATTTCTTTCCCACCATCACTATTTCACTTTTGCTTCACTTTCCACAAAAAACGAAAATGACATCCTTAGTAGGTGAAAGTCCTTGTCTGAAAATGATATTTTTAGTAGGTGAAAGTGATGATCTTCTTGGACTTTATGGTTTTCTTTTCATTTGCTCATCATCACTTTGTTTGGTGATAACTTCTACAGTGGACTGATTTGCTCATGGCCATTGCAGACATCTTTCTTGCTTCTGTTCAGCAAAGTTGAGTTCTTTGGCATTGGACTATGTGTAAAGTGATGGAATCAGCATCACCTTGCTCAATATGTACATAAATAATTTTGTTATATTCTCTCATGTAATTCGATCTTAAATATTTGAATTTTTTCTATCTTATAAAAAAATTTGCCAAAAAATTCAAATCTTGATATGTTTTTCTCTTTTCACATAAATTTACATGGGTATAATTTCCTCATATTGTATAAATAACTTTTATGAATTAATAATTTTAATTTTGTAAAATCTTTTGGATGTTAATCTTTAAATGCAACTAGTATGCACTTTTGCTAGTTTTATAAAATAAAACTATCTTCTAATCTATTTATATGAAAATGGTCAATATCATTCTTCCATTAATTCAAGTTTAGGGGAGAATTACCAAAAAAGTCATAAACCTATTGTAATTGTGCCAATTCAGTTCTATTTTTTTTTTTTTTACCAATTTAGTCTTAAACCTTTTACAATTGTGTCAATTAAGTCAATCTGACCAAAATTGGCGGGTCAGACACTGATGTGGACACCGGCCATCTGGTGAACGCTGATGTGGAAATTTTTAAATATTATTTTTTTATTTTTTTTTCCAATTTTTATATATTTTTTGAATTTTTTAATTCTTTTTTTCTTTTTTTTCCCTCCACATTCTCTTTCTTCTAGCCGGCCGGCGTCAACTAGAGGTGAGGGTTGGCGAGGCTCGCCCCCACCAGCCATTGCCGAAGGCAAGCCTCACCTAGTGACAGCGAGGCTGCTATCGCCACATCTGGTGAGGAGCTTCACCAATGGCCGACGAGGTTGCCATCACTAGATCTGGCGAGGTCGACCCTTACCTTGGTTGGGCGAGGCCCCGCTGGATCTGGCGAGGCTCCGCCTTGCCTAGCCTTAGCGAGGGGGGTGAGCCTTGTCGGCCCTCACGACCGGCCAGAGGAAGGAGAAGGTGGGGAAAAAAGAATTACTTTTTTTTTTAAAATATTAAAATATTCAAAATATTCAAAACTTTGAAAAATAAAATAAAAAATATTTAAAAAATTGCCATGTCAGCGTTCGCTGGATAGTCGATGTTCACATTAGCGTCCGGCCAGCTAATTTTGATTGGATGGATTGAATTGGCACAATTGTAAAATGTTTAGGACTAAATTGATAAAAAAAAAGTTTAGGACTGAATTAGTACAATTGTAATAGGTTTAGAAATTTTTTGGTAATTCTCCCCAAGTTTAGGGACAATCCAAGGACTAAATTGAACATATGCAAAAATTTTAGGGATCAAATTGAACAAATTAAAAATTTAAAAACGATATTGCACATTGAGTTTAAGTTTATGGACTACATTATACGTTGGGTTAAACGTCAGGGACCATTTGCATCATTTTCCCAAGAAAATATAGCTAACATGGTTGATTGTTCTCAACTCCAACCTCATAAGTTGGTATACTTGAACCAAATATGAGTGCCTACATTAAAAAAAAAAATGACAAATGCACTAATCTAATTTGGTACATGGAGGCCTCAACTGCAAGCAATATCGATTTTCCGTTTTTCTTTTTTCACAAAATAAAAAATTATGGAATCCACGAAGTTATTGACTATTAAAAGAGAAAAAAAAACATATATGATACTAACCATAATGCGGTGAAGAGCACCAAAATTAAATGGATGAGAAAGTATTTCACTACTGTTGAAATATATGTATAACTTTACGACTATCAATAACAATTGCCTTTGTATATATAAAAATATCTCTTGGCATATATATATATATATGATTTGATGGTGCCTTGTTTCAAGCATTCGGGATCTGGCTAAATAAGGAAAAGAGAAAGACAATTAGAGGAGGCACTTATTCGATTTTACATACGTGTGGTTGAAGAAAACCCTTCATAAAAGAAACATCATCAATTTCATTCTATATCTATGGCTTCCAAAAATATTCAAATTGACTGAAATAAAACCAGATCGTGAGGTGCATCAAATTTCTTACCTATGAACTGGCAATCAAGTATCTAGATTTTTTTTCTTTTTCATTCAATCAATTACTTCGACATTTCGGATGTGGGTCCACGTGAGACCTCCATTGAATCATGAACGAAAAATGTCTATATGACATCAATGCTATTAAGTAGACGTTAACTGCTTATATTGGCCTCCAATATATTCTTTGTGGTATCAATTTTGTCTCTTGCGGGTTAGACCGGGGATTCCAAATGATATCAATTGAACTCTCGAAAAGTTGGAACAAATTATTTACAAAAAATATTATTTAGGCAAATTAGATGTAATTGGTGAAGAAATCATAGTAAGGTTTTAAATTATGTGTGCCCGTACAGTTACATGTGATGATAATATGATATCCAACCGAACTAATATCAAGTACTAAGAAAAATTTTATATTCAATCAAATGTTTGATAATCCACTAAAAAATTTCAAGTGTAAATCTTGAATTTTTATGATCGAATGATTAGAAAAAAATCTAAGGGAAATCAACATTGAGAAACTTTGTACTCTTCCAATGTGCTTGACATTTAGCCATTGAAATCTTTTGGTGTGTGAAATTAACAAACTATCTCCTGTTTTCTTTCACATGAAAGAATGACTAATCTTACAAAATAAAATTATGAAAGGGAGACCAAGCAATGAATCGAGAGGATGAGTTTGTGGAGCAAATATTGCGTAAACAAAAGTATGTTTGAGATTTGAGCCTAAACCAATGATTTTGTGATAAACTCTTTGGGACAATGACATTACAAGTACCTGAATTATTAGCCATTTCACAATTAGACCCCTAAATTTTTCTCGTTCAATCAATTATCTGAATTTTTCATAGGGATCAATGTGAGGCCTTCGTTAATATTGCAAACGAAAAATGTTCACATGACGCCATCACTGTTAAACAATTGTTAAATGTCCATATAGGTGTCCAATATGCCACGTTAGTAAAGACATTCGATGCTAAGATTATCTAAGTTAATATAAACTTTCTCTCCACATCACCCAATCCATAGGGTAAGCAAACCGTGTCAATGAAATCATTATGATGTGGTAATTTTTTAAAAAATGCCACGAATTGAGACAAATTTGAAAAAAGAAAAAATAACAGAGATTAATCCAAACATAACGCATGCAAGTTCTACTAGTAATGGAAAAAAGAGACGTTCTCATGGGGATCCATGAGGAGGGATGTGAAAAGCGAAGCAACAAACTTCAACTTGTGTCCTGCAAAAGTCTTGGCCTTCCTGTAATTTAATGGAGTTTCTTTGCCATTGCCTCTTTTTGTCTTTTTGCTTCGCTTGCCAGACAAAAAAATTGGAGAAATTCTTTGAATATTACCACACAAGCGTGGACAAACGGTATTTATTCCGCTAACCACTAATGTGCTTGTGAAAAGCACCCAAAATTAAATGGATGACAGAGTGCTATAGCCTTGTCCTAAGAAAGCATCATTACAACTTCAGTATTTCGATAAATGTATATGACTTTACAAAAAATTATCCAAAAAATCCATAAATCTATTACATGATGACCAATTTAATTCTAAATTCTGATATGCTGTCACATCAACTAAGATATATTAGATGCTAATATTGTCTAACTCAACACACTTCCTCTCTACTCATCACTTAATCTGTAAGATAAGGAGCCACGTCAGATATTATGGTTAACTTTTGCTGGGCAAGTGAGTCTCATTAGCATGACAAGTTATTTAGCCAATGCCTTAAATTGAGCCAAATTTGAAAAATTGAGGTTCGTGTTTGAAAGAAAAAAAGTTGAGGCATTCAATTGTAAATTGAACAAGAGCTTAGGTACTTATGACGTCATTATTCTTAACTCTTAAAACGGCTTGGCAGTGGCCGAGGGACGGTGGTGCGCTCTCTTGCCCCATTCTGGTTTTTATTTTATTTTTTCCTTCTTTAACTTTTTGCCCTTTCTTCTTTTTCTTTTTATCTTTGCTTTTTTTTTAATTATTTTATTGAACCTGAATTTCAAAAAGAACCATGGAAAGCTAGAAATAATTCTAATAGACAAGTACAGGAGAAATTACTAAATGAAAAATCACAGTAAGATTAAGCATGAAAAGAGTTGGATGAAAATTTTGGTGGGTCGATTTTTAAGCATGGCATGTAATGCGTGGGGAATTGTACTGGTAATGGAAAAACATAGGCTTTCACATGGGGATGAAGGAGTAGGGATGCGAGAGGTGAACCAACAAAGCCAATTTGCGTCCTGTCCTGCAAAGTCTTTGTCCTTTTCATTTGCTCTCTTTTGCTTCTGCTTCACTTTCTAGACAAAAAGTACTTGATATCCAGTAAAGTCTTGGTCTTCCCAAGTGTATGGTTTATCAACATGAACAAAGCACTTGTAGACAGAAAGCATCCTTAAAAGTCATGGTCTTTATTTACGCTCTTTGGTAGGTGAAAATCTTGGTCTTCCGGGACTTTAAAGTTGTCTCTCTCCATTAGCTCATTATCACTTTGCTTCAACATGACCCTTGATTGACTGTACATTGACTGATTCACCTATGACCATTGAAAGATCTTTTTGGGTTACTTCTTAGCTTCCTTCTTATACTAATTTACAGTATTGTTAATTTTAAACGAGACATGTAACATGTGAAAAGTCTACTCTAAATGGAAAAAGAGACATTAACCTAGGGAGGAATGAAGGATGCAAAAAGTGAAGCAGTGAAGCCAATTTGCGCTTGGAAAGTCTTGATCTTTCCTGAGATTGATTAAATTTTCTTCTCCATTAGCTCTTTTTCACTTTTGCTTCACTTTCTATACCCCCCAAAAAAAAGTACCTGACATATAGTAAAGTCCTGGTCTTCTTGATGAAAAGTACTTTATGAGTATACCACCGCGGCAAACAATTTGAGTTTTGACCAAAGAGACCATGTTTTGATGCACGTTGTGTCCTTGAGTTAGATAAATAAACTCTTCTCCTTTTTTTTTCCAAATCAATACTTTTGGCTGTCGTTTGAAAGAGAGGGCCTTTTCTTGTGGCCATCCAAAACAGGCGATGAGAGGTGATATTTCTTCACATGACCAACTTAGAAGGCACGCATATCTTCATAAAAAATTTATAACTTACGAATGTTTTGTTGGTTTATTTTTTATTTTATTTTTATAAGTATTGGCTGTTATGTGGCAGCTATAGTGCTAAAAATTTGCAACAAAATGAGCAATAATGATCTACTAAAGGGTGCTGAAGTAGTTGCTTTTTTATAAGCACAGGCTGTTATGTGGCAGCTATAGTGCTAAAAATTTGCAACAAAATGAGCAATAATGATCTACTAAAGGGTGCTGAAGTAGTTGCTTTTTTATAAGCATAGGCTGTTATGTGGCAGCTATAGTGCTAAAAATTTGCAACAAAATGAGCAATAATGATCTACTAAAAGGGTGCTGAAGTAGTTGCTTTTTTTTTTTTTTTATAAGTATAGGCTGTTATGTGGCAGCTATACTACTAAAAATTTGCAACAAAATGAGCAATAATGATCTAATAAAGGGTGCTGAAGTAGTTGCTAATGACCGTGAATCGCTTAATAGGAGAATTGTGGTCCTTTAAATTGAAAAAGCTAGCCCAAAAGCAACTTGCTTGATAGATTAGTTAGTGATTTTTGAATTGCGTACTATTTCTGGAGTAAAATTAAGCAACTTGCTTCATGGATTTGTTGGTGTACTTGACTCTTCCCAAAGCACGTGTTTTGGTTCCCCTTATCGAATAGTCAAAGTTAGTTGTCTTTAATGACTTGCAAATGTATACTAGAAAGTAAGATGCCAATGCTAGGTGGATCGTCAACATTTATTTCAGTCGGTGCAAGTTGCACAAAGATATTTATTGGTCAGTCGTATTAATTGTGGTTAGCTTCATTCGGCGCTAGGCAAAAAAAAAAAAGGTTAGGCATCACCAATTAACAATGTACAATGTACTAGATATATTCTAGGCATCACACTTATGAACAAGAAAATCATGCAAAGGACCACGATTCTCCTATCAAGCGATTCTCAATCATCAACTACTACGTCAGCACCCTTTAGTAGATCATCGTTGCCCGTCTTGCTGCGAATCTTTAGCACTGTGAGTACCACATAAAAGCCCGCATTGATTGCATATTTATAAATAACACATCAAATGAAGACATTGAAATTATAAGGTTGCAGAGAATGTATGGATTAAGAAAAAAAATGCCTTGATCTTCATCTTTGTTTAATGTTTTTGGTAGGTGAATGTCTCTGTCTTCTGAAACTAATTAGTTTTTTTTTTTCTCTCCATTAGCTTACTTCTGCTTTACATAAGAGAGAACTAAGCAAAAAGATATGAAAAATTCAATAAGTTGCGGACAATTTCAACTGTTGCTCATGAGTTCCTAAATTGAGAGATACAACTTTAAAAAATATGTACACACTAATTATAAGCCGAGCTTAGCATGGGTACTTTAAAATTTTCTACACACACATATACATACATACTTGGTCAGTCCTCCTTGATGAGCCCTATCAATTATTTACTTTCCCCTTCCTAAAAGTTATTAATTTAAAAAAACAGTTGATTTAATCTAAAATCTATTTAGATATAAACCAATCAATGAGCTCAATTAATTATGAAATATGAAATTATATTAGATTACTGATGTTCATACACATGCTACGCACAGACGAAGACATTGTGCACATATTTTCAGATTATGTGTAATTAAAAATTAGGAGTTAGAATAAAATGAACTGTTTCTGTGGTTGATTATTTCCAAATATTACTTGAACCTTAGAACTTGACATACTCGAACCAAATATAATTTACCCGCAATAAAGTAAAATCGTCAAATGCACTAATCAAATTTGGTTCGTAGAGGCCCCAACTGCAACCAATGTCGATTTTATTTGACTATCATAACTTAAAAAATAAAAATAAAAATACACGACTTACCAAAAAGCCAGTGAAAAGCACCAAAATTAAATGGATGACATAGCTATAGCCTCGTTCCGAGAAGGCATCAATACTTTTGACATGTGTATATAACTTTACAACTACCATTTAGAATCGCCTAATAGTAATATATGACAAAGAAAATCAGAGAATGTTTTTTGGCTTAAAAAAGACATACAATCTAATTGTGCCTTATCTCAAGCATTTGGGATCTAGCTGAATAAGAAAAGAAAAAAGACATTCAAGAGGAGGCGCTTATTAAATTTTACATGCGAGGGATTGAAACTAAAACCCCATAAAAGGAACTCCATCAATTTCATTCTATATCCATGGCTTCCAATAATATTCAAATTGATTGAAATTTGATTGAAATAAAACTAGATAATGAGGTCCATGAAATTTCTTACCTATGCGCTGGCAATCAATTGCCTAAAGTTCTTTTTCCCCCATTCAACCAATTACCTCGTCATTTATTAATGTGGATCAATGTTAGACCTCCGCTGAAATCACAAATGAAAAATATCGATATTGACACCAACGTTATTAAATAGTCATTAATTATTTATATCGGTATCCGATATGTTTCTTGTGGTATCAATTTTGTCTCTTGCTGGTCAGGAACGGCGTTCCAGACAATATTGATCCGTCTTCAAAGAGTTGGAACAAATTATCTACAAAAAATGTTATTTAGGCAATTTCGTTGTTAATGGTTAAGAAATCCTAGTAAAGTTTTATATTATGTGTGCCCATACAGTTAAATCTGATGAAAATATTATGAATATAATTTACAACAGAAATAAAATGGACAGATAAAAAGTCTATCATCAATCGAATGTTTGATAATCCACTAAAATATTTCAAGGGTAAAGCTTGAATTTTTATGATTGAATGATTCCAAGAAGAAAATCTAAACGAAATTGACATTGAGAAACTTTGTAGTCTCCCAATGTATTTGACATTTGGCCTTTGAAATCTTTTGGCGTGTGAAATTAACAAAATATCTCCTGTTGTCTTTTTTACATGAGAGAAATAATCTTACAAAAGAAAATTATTAAAAAGGAACCGAGCAATGAATCAAGAGGATATGTTTTTAGAACGACTATCGCGTAAACAAAAGTATGTGTGAGATTTGAACCTCCCTACACTAATGATCAAATGATGAACTCTTTTGAGACAATGACTTCATGAGTATTTGAACTATTATCCCTCTTGTAATAAAGTACTTGAACTATTGTTCAATCAATTACTTCAATTTTTCAAATGTGGGTCAATGTGATATCTTTATTAACATTATAGATGGAAAAGATTGACATAATGACTAGCATTGTTAAATAGCCATTAAATGTCTATATTGGCATCCGATATGATGCATTGAGATGACGTCATTTTAGCATAAACAATCGATGATAAGATTGTCTAAGCCAACGCAAGCTTTCTCTCCTCTCACCCAACTTGCAAGTTAAGCGAAGCATATCACAAAATCGTTACGACATACCAATTTATTTGACGGCCACCTCAAATTGAACAGAATTTGAAGGGAAAAAAGAGATTAATCCTGATATAACGCATGGAAGTATTACTAGTGATGATGACCAACTCATTCATATGGCTAAAGTCTTGGTCTTCCCGGAATCTATTGAAGTTTCTGTCCTGTTAGCTCTTTTCCCATTTTGCTTCGCTTTCCAAACGAAAAAGCATACAGTATCCAGTAAAGTCTGATGATGTTCTTTGAAAATTGCGAAACAAGCACTTGCAGACAAAAAGTACTTCATTTTCGTTCCTTCAGCCACTACTGTGCATGTGAAAAGCACCCAAAATTGAAAGGATGACAAAGTGCTCTAGTCTTGTCCCAAGAAAACATCATTATTATTTCAATACTTTTGACATATGTATGTAGCTTTACAAGAAAATTGCAGTCCTAAAGTTATTATATAGTAACTAATTCAATCATAAAATTTTCAATTTAAACAATTTATTCCTAAAATTTTTTGATGATTTGCTAATATAATCCTTTTTTATCAGAATATGCTAAATTGGCAGTCATGTCACGTAAGGTAATCAGCACTCACATTAGCAATTTTCAGTCAAAATTGCCCGAAATAATTATATTGGCAAATCGTCAAAGATTGAGGACTAAATTGGTCAAATTAAAAAGTTTATGATTGAATTGACCATCATACTATAGGTTAAAATATATTTTGGATAATTATCCCATGTATTTACAACTATCATGAATGATCCCCTTGTAATAATACGTGATGAAGCAAATCAACGAATATTTATTGGCTGACAAAAAAATATACAAACTATTATCTACCAAAAAATACTATCAAACAAATTAGTGGTAAATGGTAGATCAGAGAGACATATAACGAACATATAAATATGCCAATGTTTTCACATGAATAAAAGAACTCACAGTAAAGTTTTAAATTATCTATGCCCGTACACTTCCAATTACATGTACATAGGAAAATCTATATCTTCAATAAAATGTTTGGTAATCCACTAGAATATTTCGAGTGGAAGAAAAGAAGATTTTTAGCCTTAAATATATACCCAATCTCCAATTACATGTATGTGTGTCCGAAACTCCCTAAGCATATCCTTTAGCTGATTTGGAGATCAAAGGGAAAGCAATGGAATTGGCCAAAAAAGGGCAAGAACAATACTTTATTTTTAGAATTTCTATGATCAAAATTATTTGAGAAGAAAATCTAAAAAAATAAATATCGAGAACTTTATAGTCTCCAAGTGCGCTTGACT
Organism: Eucalyptus rudis; assembly: GCA_019915205.1. Lineage (NCBI taxonomy): Eukaryota > Viridiplantae > Streptophyta > Magnoliopsida > Myrtales > Myrtaceae > Eucalyptus > Eucalyptus rudis. Next base: position 2,671,127 of record JAHMTN010000183.1, read on the forward strand.
TTTAGCCACTGAAATCTTTTTGCAATGGCGTGAAATTAACAAAATCTTTCCTATTCTCTTTTACATGAAAGAATGACAAATTTTAATAAAGAAATTATTGAAGTGACGCAAAGCAGTTAATTAAGAGGATACGTTTATAGGATAAAAATCACGTAAACAAAAGTATGTTTAAGATTTGAATCTAGACTAATAATCTCATGATGAATTCTTGAATATTGGCACACAAGAATCCGAACTGTTACTCTTTTTGGTAATCAAGTGCCTAAAGTTTTTCTTGTTTAATGGGTTAGGGCCTTCGTTAAAACCGTGGATTGAAATGTTGATATGACAATAACTCTGTTAAATAGCCTTTAAATGTCCATATTGGTATCTGATATGATATTTTGAGATGTTGCACGTTAGCAAAGACATATTGGATGCTAAGATAATTTAAATCAACACACACACCCACCCACCCCCTATCTCTTCGTCACCCAATCCGTAGGTTAAACGAGCATGTTAATTATTATGCTTAATTTTTGTTAAGCGAGCAAGTCATGTCAATAAAATCACATAACATGACAATTTATTTAACGGATGCCTTAAACTGAGCCAAAATTGAAAAATTGTGGTGCTTCATTGAAAAAAAAAGTTTACTATATAAATAGAAGTTTTGGGGATGAGCAAGTCCTTAAAAGAGAGCAAGGGCATGCCCTATAAGTCTCTTGGGTATCCCTACCTCTGAGGGGGAGAAAAGCTTACGAAGGGGAATTAGGGGAGGCAAGGTTCGGTGATGGCCCAACGTTAAATAAGGAATTTGACCGTGGAGCCCGCCCTTGTTGGAGGGGCAGGCCGCAGTAAAACCTGGACCGGGACTGGGTTCCCCTGAGCTGATGGAGGCCAACAACAGTACTAACCTAGGCCAATGAAAAAGTGTAGGAATTTACGGTACCACGCCCTAACTCCTAAACTACTTTAAGAAAAACATCTCAAGACAAATCTTGTTGACTATAAGGTGGCGACATTGGAAATGTCACCCAGCGGTTGTTCTTACGGCAACAGCACGGCAAAGGCCGTGGGACAGTGGTGCTCCCTCCTTGTGACGTCTTGAATTTTCAGATTTTGTTTTTGATTAAATAAATCAGGCCTTTATCGACGCGCCGATAGTTCTATTCCTTGAGTTGGTCACTCACGGGATAACGAGACTATCCGGGAAAGCAATTAAGAAATCTAAATGCAATGGACTTGAGAATTCAACTAGGAATCGACTGCTCGACCGTGTTGGTCTACAAGGGTCATTACAGCACTATCTGAAATCGATCAGAGATTGGAGATAGGTCGATTCGACTGAAATATGTGATCAAAGTGTGGGTGATTCCACTTGATTTCAAAATACTCATCGATCGGTACTAGACTGATTTTTCTATCATTTTGATACTCGGTGCTCGTAATTGAAATCTCGAGATTTTCACGACAATCGAGAGTCGCCAATATGTTGGAAATGTACATCAAGACTCGAGATAAATTGATCGTGTCAATTGCATAAAAAATTCTTAAAAGTTACCCAGTAGACTAGGTTACGCTAAAAGCACACCAAAGTGAAATTAACCGTAAGTTTGAACCTGATTTTAGAAATTAAAAGTTCTGTGGTGTCACAAGCTATTTTAGGAACGTTGACTCATTCTCTGAAGAATTTTCATAGATCCTGAGATTTTTGCAGAAAAATATTTCAAACATTACGGAAATTTGATCGGGCTAATTTGAAGGAAGATTTTGACTTATATACCGAGCTATTTGATGAGGGACACTTGTAGAAATTCTACGGGCTTTTTCTTCATCCAAATTGGATGTTGAATTGGAGAAATTCGAGAAGGATGAGCCCGAAGTTGAGGAAATTCGGAGCTTTGCAATGGGACTTCAATTTTTGGCTTCAATTTGGACTATTTTGATGGAAATTGGACTAGAAGGTATTAAGGGACATGGGATAAGGTTGAAGGATAAAGGGGGGGGGGGGGGACAAAGCATTAAATTGAAAGGATAAATTCTTGACTTTGGCCCCAATCAGTGACTTCCCTTGCACGTTTATCAGTCGCCTCTCCCTTCTTCGTTGTTTCCCTCTCTCTTGATCATGGCCCGCCCTTCTCTTTGACTCGAGCGACTCATCCCCACATTTCCTCTCTGGTTTTGCTTTCATTTCTCCCTCTGCCTCACGCCTCCACCGAAGCCTTCATTTCCCTACTCCACTCACGCTCACCCACTTCCACCCACCATTTCCCCTTTGTTTGCCACACGTCTTCATTCGAGCAGCCCATTTCCCTCACCGAAGAAATCCCCACCGAGCGAAGTCTTCATCCAGCTACTTCCTCGTCCGCTTCTCCGCCACCTCACACACCTGCAGTAGTCCACGATTCCATTGGTTTTTGTTCCCAGCAGCAAACCGAGGTAGCTGCGTTGCCTCACCTCCCCGAATCACCATCTCTCTTCCCTTCGCATGCTCGGTCATTTCCCCCATCGAAGACTGCAGCTACTCCACCATCCTTCGCATGTCTTCATCGAGCAAGCTGCAGCCCATCTTCACGTTTCAACTTAGCCCATTTTCACGTGGGCCCATTTTCAGCAGCAAGCCCATGCCCATTTGAAGCCCAGCCTAGCAGAATCCGGCCCATCTTCAGCTGCAGCAACCAACCCAGCTCAGCCTAGCGAAAATCTTTAGTCTAGTCCAGCTTTGAAGCCTGTGAAGACAGGCCCACTTTGAAGCCCAACTTGGGCTAAGATTTGTTGGGCCCGTTTTAGGCCTGGCCCGAGTGCTCGTTGACGCCGCCGAAAATTCGGATTTCGGTCGCCGTCGCGGTGAACTGATTTTCCCAATTAACTGGCGAGTTTATTTAATAAACTATTCTTAGTAGGCTAATGACGTCTAAGGGGTGTTTAGATGTATTTAATTAGGAATTAGGTGGTTAGTTAGATTAATTTAGTGATTTAATTATGCATGTTAGGTGGTTAGATTAGATTAAGTGAGGCTTAGATAAATCGTGTTATTTATCTAGAAGGGTTCGGGAATTTTCCAAGTCTGTATTGGTATATAATTTAGCGATTTTGGCCTAGGACGACATTTTAGTATTTAAATTGATTTATTTAATTAATTTTAGGAATTATTTAATTATTAATTTTTTTCTGAAAATTAGTCCAGGATAGCTGGTAATCGAAATTTCATGCTGATTGCAATGGTGTGTTCAATTTCTGCAATTGGATGTTAATTTGTGCAAATTGAGTGCTGATTGGAATTTTGAGTATTTAATTCCAAAATATGTGAAATTTGATATTTATTCAGAAAATCCCGGTTGTCGGATTCTAACACCGAAAATGGTTTTATACACTATATAAAACAGTGGGATTTTAAATTAGAGATTATGAATTTTTTGGGTTCAATCTAATTGTGTACTCACACACGACTATTTTACCGTGTATTTCTAATACAAAGAAAATAGGTCAAGTTCACTATTTTAATTGAGACATTTGAGTGCAATGCACAATGTCCTGAGCCGAGATTGATTGGTCATGTGTTGGTTAAGAGAGACCGTCCTGAGGTGTTAAGTCGGACGTTACCCATTTATTGGGACTTGGGTTGCAATAGATTCTGGACCTACGTCCCTTCGGGGAAGCCATCTAATTAAGAGATGTCGCCATGCTCAAAGGAGGTGTGACGACACCTAGCAATGCCAAAAGGCCACCAATTTTGGAGTTAGCCGTACCCTTAAGGGGTGTAATTAACAATTGGAACACATGATTGTTGAGTTTGATGCACCCAATTAGGAGACCAAAATTGTGTGGCCTGGAATAGATTCCTTGTGATTAATTGAATTGATGAGGTGTTCCGCTTGTTATGTGCATTGATTATATGCATTGCGATATGAATTGTGCTGACCTATAGGAAGGAATTAAGGCGTGGTAAGTTCCCTATTCTAATTGTGTGGTTGTGTGACTAAAGCACCCTGAAGCGTATTTTCTTCCTAATTAGGGTTTAGTGGATGGATTTGCTGAGACATTGTCTCACTGGTTATTGAATAACTATTTTCAGATTCTTAGAAGGTGGTCATGGAAGACCAAGGTCTCGAAGTCTGAGGAGGAGAAGTATGGAGGATCGGTGGATATGTCCTGAATCATAGGACAACTTCTTGTGAGAGTCGACCTTTTTGTAGGCTTTCAACTAAACTCGTTTTGTGCCTGAATCTCGTTGTTTATAAAAGTGTGCTTTTATGAATTGATATCCTACTTTTCTATCTCGAGATGATTATTGTCAAGAGATTTCTTTTCGCTTCCGCATGTGCTTAAAAATCAGTGGGTCGGCGACTCGTCTTGGAAAGTCGTAAAATTTTATTGACCAGAGAGGGATGGGCTCATGCTCGGGGTTCAGGGCGCGACACTCCTACCTTGTCCCTGCATTTTTTTTTATAGTTTTTTTCTCCTTTTTTTTTATAGTTTTTTGCTTCTTCTTTTTTTTTTTCATTTTCGTTTTTCTCTTTACTTTTTTTCTTTCATTTAAATTAAACTCGAAAAGATACATGAAAGTCTAGACATAATTTTAGATGAATGAATGAAAAATCACAATATGAATGAACTGGAAAAGAGTTGGATGAAAACTATTGCAATTTTGAGCAAGGCATGTAAAGCAAGGAATTTCTACTAGTAAAGATGAAAGAAATATTTACATCGGGATTACATCTTGTAAAGTCTTGATTTTCTTGGAATCTATTAAAGCGTCTTTCCCATCAACTCTTTTTCGCTTTGCTTTACTCTCTAGACAAAGAAGGCGCATGATATCCAGTAAAATTACAAGACAAACATTTCACTTTGATTTCTCTAACCTTTGATGTGCATCTTTGAAAGCATTGGTCTTCATGGATTTCGCAATTTTCTCTCTCCATTAGCTCACTATCACTTTACTTACCCATAACCCTTGTTGTTCTCTACAGACTGTAGTGATTGATTCACAATGGTCTTTGGAGAGATCTTTTTGGGCTCCTTCTTTCAGGTCCTACTTGACAAGTTAGCTTCCATGGGATTGGACTATGCACAACAGGAACAAAATAGCGCCACCCTACTCCATGAGTGTGAGGGGATGTTAGAAACAATCAATGCAATGCTTGATGATGCAGAGGACAAGCAAGTCGACGGTGACCATCTAGTGAAGTCGTGGCTGGACGATGTTAGGGACTTGGCCTATGACATGGAAGACTTACTCGATGAGTTCGAGATTGAAGTTGCTCAAACCAAGTTGGAGGCAGAATCTAGCACAAGTAGAGGTCAGGTGAAAAGGAAGCTCTCTTTCTTTAGGCAACCGCGCTCGCTTGCATCTGAAACCAAGCTACAAGAGATCAAATGTAGGATTGAAGATATTGTCAAGAGGAAGGGTCTCTTAAGTTTGAGAGAGAATGTAATGGATAGATCCCAATATACCAATAAAAGGCTCCCTAGCACTTCTTTGCCGGAGCCTCAGTTTTTTGGTAGGGACAAGGAGAAAGCAGAGATACTCGCAGTATTAACCAGTGAAGCCAAAAATGCCGATAGCACGTTAAGCATAATCTCCATAGTTGGGATGGGCGGTGTTGGAAAGACAGCCTTGGCTCAACAGTTGTATAATGATGCCAAAGTGAGTAGCTATTTCGAGAGGAAAGCATGGGTATGTGTTTCAGATGATTTTGATGTTCTCAACATAACAAAGACTATTTTGCAGTCAGTCACTGGAGAGCCCTGCAAGAACAACAATCTTAACGAGCTTCAAGTAAAGTTGAAGGACTATCTATCTGGAAAGAAGCTTTTTGTGGTTTTAGATGATGTATGGAATGAGAAGTACCTCGAATGGACTACCCTCCTAAAGCCATTTGAAGCAGGGGCTAAGGGAAGCAAGATCATTGTCACGACTCGCAACCTTCCTGTTGTTTCCATAGGAGCTTTGTCATATCCTTTGAAGGTGTTGTCCCCTAATGACCTTACTCGCTTATTAGCCTATCATGCTCTGGGAACAAGACATATTGAGAGGCACCCAAATCTTGAAACAATAGGTAAGGAAATAGCTGAGAAATGTAGAGGTTTACCTTTGGCAGCTAAGGTATTGGGTGGTCTCCTACGTAATAAAGTGAATCCCAAAGAATGGGAAGCTATCTTAAATAACAAAACATGGGATATAGCGACAACAAAAAATAATGAGGTTCTTCCAGCTTTGAAATTAAGTTATTATCATCTTCCTTCTTGTTTGAAGAGATGTTTTGCGTATTGTGTTGTATTTCCAAAGGACTACGAATTTGAGAGGGACGAGCTGGCACTCTTATGGATAGCAGAGGGCTTTTTAGATGAACAAAAAGAAAAAGAGAGTATCTTGACATTAGGATGCAATTACTTCAATGAGTTAGTATCTAGATCCTTTTTTCAGCAATCCAATGTTAACACATCGAAGTTTTTAATGCACGATCTTTTGAATGACCTAGCAAAGTCAATTATGGGTTGGACGTGCTTCACCTCTGGGGAGTCTTGGGTAGTGAGTAATAAAGATGATGCCTTTTTTAAAAAGAAAGCTCGTTATGCATCATTTGTCTCGGAGTTTGTTACATCAAAAAGCTTGGAAGGATATGCTGGAATGAAAGTACTAAGAAGTTTCATGGTCCAGATTGTTCAATTTAATTATTACAAAAGAGAAATTTCTATTTCCGAAAAGGTGCTGCACGACTTGCTAACAAACTTGAAGTACTTGCGGGTGTTATCATTATGTCATTGTGACATCATAGAGGTACCGAATTGTGTCAGTAATTTAAAACATCTGCGATATCTCAATGTCTCATACTCCAATATCGAAAGGCTACCTAAGTCAATTGGCACCTTACGCAAATTACAAGTTTTGATCTTAAGAGGTTGTCAAAACCTTTTTATGTTGCCTCCAGATATAACAAGTCTACTCAACTTACAGTTTCTTGACATTAGAGATACGCGGAGTCTAGAAGAGATGCCACTGGGTATCGGTAAGTTGAAGAATCTTATTATCTTGTCCAAGTTTGTGGTAGGATCAAAGAAAAGGTCACAATTAAAGGAGATCAAGAACTTGCCACATCTTCAAGGAGAGTTACTCTTATCAAAATTGCAAAAGGTGGAAGAATTTAGAGATGCAATTGGTGCAATCAAAAAGCAGAGCCTTAGCAACTTAATCTTGCTTTGGGATAAAGATTTTGGAAATCATCGAAACTATGAGCGTGAAGCACAAGTGCTTCACTCTCTACGACCTCACATTGATCTTGAAAATCTCACTATCTTGTACTATTGTGGTGGAATATTCCCGTCATGGTTAGGTGATCCATCCTACTCTAACATAGTGTCTTTGTGCTTGCACGGCTGTCCTAAAGTTACATCATTGCCGTCACTTGGACAGCTCCCTTCACTAAGAGAATTATCTCTTGAAGATCTAAGTGCAGTAAGCACGACAGGCTTTGAATTTTACGGAACTAGAAGGCCTTTTCCATCCTTAACAACTTTGAAGTTTGAAGAGATGTCGGCATGGAAAACTTGGTCTCTTTATGTTGGTGGCCTAGAAGAAGTACCATTCTCTTGTCTTCAGCATCTTGTTGTTCGAAGATGTCCAAAGTTGATGAGGACATTGCCTCGTCGATTAGGTCATCTCATAAAACTAGAAATTCATTCATGCTTGCATTTGACTAACTCAACTGATGTGGTTCGTCTTCCATCTCTCTGTGAGTTACACATTAGGGATTGTAATAAGGAGATCTTAAAGTGGTTGAATGACCTAACTTCTTTAACCATTCTCAAAATTGAGGATCTTGCAGAGCTTGTTTGCTTTGATAATGGATTTATGAGCTACTTGGTTAAGCTAAAAGAGCTTCATATAAAAAGATGTGACAAGCTAACATACCTATGGCCAGATGGAGAGATTGAGCTGCCGTGCAACATTGAAAGGATGGCATTAGCTTGTTGCTGGAGTTTAGAAAGGCTTCCGAGGAAGATGCACGCACTTAAACATTTGAGCATTCATTATTGTCCAAAAATCACGGGGCTAATCATTCCTCCGGATGACTCAAGCAGCAATAACATGTTGTCACCACTTGAATATCTACATTTTAGTTGTTGTGATTCTTGGATATTCTCTCCATTTGCCAAGGATGGACTTGCTACTCTGAAGACACTTATTATTTCGAATTGTAAAGGAGTGGAGTCGCTAGAAGAGATGAGCGTAGTGGAAATGCTAGAATCTTTGACTATTATTCATTGTGACAATTTAGGAAGCCTATCACAGGACCTTCACACACTTGCCCATCTCACTCGTTTGAGTATAATTGATTGTTGGGCACTGGAGATAGAGGACTTCCCTCCCCTTCCCCCCACTTTGTCGAGTCTCTCACTTAGTGAGTGTTTAAAAATAAAATCTATTGCCAACTGTAATATTGCCAATTGTAACAATCTCACTTCCTTGGAAATAGAAGAATTAGGGATAGAGGAGTTCCCTCCCCTACCCATCACCTTATCAGATCTTAAACTTCATTACTGTCCGAAGATAAAGTCTCTACCAAATGAGTGGCACCGTCTAACGTCCCTCCAGTATCTAGAAATTAGGTGTTGCAAAGATATCAAATGCTTCCCTGAAGGAGGTTTGCCTCCCAATCTGCGGTCGTTTTATATTTGGGCGTGCACTAAGATGGAGCAGCCAGTGAGAGAATGGGGCTTACCCTTGCTCACATCCCTCGAGAGACTGACAATGACCGGATGCAGCATGGGAGGGGAGGGAGACAAGGAGCTATTTCCTTGGGTGGAGGACGAGGAGGCAAATGCCTGGGGTCTTCTCTTTCCTCCCTCTCTAACCCATCTTTACATTGACGATATGAGGAAGGTGGAAAGACTATCAAACGGTCTTCGCCATCATCTCTCCTCTCTTCAAGAGTTGTGGATTTGCGATTGCCCGATGTTGAGGGACTTGCCAGAGGATGGCTTCCCTCCCTCCGTCCATGAATTGCGTATAGAAGGATCCAGCATTCTGGAAGATCGATGCTCAAAACACACCGGCGACTATTGGCCCCTCATTCAAGACATCCCTGGCATCTACATTCATCACCATCGGATCCAATGAATTGATTCGTCCTGGCACGGTTAGGTTTTATAGGGTTCGGGTAAGTTTATGGTTTCAAAGGCATCAATTTCCCATTCTGCTCTCTCAGCTCAATGCTCGATACAAATCGATACTTTCCCATGAAGAAGCTCCGCATGAATTTCCAGAAATCCAAGAAATCCTCGACATCCACATCGATTGGGTTCTCAGATCCGATGAACTGAAATCGATCCACTTTCGCTGTCCTTTGCTAACTGCCGTGATTCAATCCCTTACATCTACAGTCAGATTTGTACGGATTCCGGTGAGTCCTTTCTTCTTGAATGCATCGATTTCGTGTCTCTGTTCTTCAGTTCGATGCTTGATACGAAGTAATTTCTTCCAATGCGCGTAGAAGTTTGCTTTTCGTGGAGTACGAATGAAATTCAAAGCTGAAAATTGATAATTAGCTGCTTGAATATCCAGCAAGAGCTTCGTTTAGTCTCCGATTGCACTGGCTTGCGAAAGTTGATGATGATGGTGATGATATTCTTGTATGCCACAGCTGCATCCATGTCCACTACTGCCTTGGGCCGGCTTTTCTCTTTAGCCACTGCAATGCTCTTTCAAACAATTCGGATCCAATGAAGTAAAATCGATCATGCCCAAGCCATGATGATAGATTTGTCTTCGTTGACTTCTTTTTGTTCCTCAGGTAATGCTTCCAGCTTCTTTCATATTTCACTTTCATTTGTTAACTGCCGGGATTCATTCTTTGATGAAATGTAAGTTTTCTTGGGTTCGGGTTACTTTTTGGTTTTCAAGGCATAAATTTTGATTCTGCTCCCTCAAATCGATGCGTAATACAAATTGATATTGGAACTTGAGCCCCTGGCTCACTTTTGAAAGCCAGAAAATGAAATTTATTGGATTATTAATTGACGGGAATTGCACTGCTGTCTTCTTTTCTCGATCAGCTCATCCCACATCGAGATTTGACATGTCTTACCCTCTGTGGCAGACTGTTTGCAGTTGTCGATGATATCACCTGCTTGTTCCAAGGACACAGAGAATGTAGCTCTTCTTAAGCAGCAATATGGATGGAACCAAACTGAAAATGAGGTCATGATTGTCATAGAAGCTTATAGAACTCTGAGGGATTGGAGGCCTTACCCTGCTGATCAAGTTGTGAGAGACATCAGCAGGAAGTTTGGTTTAGTGCTCTTCGACAACTCTTCTAAAACCCGCTTTTCAGGCCTATGTGAGTAATAATGATGTTAATTGGTTATGTTCTGGGATGTCGCTCTCAATTTCTCCCTCTGCCTGCAATCTATATCTAATCCTTTTTGTTCTCTGAATCATGCAGGATGTTGATGGAAGTGTTACTTTCTTCTGGGGAAGTGATTCTGGAGGCAATCTTGTTCTCTTGGATGATGCAGAAGTCATGAAGATGGGCTGTCGGAAATCTTTTGCACCATTCCCTAAAGGTAATTATTTTTTCGGATTGTTGATGCGGCTCCACTGGAGTTTGGTACATGCATTGCAATGTGAAAAGTAAGGATGGATGGTCTCTGCTGATATTAAGCAGAGTTCAGAGGAGAATGTTATGTTGTGGGGTAATATTATATTGGAAAACTTGGTTTTGAACCTAAATTTATAATTTATGGTTAAAATGGTGTTCTTTACATGTATGCATGTTTCGATTTGTGCATTTTCACCTATAATGTTGCTCTTCCAATGGTTTTCAAGTGCCAAATTGTTCACCTTTTAACATTGCCTTCTTTTCCAACTCAGGATGCTGCTTCACCAGCTCTGGAGGTTTGAGGAGTTATGAGCACCCATCAAATGAGGTGAAGCCCGCTCCTCAATTTGATGCTCGATATGAATTGATTTTCCTCATTCAGATTTTTCACATAAATTTTCGAAAACCAGTTGCTGAAGGTGAAAGATTGACATATGTAGAACGAACTGTTCACAAAGCTGCATCTTGCTATATTGATGACATATCTTGAACTCTTCTTGATGCCCAAAAACTCTGCTTATTTTTGCACTTGCGTGACCCGCCAAACAAATTGTGAATCAAAATGCACTATGCTTTTCAGTGTTTGTTGTATGTTCTCTTCCCAACATCTTTTTTCTTCTGCCCTTAAGCTCATTCACTGTGGTTGCTTTGCAGATGCCACTGTGATCTGTATTGGCAAAATCTCTTGGAAGGATCACTTGCGAATGCTGTTGAGGTGGGGCTAATGCTGTCACTGTTAAGTGTCACCTTTTGCAATTTAATAAAAGCAAAAAGAAGCATTTAATTTTATTTGGTGCATTGAGATGTTCTAAATTTTCTTCTAGTGAATACAATCTAAATAAGAATAATCTTTTCTAAAATCTAAAAACATGATTAGTTATGTGGATGATGTGATATGATTGTGAAGAAAAGGGATGCACTTCCTCTTTTTCTTTTTTCTTCAATGGTTTCCTTTATCATCGAGAACCTTCTTTTTGTTGATGATGATCCTTCATAGTATTAACCAGTCAATCTGGGATAAAATTCTGGGGCGCCTCATGGCTCCAACCTTTCAATGCCACACCAATTCATGAAAGCATTGATATTCCATAAATCACCTTCCACTTGGGTCTTGATCTCTGGTGGGTTAGGAACTATTACTAAAAGCTTGCAAGAAATTTTTAGCCAATTTACTTATGCTTGTTTGGTTGAGATTGAAATGATATGCTATCTGCTTCTGTGATTGTGTTGTCAGCAGTGACTTCTGGGGCAAATCTATTCAGTTCTTTAAAGTATCAGTCGTGTGCGTTTACTCTAATGTGGAATATTATTTTGTCTCACATTATGTTATTTTATCTGAAAATACCTTCTTACGTGGCATTTTTCATGTGGGGAGTTCCAGAACAAAAGTTTCGAGCTCACTTGTGTTTGTTTGGTGTCACTGGATATCTTGCACTTCGACGAATGCGAACCTTGTCTGATACATCTCCTCCCTCTCTGCTACTGTTGCATAATTTTTGTGTGAGATCGTGAAGCTCTTTTAGAGGTGAATTAATTTGTAATCTAAATTGCGGTTCACTGTGTACTTTCTCTGAGGCTTTTTGAATGTTATTGCATATATAACATGGTTCTTTGCCCATATAAATAGGTGGTCGGAAAAGCAGTGTTGCGTTTGCCAAGATAACTTTCAAGAAACCTCACATAGTTTTGTTTGCAAGCCATCCGATCATCTGGTAAGTTTTACTCATTTTTCTCCATTTTTGACTTCGATGACTTTTTCAATTAGCTTGTTATATTGTTCTTGCAGTATTTGAACTTATAGGAATCTGGTCTTTACATTGAAAATACAATGGAACCAATTAGTGATCACAACAGGGAGCCTATGCCATCTTACATCTAATCTATAATGGAACAGAACCAATCTAATTGTTCCAACTGGCAAAATATCGAGAATCGAACATGTATGCTAGCATGATCAGTGTTTTTTGTATTGCAGTAATCTGTAATACCAAGTAGTTCCAATATCCTATAGGCAGCATTGGGTTTTGCACATAATTAATGTGGAAATTTCTTTGTTTATAAATGTGGACTTTAAGTTCTACTTACCTTATATTAACTACTTACCTTACCAAAAAAAAAAAAAAAGTTCTACTTTAATGACCTATGACTACTAAAGTTTTATCTTTGTAAATTGCTAGTTTCTTGTCTAAGGATTGATGAGTATGACTGTGTTTTTTACTATCCCAAACTGCAGGATTTGGATGTGGTTGAGGCGCTCATTTGAGGGATGGTCTCGTTCCAAGGAAGGTGTCTGATGGTGAGATTGATTTTTTTGCCAGAATACTTCGATTTGACCAATGATGGATTGTCTTTACAGCTAATAGCCATCTTTTCACCTTGATTTGCAGGTTAGTCACGATGAGCATCCAATATCTGGAAGCATGGACAAGCTTTGGGTGGTTTCTCAAGGCAAGGTGGCGCCTTTCCGTGGGAATTTCCAGGATCTTAATAAGATACTTCAGTCCTTGTCAAATCAGGTGATTTTAGTTCTCGTCATCAGCCAAGAGTGGTTCAATGGGATCACATCACATTACCTTATAAAACATAAAATAAGGCTTTGTTACTTAGAGAAAGCAAACAAGGATGAAGAGAGGATTGCTGCTGATATACAGGATGTACTCACAGTAACAGCGGCCCTCGTTTGTTATTTTGATTGGGGCTTATGGAAGGATGATTCTTAAGTTTTTAACATTGAATATGCAGTATCACTTGCCAATAGGTTAAAAAGTTGTACTTTTGACTCTAAGTACAGAATTTCTTTTAGTGACTAGATTGTAGGAGCTACAAAATACAATGTGAATTTCTGTATGTGAATTGGTTAGCTAATATCCTTTTAACATTTTCAGGTCAATATTCAAAATAAGAAGCTCTCTCTCTTCCCATATTGGTTATTGTATAGATGGAAGGATAAATTGGAAGCGGAGGTTTGAATATGTGAATGAAACAGCTAAATTTGAATGAACTAGGTAGGCCGAAACCAGTTTAAAAACTGATTACCTGGTCAAAGAATAAAGTTTATCTTTCTTCTATTCAAATTCACACTCCATCTCTTGATAAAGGTAGCTTTAACCACTGAAAAAGAAAAAATAATCGTGATTTCATTGTTTAGAGAGGCAACGGTTAGATCAAACTGATTTTTGTTGGACTTTACTGTGATACCATGAAAGGTTCCATTTGTCAGCCTAAAGGAGATAGTGGAACTCGAGTCTCTGGTTCATTTTGAAAGCCAGAAAATGAAATTTATTGGATTGTTAATTGATGGAAATTGCTGTACTGTCTTCTCTTCTCAATCAGCTCATCCCACATTGAGATTTGACATGCCTTACCCTCTGTGACAGATTGTTTGCGGTTGTTGATGATATCTCCTGCTTGTTCCAAGTACACAGACAATGTTTCTCTTCTTAAGCAGCAATATGGATGGAATAAAACTGCTAATGAGGTCATTATTGTCGTAGAAGCTTATTGAACTCTGAGGGATCGGAGGCCTACCCCGCTGATCAAGTTGTGAGAGACATCAGCAGGAAGTTTGGTTTTGTGCTCTTCGACGGCTCTTCTAAAACCCCTTTCTGGCCTGTGTGAGTAACAATAATGTTCATTGGTTTCATTCTGGAATATCACTCTCAATATCTCCCTCCACCTGTGATCTATATCTAATCCTTTCTCTTCTCTGAATCATTCGGGATGTTATGGCAGTTTTCCTTCCTTCTGGGGAATTGATTCTGGAGGCAGTCTTGTTCGCTCAGATGGTGCAGAAGTGGTGAAGATGGGCTTTGGGAAGTCTTTCGCACCATTCCCTAAAGGTAATTATTTTTTCGGTTTGTTGATGCAGCTCCACTGGAATTTGGTCCATGCATTGCAATGTGAAAAGTAAGGATGGATGAGCTCTGCTGATATTAAGCAGAGTTCAGAGGAGAATGTTTTGTTGGGTAACAGCATTTTGGAAAAATTGGTTTCGAACATAAATTTATAATCTAAGGTTAAAATGGTGTTCTTTACCTGTATGCATGTATTGAAATGTACCTTTTCACCTACAATGTTGCTCTTCCAATGATTTTAGTGCCAAATCGTTCACCTGTCAATGTTGCCTTCTTTTCCAACTCAGGATGCTTCTTTACCAGCTCTAAATGTTTGAGGAGTTACGAGCATGCACCGAATGAGGCAAAGCCAGTTCCTAGGGTGAATAGCTCGGGCTGAGTGCAAAGCGCTACATTTGAAGTGGTGCAGAGACTAAGGAGTCCAGCATGCCTAGAGTTGGGACTACTGTGAACTTGTCCTTGCACTGCCGAGTCATATGCATTGTGGCCCTTTATTGGCCAGGCCATTAGCTACTGAATGGCCTTCTGTTGCTTATGACCCAGTCACCCTTTCTCATACATTGACAATTTTTTCAGCTCTAATGGTCTGTTATTGAGAGTTTGAGATGACATTGTTTTTATGCAGCTGTATATGTACTTATAAAACCAAGCCTTTTCAGAACCTGATCATGCTTTGTGCAGTAATATCTTTCTGGCATTTCATTTAGCCGTCATGCGAAGTCTATCCAATGTAATGTTTTCCGCATAGAATCTCTACTAGTAAATCAGACCAGGACGATATTGTCATATTCATTCCGTTGTCTGGCCCACATAGCTTTCCATCCTTCACCTTGAGCTTCTTGGCAAGCTTCCTTCCAATTTCAGATCCTTCTCGACAGATATATCAGCTTTCCGCATTACACGCTCAAGATACTCTTCGATCTTAGTCTTTGATTTTCTCTTCACATTATTCTTCACTTTGCTGGATTTCAGCGAACCAGAAACATCCTCCAATTAAGACTCAAGCTTAATTTTTCGAGTTAAACTAAGTTTTCTGGTGAATGTAGAATGTCACTGTCAGGACAAAAGCATTTCCTAGATCATCACTGACAATCTAGCGTTCCAACAGATATTATTGATGAATTTAGCTTAGGATATTCGTTATTAATCCAGCTACGTCACGAATACACGGGAAAAAAGACGTCCGGCGGATGTCACGTAACATAACGAAGGCTGGAATTGCTCTTGGATGATCAGAAGACAAAAACTAAAAACTATCGCACGAGCAGAAAACCGTGACAAGTTCGAGAGGAAGGCCGAGATGTAAAAACACCAATGGATTCACGGTGATGTTCCAGGAATATCGAGCTAAACTGAGCAACCGAAACCGAAATCGAAATCGAGATCATCCACTCAGCAGTATTTAGAGTCACTTAACATCGACATTCAAAGAGATATAGAGTTAACTTGAGAACAGAGACCAGAAAATCACGATGATCAACTTCGGAATCAAACGACGCACTGGAACATCGACGAGAAGACAAAAGCGAGGAGATGAACAGAGAGCAGTTGCCTCCGCTCTTGTTTTGCCCTGACTTACGTTCGTCGATCGCTTCGAGCAGGTCTTCGTCGTCCATCATGAAACTAAAAAGCATCTTCGACGATGATGGAGTGCGACGATCGGCCATGAAGTTCGGCGCGTCTGCGCAGGAGGATGAGACTTTCAAAAAAAATTCTGTGGATTTTGGAAACGATCGCAAATTGGAGGGAATCTATATATATATATGTAGAGGCGGGAAGTGGGGAAGAATGGCTATTGGCTTATTTTTCTTTTTCTTTTCTTTTTCTCTTTTTTTTTTTTAAAGAAAAAAGAGGTTCGATTGAGTTTTGTTATTATAAATTGAGCTTTAATGGATCTGATAAATTCTTAAAATCTTTTTAAATCCATTCTTAAAGAGGGTGAGAGAAAATTGGGTATGACCTTTTAAATTTTGCACTAAATAATTTAGTTCGCCTTCGTCTTGCTTGGTTTATAATTTTCTCAAATTGGACCAAATAAAGTTCTTCTTAGAAAGGGGAAATAATCGATCAACAGTGTGGTCAATTATTGGTTTAACTGCATTGTGCTCAAACTCCGCACTTATCCCTCATAAAATCATGAAAATATCAATCAACAATTAAACTTATTCACAATGACTTGCCAAGCACTTACTCATGACCGATTTGGTTGTGTTACACCTAGATCGCACACATCCTAAAATTTGTAACTAGGTGATTTAGTAAAGAGTGACGGACATGGAGCATGTTTGGTGTCTAGAATTTGATTAAAATTGAACCATTTCGACTCCAAGTTATAAAAATAAGCAAATTTGGCTTAAAGTTAAAATCGTTAGTAATTCAACGAGTTTTTGAACGTGTATATAATGAGAAGAGGTCTAGCTCTCTACAAATACAAGATGCAACGGTTGGTTTCAATACGATTCGACTTATTTCTTTTACTAAACTTTATCATGATTTTAAATTGGATCTTTCATGTGATTTTTGAACATTTCCATTTTTATAAAAGCACAAGAATATCACCATTTTATAGCACATGAAACTTAGGGAAATCTATGACATGGGGGACAAAGTGTCCATTGTAGAAAAAGGAAATGAACAAATGCTTGGGAGCTGATTATATGCAAAAGGCGTTGGAAGAGATGATGATATTTCTAGGTATGGCACTTTTCAGTCGGATAAACTAGAAAGATCCTTACTCTTCTCTTTGTGGAGGATAGATTGATTATTAGAGTTAAGTTTCCTCATTTCATTTAGCGCATACTCCAATAATTCTAAATTCGCCGTTTTTTTTCGTATAATCTGTTATCTTAGTTTTATCCTTTTTTTTTTTTTTTGGTGTTATAGCACTATTTTGTCAGTATTGATTGTAAACTAAATGAAGATGTAGATGTTAAAACTTTTTTTCCCTCTTAACTGAGATTTTTTGGCATGTTAGATTGAAGCTCATGGGATGCCAAAGCTAAGATTGTTTTAATACCAGAATTTTAAGGAAAATGTCAAAGTATAAGTCATAGTTCCAAATAGAGCAACGACAGGAGTAATGTACCTCATTATAATGTAGTAAATTTATAAACCCGATTCGAAATCCAATTACAGGTTGACATCAGTAGGCCCTCTTGAACTGGCCTCCATGCATAGCCTGCAAAGTTTGAATCTTCAGGTGCTTAGAAAACCAGTCTTCTGATGATTTATTTTGTGCATGTTCGTGGAGTTAATGTTCGAAGATGCTCAGTTTCTATATCAGAATTGCACCCAGACCTTTTATTACATGCTAAGCTGTGGCATAATAGACATCTGTTCTTTTTGTTCGTCTCTTTGATACTTTTGTAGATGAATGTTCAGCTAGAAAAATTAACATAAATATTTTCTGTAGATTTTTGTTATTATTCAAGCACAATAAGCTTCTCAGTTTTCAAATACCTTCTTCGATATCCTGTGATGTAGACGGAAAGTAGTTGTCTAATGATGATTATGCCTATTCTTTGGCTGAAATGGAAGTATACGAATCCACTCCAGACGATGAAAGGACGATCTCTTGTAGCAGAAAGTTTTCTAAAAGATGCAAAATTGCCGATTCATGGAAGGAATGTAACCAAATTTGTCTTTTTCGGTGACGTGGGTGCGATTGCAAAAGTGGAAGATTCGTTCATTGAGGGAGAGGTCGACAGAGGCCCGTGGGAAAAGGAGAGGGTGAGGGCATTCACGGACAGAGGAGAAACTGAGATTGAGAGAATGCACACGAAGGGAAATCGGCCATAAAGGAGCAGAGAGCGTTCGAGAAACAGAGAGGGGAGAGAAGGAACAGAGACGAGAGAGAACGATCAAGGGAGACCCCTCTAGAAATTGGTTGCCTCTCCCTCACCGGCCGTCCGCCATTCACTGCCCGTCCTTCCCCATGTCCGGCCACGAGAGTTCCCTTTGATTACCGACAAGGGAGCTCAGCCGAAAAACACAACGTGGTTTTGGTTCGTGCCGCGGCCGTTCCTCATCGCTACACCGCCCAGTTGAAAAACCTGTTTGCCCCTTTTTTTGACTGAGATAGTGCGAATTGGTTCATCTCTCGCTGCAAGGCTCCATCACTGGAGTTCATCCTCACGGGCGATACTAATCAGAGCTTCCTCGTGCAAGCTTGGCCATTAATCACGTTCAAATTTCCTCCTCGTTAAGGTAGGATTCGAAAAGTCCACCTCGGTTCATCTATGATTAAAAATAATACTAGTGTCGTAGTGATGCTGGTGTGACAACTGAATAATGCAAAAGTAGTTGTTGACGATTCCGTCTGGATTTCTACCGATGTGATTGTAAGAATTTTCTTGATATGGGCTACATTAATTGAGATTGTAATTAACCATTCTTACGGAATTGATCTAATAAAGTAAGATATAAAGTTTCTTAACAGTTGAATATCGGTCTGGCTTGTGTGAGCCGAGTTGGGCCCGGCTAGTGATGAGAGGGCCCGTCCAAAACTCTATAAATAATGCTAAGATCCCTCCTCTAGCTCTCATTCTTCCAAAATTCTCTCTAAACTCACATAAGGCAATCTGTGAGTGGCGGTCTCATCGAGCCAGGAACCGAGGGTCATAGAAGAGAAGATCTTCAGCGTTAAAGGCTCGGATTGCTGTCGTTTTGCTCCAACAACTATGAATTCAAAATCAGGTACACAAATCTTCGTCTTCAACCTTAGGATGTTCGAGTTTCTAGCTATGTCGATCTTGGGAAGCCGTTCAAACGACCTACATTTGGTATTAGAGCCGGCATAAACTAGAACTTGAAGAATTTATCTGTTGAAGTTCGATTTTGACTATATATTCGAATTCATTTTGTTGAGCTGAGTGTTTTCGTGGGTAGCATGTCGCCAACGGTGGCCAAATTTGATGTTTATACCCATTTCGGACTTGACTTAAACTCGGAAGGTTTTGCTCGTTTTTCATGAATTTTGGTTAGATGAAAGTGAATTTTTATTGCATAAATGGCTTCTACTCGTTCATACGAGCAATTTGATTGGTAGAACATCATGAGACGATGCCAGAAACGGCCTCACGCGCCACCATGTGCCTAGACAGTGCTGGGAGTCAGCAACACGTGCCGCCGCGTGGCCTCACGTGCCTGCACGCGCGCACATGCACGCCGACGCGTGGACCGCCACATGGCTCACGCGCACGCTCGAACGCACATGCAGATTGACGCGTGGATCGCCACATGGTGATGACGTCATCTCGCCGACTTCCCATTGCAATGACATGTGTCGATGATGACGTCATCAATGACATCACCATGGACCCGACCCGAGTTGACCGGTTGACCGGACCCGCGTTGACTGAGTTGACCCGAATCGGTTGACCATTGACCAATTTGACTCGTTGACCGGTCGGACCGGTCGAATCGGCTTCGGGCTGGTTTTCAGGACGCCAACGCGTGCGTCTCACGTGCCGTACACTCTAGCGGCGCATCAGGGCGCGTGTGATGTCCGTTTGGCGCGTGGTTGGTATGGGCGTGCTCATATTTGAATTTCCTAGCTTGTGGTGTGTGCTTATTTGAATTTTTTTATGCCTTAAGGATGTGAAACCCTAAGGTACGTGATTTTGGCGTATTTTTGATGTATTTTCATGTATTTCCCTATGGTTTTGGAAATACAATTGCATGTTTATGATTATATCATCATTTGATGAATATGTGTAGTGTTGATTTATTAATATTATGTATTAATGGATGGAGTAATGCAATTAGCATAACTTGTGATTTTAGTGACAAATAACCCTTGCCATCAAGTCTAAAATTACATGTGAAAGGTGAATGTGAGTCATAAAGTTATATCCCTGATATGAGGGAATTTCGATGATTCAGTTGGGTTGTGATCGCCAAAGTGGCACGCTTGATTGGATTTGAGAAATATCGGTCTCATATCATAATGGTATGTCTCCTATTTTGATGCATGTTTATACTCCCAAAGGAGGTAATTGTGCGTTAGTTTATGGAGGGATACATGTACATCATATGGTTGAGAAGTGACTAAACTCTAGTGGTTCATACACCTAAAGGTGATGAATTCACAAAAGGTTAGAATACATTTTCATGGATCGCTGTCATGTGAAGAGTATACAACTGCACGTCATGTATTCTGCCCAAAGATGTTTGTATGATGATGTATGTAGCTCTTGAGATGTGTGTTTAGCACTCACATGATGTTAATTATATGTATTGCTTGTAAAATCAGTCACCTTCTATGTAAATGACAATTCCATTGCGATTGAGATTCTTACTGGATCAAACTTCAAGAAATTGAAAGAGGATTTTCTATTTGGGATGGAGTTGGTAGATGTTCACATTGCTCTTACTGAGGATAGGCCGACAGACCTTACTGATGCCAATACAAAAGTCCAGAAAGTACGTTTTGCTTCATGGGAAAAGAGTAATAGAGTTTGCTTGTGTTGGAGAAAACTTCCTTGAGTGTTTTGAAGCTGACAAAACATTTCCATCAGTCTAGTCTGAAGATTTGTAGACTCTTTCATCAAAGTCTGAAGACCTCCGCATTGTCAGACTCAAGAATCAAAATCTATCCTCTTTGACAGTTTCTAGACCATCGAAGAAGGCTTATCTAGAACTAAATGTTTCGTTAAGGATTTGACTTTATCGACTGGAGTAGATCTCTTGGTTGGATATAGCATGTCGGAATCCATTATTCAAATCAAGATTGATTTAGGGATTTTGGATTTGTTGATTGGCGAAGTATACTTGAAAGTAACTATTTATGGAAACCTAGATCCTAATTGTATGGGCGAGCAGGATTGATGGGCTATCGTCATTTTCCTTAAATAGCTCGAAGATCTTCTTAATTGATTCTGTCCAACGGGTAGATTGGAAAAATTCATTTGATAAGTGCCAACGGATATGATGGCATAAATGAGTATATAAGGAAGACGTTCCGATTGTTTGAGTGTGTGCGTGATAGAAGAATTCCAAAGTCTGAAACTCATTGTTCTTAGTCAATTAAATTGTTGAGCGAAATCTTGTAGACAAAAGAGAGTCTATATCTTTGAGAGACCTTGAGAAAGTGTAGTAGAGTCTCTACACTGTGGAATTAAGGAAGAGCTTTACTGTAACAACTCTTTTGTTCATAGTGAAATCCAGCCGGTGGGCTATCAGTGCGGAAGAATGGACGTAGGTTTGGATTAAGCCAAACCACTATAATCTCTGTGTTCATATTCTCTTCCCTACGCTCTTTTACTTTGATCGTAATTCGTTTTGTTTACAAGAGACAAATTTCATTTTCATAATCTATTGTTGAGTAGTGATTCACATTTATTTCATAAAATTGTTTTTACACCTATTCACACCCCCTTTAGGTGCTCGTACTAGCTTTCACAATTGGTATGAAAGCTTGTGTACTCACTTAAATTAAAGTGTTTTACTTCAAAGTTAAAGATCCATGGCTAGTATGTTGGCTCCAGGACTGGTTAAAGGGCAAAGAAATACCAGACCACCTTATTTTGATGGGAAGGAATACAACATATGGAAAAGCAAGATGAAGACATTCTTAAGATCAAAGGATCCTCTGGAATGGGTTTCAATTTCATCACAAATTCTCCAAACTGACATCCAATTTTGTTGAAGAAAAATCCCGTACAATTTCAGCAAGTGCCTAACACCTAAAGGCTTGGTTTGAAAGTCCAACTTTCCTTCAATTTGGCCTATCCAAATTTCTGTTAATTTTCCGCGGCGCCCGAACCGATTTTCCGTAAAAATCTCGGAATCTGTGAAAAATCTTCTGAGACTGAGTCGACGTTTCTAGAATTTATTGTGACATGACAGAATCTTCAATTTCTGAAATCGGATTTGAATTCACGGTTAATTTCAATTCAACGCGTTTTTAGCGTGACTTAGACTACCGGGTAACTTTCAGAACTTTTTAGTGCAAATGACCCGTGGTCGATTTTCTTCGAGTCACAATGAACCCACTCGACTCAATGACGACTCTTAATTGTCGTGAAGATCTTGAGGATTCAAATATAGGCACAGGGTACCAAAACGATAAGAAAATCAGCCTACTGTTGGTCGACGAGAATTTTCCAATTTGATGGTATCACCAACGATTAGCCACGCATCTCAGTCGAACCAACCTATATTTGATCTCAAATTGATTTATATATGCGTCATAATGATCTCGACAAATGAGAACAGTCGAGAAGCCGATTCTTGGTCGAATTCTCAAGTCTATTTGCCTTAAAATTCTTAATAGTTTCCCCATATAGTCTAGTTATCTCTAGAATGATCATAATCAATTATGAGAACAGCCCTATAGATGCGTCAGTGAAATGCTTGATTTATTCAGTAGAAAACATGACCGAAAATCTAGGATGTTACAACCTCTCTACTCGACTGGATCCAATGGTGGCGATGGAGCAACTGGGAAGGCATTCGATGGTAGTGGTTTTTTCTCAGCATCTGACGGTGGAGCAATTTTTTTGGCGTATGTGAAAAATTTTAACCCAAGAAAGGGTAAATTATATTGTGAATTTTGCAGAAGGCCACATCATACAATGGAAAATTGCTGGAAACTGCACGGTAAACCCGGAGAAAAAGGGAAAAGGAAGGAAATTTCTACGGCTTATCAGGTTGGTGGTCCTAATACTAATCGGCCCATAACAAATGACCAATACCAACAACTGATGCAGGCAATACATAAATTATACACCTCAAGCAAATGAGGAAATTTCTCAGGTATTTCTCGTTGCCTGATTAATAATATTTCTAGAAAATCCTAGATAATTGATTATGGGGTAAGTGATCACATTGTTTGCGAAAAGGGCATTATTTTCAAATATACATGAGAACCTAGAATTTCCTATTACTGTCCAATTGCCAAATGGGAATGTTACTCATGTCAAAATCACTGGATCAGTCAAACTCAGCCCACAAATCATACTCCAAAATGTCCTTTACCTCCCAGAATTTCGATTCAATCTTATTTTTGTATCCAAAGTCTGCAGGGAAAATTCCTATCGTGTATTGTTTGATTCTGACACTTGCTTCTTTCAGGCCCTTTCAACTAGTAGAGTGATGGGCTTGGGTAGTCTTTCTGAAGGGTTGTTTCTATGGAGGAATTTTCCAAGTAATTTTGATTTGTCCTCAATTCCTTCAAATAAAATATCATTGTGTAACATGACTACCAATGATAAAGACTATCTTTTGTATTCATGATTGGGTCATAGTGCTTCATTTCCTTACTCTAAATGTCAAATATGTTCCCTTGCAAAGCAATCACACATTCCTTTTGCTCTTAGTAAAAATCGTGCCACGCACATTTTTTCTTTAATTCACATGGATGTATGGGGTCCTTACCATACCCAACATCATGATGGGTCACGCTATTTCTTGACAATCGTGGATGATTATTCTCGTGCCACCTAGGTTTTTTTTTTTTATGTAGTTAAAAGGACAAGTTTTCTCACATTTGAAAACTTTTATTGCTCTATCCAAGAACCAATTTGGAGGATCTATTCAACGAGTTAGGACATTCAATGGGAAGGAGTTCTTTGACAATGATTGCAATTTTCTCTTATCATCTCATGGGATTCTCCATGAAAGTTCTTGCATCTATACTCCACAACAAAAAGGAGTACTGGAGCGTAAGCATCGCCACCTATTGGAAGTTGCACATGCATTAAAATTTCAGGCATCTATTCCAGAAAATTATTTGGGTGAATGCATAATTACTGCATCATATCTCATCAACGGTATGCCAACTCAGGTACTCAATGGAAAAACTCGATTTGAGTTACTTTTCAAGAAGAAACCAGAATTGGGGCATTTAAGGATATTTGGATGCCGGTGCTTTGCTACTGTTTTGGGTCCTTGAGACAAAATGGGCCCTTGAGCTTGACGCTGCATCTTCATGGGTTATCCGAATTTACAAAAGGGGTATCGTGTCCTAGATCAGTCAACATTGGAATTCTTCATCAATAGAGATGTCATCTTTCACGAAGATGTTTTTCCTTTCAAAGAAGGGGATTCTTCAAAAGAGACATCAAACACTTCTGGTAAGTCACTATCTTTGGAAGAATCTTCAAATACTGAATATTTTGTGACAGGAACTCCAGAACAAATTATTCAAATGATGACTCCAACCTCTCCTGAGATTTCTGCACCAGAAATTGCTGAAAATGTCGTTCAAGAAAATTCCTCAATGATGGAAGAGTCTTCCAATGAAATTGGCAATACGGAAATATCCTCAGCTCCAGCTCGAGCGGATCCTCCTCGACGATCTGGTCTATCTACACAACCGCCAGTTTGGACAAAAGATTATGTTTATGCATCCCTCAACTCACCAGGTATTAACTACCTAATATCATCTTATGTTTCGTTTCATAGACTTTCACCAAAACATAGATGCTGCGTGAGTCGAATATCATAGGACATTGAGCCATCTACTTATGAAGAAACAGCTAGAGATCCAAGATGGCAAGAAGTTATGGGAGCTGAATTGCAGGCACTAACTGCAAATAAGACCTGGGATTTGGTCAATCTACCACCAAATAGGAAATTTATTGAATGGAAATGGGTTTACAAGATTAAATACTGCGCTGATGGGTCCATTGAGCGTTACAAAGCTCGGTTGGTGGCCAAAGGATTTTCTCAACGTAAGATCCTTTCTATCTATTGCAGCTATTAATGATTGGCCATTACATCAAATGAACGTACATAACGCTTTTTTGCATGGAGATTTAGATGAGGAAATCTATATGGATATTCCTCAAGGATTATGGAGACAAGGGGAGAATAGAGTATGTCATCTCTGTAAATCCCTTTATGGTCTTAAGCAAGCTTCCATGCAATGGTATACCAAATTTGCTGATGCTCTCACTTCTGCAGGCTTCAAATAGTCCAGATATGATTATGCCTTGTTCACATGGACTTAAGGTACGCAATCTATTTATCTGATGATATATGTTGACGATATCCTCATCATGGGAATGGTAGAACTGCAATAGAGAGATTCAAGAAGTATATGCACTTTACTTTTCACATTAAAGACTTGGGAGCACCCAAATACTTCCTTGGAATCGAGATTGCTTGATCTGATCGCGGGATTTCCCTCAGTCAACGGAAGTTTGTGCTGGAGATTATATCAGAGGCAAGTCTGTCGGGATGCAAACCATCGATCATTCCAATTGAGCAAAATACAAAATTGACCACCAATTATTATGATGCTGCGACATCTGAGAATCATGATCCTATTCTCAATGATCCTTCAGGTTATCAGAAGCTTGTTGAGAAGCTCATATACTTAACTATGACCAGACTCGACATATCATATGCAATGCAGACTCTCAGCCAGTTCATGCATAGTCCAAAGTTGTCTCACTTGAATGCTACCTTAAAGGTCGTGAAATACTTGAAGAAGTGCCCCGGACTAGGGATTCTTTTCTCCACAGAATGCAATATGGAAATGTCGGCATACTGTGATGCAGATTATGCGACTTGTCCTATGAGTCGACGATCCATTACAAGTTTTTGCATTAAACTTGGAGATTCTCTTCTTTCATGGAAAACCAAGAAGCAGGCAACCGTATCATTGTCTTCAGCTGAAGCAGAATATCGAGCTATGGCAAAAACTACCTGTGAGATCATATGGATACGGGGACTACTTGGGGATCTTGGGATAAATTTGAAGGGTTCGACTAGGTTGTTCTGTGACAACGATGCGGCACTCAAACTTGCAGCAAATCCCATAGTACATGAAAGAACGAAGTATATAGAAGTGGATTGTCATTTTACTCGAGAAAAGATTCAAAAAGGGATAATTGAGACTAGAGGAATTAGAATGGCAGAGCAACCGGCCGATATCTTCACTAAACCCCTATGTTAAAGATAGCATGCATATCTGTTGAGCAAGCTAGGCGTCTTGGATATCTACCAGCCACCAGCTTGAGGTGGAGTGTTGGAAGATATGCATCAAATCCGATCCTGGGAGATACGCCCGGAATCTCAATTGATTTTAATTGTACATAAATTAATTAGGAATTTTAGATTGAGATTAGATTCTGATTTATTGTGATTACACAAATATTTCTTTTCCTTTTATTATTTCATCTCTCTACTATAATTATAGAAGAATTGTACATCAGAATATAGACTGAATATACAAATTTCCAAATCTCTCTAGTCTTCTTCTCGATAGTTCATCTTCTTTCATTGGGCTCTTGTTGTTCCTCGTTCCATTGCACGTAAGTAGTTTGATGTTTGTCCTGAGCGAGAGGCATTTGCTTTTCTTGGGCTTGTTTCTTGAATTTGGAGCGAGGCATTACCATCTTGACATGACCCGTCTTCAAATCATTGGTAAAACCGCAACTTCCTCGAATGAATGGAGCGCGGTAAGCGAGTTTGGTTGATTTGTCACCTCGCTATTGCGTTCGCCTACCTTGAGAAGAAACTGGAGTCTTGGCGAGTTTTTACTTAACTGGTTGCAGCGTAGATTCATGACCACTAGCAAGAGAGTGCAAGATAGGAGTAAGGACAAAAGGGTCCATGATCTCAAATTTGCCACTGAGAAGCATAAAATGGTGTCAAAGGTGTTGGTTTAGTGTGTTCTTGACAGGAGCTTATGAAGGGGCGAAGCTGATTCAGAAATGTCCGCTGGTTATTTGGAAGGAAAAGGTCCTAAGCTTTATTGGTTGTACGGGGAGGAAGAACAAGATAGAAACTTTTATGGACTTATCAAATATGGAAGATAATGATTTTCTAGAGGGTAGTTCTAAGGATGGAGGCATTGCTATGCAGCCTAACCAAATATTAGCCATAAGT
Organism: Eucalyptus rudis; assembly: GCA_019915205.1. Lineage (NCBI taxonomy): Eukaryota > Viridiplantae > Streptophyta > Magnoliopsida > Myrtales > Myrtaceae > Eucalyptus > Eucalyptus rudis. The sequence goes on from JAHMTN010000183.1 coordinate 2,698,404, forward strand.
GAATTGGAGGGTATTGTAGTTGGAGGCAGCTCCTTCATGGATATACATGAAATTGACAATAAATACAAGCCTCATGATTCATTTTAAGGCCGTATGTTCTTATTTGAGTCGTCAAGATAACTTGCTTTCCAACCTTCTTCTTCACAAGTTCAAAGTTTTGAGTTTTTGTACAGATTCAATTAGACAAACTCTGCTTACATCTATACACCAAGTCAATTAATAGCGCACTGATCCATCTCATTCCTTGTTAGTCCTAAACAGTGCCACCGGAACTCTTGAAATCAATGATTCAGAAAGAATGTGCAGTTAATGCTTTTGGCAACTCTCAGCTCACCTCGGTGCCAACAAGGACATTAGAAGTAGTCTATTTACAGTGACTGGTTCATTCTCAGTTATTGGTCTGACTTATTTGAGTGCTGCCATACTAATCTGCTACTCTGAAGATGAACTTGCCACCCTACATTTTAATCTCAATTGTTGGTTCAAAGAGATGATTGGGTAGTAGCTATCATGGAGAACATAGCCTCTGTTGCTATGATGATCGACATTCTCTCTCTTGTTGCTACAAATTAGATGCCGAGCTCACCCTGCAGTATTGCCTTGTTCATCACTGTGCATGGATATTATGGTCCACAATATCCAAGACTGCCTCTTGCAACATGCATTCATTTGCTTTCTATTCGATGTTCCATAGTTCTTGTAACTTCTGTTCAAAATCTCCATGAAACTATGGCAAACTCCTATTTTTAGGTTCTACTAGAGAACTTCCTTTTGTTGGATTTTAGAACCCAACATCAAACAGTAAGTAGTTTTTATTACTGCTTGTTTATGTTGGGTTGTGTTTATGGTTGATTCATTTTATTAGCTTACTGTTCTGTTTTGAAGAAAGAAATAGGAGGGCCTTTGAAATTAGCAAGACTGATTTTTTGATTTGAATGATAGACAGCTTTTGGTTGTGTGAAAATGACATTACTAATATGCATTCTTTCTTATACCTCATAGCATGAATTGTGTTTATGATCTGTTACATGGGCTAGCATCTGCCTAATGCCATTGTGCAATAAATTACTTTTGCTTATCAAAAGAAAATTCTTAGCAAACTCACTGGGGATGATGTTGAGTAATTTGCTTCCAAATGTTGCGGCTAGATTTCTTCTCGTGCTCATAAAAACCATGATATCCAAAACTGTATGTGACAAATCAAACTGCTACTGTGAAGCTAAATCTGTTGCATTGCATCATTTTCTGGTTTTTGCATTATAAAAATGATAGGAGTAATGTACCATGGAGGTTGAGCATCAACCTCATTTGGAGCTGTACGAAGAATTTCCAAATCTCATATGATCAAGGAGAAAGAGAGGAGCATCAATGTTTATTAGTTATAATCACTTAGCTATCATCTTTTGTTACGTGGCAAAAGTATTATGTGCATCACGACTCAATTCATATCAGATGGGCATATCTACTTATTTAAGAAGGGGTAGGAACTTTGCACCAATGTTTTCAAACTTGCCCCAGTCAGGGAACTAGTTAGGTTGCCTATTTGCGGGCCAAGCGGTTGGACTAGGGGAATCGGTGATTGTGTCTTTAGCAAACGATTATAGATATGCAATGCTGTCAATTCCCCGTGAACACATGAATCGTTCGGCCTTGGTAGTAAAGTGAAATGCCGGTGATCTGTGGAGTTGAGTGCTCGCGTCCCTCCATGTGCGACAGTAGCTGAAAGCCCAGTTCTATAGTCATGGGACTCTAAAACTAAGTGGATCCAATTTTGAAAATCAGTATATTTTCAAACTAGTTCAAACTAATCTAGGCCAAACTGCTTGCACATCTGACCAAGAAAAAAAAAACTGCTTGCACATAATTTTTAAGTTTTGGGTGAATAGATCAAAGGGAAAGCAATGGAATTGGCCAAGAAAAAGGGGCAAGAGCAATGCTTTATGGTTGAATGATTGCAGAAAATCTAAAGGAAATCAATGTTGAGAACTTTATAGTTTCTGAATGGGCTTGACATATAGCTACAGCAGTCTTTTAACATATAGTGTCTAATAAATCTTAGCCGAGATACTTTATAGTCTCTGAATGGGCTTGATATATAGCTACCGCAATCTTTCTAACATATAGTGTCTAATATATCTCAGCTGAAATATATTAGACACTATGAATATTTAAGTCCTGCGTAGTGCCTAGCCTTACTCCTACATTCTCTCCAGTGGTGAGCAAACCATATTAGCAAAATCATATGACATGATAATTTATTTAACGAATGTCTTAAATTGAGTCGAATTTGAAAAATGAGGTGCTTGATTTAAAAATAAAATTTTAGGTAGTTGATCATAAACTAAGCAAAAGTTTTGATAATTTTGATGTCATTATCCTCGACTTCTAAATCGCGCTAAGAAAAAAATCTCAAGAAAAATGTTATCTACAAAGGTCACTGTAAGGTGGCAAAGTTGGAAATAGTCACTGTAGTGGCCGTACTAACAGCAACAACATGGCCGTGGCCATGCTTTGATGGTGCTCTATCTTGCCCCTTTCCTTCTTTATTTTCTTTTTTAATTTTTTGTTATTTCTTCTTTTTAGGCTTTCTCTTTGCTTTTTTTTTTCTTTTTTATTGTTGAACTTGAATTTGAAAAGATACAATAGAGATTAATGAACGAAAAAAAAATTTAAAATGATTAGACCCAAAATGAGTTGGAGGAAAATTATGGTATTGTTAATTTTAAGCAAGACTTGTAATGCCTGGAAATTCTATTGGTAATGGTAAGAAAAACATACAAAGTCTTGATCTTCTTGGCATCAATTGAAGTTTCTTTCCCACCAACAAAAGAGGTGCACCTTCCAAATAAAAGATGTGCAAAAGTCTTGGTCTTCTTGGGATCTATTAAAGCTTCTATCCTATCATCAACAGACGTGCACTATCACAAGACAAACAAAAGTCTCGGTCTTCTTGGAATTTATTAATTTTTTTCCTACCATGAAAAGACATGACGTGCAAAGTCTTAATCTTTTTGGATTCTATTAGTTACTTTTCCACCATCAGAAGATGTGCAAAAATCTTGATCTTCCTAAAATCTATGGAAGTTTCTTCTGAACCGTGGCTTTTTCACTTTTGCTTCACTTTCTAGACCAAAGAGAAAATGATATATTTAGCAAGTGAAAGTCCTTGTTTGAAAATGATATCTTTAGTAGATGAAAGTCCTGATCTTCTTGGACTTTCATGGTCCCCTCTCTCCATTAGCTCCTCATCACTTTGCTTCACCATAACTTTTACAATGGACTGATTCCCTCATGGCCATTGGAGAGACCTTTCTTGATTCCTTCTTTAGGGTTTTGTTCATCAAAGTTGAGTTCTCTAGCATTGGACTATGTGTAAAGTGATGGAATAAAGTGATGGAATCAGCATCACATTGTTCAATATGTACATCAATAATTTTGTTATGTTCTCTCATGTAATTCGATCTTCAATATTTGAATTTTTTTTGTCTTATAAAAATTTTTACCAAAAAATTCAAATCTTGACATGTTTCTCTCTTTCCATGTAAACGTCCATGGATACAATTTCCTCATATTGTGTAAATAACTTTTTAGAAAATCAATAATTTAAATTTTGCAAAATCTTTTAGATGTTAATCTTTACATGTGACTAGTGTGCACTTCTGCTAGTTCTTCTCATTCATTTATATGAAAATGGTCAATGTCGTTTTTCCAATAATTCAAGTTTAGGGACAATCCAAGGATTAAATTAAACATGTGTAAAAATTTTATGGACTAAATTAAACAAATTAAAAGTTTAATGACAACATTGCACGTCATGTTAAAGTTCAGGGACTACATTACAAATTGGACTAAACTTTATGGACCATTTGCATAATTTTCTCAAGAAAATATACCTATCATGTTTGCTAATGTGACATTCAATTTTGCTATGAAATGTTCCAGCCTCTTAAGAGAGCACTCCAAGAAAGTGTTAATGACTTCGATTCTGCCATCGGTAGGGATCTGCTAATCATTGTTTCTATGGTCAGCTTTATTCGTTGTTAGATAAGAAAAAGGGTCAGGCATCACCAACTAACAGTGTGCAATGTACTAGATATACTCTAGGCATCACTTATGAACAAGAAAATCATGCAAAGGACCACAATTCTCCTATCAAGCGGTTCTTGATCATCAACTACTACCTCAACACTCTTTAGTAGATCATTGCTACCCATCTTGCTGCAAATCTTTAGTACTGTATTAGGGTTGAGCGGTTCCAAGTTCTAGGTTCATCATTTTTTAGAATCTGAAATTTACCCTGCATATCTTAGAACTTGGACCCTACCCTGTCACAGGTTCCAAGATCAATTCCAAAATCTATCTAGGTTTTACCTATATTGTTATTTGAATGATTACAACTTACTAACCATAACTTATATTTAGACATACGAAAAATATGAACATTAATAAAGTAAAAATCTTAGTCATAAAATGAAAATTCAGACTAATACTTCCAGATTATACATTGGCATGAAATATCGGAGGATCACATGGAAATATGGATTAAGAAAAATATTAAACTTATTTTAGGTTCCAAGTTCCTGATTATGGATTCCAGGTTCTAGGTTCCTCCAACTAAGAGCTTGGAACCTACCCATCAAAATAGGTTCTTCATTTTTTAGAACCTGGGACTTACCCGGCACATCTTGGAACCTGAAATCTACAGGTTTCCATCGGTTCGGTTCTTAGATTTCAAGTTCTACCTTGGAATCATGCTCACCCCTAATTGCCACGTAAAGGCCTATACTGATCACATATTCACTAGTAACGCATTAAATGAAGACACTGGGATTATAAGGTTAATGAGATTGTACGGATGCCAAAAGAAAAAGGCTTGGTCTTGGTCTTTGTTTAATATTTTTGGTGGGTGAATGTCTTGGTCTTCCTGTCTCGCTCCTGCTTTAAATAAGGTAGAACTAAGCAAAAAGACAAAAAAATTCAATTAGTTGTGGACAATTTCAACTGTTGCTCATGAGATCCTAAATTGAAAGATTCAATTTAAAAAATACGTACTCACTGATTATAAGCCGATGCGTAGCATGGGTACTCCACGAAAGTGTCTGTGTGTATGTGTCATCAATTTTAAAAACTCATGATTTAATCTAAAATCTATTTAGATATGAACCCACTTAATGAGGTCAATTAGTTACGAAATATGAAATTATATTAGATTACAGATGTTCATACACGTGCTACGCCCAGATGAGGACATTGCACACATATTTTCAGATTACATGTAATTAAAAATTAGGAATTAGAGTAAGATGAACCGTTTCAGTGGTTGATTGTTTCCAAATATTACTCAAACCTTAGAACTTGGCATACTTGAACCAAATATAATTACCCACAACAAAATAATTCGTCAAATGCACTAATCTATTTTCCATGTGGGTCAACGTGAGGCCTTCGTTAATTTTGTGGACGGAAATTGTTGACACAACATTAACGCCATTAAATAGTTGTTAAATGTCCATACTAGTGTCCAATACAGCATCTTGAGAAGTTGCTATGTCGGCAAAGACATTGGCTCCTAAGATTGTCTAAGTCAACACAAACTCTTTCTCCACATCACCCAATCAGCAAAGTAATCGAATTGTGTAAATAAAATCATTGCAACGTAGCAATTTTTTAACGGACGCCTCAAATTGAGACAAATTTGAAATAAGAAAAAGTAAAAGAGATTAATCCAGACATAAAGCATGTAATTTCTACTAGTAATGGAAAAAAGAGACGTTCTCATGGGGATAAAAGAGGAGGGACGTGAAAAGCGAAGCAACAAATTTCAATTTGTGTCCAGTAAAGTCATGGTCTTCCCGAATTTTATTGAAGTTGCTTTCCCATGACCTCTTTTTCTCTTTTGCGTCATTTTCCAGACAAAAAGGCATATGGTATCCATGAAGCCTTTCGAGAAATTCTTGCTGAGTATTACCAAACAAGCACTTGTGGATGAAGAGTATCTTATTTTGATTTCCCTGACCACTGACGTACGCATGAAAAGCACCCAAAATTAAATTAATGACAGAGTGCTATAGCCTTGTCCCAAGAAAGCATCATTACGAAAAATTATCCAAAAATCCAAAAATCTATTAGATAACGAATAATTCAATTTTAAACTTTGATATAATACCATGTCAATCGAGATATATTGAATGCTAATATCATCTAAGTTGGTGCACTTTCTCACTCCTCATTACTCAATATGTAGGGTAAGAAGCCATGTCAACTATTATGTTTAACTTTTCCTGATTGAGTGAGCCATGTAATAAAAATTACATAACATGACGAGTTATTTAACCGATGCCTCAAATTGAGTCAAATTTGAAAATTTGAGGTTCTTGATTAATATATATATATATATATATATATATATATATATATATATATTCATGTACTCGATTGTAAACTGAACAAGAGCTCAAGTACTTACGATATCATTATTCTTAACTCTTCAATCACTTTAAGAGTAAACGTCATTCTTGCTTCTTCTTCTTCTTTTTCCCTTCTTAAGTTCTTTTTGTTTTTTTCTAGAACATAAATTTGAAAAGATACATGAAAATTTAGACACAATTCTAATAGACAAGTACAAGAGATATTACGAAATTAACAATCATAGTACGATTAAGCATGAAAAAAAGAATTGGACGAAAATTATAGTACTAGTCAATTTTAAGCATGGCATGTAACGCATGGGGAAATTCTACTAGTAGTGGAAAAATAAAGGCATTCACATAGGGATGGAAGAGGAAGGACGTGAAAAGTGCAGCAATAAAGCCAATTTGCATCCTGCAAAGTCTGTCTGTTTTCAATTGCTCTCTTTCGCTTCTGCTTCACTTTCTAGACAAAAAGTACATTATGTCCATTAAAGTCTTGGTCTTCCCGATGAAAAGTCCTTTATGAGTGTACTCTCACGACAAGCAATATGAGTTAGCCTGAAGAGGCCACGTTTTGATGGACATTATGTCCTTGAGTTAGACAAATAAATTGTTCTCCTTTTTCTCCATAGCAAGACTTTTGGTCATCGTCTGAAAGAGAGAACCTTTTCTTGTGGCCATCCAAAACTTTGAATAAGAGGTGATCACATGACCAACTTAGAGGGTATGCACATCTTCATAAAAAATTTATAATTTACAAATATTTTGTTGGTTTTTTTTTTTTAAGTATGGGATTTAACGTGGCAGTTATAGTGTTAAAAATTTATAGCAAAATGGGCGAGGATGATTTGTTGAAGGGTATTGAAGTAGTTGGTAATGATTGTGAATCACTTGATAGGAGAATTGTGGTCCTTCGAACTGAAAAAGTTAGCCCAAAGCAACTTGCTTGATGGATTAGTTGGTGAGTTACTATTTCCAAAGTAAAATTAAGCAACTTGCTTCGTGGATTTGTTGGTGTGCCCAACTCTTTTTCTTGTTTAGCCCAAAGCAAGTGTTTCTATTCTCCTTATCGAACAGTCAATGTTAGTTGTCTTTGATGACTTGTAGATGTATAATAGAAAGTAAGATGTCATTGTTAGGTGGATCGTCAATATTTATTTCAGTCGGTGCAAGTTGTACAAAGATGCTTATTTGTCAGTCATATTAATTGTGGCCATCTTTGTTCATCATCAAACAATGGTCAAGCATCGCCAACTAACAATGTACAATGTATATTAGGTGGATCGTCAATATTTATTTCAGTCGTTGCAAGTTGTACAAAGATGCTTATTTGTCAGTCATATTAATTGTGGCCATCTTCGTTCATCATCAAACAATGGTCAAGCATCGCCAACTAACAATGTACAATGTATATTAGGTGGATCGTCAATATTTATTTCAGTTGGTGCAAGTTGCACAAATATGCTTATTTGTTAGTCATATTAATTGTGGCCATCTTCGTTCATCATCAAACAATGGTCAGGCATCGCCAACTAACAATGTACAATGTATATTAGGTGGATTGTCAATATTTATTTCAGTCAGTGCAAGTTGTATAGATATATGCTTATTTGTCAGTCATATTAAATGTGGCCATCTTCGTTCATCATCAAACAATGGTCAGGTATTGCCAACTAACAATGTACAATGTCCTAGATATACTTTAGGCATCACACTTATGACCATGAAAATTGTGCAAAGGAACACGATTCTCCTATCAAGAGCAATTCTCGATCATCGACTACTACCTTAGCACCCTTCAATAGATCATTACTACTCGACTTGCTGCGAATCTTTAGCATTGCAACTACCACACAAAAGCTTATGTTGATCGCATATTCTCCAATAATGCATTAAACGAAGACATTGAAATTTAAGGTTACTAAGAATGTATGGATGCCCAAAGAAAAAAAAAAAAACCCTTGGTCTTGGTTTTTGTTTAATGTCTTGGTCTTCTTGAACTAAATAGTTTTCTCTCTCCATTAGCTCACTTCTACCTCAAAGAAGATAGAACAAAGCAAAAAGATAGAAAAAATTCAGTAAGTTGTAGATAATTTCTACTGTTTCTCGTGAGTTCCTAAATTGAAATATTCAATTTTTTTTATTATTATTCTTCTTTTTTCTTTTTTTTTCTGTTTCTTCTTCTTCCTAAATTTCAAGATGAACACAAGACAGGAAAATCGAGATTAGTGAGCACCCCCGAGAGCGTAACAACCGGTGGCGATCGCAATCGTTAAAACAAAGAGAAAGACGAATGGAGACAAGCGCCAAGGCGCATTGTCCCCTGTCATCCACCACCGCCCCCACCACCACCACCACCACCACCATCCGAAAAAGGAAACCGATCCAATCATGCGAAATTCCATATGCCAAGGCTAGAGAAGTATTACCAAAGTGAGTTTCGAAAGTTGAAAAGTCCAAAAAGGTGAACTTGGAAAGCGGCGAGCTCACGAGGGGAACTCAAAATTGCAGGACTAGAGAGTGAAAAAGGAGACCCCATTGCCGGTCTAAATGAGGAAGTCGAACCTCAGGAACCAATCTAAAACCAAACCGACTGATTCCATGGTCGATCTGAGAAAATCAGTCCTCGCTTTTGAGTAATTTAATATACATTATTTGAGGAAAACATAACTTTGGTCCACGAGCGTCGGACTAGGATCCTTAAAAACACCCTTCATGACTGGAAAATTTATCATAAACATGTTTGGAAGGAGATGACGTAGGTTGCTTCGAATTATCTATGAAAATAAGAAAAATTAATTGTATAAAAATAATAATGAATATCTCAGAAATTATGTAAGTTCGCAACGTATGAAATATTAATATTAATAATATTAATATCTCTCGATGCGAACATAATGGTTTTATTCTCACATGATATATTTAGTGGTATTAATTAACAAACGCTCCACACGCAAGAATAATTCTTTTTTTTTCGAATTTTTATGATCGAATTATTCGAGAAAGAAATCAACATCGAGAACTTTATAGTGCTTGACATATGGCCACTGAAATATTTCCAAAATGGCGTGAAATTAACAAAACATTTTCCTATTTTCTTTCCCATGAAAGGATGATAAATCTTAAAACATAAATTATTAAAGTGAGATGAAGCAATGAATCAAGAGGATGAGTTTGTACGACACATATTACGTAAACAAAAGTATGTTTAAGATTTGAATCTAGACCAATAATCGTATGACAATTTTTTGGATATTTATGCACAAGCATCCAAACTATTACTCTTTTTTGTAATCAAGTGTCTAATTTTTTTTCTTTAATTCAATGGATCAAGGCCCTTGTAAAAACCATGGACGGAAAATACTGATAGAATGATAACGCTGTTAAATAGTCATTAACAATCCACATTGACGTCAGATATGATATCATTATATGCTGCATATTAGCAGATACATATTAGACGCTTAGATCATTTAAGTAAACGACCCCACACACACTCTATCTCCTCATCATCCAATCTGCAGGTTAAGTGAGCCATGTCAACTGTTATACTTAATTTCTATTGAGTCAGCAAGTCACGTCAACAAAATTACATGGGCAAATTATTTAACGGATTCCTTAAAGTGAGCCAAATTTGAAAAAATTGAAGTATTTCATTGAAGAGAAAAAGTTTAGAAAATGAACAAAAGTTCAGATACTTATTGAATCATTAGCCCTATCTTCTAAAACACTCGAAGAAAAACATCTCAAGAAGATATTGTCTACGACGGTGATTATAAGGTGGTGACATTGGAAATGTCACCCTAGCGGCGGTCCTTATGGCAACGGCGCTGTAGAGGCCATGGGACGCGGTGCTCTTTGTTTCCCCAATCCCCGCATTTTTTTTTCTTTTTTAGTTTTTTGCTTTTTTCCATTTTAGTTTTTCTCTTTGGGCTCTTTTTTTTCTTTTATTGAACTTAAATTTGAAAAGATACATGAAAGTCTTGACATAATTCTAGATAAATAAATGAAAAATCACAATATGAATGAACTGCAAAAGAGTTGGATGTAAATTATAGCATCGTCAATTTTAAGCAAGACATATAAAGCAACGAAGTTCTACTTGTAAAGAAAAAAGAGATATTCACGTTGAGATGGATAGGGATGTGAAAAGTCAAGTAACACAACCAATTTGTGTCCTATAAAGTCTTGGGCCCTATTTGGCAACCATTCTACTCCTTTATTTTTTTGTTCTTTTGTTCCTTGGAACAAAAAAAGAACATAAATCCATTTGATAACATTAGTTAATTTTTCTTTTCCCCATAACATGCCAGGGAATAGATTCAGAAAAGAACAAAAATCTATTTGGTAACATTAGCAAATTTTTCTTTTCTCGAGAACATATTAGTGGCCAGAGAATATATGTAGAATAGAAACAAAAAGTTAAAAAAAAAAAAAAAAAAAAAAGACCTACTTCTTTGTTCCCAAAAACAATTCCTGAAACAATGCCATTTTCTTTTCTTTTTTTTTTCCCTTTCTTCTTCTTCCTCCTCTAGCAAGTTGCTCAGTCTTGGCGATGACCAGTGAACGACCAGAGACAAGGGCCTCGGCCAAAGATGAGGACTGGCAAGTTCAACCTTATTGGCCTTGGGAGAGCCTCGTCGATCATTGCAGAGGCCTAGCAACCGGTTGGAGGAGGAAGAAGGAGGAAAAAAACAAAATAAAAGACTAGAAAACTAAAAAATTTTAAAAAAATATTAAAAATTTTAAAAGGTTCTACGTCATAAAAAAATTTGAGGTTCGTATCAAACGTATTCATGTTCTTTTTTTATTCAAGGATTAGAAATATTGTGTAGTTACCACTTTTACTCAAAGCCTCCTCTAGGGAATATAAATGAACAAGAACTTGTAAATAGAAATTATTCCCATAAATAGAAATGTTACCAAACACACCATTGTTCGCCGTGGAATCTATTAAAGTTTATTTTCTATTATCTCTTTTTTCATGTTTGCTTCACTCTCTACATAAGCAAGGCACATTATATCCGGTAAAGTCGCTAGGATATTCTCTAAATATTATGAAACAAGCACTTGTGGACAAAAACCATTTTACTTTGATTTGTCCAACCTCTTATGTGCATCCTTAAAAGTCTTGGTCTTCCTAGACTTCAAAGTTTTTTCTCTCCATTAGCTCACTATCACTTTGCTTCCTCTTAACCCTTGATGTTCTCCACAAACTATAGTGATTGATTCACCATGGACATCAGAGAGATCTTTTTGGGTTCCTTCTTTCAAGTCCTACTCGACAAGTTGTTTTCCATGGGATTGAACTTTGCACAACGAGAAGGAACGGGCACCTTGCTTCATCAGTGTAAGGGGATGCTAGGGACAATCACTGCAGTGCTTGATGATGCAGAGGACAAGCAACTCAATGGTGAACCTCTAGCGAAACAGTGGCTAGACGATGCTAAGGACTTGGCCTATGATATGGAAGACTTGCTCGTTGAGCTCGAGATCGAAGTCACTCAAGCCAAGTCGGACACAAAATCTAGCACAAGCAAAGGTCAGGTGAAAAGGAAGTTCTTTGACTTTAGCCGACCGCAATCACTCATGTGTGAAACCAAGTTACAAGAGATCAAAGGCAGGTTTGAAGATATTGTCAACAGGAAGGCTCTCTTAAGCTTGAGAGAGAATGTTGTGGACAGATCTCACTACACCAACAAAAGGCTCCCCAGCACTTCTCTGCCGGAGCCTCAGTTTTTGGGTAGGAAGAAGGAAGAAGCAGAGTTACTCAAACTACTGACAGATGAAGCCGAAAATGCCGATAGTGGGCTAAGCACAATCTCCATAATTGGGATGGGCGGTATTGGAAAGACGGCCTTGGCTCAACGGTTGTATAGTGATGCCAAAGTGAGTAATTGTTTCGAGAGGAGAGCATGGGTCTATGTTTCAGATGTTTTTGATCTTCTTGACATAACAAGGACTGTTTTGCAGTCAATCACTGAAAAGCCTTGTGAGGACAAAGATCTTGACAGGCTTCAAATAAAGTTGAAGGACAGTCTATCTAGAAAGAAGTTTCTTGTGGTCTTAGATGATGTCTGGATTGAGAAGTCCGAACATTGGACTTCCCTCTTAAAGCCATTTGTAGAGGGGGCTAAGGGAAAGCAAGTTTATCATCACAACACGCAATTGGAATGTTTGTTCCATACAAGCAACTTTGCGATATTTTTTGGAGGAGTTGTCCGATGGTGATTGTACCAGTTTACTAGCCTATCATGCTCTCGGAGCAAAAAATTTTGAGAGGCACCCACATTTGGAAATATTAGGCAAGGAAATAGCTAAAAAATGTGGAGGCTTACCTTTGGCAGTGAAGATATTGGGTGGTCTCCTACAGAATAAAGAGAATCCCAACAAATGGAAAGCTATCTTAAATAACAAAGTATGGGATGTAGTGAGAAGAGAAAAATATGAGGTTCTTCCAGCCTTGAAATTGAGCTATGTGCATCTTCCTTTTATTTTGAAGAAATGTTTTGCTTATTGCGCAATATTTCCAAAGGGCTACGAATTTGAGAGGGATGAGTTGGCACTCTTATGGATAGCAAATGGCTTTTTAGATGGACAAAAAGCAAAAGATATCTTGATGTTGGGACAGGAGTGCTTTGATGAGTTAGTATCCCGATCCTTTTTTCAGCAATCCAATGTTAACACATCGAAATTTTTTATGCACGATCTTTTGAATGACCTAGCAAAGTCAATTGCAGATGCGACATACTTTATCTCTGGGGAGTTTCAGGTAGTGAATGATAAAGAGAAAGCTCGTTATGCATCATTCGTCTCACGATATGTTACATCAGAAAGCTTGAGAGCATATGCTGGAATGAAGGTACTGAGAAGTTTAATGCTGTTGACTATTCAAATTGATTATTTACAAAATAAAATTTTTATTTCCAGAAAGGTGCTGCATGACTTGCTAACAAACTTGAAGTACTTGCGCGTGTTATCATTATGTCATTGTGACATTACAGAGGTACCAAATTGTGTCGGTGATCTAAAATATCTCCGATATCTTAATCTCTCATACAGCAATATCAAAAGGCTACCTGAGTCAATTGGTACCTTGTGCAAATTACAAGTTTTGATCTTAAGAAGTTGTTCCTACCTTTCTTTGTTGCCTCTAGATATAGCAAATTTGGTCTGCTTACAGTTTCTTGACATTAGAGATACAGAGAGTCTAAAAGAGATGCCATTGAATATCGGTAATTTGAGGAATCTTATTATCTTGTCCAAATTTGTGGTAGGACCAGAGAGAGGGTCACAATTAAATGAGTTTAAGAACTTGCCACATCTTCAACGAGAGTTACTCATATCTGAATTGCAGAAGGTGGATGAAGTTAGAGATGCAATTGGTGCAATTAGAAAGCAGAGCCTTAGCAACTTAATCTTGCTTTGGGATAAAGATTTTGGAAATCACCGGAACTATGAGCGCGAAGCACAAGTGCTTCACTCTCTACAACCTCACATTGATCTTGAAAATCTCACTGTCTCGTACTATTGTGGTGGAATATTTCCATCATGGTTAGGTGATCCATCCTACTCTAACATAGTGTCTTTGTGCTTGCATGGCTGTCCTAAAGTTACATTGTTGCCATCACTTGGACAGCTCCCTTCACTAAGAGAATTATCTCTTGAAGGTCTAAGTGCAGTAAACATGATAGGCTCTGAATTTTACGAAACTAGAAGGCCTTTTCCATCCTTAACAACTTTGAAGTTTAAAGAGATGTTGGCATGGAAAAATTGGTCTCTTTATGTTGGTGACCGAGAAGAAGAAGTATCATTCTCTTGTCTTCGGCATCTTGTTGTTCGAAGATGTCCAGAGTTGACAAGGACATTGCCTTGTCGATTAGATCATCAAATAAAGCTAGATATTTGTTTGAATGACTCAATCAATAAGGTTCATTTTCCATCTCTCTGTGAGTTAGATATTGGGGATTGTAACAACGAGATCTTAAAGTGGTTGGGCAACCTAACTTCTTTAACCATTCTTAAAATTGAGAATCTTGCAGAGTTTGTTTGCTTTGATGATGGATTTATGAGGTATTTGGTCAAGCTAAAGGAGCTTCATATAACAGGCTGTTACAAGCTAACATACCTATGGCTAGATGGAGATGAAACACGGAGTCTTACTTGCCTCCAAGAATTAGTCATCAGATCATGTTATCAACTCACATCTTTCACGGCGAGAGGAGGAGAGATTGAGCTACTGTGCAACCTTGAAAGGATGGAATTGAATAATTGCCGGAGTCTAGAAAGGCTTCCGAGCAAGATGCACACACTTAGACATTTGTACATTCAATATTGTCCGAAAATCATGGGGCTAATAATTCCTCCAAATGATGCCAGCTGCAATAACATGTCGTCACCACTTGAATATTTGCAAATTACTAGTTGTGATTCTTGGATATTCTCTCCGTTTGCCAAGGATAGACTTGTTGCTCTGAAGACACTTATTATTTATGACTGTAAAGGAATGGAGTCGCTAGAAGATATCGCCATAGTAGAAATGCTAGAATCTTTGAGTATTTATGACTGTGACAATCTGGGAAGGCTATCACAAGGTCTTCACACACTTGCCCATCTCACTTGTTTGAGTATAAGTGGATGTTTTGCACTGGAGATAGAGGACTTCCCTCCCCTTCCCCCCACCTTGTTGAGTCTTACACTTGAGTATTGTCCAAAGATAAAGTCTATTGCCAGCTGTAACATTGTCAACAGTAACAATCTCACTTCTTTGAAAATAAAAGGATTAGAGATAGAGGAGTTCCCTCCCCTTCCCATCACCCTGTCGCATCTTGAACTTCATCGCTGTCCGAAGTTAAAGTCTCTACCAAATGAGTGGCATCGTCTTAGGTCCCTCCAGTGCCTAGAAATTAGGCGCTGTGAAGGTATCAAATGCTTCCCCGAAGGAGGTTTGCCTCCCAATTTGCAATCGTTTGATATTTGGGGGTGCGATAATATGGAACAGCCAATGAGAGAGTGGGGCTTACCCTTTCTCACATCCCTCAAGCGAGTGTCAATTGGGGGAAGAAGCATGGGAGGGGAGGGAGACAAGGAGTTGTTTCCTTGGGTGGAGGACGAGGAGGCAAATGCCTGGAGTCTTCTCTTTCCTCCCTCTCTAACTGATCTTTACATTGACGATATGAGGCAGGTGGAAAGACTATCGAACGGTCTTCGCCATCATCTCTCCTCTCTTCTAGGGTTGTATATTCACTCTTGCCCGATGTTGAGGGACTTACCAGAGGATGGCTTCCCTCCCTCCCTCCATAGATTGTGTATGATGAGTGGATCCAACCTTCCCTCCCTCCACAAATTGTGTATGATGAGTGGATCCAGCATTCTAAAAGATCGACTCACCGGCGACTATTGGCACCTCATCCAAGAGATCCCTCACGTCATCATTAATAGCGAACAGATCCAATGAATTGATTTGTTCATGTACAGTGAGGTTTCTGGGGTTCAGGTAAGTTTTTCCCATTGAAGGCATCAATCTCCATCTTGCTTCCTCAACTCGATGCTCAATACAAATCGATACTTTCCCGTGGAGAAGCTCCGCATGGATTTCCAGAAATCCAAGAAATCGCTAACATCCGCATTGGTTGGGTTCTCATATCCGATGAAGTGAAACCGATCCACTTTCGCTTTCATTTGCTGGCTGCCGCGATTCGTTCCTTCCATCTAAAGTCCAATTCCTGGGGTTCAGGTAAGTTCTTTCGTCTTGAACGCATCGATTCCATGTTTCTGTCCCTTCAGTTCGATGCGTAATACGAAGTAATTTCTTCCAATGCCCGCAAACAATTGCTTTTCGTGAAGTACGACTGAAATTCAGAGCTGAAAAATTGATAATTAGCTGCTTGAATATCCAGCAAGAGCTTTGTTTAGTCTCCAATTGCACTGGCTTGCGAAAGTTGATGATGATGATGATGATATTCTTATATGCCACAGCTGCATCCATGTCCACTACTGCCTTGGGCTGGCTTTTCTCTTTAGCCACTGCAATGCTCTTTTGAACAATTAATTCAGCCTCCTCTGTTTCTGTCTTGGCCTCAATCCCAACAATTTTTGTTCATATATGGATGCAAAGTTGGGGTACTTGCTAGAGGATGGCCCTCTCTCCCTTCAAGAGATCCCTTTCATCAGCATTGATAGCATTCAGATCCAATGGAGTAAAATCGATCATGCCCGAGCCATGATGATAGATTTGTCTTCGTTGACTTCTTTTTGTTCCTCAGATAATGCTTCCAACTTCTTTCATATTTCGCTTTCATTTGTTAATTGCCAGGATTTATTCTTTGATGTACAGTAAGTTTTCTTGGGTTTGGATAACTTTTTGGTTTTCAAGGCATAAATTTTGATTCTGCTCCCTCAAATCGATGTGTAATACAAACTGATATTGGAACTCGAGCCCCTGGCTCACTTTTGAAAGCCAGAAAATGAAATCTATTGGGTTATTAATTGACGGGAATTGCGCTGCTGTCTTATCTTCTCGATCAGCTCATGCCACATCGAAATTTGACATGTCTTACCTTCTGTGGCAAATTGTTTGCGTTTGTTGATGATATCTTTTGCTTGTTCCAGGGACACGTAGAGAATGTAGCTCGTCTTAAGCAGCAATATGGATGGAACCAAACTGAAAATGAGGTCATGGTTGTCATAGAAGCTTATAGAACTTTGAGGGATTGGAGGCCTTGCCCTGCTGATCAAGTTGTGAGAGACATGAGCAGGAAGTTTGGTTTTGTGCTCTTCGACAACTCTTCTAAAACCCCTTTTTCAGGCCTCTGTGAGTAATAATGATGTTCGTTGGTTTTGTTCTGGGATGTCGCTCTCAATCTCTCCCTCCGCCTGCAATCTGTATCTAATCCTTTCTGTTCTCTGAATCATGCAGGATGTTGATGGAAGTGTTGCTTTCTTCTGGGGAAGTCAATTCTGGAGGCAATCTTGTTCTCTTGGATGATGCAGAAGTCATGAAGATGGGCTGTGGGAAATCTTTTGCACTATTCCCTAAAGGTAATTATTTTTTTCAGATTGTTGAGGTGGCTCCACTGGAGTTCGGTCCATGCATTGCAATGTGAAAAGTAAGGATGGATGAGCTCTGCTGATATTAAGCGGAGTTAAGAGGAGAATGTTATGTTGTTGGGTAACATTATATTGGAAAAATTGGTTCCGAACCTAAATTTATAATTTATGGTTAAAATGGTGCTCTTTATCTGTATACATGTTTTGATTTGTGCATTTTCACCTTTTAACGTTGCCTTCTTTTCCAACGCAGGATGCTGCTTCACCAGCTCTGGAGATTTGAGGAGTTAAGAGCACCCACCGAATAAGGTGAAGCCGGTTCCTTGGGTGGACAGCTCTGGCCATGTGTCCGGCACCACATTCAAAGTGGATGCGGAGACTAAGGACTCCAGCATGCCTGGAATCGGGAGTGCTGCGAACCAGTCCTCGTTGTACCGAGTCGTATGGTTTGTGGCCCTTTCTGGACAGGCCATTAGCTATTGAGTGGCCTTCTGTCGCGTTTAACCCAGTCACGCTTTCTCATACATTGACAATTTTTCAGCTCTAATGGTTGGTTACTCTATGTTGAGAGTTTGGGATGACACCAAGTCTTTAGAGAACCTGATCATGCTTTGTGCAGTAATATCTTTCTGGCATTTCATTTAGTCATCACGCAGAGTCCATTCACTGTCGTGTTTTTTTTCCCTACTTAGATATCTATTGTGAAATTGTTCTCTCTATTTGTAAATTAGGCTGGGCGACATTGTTATATGAGGACAAATGTGAACTATGATAAATTGGAGCATGCTGATCCTTATATGGAAATCGAGTTTACACGACACCATGAGGCATGTTAGATATTAAAGGCTAAAGCAGTAACCTCTCGTGCAATTTTAAAGCAGTCAAAAGGACCTTGACGCATGTCGATACAAACTTAACATGAAGGAAGATAGAGATAGCTATCAATACGATGACTAACATCAAACTGTAAATTAAAAAAAAAAAAAAAAACAAAGAGCTTCGCCTGGCCATCTTGGTAGGAGAGTCCTCTTTAGTCCTTCACATTGGCTATGCCCCCTGTTGTCATCTAAAAAACATATGTTTGTCAAGTTTCACATAGATGAAAAAAATCTTAGTTTCATCCTATTGACATATGAGCTCTTGCTAAAATTTCTTACATAAGTGATGGTTTTGCTAGTGTACCGTGTACATAGCACAGGTTGCACAACTAACCTATTAGTCCTGCTCAAAAAAATTCTCGATGTCCACTTTTTGGTTTAATTGCTCTGCACGAAATTAGTATGGACTTAGCTTCAGCTTCGGGTTGGTTTGGGGCCTTAAACACCTTGTAGACGTGCTGCTCACCTTTGCCTCACCTAAACATCAATTTAATTCTGGCTAAATGAGAGAGATTATCCGCACCTGCAGGTTTCCCATGCCCACCTGCAGGTTTCTTTGGGTCTGATATGAACACATCACCGCTTGGATCATCCACGACTGAAACAGATAAATCAAAGACAGGCATAAAAAATCATCTTTTTCCTTAACTCATGGACCGCAGCTACTGCAATGGTGCGATTTGAATGTCCCGTCACATGAACAGAAGCCGAATTGCTCGTGTAAGAAAGTTCAAGAAAGTTCTTTTACTTATCAAAAGAATATTATTGCAAACTCAGTGGAGATGATGTGGGGTAATTAGCTTTCAAATATTGTGACTAGATTTCTCCTGCTCATGAAAACCACAATATCCACAAACTGTTAGCCTTAAACCAAACTCCTATTATCTATAGTTAAAAACATATTGCACTGGATAATTTTATGTTTTTATCTTTATGACGAAATACCGTAGTTGATAAATTTCATTTCATTTCAAGTTACTCAAAATGACACTGAATTATATTCTTTTGGTTACATCTCTTCTCAAGCCTGATGTAGTCCTTTGACCTTTGCATAGCATGCCATGCTTGATTAATTTCTTTAGAACATATAAGGCTGTATTATTTGCATTCAATTGGCTAAACATAAATAGAAGCAGCAGAAAGGATACTTTGGCCTTACCCTTACGATATATTTTGCATTTGATACACAAAATTGACTATGTAGTTGACAAACCTTTTGGGTCACCATCACAGTTAGAGAAAGTATTTGATGTCATTCATGAATGGTTCGTTGTCAAGCACATGAAACTTAAGGACAAGCTATGACAAGGGTGACAAAGAGTCCATTGCAGAAAAAGGAAATGAACAAGTGCTTGGGAGCTCATTATAAGCCTCTAGCTATCAATACGATGACTAACATCAAATTGCAGATTAACAGGGAAAAAAAAAAAAAAAAGGCATTTTGCCTGACTTCCTGGTTGGAGAGGTGTTATCTGAAAAACGTGAGTTTGTCGAGTTCAACATAGATGAAATAAATCTCAGTCTCATCTTATTGACTTATGAGCTCTTGCTAAATTTTCTGACAAAATCGAGTGATGGTCTGGATCGACGTGCATCGTTTACGTACCAGCAAAGCTAATAATAATATACCAGTCCTACTGAGGAAAATTCCCGATATCCACTTCTTTTTGTTTAATTCCTTTGCACAAAATTCATTCAACGTGATCATGGATCTCCTAGCAACATCAAGTGTACTGTGAGTATCATGCTTAAATCAGGTCTCCACCTATCCCTGTGTTGACTAAGTATAGACTTTCTCACAGATTTTGATATGGACTTCTGAATGTTTTACTTGGTCTCTGCAATGTGGTCTGATGAATTTCAACGAAGTATAAAACTAGAGGAAGATCTGCAGTATGGCATCATCGATGGTTGGGCATTTTGTTTTGTTTCCACAGCAAAGGCTGTGCATGTAAGTATACGGCTCAAATTCTGGTCTCCACCTATCCATATATAGACTTAATATCAACTTTCTTTCCGATTGATAAAGATCTCTAGATACTTCGTTTGGTCTATGCAGTATAATCTGGTAAATTTCAATAAAGTGTATGGCTAGACGAAGATCCAGCACAAAATGGATATAACTTCAGCTTTAGGTAGGTTTGGGGCTTTGAACACCTTGCAAACCCGCTGCTCACCTTTGCCTTTCCTAAACATCAACGTAATTGTGGCTGCATGAGCCAGAACATGCCCAACTGCAGGTTTCTTTGATGCTGAAACAAATAAATCAAAATCATCAAAAAAACTATCTTTTTTCCTTAAATAATGGACTGCAGCTACTGTATGCATCACTAGTTTACACCAAACAGCCGGATCTTAAGATTTACAAGAACTAGCATGAGCTTAGTGGTATCCCCAAATTGCAATTTTTCAGCGTGCAACCATCAAAGGGCTAAATAGAAAAGTATCGATGGATGCATGACTGTGGGAGAAATGAGATGTGATGCGGTACCTTGATTGGTTATGTACCCTGCCACATTAAATTCCTCAGCTATCTTAAGTAAGCCTAAGAGCACCTGAGCAAATTTTTGCTGCAATTTGGAATCTATTAGCGTTGAACAAAGTGAGCTCAAAAATCACAACTCGCATGATTTGACGGTTTCCATGGACCTGGCTCTTTGCAAGTTTTTCCCTTCCAATAATAACCATTTGAAAGAGAGGGATCACCGAATCCATAATCTGTAAGATATTACTCACTTAAGGTCAACCATCCACACCTCACAAAATGAGTGCAGTTTCATTCTTGAGCACTGCCTTACCAGTAATCTAAATGGTTCTTCACCCATTTTGGCAGCCAAATCAAGAAGCAAATTGATGCAGCCCACATTGAAGACCGGCTCCCTCGACCAAGAAGATCGGCTCGCATTAAAGCTCGACGAAACCGAGAAGCCATAACTGTCACGACCTACCCTCGAGGGGAGGGAACAGGTTTAGGGGTATTGCCTAAAAGACGGGCCTAAGGCCCATGATTAGGCGCGAGCTCTCCCAAGAGCATATCCCGCGTGACGTTGGGATATTCTTAAGAAATTTTGCATAAAAGGAGTCGCCACTAGTCTATTGGGGTCGGCTAGAAACCAAGTGAGGCATGGGAGCGTACCTCCCTTCCTACGCAACCAGAGAATTTAGGTTCGGGGACTTGATTACACTAATTAACCAATTCGTACCATTTCGGTACCTAATCTTGTTCATTTTAACAAAATGATTTTTGGCAGGCAGTTTAAATTGATTTTGTACTTGTCCACTAACATGCGAGGTGATCATGCAAGCGCGCAATCATTAAAATAATAATCAAAACTACCAAGATCATAATTGCAATAAGATTAAACTCATGCAATCAAACATAATTAAATATGTAAATTAAATATACGACATAATCAATATGCAAGCAAATAGATGTCTAATTACACTAAGAAAGCAAGATATAGCAATTCCTAACCAAATCACATCATTTTTGGATTTTCGAAATTTTTGATTTTTTGATTTTTTAAAATTTTTTTAAAATTTTTTTTAAAATTTTTTTTAAAATTTTTTTTAAAATTTTTAAACAAAATTAATTTTTTAAAATTTTTAAACAAAATTAATTTTTTAATTTTTTTAAAAAAATTAAAACTATTTTCAATATTTAATATTTTTTTTGGATTTTTGAAATTTTTTTAAAATATTTTTAATTTTTTTAAATAATAAAATAAACTTAAAAATAAAATTCGAGGCCGGACCGGGTCGGGTCCGGTCTGACCCGACCCGGGTTCAGCCCGTTCAATGCGGGCCGGACCCGATTTCGGCCTAGTCGGCGGCAACGAGCCCGAGTGGGCCCAAATTTTTTTTTTTTATACTTTAGTCAAGGCCCAAAGAAAATTAAAAGACCCACCTATTTCCTAAGCCCGCGAGAGCCCAGCCCAATTTACCTGAATCTGAAGCCCGGCCCGAAGACAGACCCAAGCCTGACCCACTTCGAAGACCAAACCCTACCCGGTTTGGAGGGTTGCTTGACCCGGTTCTGACCCGATTTGAGCCTCCTTCTCCAAGGCTTCTTGGCGGCACTGACACCGGGCAGCGATGGCGGTGGCAGCGGCGGTGCAGCGGGTGGCGGCGGCACGGGCAGCAACGGCGCGGTGCTAGTGCCGCGACGGGATCGAAGGAGTGGCGTCAGCGGCAGTGGGTAGCGGCGGCGTCGCGGCTTCGGGCAGAGGAGCGGCTCGGACGGCGTCATAGGGGCGGCCAGAGGGCGGCAGGAGGAGGCTCTTGCAGAGGGTCGCGGAAGCTTGGGCTGCAGGCGAGTCGGGGCGAAGCGGTGGTGGCGCGGCGGCAGATGATGCAGCGGAGGAGAAAGACTCCCAGATCTGATCGAGCGTGATCAGATCTGGGCCTTTGGCGGATCTCCAGCGCGACGGGGCAGACTGGTGCTAGCTGCAGGAGCGGCCGAGACTGGCGGAGGGCATGGAAACAGCGACAGCGGGGCGGAGCTTCAGACGGTTGCAGGGCGGCAATGGCGCGGCGACCGGTTCAGATCTGCTAGCGTCGGGGGGCGCTAGCGCGGTGTCAAGTGGGCAGAGGCAGGGACGCTGGAGGTGAGCTACTGCAGGAGTCGCTCAGAGGTGCTGCAGCGGCAGGTAGCGGAGCGGCGAGCACTGGACGGAGGTGGCGCGAGGTCCAACGGGCGGCGCTCTAGCGGAGAGGGCGTCGGGCGCCTGGTGGAGGTGGCGCGAGCGTCGGGTCGTCGCAGCTGCAGCAGGGGGTCACGGACCCGCGGGCTGCAGGCCAGTGGGGGTGCGGCGGTGGTGGTGTTGTGCTCGCGGACGATCAGCTCCGCCACGCGGCGGCCGATGCAGCGAAGGCTTCCCACGGCCGTGGGGCGGAGCCGCTGAGGCTCCCGTTTTCACTGCTCCCTCTCCCTCTATTTTTTCTCTCTGTCGAGCTCCCTCTCCTTTTTCCTCTCCCCCCTTCTTTTAGTCTCCTCTCTGTTCTGTCTTTTCTTCTTTTTCTGCCCTGCGGCTGCTTTTCTTTTTTTTGTAGGTTTCGCGTGCGAAACAAGCTGGAGAAGGATAGAGGCCAACGGGGGCCGGGCCAAGAAGGAAACGGGCTCGGCCCCTTCCACGTTTTCTTTTTCTTTTCTTTTTTCTTTTTGTTGTTTTTGCTTTTGTTTTTTTTTTTTTTTGATTTAGTGACTAATTCCTAATTTTGCATATAATAAAATTGTAAAATTTAGGTGTCAACAATAACGACATCTTGAGTCCATCCCGGAAGCTTGAAAGACACTTGGAAGCTCGCGTGACGCTTTTATTATTTTATAGTTTCCATGCTCTTTACTATTTCTCCTATTTTTAATGCTCCGTTTTTATTTCTCCTAGTTTTCAACGCTTTGTCTTTATTTTTCCTAGTCTCAACGTTCTGTTTTTATTTCTTTGATGATATAAGCCAATCCCTTGTAAAAGACAGACAACTTTTGATGAATGAAAAGCTTTGCTTGAAGCAAGTATCATGAACCTTGTAGGATTCATACCTTGAAAAGCTAGAAGAGTTTTCACTCCGTCCTTGAAGAGTCGGAGCTTCTGCATCCTTGAAGAGTTGCAGTCATCGATCTAGAAGAATCGGTGTCCCTTTCAACTTCCTTGGAGGCCTAGAAGAGCAACCAACGAAGTTCCTATCTTTTCCTATTCTGTTCGTTATTTCCAACCCATTTTCGACCATCCTACAGTGCTTATTTCAGAAAACCCAAAACACAGAAATTGTAGATCCAGAAGTCTTTGTTCATTTGGCTTTGGAATCAGGTCGATCCGATCTGTATCGACAAAGATACGACTGTTCTCCTGAGCTTGTGCAGTGCTGAAATTACTGTTCGTCCCGTTTCTTGTGCGCGAGTCACTCTTCCGATCCTATTGTTTGAGAAAGCCTCCCCTAGGCTTGCATCACAAATTGTACTGATCCTCATAAGTATAGAAACGGGCAAAAATGATCTACAAATTCATGGAAAGACTAGATTACAGCAAGTACACTAGCCAGAAAAGAAGGAAGAGTTGCCACCAATATAGAAAGATTTGCTTACATTATCTAGGACTGCACCAGGATCCATGCCAAATCTCTTGGCAATTGGTACAATTTGATCACCACGACTGCAGGTGTACCAAGTTAAGAAAGTGCACATGCGCTTACATTGACAGACGACGTTTATGAAACATAAGTAGCTTTGTCGAGATCAAGAAAAATACAGACAGATTATAATAGGATACAAAGTTCCTTTTGCTTCTTTTTGCGTCGATATAAGCTACCTTGCCATTTCCTCCTTCATGTGAGTTGGCAGCTGAAAATATTTTACGAACATGGAATCCACAAACCATTAATAAAGAATGATTGTAAACAGTAGTAAATACTGTAGTAGGACTTGCAAATAAAGTAGAGTATCTTCAAGCATCACATTTGACTTATGATCAACCCAAGTCCGAGTCTAACTATGATTAAGGTTTTTACTTGGTTATGACATAGTACAAACTCTTCTGGCCTTTTTTTTTCTTTGTTTGAGCCACTGTCTATGCATTTCAGTATACTGACTGCAGATTACAGAAAATGAGTGCCATACTTCCGGAATCACCTAATACACACATTGTGATGCTCACCCACATCTTCATACTTCATCGAAATTCAATCATTATGTTACTATTTGGCATTGTTCATCTGAAAAGACAAAATGCAACAGAAGTTCAAGACAGAAACCTAATATCCAATTCAGACCAACCTGAGAAGTAACACATAAGGTATATGCAAGCTGTGTTTTCCCAGACCTGAAGTGACGTCAGCAGCATTTTCTGAGAAAGCTAATTAACAAAAGCAACCAAAAGTTCATCAAAAGGTAACGTTGTTGGACTGTGATTTTCACCCAGATTCACCAAATGCTTCCATAATTGCCAGAGTTTCAATACCACCTGTGAACATTGCCGAACCGGTGAAATTTGTTTTCGTTGAAATGCATGAAGAATAAGACACACAGTCTGCAAAAGAAAGTCTCTTACCACCTACAAGCTCATCGTGGGCTTGGCTTCCAGTTGTGATACAAACAACCGATGACTCTATCTTGAGAAAAACAAAGACATTAAAAGTACTTTGAGCAACAGATATGCTAATTTGCAGGCTTTATTTCAAGGGTATTCTGAACCATTTTAGCTTGAAGTTTGCAGAATCAAGAACTTACAGTGAGCAGAGCATCACATCCAGTAATATAGCCAAAATTCTGATAAAACGAAGGGAAGTCAACGCCAGATGCTTATAGAAGTTCAAATTGATTGGAGCCGCCATCTCAGGTCAAGAAGAATTTGAGCTCTAACCACTATTTTTTCAGCCGCATTGCATATTTTGTCAACTTTTGCCTCAGATAATCCTTTTATTCCAGTTAAGTGCTACCCAAAAATAAACAAAGCAAAAGCAAATCACTTGGCCAAATAAGAATACACTCCTCAACTTAATTCTCAGGACTGAAGATCAGATATACCTTCTGTGTGTGCATCATCAAGCCATTGCAAGTGTAGATTCCTGCATCCTGGGGCTTTTTCATATCTCCAGCATTTATTCCTTGAGAAATAACTGCAAACAAAATAAAGGAAGAAGTTCAGAGAAGGAAAATGAGAACAACTCACCATCGTGTCAAACTCTTCTGGTGATTGTAGGATGCCAGGACAAAAGCATTTCCTAGATCATCACTGACAATCTAACTTTCCAACAGTGATTATTGATGAATTTAGCTTAGGAGATTCCTTACCAATCCAGCTATCTGACCAATACATGGAAAATAAGACATCCAATGGTGCAATTCCAAGGTCATGTAACATAAGGAAGGCTGGAATTGCTCTTGTATGATCAGAAGACAAAAAACTAAAAACTATTGCACGCGCAGGAATGTAAATCGCGATAATCACGGCCATAGCTGCATGGAACCATTTGCATCTCAATTTTAACTTTCAGAACATGGATCAGAAAATCACGATAATCATCTCAGAATCAAATGACGCACCGAAACTCATTACGAAAGCGATGACATGAACAGAGAGCAGTTGCCTCCACTCTTGTTTTGCCGTAACTTACGGTTGTTTGTCGATCGTTTCGAGCAGGTCTTCTGCTTCGTCGTCGACGTCCTCTCTTTCCACGATCTTCTGCTCTTCGGCTCTGAACATCAACGAGCGAACACGAGACGAAACTCGGAATCATCGTCGCCGGCGATCGCGCTGCGGAAAAGGACATGAACCGAAATCAAGCGGAGAACGCGAAACTCAGTTGAGAGAGACGAAAGCATCTTCGACGACAATGGAGTTTGACGATCGGCGATGAAGTTCGCTGCGTCTGCGCAGGAGAAGAGACTTACGGATTTTTTCTTGCGGATTTTGGAAACGATCGGAAATTGGAGGGAATCTTATTATATATATATGGAGAGAGGCGGGAAGCGGGGAAGGATGGCTCTCGGCTTATTTTTCTTTTTCTTTTTCTTTTTAAGAAAAAGAGGTTTGACCGAGTTTCGTTATTCTGAGATCGATCCTCATAAATTGAGGTTTAATGGATCTGTTTCAAGAATTTATCAAATACACTCCTAAAGAGGGACGGGAAAATATTGGTTTGATTTTTTTTTTTTTTTGCATTATATAACTCAATTTTTATTTATTTATCTCGGTTTTATATTCATCTTAATCCTATCCGGCTTATAATTTTCTTAAATTGGACCGAATTAAGTTCTTCTTAATAAAGGAAAAGAATCGATCTATATCGTGATCAATACTTGGTTTAATTGCATTATGTTCGAACTCCATGCTTATTGTTCGTAGAATCGTGAAAATATCAACGAACAATTGAATTATTCGAAATGACTTGCTAAGAACTTGCTTGTGATAGGTTTGATTGGTCGACACACATCCTAAAATTTGTATCTTGGTGATTAAAAAAAAAGTGCCGAACATGGAGCATATGTTTTCTTTTGTCAAACACGGAGCACATTTAGGCCATGTATGTTTGTGTTCTTTATTTCTGATTATGAACACAATTTCTGTTTTTTTGTTCCGGGGAAAAAAAAAACAAAAACGTGTTTGTTTGCGTTTTTGTTCAAAATCTATTTTTTTATTCTTTGGAACAAATTTGAAACAGAAACAAGAAACAAGGTTTCTGGAACACTTCCAAGAAACAATTTTTCTCTCTCATATTTTTTTCTTCTTCTTTTCTTCTTCTTTTTTCTTTGGTTGGCGACCGGCCGTTGAGGGCTGGCGACATTGTCGAGGGCCGGCAACCTCGCCGGAGGGTTGCCGGCCCCCGGCGAGGCCGAGCGTTGCCGGCCCCTAGCGAGGCTCGACCTTGCCTTGGTTAGGCAAGCTCGAGCTCGCCCAAATCCCGCGAGGCCGACCTCACGCTAGCCAGCGAGGCCGACCTCGTGCCAGCCGATGAGGCTGCCGGCCAAAAGAAAGAAAAAAGAAAAAAGAGAAAAGGAAAAAGGAAAAAGACAAAAGGAAAAATAAAATAAACATATTAAAAAATTACAAGAAACAAAAAGATTATACAAGTTTACCAAACGTGTTCTTATTCTTTTTCTATTCCAGGAACAAATTTACCAAACACCTTTTCTGTTCTGTTCAAAAATTGTTTCTCGGAACAGAAATAGTTTTTTCAATATGTTCCTTTGAACAATTTTTGAACAGAAATGTTACCAAACACACACTTAGTGCCTAAAATTTGATTTTTATTTAATATCAAACCCTTTCAACTCCAATTTACAAAATAGGCAAATTAAACTTAAAATATAGAACCATTAGTAATCTCCAACATATTTTTCCTCATTTTTTTGTACAAAATTTGTTCTTTTAGGTAAGTTTTTGAACATGTATAATGAGAGAAGACATTCAATTGTCTACTAATTATGAAATCCAATATTTGATCTCGATATGGTTTGATTTTCTTTTTTTTACTAAACTTTATTGTGATTTTAAATCGGATTTTTAATGTAACCTCAAACGCCTCAATTTTATAATTAAGAAGAAAAAACACAAAAATATCGCCTTTTATAAGACCCTCAAGCTCTTTTAATTTTTTAAATCAAAATATCATCTCTCCCACGACGAGAAACACAAAAACCAAAACGACAATCCGTTCCGTCTCTACCGCCCGTTCCCTCTTCTTCACGCCTCGCTTCTTTTTCTTCTTCTTCTTCTTCTTCTTCTTCGTTCTCCACACAAACCCCGCCTGAAATCCCAACCAGCTTCCGTCGAAGTCGACATTGATGCTCATCGAGTGATCCGAGAGAGGTGGTAATCGTGCATTTACGGCGATCTTCTCGAATATTTTTTGACTTGGGCTCTTGTTGTTCCTCATTCCATTGCACGTAAGCGGTTTGATGTTTGTCCTGAGCGAGAGGCATTTGCTTTTCTTGGGCTTGTTTCTTCAATTTGGAGCGAGGCATTACCATCTTGACATGACCCGTCTTCAAATCATTGGTAAAACTGCAGCTTCCTCGAATGAATGGAGCGTGGCAAGCGAGTTTGGTTGCTTTGTCACCTCGCTATTGCGTTCGCCTACCCTGAGAAGAAACTGTAGTCTTGGCAAGTTTTTACTTAACTGGTCGCAGCGTACATTCATGACCACCAGCAAGAGAGTGCAAGATAGGAGCAAGGACAAAAGGGTCCATGATCTCAAAATTGCCACTGAGAAGCATAAAGTGGTGTCAAAGGTGTTGGTTTAGTGTGTTCTTGACAGGAGCTTATGAAGCTGCGGAGCTGGTTCAAAAATGTCCGTTGGTTATTTGGAAGGAAAAGGTCCTAAGCCTTGTTGGTTGTACGGGGAGGAAGAATAAGATAGAAACTATTATGGACTTATCAGATATGGAAGATAATTATTTTCTAGAGGGTAGTTCTGAAGATGGAGGCATTGCTACGCAGCCTAACCAAATAGAAGCCATAAGTGAATTGGAGAGTATTGCAGTTGGAGGCAACTCCTTCATGGATATACATGAAATTGACAATAAATACAAGCCTCATGATTCATTTTAAGGTCGTACGTTCTTATTCGAGTTGTCAAGATAACTTGTTTTCCAGCCTTCTTCTTCACAAGTTAAAGTTTTGAGTTTTTGTACAGATTTAATTAGACAGACTTTGCTTACATCTATACACCAAGTCAATTAATAGCGGACTGATCCATCTCATTCCTTGTTAGTCCTAAACAATGTCACTGGAACTCCTGAAATCAATGATTCAGAAAGAATGTGTAGTTAATGCTTTTGGCAACTCTCAGCTCACCTCGGTGCCAGCAAGGACATCAGAAGCAGTCTATTTACAGTGACTGGTTCATTCTCAGTTATTAGTCTGACTTATTTGAGTGCTGCCATACTAATCTGCTATTCTGAAGATGAACTTGCCACCCTGCATTTTAATCTCAATTGTTGGTTCAAAGAGATGAATGGGTAGTAGCTATCATGGAGAACATAGCCTCTGCCGCTATGATGATCAACATTCTCTCTCTTGTTGTTACAAATTAGATGCCGAGCTCATCCTGCAGTAATGCCTTGTTCATCACTGTGCATGGATATTCAGGTCCACAATGTGTAGGACTGCCTTCTGCAACATAATTTCATTTGCTTTCTATCCGATGTTCCATAGGTCTTGTAACTTCTGTTCAAAATCTCCATGAAACTATGGCAAACTCCTGTTTTTAGGTTCTATTGGAGAACTTCCTTTTGTTGGATTTTAAAACCCAACATCAAACAATAAGTAGTTTTTATTACTACTTGTTTATGTTGGGCTGTGTTTATGGTTGATTCATTTCATTAGCTTAATGTTCTGTTTTGAAGAAAGAAATAGGAGAGTCTTTGAAATTAGCAAGACTGGTTTTTTTATTTGAATGATAGATGGCTTTCCACAGCTTTTGGTTGTGTGAAAATGACATTACTAATATGCATTCTTTCTTATACCTCATAGCATGAATTGCATTTATGATTTGTTACATGGGCTAGTATCTGCCTAATGCCATTGTGCAATAAATTTCTTTTGCTTATCAAAAGAAAATTCTAAGCAAACTCACTGGGGATGATGTTGAGTAATTTGCTTCCAAATGTCACAGCTAGATTTCTTCTTGTGCTCATAAAAACCATGATACCCAAAACTGTATGTGACAAATCAAATTGCTAGTGTGAAGCTAAATCTATTGCATTGCATCATTTTCTGGTTTTTGCAGTATAAAAACGATAGGAGTAATGTACCATGGAGGTTGAGCATCAACCTCATTTGGAGAAGTACGAAGAATTTCCAGATCTCATATGATCAAGGAGAAAGAGAGGAGCATCGATGTTTACTAGTTATAATCACTTAGCTATCATCTTTTGTTACATGGCAAAAGTATTGTGTGCATCACGACTCAATTCATATCAGATGGTCATATCTACTGATTTAAGAAGGGATAGGAACTTCGCACCAATGTTTTCAAACTTGGGCCAATCAGGGAACCAATTAGGTTGCCTATTTGCAGGCCAAGAGGTTGGACTAGGGGAATCGGTGATTGTGTCTTGAGCAAACGATTATAGATATGTAATGCTGTCAATTCCCCGTGAACACATGAATTGTTCGGCCTTGGTAGTAAAGTCAAATGCCGGTGATCTGTGGAGTTGAGTGCTCGCGTCCCTCCATGTGCAATAGTAGCCGAAAGCTCATTTTTATACCCATGGGACTCTAAAACTAAGTGGATCCAATTTTGAAAATCAATATATTTTCAAACTAGTTCAAACTAATTTAGGCCAAACTACCTGCACATAATTTTTAAGTTTTGGGTGATTAGATCAAAGGGAAAGCAATGGAATTGGCCAAGAAAAAAGGGGCAAGAGCAATGCTTTATGGTCGAATGATTGCAGAAGATCTAAAGGAAATCAACGTTGAGAACTTTATAGTCTCTGAATGGGCTTGACATATAGCTACCACAATTTTTTTAACATATAGGGCGCGTTTGGTAACGTTTCTATTCAAAAATTGTTCCAGGGAACAGAAATAGAAAAAAGTGTTTCTGTTCCAGGAAACAATTTTTGACCAAAAAGATGCGTTTGGTAAACTTGTTCCGGGAATAAAAAATGAATAGAAACATGTTTGGTAAATTTATATTCTTTTTTTGTTTCTTTTAATTTTTTAATATTTTTATTTTATTTTTCCTTTTATCCTTGCTTTTTTATTTTTTATTTTTTCGGTCGGCATCCTCAGCCAGCCACGGCGATGCTTGCCGGCCCCTGAGCTCGCCCAGCCAAGGCTAGGCCAAGCCTCGCCAGGGGCCGGCGACGCTCCGGCGAGGTCACCGACCCTCGACGGCGTTGTCGGCCCTCGATGGCCGGTCGCCAGCCATGGTCGAGGCCAGCAACCGGCCAAAGAAAAAAGAAGAAAGAAAAGAAGAAGAAAAGAGAAGAGAGAGGAGAAATAATTTTTTTTTTTTGGTTTCTTCAAAAGTGTTTCTAGAACAAGAAACAATTTTTTGTTGTTTCTCAATTCTGTTCTTTTTGTGTTCCGGGAACAAAAAATCTGATTTTGAACAAAAACGCAAACAAACGCGTTTCTGTTCTTTTTTTGTTCTCTGGAAAAAAAAACAAAATTTCTGTTCTTAAACAGAAAAAAGGAACAAAAACATGCAGCCCCATAGTGTCTAATATATCTTAGCCAAGATACTTTATAGTCTTTGAATTGGCTTGATATATAGCCACCGCACTCTTCTTTCTAACATATAGCATCTAATATATCTCAACCATATATATCTCAGTTGAGATATATTAAACATTACGATTATTTAAGTGCTGCACAGTGCCTAGCCTTACTCCTACATTATCTCTAGTGGTGAGCAAACCATATCAGCAAAATCATATGAGATGATAATTTATTTAGCGAATGTCTTAAATTGAGTCAAATTTGAAAAAATGAGGTACTTGATTTAAAAAGAAAAGTTTAGGTAGTTGATCATAAACTAAGCAAAAGTTTTGATAATTTCGATGTCATTATCCTCAACTTTTGAATCGCACTAAGAAAAAAATATCAAGAAAAATGTTATCTACGAAGATCACTGTAAGTGGCGAAGTTGGAAATAGTCACTTTAGTGGCCGTACTAACAGCAATGACATGGTCGTGGCCATGCTTTGATGGTGCTCTATCTTGCCCCTTTCCTTCTTTATTTTCTTTCTAATTTTTTGTCGTTTCTTCTTTTTAGGCTTTCTCTTTGCTTTTTTACTTTTCTATTGTTGAACTCGAATTTGAAAAGATACAATAGAGATTAATGAATGAAAAAAAAAATCCCAAAATGATTAGACCCAAAATGAGTTGGAGGAAAATTATGGTATTGTTAATTTTAAGCAAGACTTGTAATGCTTGGAAATTCTATTGGTACTGGTAAGAAAGACATACAAAGTCTTGGTCTTCTTGGCATCAATTGAAGTTTCTTTCCCACCAACAAAAGAGGTGCACCATCCAAAGATAAAAGTGTGCCAAAGTCTTGGTCTTCTTGGGATCTATTAAAGCTTCTTTCCTATCATCAACAGACATGCACTAAAAGACATACAAAAGTCTTGGTCTTCATGGAAATTATTAATCTTTTTCCTGCCATGAAAAGACATGACGTGCAAAGTCTTAATCTTTTTGGATTCTATTAGTTACTTTTCCACCATCAAAAGACATGCAAAAGTCTTGATCTTCCTAAAATCTACGGAAGTTTCTTTTGCACCGTGGCTTTTTCACCTTTGCTTCACTTTCATGGTCCCCTCTCTCCATTAGCTCCTCATCACTTTGCTTCACCATAACTTTTACAATGGACTGATTCGCTCATGGCCATTGGAGAGACCTTTCTTGCTTCCTTCTTTAGGGTTTTGTTCAACAAAGTTGAGTTCTCTGGCATTGGACTATGCGTAAAGTGATGGAATCAGCATCACATTGTTTAACATGTACATCAATAATTTTGTTATATTCTCTCATGTAATTCGATCTTCAATATTTGAATTTTTTTGTCTTATAAAAATTTTTACCAAAAAATTCAAATATTGATATGTTTCTCTCTTTCCATGTAAACGTCCATGGATACAATTTCCTCATATTGTGTAAATAACTTTTTATGAATCAATAATTTGAATTTTGCAAAATCTTTTAGATGTTAATCTTTACACGCGGCTAGTATGCACTTCTGCTAGTTCTTCTCATTCATTTATATGAAAATGGTCAATGTCGTTTTTCCATTAATTCAAGTTTAGGGACAATCCAATGATTAAATTAAACATGTTTAAAAAGTTTATGAACTAAATTAAACAAATTAAAAGTTTAAGGACAACATTGCACATCATGCTAAAGTTCAGGGACTACATTGCACATTAGACTAAACTTTATGGACCATTTGCATAATTTTCTCAAGAAAATATACCTATCATGTTTGCTAATGTGACATTCAATTTTGCAATGACATGTTCCAGCCTCTTTAGAGAGCACTCCAAGAAAGTGGTAATGACTTCGATTTGGCCATCGGTAGGGATCTGCTAATCATTGTTTCTATGGTCAGCTTTATTCATTGCTAGACAAGAAAAAGGGTTAGGCATCACCAACTAACAGTGTGCAATGTACTAGATATACTCTAGGCATCACTTATGAACAGGAAAATCATTCAAAGGACCACAATTTTCCTATCAAGTGGTTCTTGATCATCAACTACTACCTCAACACCCTTTAGTAGATCATTGCTACCCGTCTTGCTGCAAATCTTTAGTACTGTATTAGGGTTGAGCGGTTCCAGGTTCGAGGTTCATCATTTTTTAGAACCTAAAACTTACCCTGCATATCCTATCACAAGTTCTAAGATCAGTTTTAAGATCTATCTAGGTGTCACTTATATTATTATTTGAATGATTACAATTTACTAACCATAACTTATATCTAGACATACGAAAAATATGAACATTAATAAAGTAAAAATCTTAGTCATAAAATGAAAACTCAGACTAATACTTCAAGATTATACACTGGCATGAAATATCGGAGGATAGCACAGAAACATGGACCAAGAAAAATATTAAAACTTGTTCCAGGTTCCAAGTTCCTGATCTCCAACTAAGAACTTGGAACCTACCCGTTGAAATAGGTTCTTCATTTTGTAAAACTTGGAACTTACCCGGCATACCTTGGAACCTGAAATTTACAGGTTTCCATCGGTTTGGTTCTTAAATTCCAAGTTCTACCTTGGAATCATGATCATCCCTAACTGTCACATAAAAGCCTATATTGATCGCATATTCACTAGTAAGCATTAAATGACGACAGTGGAATTATAAGGTTAATGAGATTGTAAGGACGCCAAAAGAAAAATGCTTGGTCTTGGTCTTTGTTTAATATTTTTGGTGGGTGAATGTCTTGGTCTTCCTGTCTCGCTTCTGCTTTAAATAAGGTAGAACTAAGCAAAAATACGTGCACACTGATTATAAGCCGATGCGTAGCATGGGTACTCTACGAAAGTGTCTGTACGTATGTGTCATCAATTTAAAAAACTCATGATTTAATCTAAAATCTATTTAGATATGAACCCACTTAACGAGGTCAATTAGTTATGAAATATGAAATTATATTAGATTACGGATGTTCATACACGTGCTATGCCCAGATGAGGACATTGCACACATATTTTCAGATTACATGTAATTATATATTAGGAATTAGAATAAGATGAACTGTTTCGGTGGTTGATTGTTTCCAAATATTACTCAAACCTTAGAACTTGGCATACTTGAACCAAATATAATTACCCACAACAAAATAATTCGTCAAATGCACTAATCTATTTGGTCCCGAGAAGGTATCATTAGTACTTCGATACTTTTGACATGTGTATATAACTTTACAACTATCATTTATATTCGCCTAGTAGTAATACATGACAAAGAAAATCAGAGAATATTTTTTGGCTTATAAAAAAAAATACAATTTGATTGTGCCTTACTCAAGCATTTGCGATCTGGCTGAATAAGGAAAAGAAAGAGACATTCAAGAGGAGGCGCTTATTCGATTTTACATGCAAGGGGTTGAAGCAAAAACTACATAGAAGGAGACCGATCAATTTTATTCTATATCCATGGCTTCCAAAATTATTCAAATTGACCGAAATAAAACTAGATAATAAGGTTCATGAAATTTCTTACCTATGTGCTGGCAATCAACTATCTAAAGTTTTTTTTTTTTTTCCATTCAACCAATTACCTCGTCTTTTATTAATGTAAATCAATGTGAGACCTCCATTGAGATCGTAAATGAAAATCTATCTATATGACACCAACAATATTAAGTAGCCGCTAACTGTTTACATTGGCTTCAAATATCATCCTCGTGGTATCAATTTTGTCTCTTGTGGGTCAAACCAGCCGTTCCAGATGATATCAATTGGTCTCTTGAAGGATTGGAACAAATTATTTACAAAAAAATATTGTTTAGGCAAATTAGTTGTGATTGGTAAAGAAATCATAGTAAGGTTTTAAATTATGTTTGACTGTACAGTTACATATGATGATAGTATTATCAATATGATGTCCAACCAAACGAAAATCAAGTGCTAAGAAAAAGTTCATTTTCAATCAAAAGTTTGATAATTCACTTAAACATTTTGAGTGTAAAGCTTGAATTTTTATGATCAAATGACTAGAAGAAAATCTGAGGGAAATTGACATTGGGAAATTTTGTAGTCTTCCAATGTGCTTGACATTTAGCCACAAAATTATTTGGCGTGTGAAATCAACAAAACTATCTCCTATTCTCTTTCA
Organism: Eucalyptus rudis; assembly: GCA_019915205.1. Classification (NCBI taxonomy): domain Eukaryota; kingdom Viridiplantae; phylum Streptophyta; class Magnoliopsida; order Myrtales; family Myrtaceae; genus Eucalyptus; species Eucalyptus rudis. The sequence continues at coordinate 2,734,538 of JAHMTN010000183.1, forward strand.
TACGAATGGATGAATAATCTTACAAAAGAAAATTATTAAATGGAGACCAAGCAATGAATATAGAGGATGAGTTTGTAGAAAAAATATCGCATAAACAAAAGTATGTTTGAGATTTGAGTCTAGACCAATGATTGTATAAAAAAACTCTTTGGGACAATACATGAATTATTACCCCTTTTGCAATCGGGTACCTAAAGTTTTTTCAGTCAATCAATCATCTTAATTTTCCATGTGGATCAACGTGAGGCATTTGTTAATTTTGTGGACGGAAATTGTTGACACGACGTTAATGCCGTTAAATAGTTTTTAAATGTCCATACTAATGTCCAATACAACATCTTGAGATGTTGCTATGTCAACAGAGACATTGGATGCTAAGATTGTCTAAATCAACACAAACTCTTTCTCCACATCACCCAATCAGCAAGGTAATCGAATCGTGTAAATAAAATCATTACGACATAGCAATTTTTTAACGGACACCTCAAATTGAGACAAATTTGAAAAAAAGAAAAAGTAAAAGAGATTAATCCAGACATAAAGCAAGGAATTTCTACTAGTAATGGAAAAAAGAGACGTTCTCATGGGGATGCAAGAGAAGGGACGTGAAAAGCGAAGCAAACAAACTTCAATTTGTGTCCAGTAAAGTCATGGTCTTCCCGAAATTTATTGAAGTTGCTTTCCCATGACCTCTTTTTCTCTTTTGCGTCATTTTCTAGACAAAAAGGCACATGGTATCCATGAAGCTTTGGAGAAATTCTGCTGAGTATTACCAAACAAGCACTTGTGGACGAAGAGTATCTTATTTCCCTGACCACTGACGTACGTGTGACAGAGTGCTACAGCCTTGTCCCAAGAAAGCATCATTACTACTTGAATACTTTTGACCCATGTGTATGACTTTACGAAAAATTATCCAAAAATCCAAAAATCTATTAGATAACAAATAATTCAGTTTTAAACTTTGATATAATACCATGTCAATCGAGATATATTGAATGCTGATATTATCTAAGTCGGTGCACTTTCTTGCTCCTCATCACTCAATCTATAAGGTAAGAAGCCATGTCAACTATTATGTTTAACTTTTCCTGATTAAGTGAGTCATGTAAGAAAAATTACATAACATGACAAGTTATTTAACCGATGCCTCAAATTGAGCCAAATTTGAAAATTTGAGGTTCTTGATTAATATATATATATATATATATATATTCATGTACTAGATCATAAATTGAACAAGAGCTCAAGTACTCACGATATCATTATTCTTAACTCTTAAATCGCTTTAAGAGTAAACATCATTCTTGCTTCTTCTTTCTTTTTTTTTTCCCCTTCTTAAGTTCTTTTTTTTTTTCTATAACATAAATTTGAAAAGATACATGAAAATTTAGACACAATTCTAATAGACAAGTACATGAGATATTACTGAATGAAAAATCACAGTACGATTAAGCATAAAAAAAGAATTGGACGAAAATTATAGTACCAGTCAATTATAAGCATGGCATGGGGAAATTCTACTGGTAGTGGAAAAATAAAGGCATTCACATAGGGAAGAAAGAGGAAGGATGTGAAAAGTGAAGCAATAAAGCCAATTTGCATCCTGCAAAGTCTGTCTATTTTCAATTCCTCTCTTTCACTTCTGCTTCACTTTCTAGACAAAAAGTACATTATGTCCATTAAAGTCTTGGTCTTCCCAATGAAAAATCCTTCATGAGTGTACTATCACGATAAGCAATATGAGTTAGCCTGAAGAGGCCACGTTTTGATGCACATTGTGTCCTTGACTTAGACAAATAAATTGTTCTCCATTTTCTCCATAGCAAGACTTTTGGTCGTCATATGAAAGAGAGGACCTTTTCTTGTGGCCATCCAAAACATAGAATAAGAGGTGATCACATGACCAACTTAGAGGGTATGCACATATTCATAAAAAATATATAATTTACAAATGTTTTGTTGGTTTTTTTTCCTTAGTATGGGCTTTTACGTGGCAATTATAGTGTTAAAAATTTATAGCAAAATGGGCGAGGATGATCTGCTGAAGGGTACTGAAGTAGTTGGTGATGATCGTGAATCACTTGATAGGAGAATTGTGGTCCTTTGAATTGAAAAAGTTAGCCCAAAGTAACTTGCTTGATGGATTAGACTTTGTGGTAAATGTGATGATGGGTTGATATTTTGAGGTAGGTTTCCTTTGGTTGTGCAATGGACTTTCTTCACATGACCAACTTAGAGGGTATGCACATATTCATAAAAAATATATAATTTACAAATGTTTTGTTGGTTTTTTTTTCTTAGTATGGGCTTTTACGTGGCAATTATAGTGTTAAAAATTTATAGCAAAATGGGCGAGGATGATCTGCTGAAGGGTACTGAAGTAGTTGGTGATGATCGTGAATCACTTGATAGGAGAATTGTGGTCCTTTGAATTGAAAAAGTTAGCCCAAAGTAACTTGCTTGATGGATTAGACTTTGTGGTAAATGTGATGATGGGTTGATATTTTGAGGTAGGTTTCCTTTGGTTGTGCAATGGACTTTCTTCCCCCCTCCCCCACCCTCTCTCTCTCTCTCTCTCTCTCTCTCTCTCTCCCTCTTTCTCTTTCTCTCACGCACGCTTTCTCCCCTGCTCAGCCAACCGAACAGCCCACTTCCCCTTCTTCTTCTCCATTTCCCTCCTTTCCTCACGTTTGCCCTTTCCCCTGAATTTTGGTCCTGCTCTCTTCAATTTTCTTTGCTGCCGTTACCCCTCCCCACCATCGTATCCACCCCACGCCTCACCCACCCACCATCCAGCACCCCATCTTCTCCACTCACGCTGCTGCACCCTCACGCCTCCCTCACCTCACGTCTTCATCATCAACTCACCACAGCCAAGCTCACGCCCAGCCAGCTGCTCCTCCACCGCTGCAACTCCAGCAGCAACCTCAGCCCAGCTCACCCTGAGCCTAGCAGCTCCAACCGAACAGCTGCTCATTCCAGCTCAGTCCCACGGCCACACACCAGCCCCCGTGACCAGCCCAAGCCCTTCACCGACCAGCCCACAGCAAGTGCTGACCAGCCTTGGCTGAGGGCTCGTAGGGCCTATTCAACCGCCGTCGGATCTCCGTTGGAGTCGCCGTAGGCTCAAGTCTCGGTCGCCTTCGCGCCACCGTCACCGTGGACCCATCGGCTCGCTAATCAGGTGAATCAACTCCCTAATCATTGATTAGGTTGTTAATTGCGCTTATGTGGTTATATTAGTGTTAATTAGCATGGTTAGATTAGTGCTAAGAAGGATTAGTGTTAAGCAAGTTGAATTAGTGAAATTTGAATCAGGTTTATTGGACTCTCGCCGTTTACCATTTTTTTTGGATCAAAATGTGTTGAGATTTTGAGATTGATTCCTTATTGAGAAATGTTTTATACATCCTCAGCTATAACATATATATTTTCCTAAGATTTTATGGATTCAAAAGGATATGGTTTCAATTTCGTTAAAAACAAAACAGAACATCTGTTTTTGCTGGAACTAGTGACTTTTTGGGATTCAAGGGATTTTTATCAACTCTTATCGTTCGACTTTCGAAATGGTTTTTTCATAAAAGTTATTCGTCACATCTTCTAGTTTAACATAGTCAAATTTCAGATCAAACGGGCAAGTTTTGGATCTCGAACCAAGCTGGTTTTGGAAAACATAATTTCTAGAAACGGACACAGTTTTTGTAACGGTTTGGACGATTTACTGCTCTTAATCCAAAAATATCTGGGCTAAGGTGTCTTCACGAAATTTTTTGTTTAAGTGTCCTTTATAACATATTCAAATTTGAAAATTTTCCGAACTCGTTTGATTAGGTTTTTGGATTTAAATTTCTAGACGTGCGAGTGGACCAATTTCTGCCAGTTAGGGCCGGTAGTGGTTTTGTGATTATTCTTGGTGTTGTGTTTGCTGGATAAGGTGTATGTAGTGATTTGGCTGACTTTTGGCATGTTGAGAACTTAGGTGTGAGGTGACCTCTTGGACTATTAAATGAAAAATAAATGAGGTGTTAGGTCCGGACACCAAAATTTATTTGCGCAATAAAATAATAAGGTTTTAAACTAGGTGCGTGCAAAGTTTGAAGGTTTAATTTTGAGTACGTGAGCACCTACGAATTTATTTATAAAAGTTTGAACAAAAAAGAAAAAGAAAAAGAGAGGGGTTGCTAAGGTTTGTTTTCAAAAGGGGGGTTGGAAAAGAAATTAGAAAAGAAATATGGTGTCGGGTTTGGACATCAAGTTTTATTTGCTCAATAAAACGATGAGGTTTTATATGAAGTGCGTGCAAAGTTTGGTGGGTTAATTTCAAATACAGGGCCCTGTATGAATTTATTTCGGAAGGTTTAAACAAAAGAAAAAAGGGTTATCAAGTTCATTTTTAAAAGGAGATTTTGGTGTTTTAGCTATATGATGGAAGCTAAGAGTTGATTTGGTGGATGATGTGTTGCATGGTCAAGTTAATTAAGTGGTTCAGTTTAATTAACCACAATTTATTTATTTAATTATTTATTAATTAGTGTAAATTATACCGGGATAGTTGGTTGTTAGAATTTCGTACTGATTGTTGTGGTGCAATTAGTTTGTGCAATTGATTATTAATTTGTGCAATTTGATGCTGGGTGTTGATTCTTGAATTATTTCACAAATATGAAATTTTGGTATTTAATTAGAAAATACTAAGTGTCGGGTTTTGACACGGAAAATTTTTTTAGTTACTATATTGACTAGTGGGATTTTAAAAGGGAGGATATCAATTTTTCTGATTTACTTTGACCGTGTACCCACACATGATTATTTTCACTTTGTGTTTTTAATACGAAGAAAATAGGCCAAGCACATCATTTTAATTAAGGCATTTGAGTGCAATACACGATGTCATTGGCCGGGATTGGATGGTTGTGTGCTGATTATAAGAACCCATCACCTGATGTACGTTGGGTGGACGATGCTCTTATGTGGAATGCCCCTGACAACGAATGCCGGTTGCAATAGAGGCTGGGCTGATGCTCCTATGTGGAATGCCATCTTGAGGTAGACGTTGCCATGCTTGATGATGTGAGACGACGCCCGGTTACGCCGGAAGACCGTTGTGTGTCGAGTAGATTGTGCTTGTGTGGGCAGTAATCAATTGCAAAGCATGACTGATTGAAATAAGCGCGTCTAATTATGAGACAAAATTGTGTGGCACGGAATATGATGTGTCATAACGATTTAGCCTTATAATTGGGACCCCTGTGATTGATTGAGCTATGTGAGACGTTCCAATTGATGTGTGCATTTATTATATGCATCTGTGATATGAACTGTGCTGACGTGCAAGAAGGAATTAAGGCGAGGTAAGTCCACTGTGATGTGTTCTTGGGCTGCCTCTGAGTGAATTTGCATCCTAGTCGGGGCTTAGGGTTTAACTCGCTGAGATTTATTCTCACCCTGTCGTGGGCTAACCTTTTTCAAGGCCGTGGCATGGAGATTTGCTAAGTGCAGATTTGATGGGTGCGAGATGCGACATCTCGTGGCGGGCCCTATTGCTAGCGGAGTTAGGTTGCCTAGGGGTTTCTTTTGAGACTAACTTATGTTTATAAACCCGTAGGTTTAACCGGGTATGTATATAAAGTTGGTTTTGGAAAAAAAAAAATGGTTGCATGTCTTTCTACTATCCCTGTATTTGATGGTTGTGAGGGGTTTGAATAATTTGCTTCCGCATGTGCATAAAATGAAAATGGTCAGTGACGCATCTTGGGACGTCACAAAATTTTTAAGTCGACTGCCAAAGGATGTGCGCACGCTTGGGGTTCGGGGCGTGACAATTTTAATGTTCATTGTTTCCTTGAGTTAGATAAATCAATTGTTCTCCTTTTTCTCCACGTCAAGACTTTTGGCTGTCATTTGAAAGAGAGGACCTTTTTCTTGTGGCCATCAAAAACAGTAGATAGGAGGTGATATTTCTTCACATGAGCAACTTAGAGGGAATGCATATCTTTATAAAAAATTTATAACTTACAAATGTTTTGTTGGTTTTTCTTCTAGTATAAGCTTTTATGTGGCAACTTGAAGCAAGATGGGTGGCAATGATATGCTGAAGGGTGTTGAAGTAGTTGTTGATGATCGTGAATCACTTGAGGGGAGAATCGTGCTCCTTTGAACATAAAAAATTAGCCCAAACCAACTTACTTGATGGATTAGTTGGTGATCCGTGAGTCATTTACTATTTCCATAGTAAAATTAAGCAACTTGCTTCAATTAGTCTACCTGACTCTTTTTCTTGTTGTCCTAAAGGACATGTTTCTTTTCTCTTATTGAACAATCAAAGTTAGTGTCTTTGATGACTTGTTAATGTAGAAAAGAAAGAAAGATGCCATTGTTAGTTGGATCTTCAGCGTTTATTTCAGCCGGTGTGAGTTCACAAGGATTCTTATTCATCGCTTAACAAGAAAAAGGGTCAAGCATCACCAACTAACAATGTACAATTTAATAGAAATTATACTCTAGGCATCACACTTATGAACAGGAAAATCGTACAAAGGACCATGATTCTCCTATCAAAGGATTCGTGATCATCAACTACTACTTCAATACATTCAACAAATCATTGTTGTGCATGTTGCTACGAATTTTCACCACATAACTACCACATGAAAGCCTACATTGATTTCATATTCACCAATAATACGTAAAACAAAGATATTGAAATAATAAGGTTACTGAGAATGTACGGATGTAAAAAACGTTGACAAAACATAGTAAGTAATAGATTATTTAAGGATAATCCGCGTGCACTCTAAGTTGGTCATATGACAAAAAATCACCTTTTGACCTCTTTTTTAGATTGAGACTTTTGGCTTGTGCATGCAAGAGAGGACCTTTTTCTTATGGCCATCCAAAACAAAGGTTAAGAGGTGATTTTTCTTCAATGATCAACTTTGAGTGCATGCATATTTTCTCCATATATATTCTAAATACCCTAGTGATTTCTATGTCTTTGTTTTCTGCTTTATTGGTGAATATGCGATCAATATAGGCTTTCACTTGGCAATTATAGGAGTAAAGATTTACATATGTTTAAGAAATTCTTTAACAGAAATAATTTGACTATATTATGGAAATATAAGAAGTCCCTCAATTCCTCCTTCAATGTGGACGAACGGACAAAGTTAGCTTTTTCCTTATTGAACAAACTAAATAGAAATAAATGCACTAGAATTCCTAAAACTTACAAAAAGTGCAATCAAATTTTAAAACTCGTCAAATTGGTACAATCGAGCTCTTCCATTAACTCCATCCAACTTGGCTAATGGAAAATGCTTTCGTTAGTCAAATTGAATGAAGTTAATGGAAGAGCTTGATTGAATTAATTTGACAAATTTTAGAACTTGATTGCAATTTTTGCAAGTTTTAGAAGTTATTTGCACTTTGGTGACAAGTTTTCAGATTTCTAGTGCACTTATCCTGAGAAAGTAAGCCGTCATTGATGACTTGTAGTTGTATAACGAAAAGTCTTGGTCTTCTTGAGTTTATGGTTTATATACATGAACAAATATATGATTGTGGAAACTACAAATATCCGAGGTAAATCTTTAAATATTACAAGACGATGGTAATCTCTCTTGGCCCCATCTTTGCATTTTTTTTTCTTTTTTAGTTTTTTGCTTTATTTTCTTTTTAGTTTTTCTCTTTGCTCTTTTTTTTCCCTTTTATAGAACTTAATTTTGAAAAGTTACATGAAAATCTCTGACATAATTCTAGATTAATGAATTAAAAATCACAATATAATTTAACTAGAAAAGAGTTGGATGAAAATTATAGTATTGTCAATTTCAATCAAGACATGTAACGCGTGGAAATTCTACTAGTAGAGAAACAAGAGACATTCACATTGTGAAAGAAGACGAGGGATGTAAAAGTGAATCAACAGACTCCAATTTGTGTCCTACAAAGTCTTGGTCTTCCTAGATTTTATTGAAGTTTCTTTCCCATTAGCTCTTTCACTTTTGCTTCACTCTCCAAACAAAGAAGGTACATGATATCTAGTAAGGTCTCTAAATATTCTCTAAATAATACAGAACAAAGCACTTGTGGACAAAAAGTATTTTACTTTGATTTGTCTAATCTCTTATGCATATCCTTGAAGCCTTGGTCTTTGTTGCATATTTTTGGTAGGTGAAAGTCTCGATTTCCTAGACTTTATAGTTTTCTCTCTTGATTAACTCACTATCACTTTGCTTCTCCATAACCCTTGTTCTCTGCAGACTGTAGTGATTGATTCACCCATGGCCATTGGAGAAATTTTTTTGGGTTCCTTCTATCAGGTCCTACTCGACAAGTTGACTTCTTTAGGATTGGACTATGTGCTACAAGAAAGAATCAACACCACCTCGCTCCATATGTGGAAGGGGATGCTAGAAACAATCAATGCAATGCTAGATGATGCAGAGGACAAGCAACTAAGTGATGACCGTCTAGTGAAGCTATGGTTGGATGATGTTAGGGACTTGGCCTATGACATAGAAGACTTGCTTCATGAGTTCGAGATCGAGGCTGGTTAAGCCAAGCCGAAGGTAGAATCCAGCACAAGTGGAGGTAAGTTGAAAAGGAAGTTCTCTTTGTTTAGCCAATCATGCTCACTCATGTCTGAAACTAAGTCACAAGAGATGAAGGGTAGGTTTGAAGAGATTATTACCAGGAAGGCTCTCCTAAGCTTGAGAGAGAATGTTGTGCAGAGGCCCCACTACACCAACAAAAGGCTCCCCAGCACTTCTATACCAGAACTTCAATTTTTTGGCAGGGAGGAGGAAGAAGCACAAGTACTTGAACTATTGATTGGTGATGTCCAAAATTCCGATGCCACTTTGAGCATAGTCCCCATAGTTGGGATGGGTGGTGTTGGAAAGACGGCCTTGGTTCAACAACTATATAATCATGTCAGGGTGAAAAGCTATTTCGAGAGGAGAGTATGGGTTTGTGTTTCAGATTTTTTTTGATGTCCTCAACATAACAAAAACTATTTTGCGGTCAGTCACCGGGTTACCCTGTGAGGGTGAAGATCTTAACGGGCTTCAAGTTAAGTTGAAGGACAGTTTATCTGAAAAGAAGTTTCTCGTGATTTTAGACAATGAATGGAATGAGAAGTATGGAGAATGGACTGCCCTCCTAAAGCCATTTGAAGCGGGGGCTAAGGGAAGCAAGATCATTGTCACGACGCGCAACCATTCTGTTGTTTCCATAACAGGTGCTTCGCCGTATCCTTTGAAGGAGTTGTCCCTTGATAATTGTACAAGTTTATTAGCCCATCATGCTCTAGGAGAAAGAAATTTTGGGAGGCATGCATATCTTGAAGCAATAGGTAGGAAATTAGCTGAAAAATGTAAAGGTTTACCTTTAGCAGCAAAAATATTGGGCGGTCTCCTACGTAACAAAGAAAATCTTGATGAATGGGAAGCTATCTTAAATAATAGAATATGGGATGCCATGATGGAAAAAAATGATGAGGTTCTCCCAGCTTTAAAATTGAGCTATTTCCATCTTCCTTCTTATTTGAAGAGATGTTTTGCTTATTGCGCAATATTTCCAAAGGACTATGAAATTGAGAGGCATGAACTAGTACTCTTATGGATAGCAGAGGGCTTTTTAGATGGACGAAAAGCAAAGGAGAATATCTTGAGCTTAGGATGGAATTACTTCAATGAGTTAGTATCTAGATCCTTTTTTCAACAATCCAGTGTTAACACATCGAAGTTTTTGATGCACGATCTTTTGAATGACCTAGCAAAGTCGATTGCGGGCGGAATATGCTTTACTTCTAGGGAGTCTCAACTAGTGGATGAGGAAGATGACACCTCTCTTGATAAGAAAGCTCTTTATGCATCATTCATCTCATCATGGTATGTTACATCAAGATGCTTGAGAGCATATGATGGAATGAAGGTACTAAGAAGTTTAATAATATTGCGTGATGGGATTGGTGGGGGCTCAAGAAAATTCTCTATCTTCAACAAGGTGTTGTATGACTTGCTAACAAAATTGAAGTACTTGAAGGTGTTCTCATCATGCTATTGTTTTATCATAGAGGTACCAGAATGTGTTAGTGATTTAAATCATCTTCGATATCTCAATTTCTCTTATACTGATATTGAAAGGCTACCTGAGTCAATTGATGCTTTGTGCAAATTACAAGCTTTGATCTTAAGAGGTTGTCAAAAGCTTTCAATGTTGCCTCAAGGTATCACAAAATTGGTCAGTTTACAATTTCTTGACCTTAGAGATACATCAAGTCTAAAAAAGATGCCATTGGGTATTGGTAATTTGAAGAATATAATTATCTTGTCTAAGTTTGTGGTAGAACCAGAGAAAGGGTCAAAGTTAAAGGAGTTAAAGAACTTGCAACATCTTCAAGGAGAATTATTCATATCTGAATTGCATAAGGTGGAAGAAGTTAGAGATGCAATTGATGCTAATTTGTTCAGAAAGCAAGGCCTTAGCAACTTATTCTTGTCTTGGAATAAAAATTTTGGAAATTTCCGGAATATAGAGCACGAAGCACGGGTTCTTCACTCCCTACGACCTCATACTAATCTTGAAAGTCTCACTATCTCATATTATGGTGGTGGAATATTTCCGTCATGGTTAGATGGTCCATCCTATTCTAAGATAGTGTCTTTGTGCTTGCATGGTTGTCCTAATGTTAGATCGCTGCCGTCACTAGGACAGCTCCCTTCAATCAGAGAATTATCTATTGAAGGTCTGCATGCAGTAAGCATGATAGGCTCTGAATTTTGCGGGACTAAAAGGCCTTTCCCATCCTTAACAACTTTGAAGTTTGACGAGATGTTGGCATGGAAAGATTGGTCTCTTTACGTTGGTGGCCAAGAAGAAGAAGTACCATTCTCCTGTCTTCAGCATCTTGTTGTCCGAAGATGCCCAGAGTTGATGGGGACATTGCCTTGTCAACTTGATCATCTCATAAAGGTTGAAATTCATTCATGCTCGCATTTGAATAACTCAACCGGTGTCATTCATCTTCCATCTCGTTGTGATTTACACCTTGGGGATTGTAACAAGGAGATCTTAAAGGGCTTGGTCAACCTAACTTCCTTAACCATTCTCAAAATTGAGAATCTTGCAGAGCTCATATGCTTTGATAAGGGGTTTATGAGCCATTTGGTCAAGCTAAAGGAGCTTCATATAAGAAGCTGTGACAAGCTAACATACTTGTGGCAAGATGGAGATGGAATGTGAAATCTTATTTGCCTCCAGGAATTAGCCATCAGAAGTTGTCCTCAATTCACATCTTTTGTGGGTGGAGGAGAGATTTTAAAGATCGTGGTCAACATACCTTCTTTAACCGTTCTCAAAATTCAACATCTACCCAAGCTTGTTTGCTTTGATCATGGGTTTATGAGTTGCTTGGTCAAGCTAAAGGAGCTTGAAATAATAAGTTGTGACAAGTTAACGTACTTATGGCAAGATGGAAATGAAACTCAAAATCTTACTTGCCTCCAGAGTTTAGCCATCGAAAGCTGTCCTCAATTCACATCTTTTGTGGGTGGAGAAGGAGAGATAGAGTTGCCCCGCAACCTTGAAAAGATGGAATTAAAGAATTGCATGAGTTTAGAAAAGCTTCCAAGCAAGATGCACACACTTAGAGATTTGAGCATTCGGAATTGTCCAAAAATCACGGGACAAACCATTCCTCCAGATGACCTTAGCAGCAATAACCTAATTTCACAACTTGAATCTTTGAAGATAAGTAAATGTGATTCTATGACATTCTTTCCGCTTGTCAAGGCTAGACTTGCTGCTCTGAAGACACTTCATATTTCGGAGTGCGAGGGAGTGGAGTCGCTAGAAGAGATCATTGTAGAATCGTTGAAATCTTTGGATATTTCTACTTGTGTGAAACTAGGAAGCCTACCCCAGTGCCTTCACACGCTCTCGCGTCTCACTAAATTGGAAATATGTAAGTGTCTGAAGATAAAGTTTCTACCTAATCAATGGCATAATGTTACATCCCTCCATTCGCTACAAATTTGGTATTGCCAAAATATTAAATGCTTCCCCGAAGGAGGATTGCCTCCCAATTTACAGAGCCTTGAAATTTTACGGTGCGAGAATTTGAAGTCCCCGGTGAGAGAATGGGGCTTACACCTGCTGACAACCCTTGAGTTGCTCCAAATCGACTTTGGCAAGGGAGGGGAGGGAGAGGGGGGGGGGGTTTCCTTTGGAGGATGAGGATGCATGGAACTTCTCTTTCCTTCCTCTCTAACTGAACTTTACTTGAGAAATATGAGGAATGTGGAAAGTCTATCAAGCGGTCTTCGCAACCATCTCTCCTCTCTCCAACAATTATGGATTAGAGATTGCTCAAAGTTGAGGTACTTGCCAGAAGATAGCCTCCCTCCTTCCCTCCAAAATCTATACATATACAAATGCGAGATTCTGAAACTTCGATGCTCAAAACTCACTGGCGATTATTGGCCCCTCATCAAAGAGATCCCTATCGTCTACATTGATGGCATTCAGATCCAATAAATTGATTCTTCAATCTACAGTCAATTTTCTAGGTTTTGAGTAAGTTTTTGGTTTTGAAAGCATCAATATCGATTCTGCTTCCTCAATTTCAATTTTTTGTCCTTTTTCTTTCATTACTTAACAAAAAGACAAATGTCCCTAAAGTCCATCAATTATATGTGCGTGCATTTTCCATTCTATATGCAAGATGGGACATTATAAATGTATCCAATCATGATGTGCTATTTTATATTTTTTTACCCAAATAATAAATTTAAATCTTAGCACTCGAATGACTTAGCTGCATGACTAACAATTATATGATACAACGCTAACTCCTATATATATTATACTATATGAAATATGCAATGCGAGAAAACTAAGACTATCCGTGTGACATGACGTGTAAAACTAAGACTATCCGTGTGACATGACGTGTATTATATGATGTGAGAGCAGTTAACCCTAAGCCTACATGCAATCTTTATGAAATCCTAATGAAATCTATGTGCTTTCTAGATTAATATGCTCTAAATCTATATGCATCATGAAACTAACCACGCATGGCTCTAAATATGAAGACCCTAAAGTATAAGTAGCGTGTAATGACAATTGATAATCTTGCGATGCAAGGAAACGTGCATTATATTTAAAATCCATCATTTTATTGATAGCATGCTATTTCAAAGCAATCGAATTTCAACTTAATCAAATCAATCTTAACAAAGTCACTAAAGACATCCGACCTTAGTGCCTAAAGGTTCGGAGGCCTAATAGGCCTCGCTTAATATGGGGAAATAGTTGAATCATGACAACCTAAGGTCTTATCAACTAATAAAATGCAATTGAAATTATATATTAGAACTAAATATCAGCGAAAACATACCAACCTTAAGCTTACCTTGGTTAGGTTTTACCTGATGACGCCGAGCTCGTGGCAGAGTGGGGTATCTGCCAAGGGAGAACCACGTTGATGATGGCGATGGAACCGAGAAGTGAATCATGTACAAGGCACCGATGGAGATCACGAGCAGAAACGCCGGGTTGAGCTGAGAAAACCGGAGATTGAAAAGCAGGATGGGTGCTTGCAGAACGCTAGCGTTGCTTGGTGAAGGATGCCGAGAGCGGAAAGCGCGCCAAAGGTGGAGCCACTGAACAATGGATGTTGCAGAAAAGAGACGAGTGGGAAGTGTGCGTGGAGGCCGTGGGATCCCGTGAACGTGATGTTGTCTCCTTCAATAGCAACCAAGTCTCCACTAATTGCACTTGGTTTTGTCCCGTTGTGAATCTCTTTCTCCACTGAAGCACCTCTCTATCAATTGTTGCTCTTTTGACCAGCCGCTTGACTCCTCGCGTATGATGGATGGAAAGGACTGGCTAAGTCAATGTGGCGATTGTGATGGAGACAGAGAGAACGTAAGCCGTGCGGGAAATGGATGAACGAGAGATCTGCGTTCGTCAACGCATCCGCTAGTGAGTGCTTCCACGTATGAGTGCTTGCGCGTTCTCTGATTTTCTGAGCGAGTCGCTTTGTAGTTCCCCCTCCTCGAATGGACTACAAGGTCCTCTTACACGAGACCCACTGAAGCCAATGAGGGTACACACCAACGAAGCAAGGAGCGGTTGGGGTGGAGTAAGAAAACCGTGAAATGGGCTGCTTTTGTGACGTCCTTAGATTAACTCACTTGAAATATTGTCCGCTTTAGCCCATCCCATGGCGGGACTTGAGGTTTTGTCTTTGAGCGGACTGGTAGGCACTTTCCTAGGAGTAGTGCTGTAGCCTGGCTCGCTTAACTTTAGAGTTCTAAAGTAAAACATGCCATTATGTCAAAATTTTCACGTCTGCTCTCCACCTGCCCCATTCGCCATCCTAGAAACCTAGGAGGAGCCACTTGTACCGGGTCGTTACAGCTTTAAATGGAGCAACACAAGCCAACTAGCCCGGGCAACCACTCCCCCCTCGTTAGACTGGATCGCTACAGCTTTACATAGAGCAATGCAAGCCAATGTCTCAACAGAATCGCGGACAAAGGCTGATCGGACGCAGAAGTGACGTCGGAAAGTGTTAAGACAGCCCCTGTGGACTGTTGGACTACCACCACGCGTGACAGTGTGGGCTGAGAATAGCTCGGCAGAGGCTGGTGTACATCCAGCAATGATGCAGACAGTCGCTAAAAGTTCGCAGAGCCACTGACGAATGAGCTGAGGCATGGCAGGGCTGCTAAGCTCGCGAGGAGAGAGGAATCAGGTTCAGCAATGACTTATTACGGCCGAGCAAGTGATGAGTGCGGAGGCTTGGCGTTGTGCGTTCGGCGAAAGCGGGCAGCACCGGCAATTTGTGGGCATTGATAGCGAAGTGGCAGGGGGCCTTTGCCGGCCACGTAAAAATGCTCAACGGGTGCGTCAAGACAGCAGCAATCGTGTCGAAGCAGTGGCGGCAGGAATTCGGCAAGGTGCAGCGGTGGCGTACGAGGTAAGAACCTGCTTCTCTAATTTCCCTATTCCCTTCTCACGATCCTTTCCCCTGTGTAATGCTTCGTGAAGTGTATATGGTATGCCCTATGAGCTCCTCTCTTTTTTTTTTTTCGTGTAATACCTTCTGCCCTCTGCCCCTCGTCCACTGTAAGTCATCCGCCTTTTATATCCACATACGTCCAGAAATTTTGGTCTTTGATTTCCGGGATTTGAAGCCTGTCACAGGCAAGAAAAGCTGGTGAAATCTCCATTTGCTTCGTGTGTATGACCAATCAAATTAATCTCCTCTTGTTTCCTTTCCGAATTTCATTCAGCTGTATGTTCCGAACTCCTCCACATCAAGGATATTGATCAAATATTCTTTTCACCATAAGTTTCGCTTGCCTTTCTCATTCATGTAACGCGACTGATCCTCTCACTTATCTTCCTTATCCGACCATCTCCTACGTGCTTTTTCCACCAAATCCATTTTCTTCCTTTCGTGGCTTATTATTTTTCCTTTTGCTATTTTCACGATGCTGATTGGCGCCTAGAATTGTTGATTGAATAACCCCTTTACATATTGGCCAAACAAATGAGTAGATATTTAGTCGCAATTTCTTCCTTGCTTAATATCTTCTCGGACAAATCTTGCTGATTGTTCTTTAAAATCCTCTTACACCTCGGGTCAATTGAAAGAACAATTCATGACCGGGCCAACGCAATTTATGTGGATATGAAATTGTTACTAGTGCCTATAATGCAATTGCGAACTTAGTTAGTGATATTAGTGAAATAAATAATTAAATGGAGTTGCCAAATTTTAGGTGTTGACACCTTCCCGTTTGGGTCTTGATCTCTGGCGGATTAGGAACTGTCTTACAGCTTGCTAAAAAAATTTAGCCGACATACTTATATCTGTTTGGTTGAGATTCTAACAATATGTTGCCTGCCTCTATGTTTGCATTGTCAGTAGTGACCTCTGGGGTAAATCTATTTAGTTCTTTAAAGTATCGGTTGTTTAGGTTTACTCTATCGTGGGATTTTCATTTCGTCATACATTGTGTCATTTTATCTGAAAATACCTTCTTATGTGGCATTCTTTCTATAGGGAGTTCCAGAACAAAAACTTCAAGCTCACATGGATTCCTTTGGTATAACTGGAAATCTTGTGCTTCTACCGATGTGTAACTTGTCTGGTACATCTCCTCGCTCTCTACTACTGTTGCATTTGTAAATTTTTTGTTGAAGCAATTTTCGAATGACATTGCAAAGCTCCATCGGAGGATAGTAATTTGTAATCTGAATTGCGGTTCCCTATCTACTTTCTCCAAGGCTTTTTGGATGTTATTGTACATATAACATGGTGCTTTGACCATATAATTAGGTGGTCAGAAAAGCAGAGTTGCATTTGCTAAGATTATGTTCAAGAAACCTTTTTTCTCGTGCGCTTAGCTCATTCACTATGGTTGTTTTGCAGATATCATGGTAATCTAGATTGGCAAAATCTCTTGGGAGGATCATGTGCGAACACTGCTAAGGTCAGACTAATGTAGTCAATTATATGTGTCAATTATTTCCAATTTTACAGAACACGAAAAAACAAACTTTTAATTTCTATTTGGTGCACTGCTATGTTCCAAATTATCTTTAGTGACATTTCTAAATAAGAATAATCTCTTTCGACACTTTCAGGTCGATATTGAAAATGAGAAGCTTCTTTTTTTCATTAACGTTTACTCTACACGTTACCCTCTGTGGCAGATGTTTTGCTTTGTGGTTGACATCTTCTGCTTGTTTCAAGGACACACGGAGGATGTTGCTTCTCAAGCAGCAATATGGATTGAACAAGACCACGGATGAGGTCATTGTCGTCATAGAAGCTTACAGAACTCCGAGAGATCGGAGGCCTTACCCTGTTGATCAGGTCATGAGAGACATCACCGGAAAGTTTGCGTTTGTGCTCTTGGACGGCCCTCCAAAAACCACTTTTCTGGCCACTGTAACTGTGAGTAGTAATAGTTTTCTTGGTTTCATTCTGGGGGTATCTCTCTCAAACTCTCCCTCCACCTGCGATCTGTCTAATCCTTTATGTCCTCTTAATCATGCGGGATGTTGGTAGAAGTGGCCCTTTCTTCTGGGGAAGTGATTCCGAAGGTAATCTTGTTCCCTCGGACGATGTGGAAGTCATGAAGAAAGGCTGCGGGAAACTGTAGCACCATTTCCTAAAGGTAATTTTTTTCACGGATCATTAATGCAGCATCACTGGAGTTTCCTCTGAGCATTCGAACGTGAAAAGTAAGGATGGATAAGCTCTGCTGATATTAAGCAGAGCTCTCCTCTGCAGAGCTCAGAGGAGAATGCTATGTCGTTGGGTGACGTCATATTGGAAAAACTGGTTCCAAGCCTAAATTTATAAGCTAAGGTTAAAGTGGTGTCCTTTACCTGTATGCATGTTTTGAAATGTGCATTTTAACCGACAATGTTGCTCTTCCAATTGTTTTCGAGCGCCAGATTGTTTGCCTTTTAACATTGCCTTCATTTTTTAACTTAGAATGCTTCTTCACCAGTCCTGGAGGTTTGCAAGATTCTGAAAGATCGATGCTCAAAACGCACCGGCAACTATTGGCCCTTCATCTAAGAGATCCTGATCATCGCCATTGATAACCGTATCCGGTGAATTGATTCGTCCATGTACAGTCAGTTTTCTGAGGTTCGGGTAAGTTTTTGGTTTTGAAGGCATCGATTTCCATTCTGCTTCCTCAACTCGATGCTCGATACAAATCGATACTTTTCACGAAGAAGCTCCGCATGAATTTCCGAAAATCCAAGAAATCCCTGACATCCGCATTGAGTGGGTTCTCAGATCCGATGAAGTGAAATCGATCCACTTTTGCTTTCGTTTGCTAACTGCTGCGATTCAATCCTTCAGTCTACGGTCAGATTTCAAGGGTTAAAGTAAGTCATTTTGTCTTGAATGCATCGATTTCGGGTCTCTGTTGTTCAGTTCGTCGCTTAATATGAAGTAATTTATTCCAATGTGCGCAAAGGTTTGCTTTTCGTGTTGAAGTACGACTGAAATTCAGAGCTGAAAAATTGATAATTAGCTGCTTGAATATCCAGCAAGAGCTTCCTTTGTTCTCCAATTGCACTGGCTTGCGAAGGTTGATGATGATGATATTCTTGTATGCCAATGCTCTTTTGAATGGCAAGTAATTCAGCCTCCTCTGCAGGCAACCCTTTCCCCGGTTTCAGTTCTGGCCCCAATCCCAACAATTTTTGTTCATATATGGATGCAAAGTTGGGGTACTTGCCAGAGGATGGCCCTCTCTCTCTCCCTCCAGGAGATCCCTTTCATCAGCATTGATAGCATTCGGATCAAATGGAGTAAAATCGCTCATGCCCGGGCCATGATGATAGATTTGTCTCCATTGACTTCTTTTTGTTCCTCAGGTAATGCTTCCAGCTTCTTTCATTCTTTCCGCTTTCATTTGTTAACCGCCGGGATTCATTCTTCGATGTACAGTAAGTTTTCTTGGGTTCAGGTAAGTTTTTGGTTTTCATGGCATCAATTTTGATTCTGCTCCCTCAATTCGATGCATAATACAAACTGATATTGGAACTCGTATCTCTAGCTCATTTGGAAAGCCAGAAAATGAAATTTATTGGATTATTAATTGATGGGAATTGCGCTGCTGTCTTCTCTTCTCAATCAGCTCATCCCACATCCAGATTTGACATGTCTTACCATCTGTGGCAGATTGTTTGCAGTCTCCTGCTTGTTCCAAGGAAACATAGAGAATGTAGTTCTTCTTAAGCAGCAATATGGATGGAACAAAACCAAAAATGAGGTCATCATCGTCATGGAAGCTTATAGAACTCTGAGGGATTGGAGGCCTTACCCTGCTGATCAAGTTGTGAGAGACATCAGCAGGAAGTCTGGTTTTGTGCTTTTCGACAGCTCTTCTAAACCGCTTTTCAGGCCTCTATGAGTAATAATAATGTTCATTGGTTTCATTCTAGGATATCACTCTCAATCTCTCCCTCGACCTGCGATCTATATCGAATCCTTTCTGTTCTCTGGATCATGCAGGATATTGATGGAAGTGTTGCTTTCTTCTGGGGAAGTGATTCTGGAGGCAATCTTGTTCTCTCGGATGATGCAGAAGTCGTGAAGATGGGCTGTGGGAAATCTTTTGCACCATTCCCTAAAGGTAATTATTTTTGTGGATTGTTGATGTGGCTCCACTGGAGTTCGGTCCATGCATTGCAATGTGAAAAGTAAGGATGGATGAGCTCTGCTGAGATTAAGCAGAGTTCAGAGAAGAATGTTATGTTGTTGGGTAACGTCATATTGGAAAAATTGGTTCTTAACCTAAATTTTTAATTTATGGTTAAAATGGTGTTCTTTACCTGTATGCATGTTTTGATTTGTGCATTTTCACCTATAATGTTGCTCTTCAATTGGTTTTCAAGTGCCAAATCATTCACCCTAAAACGTTGCCTTCTTTTCTAACTCAGGATGCTGCTTCACCAGCTCTGGAGGTTTGAGGAGTTATGAGCACCCACCAAGTGAGGCGAAGCCGGTTCCTCAATTCGATGCTTGATACAAACTGATTTTCCACGTTCAGATTTTTCACATAAATTTTCGAAAACCAGCCGCTGAAGGTGAAAGATTGACATATGTAGAACGAAATGTTCACGAAGCTGCATCTTACTATATTAATGACATATCTTGAACTATTCTTTTTTTTGGTAAGGAAAAAAAAAAGAATAGTTCTTGATGCCAAAAAACTGTGCTTATTTTTGCACCTGAGTGACCCACCAAACAAATTGTGAATCAAAATGCACTATGCTTTGCGTGAGAATCACCAAGAATCAATCATATTCCTCTGCATTTTCAGTGTTTGTTGTATGTTCTCTTCCCAACATCTTTTTCCTTGTGCCCAGCTCATTCACTGTGGTTGTTTTGCAGATACCAGTGTGATCTGTATTGGCAAATTCTCTTGGAAGGATCACTTGCGAATGCTGCTGGGGTGGGGTTAATGCTGTCAAGTGTCACTTTTTGCAATTAAATAAGAGAAAAAAGAAGCATTTAATTTTATTTGGTGCACTGAGATGTTCTCAATTTTCTTCTAGTGAATATGATCTAAATAAGAATAATCTTTTCTAAAATCTAAAAACAGTGTTTAGTTATGTGGATGTTGTGATATGATTGCAAAGCAAAGGGATGCACTTCCCCTTTTTTTCAATGGTTTCCTTTATCATCAAGAACCTCCTTTTTGTTGGTGACAATCCTTCATAGTATTAACCAGTCAATCTGCGAGAAAATTCTGGGGCACCTCATGGCTCCAACCTTTCAATGCCACACCAATTCATGACAGCATTGATATTCCATAAATCACCTTCCACTTGGGTCTTGATCTCTGGTTGGTTAGGAACTATTACTAAAAGCTTGCAAGAAATTCTTAGCCAATTTACTTGTTCTTGTTTGGTTGAGATTGAAATGATATGCTACCTGCTTCTGTGATTGTGTTGTCAGCAGTGACCTCTGGGGCAAATCTATTCAGTTCTTTAAAGTATCAGTCATGTGCGTTTCCTTTACTGTGGAATATTATTTTGTCTTACATTATGTTATCTTATCTGAAAATACCTTCTTATGTGGCATTTTTCCTGCAGGGAGTTCTGGAACAAAAGTTTCAAGCTTACTTGTGTTTGTGTGGTGTAACTGGAAATCTTGCACTTCGACAAATGCAAACCTTGTCTGACATATCTCCTCCCTCTGCTACTGTTGCATATGTAAATTTTTGATTGAAGCAATTTTCGTGTGAGATTGTGAAGCTCTATTAGAGGTTAGTTAATTGGTAACCTAAATTGCAGTTCACTGTGTACTTTCTTTGAGGCTTTTTGGATGTTATTCCACATATGACATGGTGCTTTGCCCATATAAATAGGTGGTCAGAAAAACAGTGGCGCATTTGCCACGATAACTTTCGAGAAACCTCACATAGCTTTGCTTGCGAGCCATCTGATAATCTGGTAAGTTTTACTCATTTTTCTCCATTTTGCGTCTTTGATTACTTTTTCAGTTAGCTTGTTATCTTGTTCTTGCACTAATTGAACTTATAGGAATCTGGTCTTTACATTGAAAATACTATGGAACCAATTAGTGATCACAACAGGGAGCCTCTGCCATCTTACATCTAACTTATAATGGAACAGGACCAATCTAATTGTTCCAACAGGCAAAATATTGGGAATTGAACATGTATGCTAGAATGATCAGTGTTTTTGTATTGAAGTAATCTATAATACCCAGTAGTTCCAATATCCTATCAGCAGCATTGGGTTTTGCACATAATTAATGCGGAAATTTCTTTGTTTATAAATATGGACTTTAAGATCTACTTTAATGACCTATGACTACTAAAGTGTTATCTTTGTATATTGCTAGTTTCTTGTCTAAGTATTGATGAGTATGATTCTGCATTTTTTACTGTCCCAAACTGCAGGATTTGGATGCTGTTGAGGCGTTCATTCAAGATCTGGTCTGGTTCCAAGGAAGATGTCTGATGGTGAGATTGATATTTTTGTCAAAATACTTCAATTTGACCAATGATAGATCATCTTTACTGATAAAAGCCATCTTTTCACCTTGATTTGCAGGTTAGTCACGATGAGCATCCAATATCTGGAAGCATGGATGAGCTCTGGGTGGTTTTTCAAGGCAAGGTGGTGCCTTTCATTGGGAATTTCCAGGATCATAAGAAGATACTTCAGTCCTCATTGAATCAGGCGAGTTTAGTTCTTGTCACCAGCCAAGAGTGGTTCAATGGGATCACATCACATTACCTTACAAAACATAAAATGAGGCTTTGTTACAGAGAGAAAGCAAAAAAGGATGAAGAGAGGATTGCTGCTGATATATAGGATGTACTCACAGTAACAGCGGCCCTCATTTGTCATTTTGATTAGGGCTCATGGAAGGATGAGTCTTAAGTTTCTAACACTGAATATGCAGTATCATTTGCCAATAGCTTAAAAAGTTGTCCTTTTAACTCTAAGGACAGAATTGCTTTTAGTAACTATGTTGTTGGCCATGCCTGGCCAAAAATTACTATATGAAATTCTGTATATGAATTGATTAGATAATATCCTTTTAACATGTTCAGGTCGATATTCAAAATAAGAAGCTTTCTTTCTTCCCATAATAGTTATTGTATGGATGGAAGGATAAATTGAAAACAGAGGTTTGAATATGCAAGTGAAACGGCTAAATTTTGAATAAACCATGCAGGCCGAAACCCATTTAAAAACTAATTACCTGGTCAAAGAATAAAGTTTATCTTTCTTCTATTCAAATACCCACTCCATCTCTTGATAATGGTAGCTTTAACCCCCCCCCCCCCTCTCCAAAAAAAAAAAATGGTGATTTCATTGTTTGGAGAGGCAACGGTTAGATCAAACTGATATTTGTTGGACTTTATTGTGATATCATGAAAGGTTCCATATATCAGCCTAAGGGAGATAGTTGAACTCGAGTCTCTAGTTCATTTTGAAAGCTAGAAAATGAAGTTTATTGGATTGTTAAATGATGGAAATTGCGGTACTGTCTTCTCTTCGCAATCAGCTCATCCCACATTGAGATTTGACATGCCTTACCCTCTGTGGCAGATTGTTTGTGGTTGTCGATGATATCTCTTGCTTGTTTCAAGGACACATAGACAATGTTGCTCTTCTTAGCGGCAATATGGATGGAATAAAACTGCTAACAAGGTCATCGTTGTAGAAGCTTATAGAACTCTCGAGGGATCAGAGGCCTTACCCTGTTGATCAAGTTGTGAGAGATATCGGCAGGAAGTTTGGTTTTGTGCTCTTCGACAACTCTTCTCATACCACTTTTCAGGCCTCCATGAGTAATAATAATGTTCATTGGTTTGTTCTGGGATATCGCTCCTAGTCTCTCCCTCCACCTGCAATCTATATCTAATCCTTTCTGTTCTCTAAATCATGCACGATGTTGATGGAAGTGTTCCTTTCTTCTGGGAAATTGATTCTGGAGGCAGTCTTGTTCTCTCGGATGATGCAGAAGTCATGAAAAAGAGCTTTGGGAAATCTTTCACACCATTCCCTAAAGGTAATTATTTTTTCAGTTTGTTGATGCTGCTCCACTGGAGTTCGGTCCATGCATTGCTATGTGAAAAGCAAAGATGGATGGGCTCTGCTGATATTAAGCAGAGTTCAGAGGAGAATGTTATGTTGTTGGATAACATCATATTGGAAAAATTGGTTCTGAACCAAAATTTATAATTTATGGTTAAAATGGTGCTCTTTATATTTATGCATGTTTTGATTTGTGCATTTTCACCTAAAATGTTGCTGTTCCAATGGTTTTCGAGTGCCAAATCATTCACCTTTTAACGTTGCCTTCTTTTCCAACGCTGGATGCTGCTTCACCAGCTCTGGAGATTTGAGGAGTTAAGAGCACCCACCGAATAAGGTGAAGCCGGTTCCTTGGGTGGACAGCTCTGGCCATGTGTCCG
Source organism: Eucalyptus rudis (assembly GCA_019915205.1). NCBI lineage: Eukaryota > Viridiplantae > Streptophyta > Magnoliopsida > Myrtales > Myrtaceae > Eucalyptus > Eucalyptus rudis. Next base: position 2,758,060 of record JAHMTN010000183.1, read on the forward strand.
GCACCACATTCAAAGTGGATGCAGAGACTAAGGACTCCAGCATGCCTGGAATCGGGAGTGCTGCGAACCAGTCCTTGTTGTACTGAGTCATATGGTTTGTGGCCCTTTCTGGACAGGTCATTAGCTATTGAGTGGCCTTCTGTTGCGTTTAACCCAGTCACGCTTTCTCATACAGTGACAATTTTTCAGCTCTAATGGTTGGTTACTCTATGTTGAGAGTTGGGATGACACCAAGTCTTTAGAGAACCTGATCATGCTTTGTGCAGTAATATCTTTCTGGCATTTCATTTAGCCATCACGCAGAGTCCATTCACGGTCATGTTTTTTTTTCTCTTACTTAGATATCTACTGTGAAATTGTTCTCTCTATTTGTAAATTAGGCCGGGACGACATTGTTATGTGAGGACAAATGTAAACTATGAGGCTTATTAGATATTAAAGGCTAAAGCAGTAACCTCTCGTGCAATTTTAAGGCAATCAAAAGGACCTTGATGCATGTCGAAACAAACTTAACATGAAGGAAGATAGAGATAGCTGTCAATACGATGATTAACATCAAACCTTAAATTTAAAAAAAAAAAAAAAAAGAGCTGCGCTGGGCCATCTTCGTAGGAGAGTCCTCTCTAGTCCTTCGCATTGGCTATGCCCCCTGTTGTTATCTAAAAACATGTGTTTGTCAAGTTTAACATAGATGAAATAAATCTTAGTTTCATCCTATTGACATACGAGCTCTCGCTAAAATTTCTTACATAAGTGATGGTTTTGCTAGATGTGCCGCGTACATAGCACAGGTTGCATAACTAACCTATTAGTCCTGCTCAAAAAAATTCTCGATGTCCACTTTTTCCTTTTGTTTAATTGCTCTGCAAAAAATTCGTATTCAACGTGTTCATGGATCTCCATACAACATCAAGAATAATGTGAGCACCATGGTTTAAATCAGGTCTCCACGTATCTATATACGGACTTAGTATCGACTTAGCTTCAGCTTCAGGTTCGTTTGGGGCCGTAAACACCTTGTAGACGTGCTGCTCACCTTTGCCTCACCTAAACATCAATTTAATTGTGGCTAAATGAGCCAGAATATCCCCACCTGCAGGTTTCTTTGGGTCTGATATGAACACATCACGGCTTGGATCATCCACGACTGAAACAGATAAATCAAAGACAGGCATCAAAAATCATCTTTTTCCTTAACTCATGGACTGCAGCTACTGCAATGGTGCGATTTGAATGTCCTGTAACATGAACAGAAGCCAAATTGCTCGTGTAAGAAAGTTCTTTTACTTATCAAAAGAAAATTATTGCGAACTCAGTGGAGATGATGTGGGGTAATTAGCTTTCAAATAGTGTGACTAGATTTCTTCTCCGGCTCATAAAAACCACGATATCCACAAACTGTTAGCCTTAAACCAAACTCCTATTATCTATAGTTAAAAACATATTGCACTGAATAATTCTATGTTTTTTTCTTTATGACAAAATACTGTGGTTGATAAATTTCATTTCATTTCAAGTCATTTGAAATGGCATTGAATTATTTTCATTTGGTTACATCTCTTCTCAAGCCTAATATAGTCCTTTGACCTTTCCATAGCATGCCGTGCTTGATTAATTTCTTTAGAACATATAAGGCTGTATTATTTGCATTCAATTGGCTAAACATAAATAGAAGCAGCAGAAAGGATACTTTGGCCTTACCCTCACGATATATTTTGCATTTGATACACAAAATTGACAATGTAGTTGACAAACCTTTTGGGTCACCATCACGGTTAGAGAAAGTATTTCATGTCATTCATGAATGGTTCGTTGTCGAGCACATGAAGCTTAAGGACAAGCTATGACAAGGGTGACAAAGAGTCCATTGTAGAGAAAGGAAATGAACAAGTGCTTGGGAGCTCATTATATGCCTCTAGCTATCAATACGATGACTAACATCAAATTGCAGATTAACAGGGAAAAAAAAGGCATTTCGCCTGACTTCCTGGTTGGAGAGATGTTATCTGAAAAACTTGAGTTTGTCAAGTTCAACATAGATGAAACAAATCTCAGTCTCATCTTATTGACTTATGAGCTCTTGCTAAATTTTCTGACAAAATCGAGTGATGGTCTGGACAGATGTGCATCGTCTACGTACCAGCAAAGCTAATAATAATGTACCAGTCCTACTGAGGAAAATTCCCGATATCCACTTCTTTTTGTTTAATTCCTGCGCACAAAATTCGTATTCAACGTGATCATGGATCTCCAAGCAACATCAAGTGTACTGTTAGTATCATGCTTAAATCAGGTCTCCATATGCCTGTGTCGACAAAGTATAGACTTTCTCACAGATTCTGATATGGACTTCTCAATGTTTTACTTGGTCTCCGCAATATGGTCTGATAAATTTCAACGAAGTATTAAACTAGAGGAAGATCTGCAGTATGGCATCACCAATGGTTGGGCATTTTGTTTTGTTTCTACAGCAAAGGCTGTGCATGTAAGTATACTGCAAGCATACTGCTCAAATTCTGGTCTCCCCCTATCCATATATAGACTTAATATCAACTTTCTCTCTGATTGATAAAGATCTCTAGATATTTCGTTTGGTCTATGCAGTATAATCTGGTAAATTTCAATAAAGTGTATGGCTAGACGAAGATCCAGCACAAAATGGATATAACTTCAGCTTTAGGTAGGTTTGGGGCTTTGAACACCTTGCAAACCCGCTGCTCACCTTTGCCTTTCCTAAACATCAACGTAATTGTGGCTGCATGAGCCAGAACATGCCCAACTGCAGGTTTCTTTGATGCTGAAACAAATAAATTAAACTTGTCAAAAAATTATCTTTTTTCCTTAAATAGTGGGCTGTTGCTAATGTATGCATCACTAGTTTACACCAAACATCTGGTTCTTAAGATTTACAAGAACAAGCATGAGCTTAGTGGTATCCCCAAATTGCAATTTTTCAGCGTGCAACCATCAAAGGGCTAAATGGAAAAGTATATGGATGCATGACTGTGGGAGAAATGAGATGTGATGGGTACCTTGATTGGTTATGTACACTGCCACGTTAAATTCCTCATCTATCTTAAGTAAGCCTGAGAGCACCTGGGCAAATTTTTGCAGCAATTCGGAAACTATTAGTGTCGAACAAGGTGAGCTCAAAAATCACAACTCGCATGATTTGACAGTTTCAATGGACCTGGCTCTTTGCAAGTTTTTCCCTTCCAATATTAACCATTTGAAAGAGAGGGATCACCAAATCCATAATCTGTGAGATATTACTCACCTAAGGTCAACCATCCACACCTCACAAAATATGTGCAGTTTCATTCTTGAGCACTGCCTTACCAGTAATCTAAATGGTTCTTCACCCATTTTGGCAGCCAAATCAAGAAGCAAATCGTACTGATCCTCATAAGTATAGATACGGGCAAAAATGATCTACAAATTCATGGAAAGACTAGATTACTTCAAATTCATGGAAAGACTAGATTACAGCAAGTACACTAGCCAGAAAAGAAGGAAGAGTTGCCACCAATGAAGAAAGCTTCGCTTACATTATCTAGGACTGCACCAGGATCCATGCCAAATCTCTTGGCAATTGGTACAATTCGATCACCATGACTGCAGGTGTGCCAAGTTAAGAAAGTGCACACGCGCTTACGTTGACAGACGATGTTTATTAAACATGAGCAGCTTTGTCGAGGTCAAGAAAAATACAGACAGATTATATTAGGATACAAAGTTCCTTTTGCTTCCTTTTGTGTCAATATAAGCTACCTTGCCATTTCCTCCTCTCATGTGAGTTGGCAGCTGAAAATATTTTACGAACATGGAATCCACAAACCATTAATAAAAAATGATTATAAACAGAACTAACTACTGTAGTAGGACTTGCAAATAAAGTAGAGTATCTTCCAGCATCACACTTGACTAATGATCAACCCAAGTCCGAGTCTGACTATGATTAAGGCTTTTACTTGGTTATGACATGGTACAAACTCTTCTGGCCTTTTTCTTTCTTTGTTTGAGCCACTGTATATGCGTTTCAGTATACTGACTGCAGATTACAGAAAATGAGTGCCATACGTCCAGAATCACCTAATACACACATTGTGATGCTCACCCACATCTTCATACTTCATAGAAATTCAATCATTATGTTACTATTTGGCATTGTTCATCTGAAAAGAAAAAATGCAACAGAAGTTCAAGACAGAAACCTAATATCCAATTCAAACCAACCTGAGAAGTAACACATAGGGTATATGCAAGCTGTGTTTTCCCAGACCTGAAGTGATGTCAGCAGCATTTTCTGAGAAAGCTAATTAACAAAAGCAACTAAAAGTTCATCAAAGGTAATGTTGTTGGACTGTAATTTTCACCCAGATCCGCCAAATGCTTTTGTAATTGCTAGAGTTTCAATACCACCTGTTAACATTGCCAAACCGGTGAAATTTGTTTTGGTTGAAATGCATGAAGAATAAGACGTGCAGTCTGCAAAAGAAAGTCTCTTACCGCCTAAAAGCTCATCAAGGGCTTGGCTTCTGGTTATGATGCAAACAAACGACGACTTTCTTTGGAAAAAATAAAGACATTGAAAGTACTTTGAGCAACAGATATGCTAATTTGCAGGCTTTATTTCAAGGGTATTCCGAACCATTTTAGCTCGAAGTTTGCAGAATCAAGAACTTACACTGAGCAGAGCATCACTTCCAGTAATATAGCCAAAATGCTGATAAAACAAAGGGAAGTCGATGCCAGATGCTTATAGAAGTTCGAATTGATTGGAGCCACCATCTCAGGTCTAGAAGAATTTAAGCTCTAACCACTATTTTTTCAGCCGCTTTGCATATTTTGTCAACTTTTGCCTCAGATAATCCTTTTATTCCAGTTAAGTGCTATCCAAATGTCGGAATTCGAGTCAGTGGAAGACGACTTACCTAATTTCGATGCGCAAACAGCAAATAACCCCGGAACAAATGTTGAATTGTGAATAGATCACGAACAACACTTCCTCACGTTAGTCTGGATGCAATCATAAGGAAAACACCCGATTTCCACGGCGTAAATGCAAATTGTTCTTGCGAAACTGAAATGGAATGCCTTATTCTTTGATGGAAAGGGAGAGAGAATTTTGGTGTGAATGATCTGTCAACAACAACAACCAACAGTTGTCTTCTAAGAGGTTTTTATACCTATCACTTCATACCCTTTCAATAATGTCTCGCACCCCATCATGGACATACCTTTTTAATTACAATATCTTCCACTCGGACATGATGGGCTTGATAGAGTTCTATCAAGAACATAGGGCATTAAACATTCATCAATTTTACAAAACAATTCATACAAATAAGCTGTGCGACCAGTGAGTACACCTGCACTTGGGAGCTCAAATTATGTACCTGTTAGGAATGACATAATAGCTACAACCCTGAAAAAGAAATAAATAATCGATATCTCACAATGCCCCAGACATATTTTGTTACATTAGTCCAAAGTATACATATCTCTTAAAGGCTATACTTGACTATTCTCAAAACACCATGTATTTACAATCACATCCGCAACCACATAGGGCGATATAATTGGTCGACCAGTAAATACATGTGATAGATGTAAAACAACAATAGTCTTCCTTCGCACTCATGTCTCTCTCAATTTCAGAACAACCGCTTTCCTAGACATGTCCCATAGGCCATTTCTATTCATGACCACCCGTAACATGCTAAAGTAGCAACATTGATATTTTACTTCGAGAACATAGTTAGAAGTAACATAGGGCACAAAATTGAGGTAAATTATATATTACCTCAAGGACTCACACGATGAGTAAATAGGGATAATTTTACTCACCTTCCCTTGTTGGTCGTATAATGCACATGTAATATGAATTACATGCTATAGTGGATTTCTCTTTCTATAAGAGCGTATGTCATTTATTAACCATATCCACTATATGAATCTTAGCCTAAATATAGTCACGTGCCTCTCACATACTCATGTTTAGCCCGAGTGCTATATTAGCTCGCTTTCTATAGCGCACAATTAAGTACTCGTATCCGGCATCTTTCAGGCATACATGATTGTGAGACTATCATGTTCAGTCTTATTATAAACAAATCACAAACCTCATCTTGACTCCAATCAATGCGACATATTTTATGTACCAAACTTGCTCTTCAGCATTTATTTGTACATAACGTCTCATCTCAACGTGCTAACTACAGCACTTGAAGCGATTGCTTGTGTGAGTGAGCCAATCATTGCCTACTGACATACTTTTCAATAATATGTGTGTGTTTGTGCTAGTCTCATAGTGGATTTGTACTTATTGATAAAACATCAAATCACTAATAAACAAACAAGTACAATGCATCTATCCACAAATACATAAACCAATGATCCTCTACAATAACAGATATCACATTCTACGCAATCCTAGTGATATCCTATGGAATAGCCTTCGTAAATGGATCAGCAACCATTCTATTGATTGAAATGTATTGCAGGATCACTTTTTTCTGCGCTATAATATCTCTGATAAAGTTATTCTTTATGTTAATGTGCTTTAACCTTCCATGATACTTGGGATCTTTCACATAGGCAATAGCTGCTTGACTATCGCAATAAATTGTTACCGATCTTGGAACTTCAGTGATAGTGGCTAAATTTTTCAAGAAACGTTTTAGCCATACTGCTTCTTGCACTGCGGCAGAACATGCAATAAATTCTGCCTCCATCGTAGACAAGGCCGTGCATGTCTGTTTCTTGCTATTCCAAGAAATCGCACCTCCATTGAGCAAGAACGCATATCTAGAAGTCGATTTATGCTCATTCAGGTCTCCACCCCAATCGACATCTGAATAACCTAATAGGCGTAAATCATTCCCTTAGTAACAAAGTCGATAGTCCATGGTGCCCTTCAATTATCTTAGGATCCTCTTCACTGCTTTCCAGTGTGCTTGACTAGGATTTGATTGATATCGGCTTACCAATCCCATGGCATAACTTATGTCGGGTCGAGTACACATCATAGTATACATCAAATTTCCGACTGCACTAGCGTAAGGAACAATTTCCATCACATTGATTTCTTCTGGAGTCTTAGGACACATCTCACTACTTAGGCTTTCACCTTACATGACAGGGGTATCATTGGGATTACAATGCTGCATATTAAAACGTTTAAGAATCTTCATAATATAAGACTCTCGTGATAAAGTAAGGAGTTTCCTTGATCGATCTCTTTCGATTTTAACTCCTAATATATAAGCAACTTCTCCCATGTCCTCATCTCAAAATTGGAAGATAGCCATTCTTTTATGGTGATAACCAAAACCTTGTCATTTCCAGCCAACAAAATATCGTCCACATAAAGTGATAAAATCACAAATTTATCTTTGGACCGCTTGACATATACACAGTGATCTTCTTCGATCATTGTGAAACCAAAAGTTATTATTGCTCGATGAAAACGAAAATACCACTGTCTAGATGATTGCTTAAGGCCATATATTGAGCGATGAAGCTTGCAAACTTTATGCTCTTGACCTTTAGCTATGAAACCTATTGTTTGTTTCATATAGATTTCCTCATTTAGTTTTCCATTGAGAAATGCCGTTTTTACATCCATCTGATGTAATTCAAGGTCCAAATGTGCAACGATGGCTAGAATAAGGCGTATTGAGGCAAACCTTACAATTGGTGAAAAAGTTTCTTCTTAGTCTATACCCTCTTGTTGAGTATAACCTGTTGCCACAAGGCGGGCCTTATACTTTTTAATGGATCCATCCGCCCTATGCTTAATCTTGAAGACCCATTTGTTTCCAATGGCCTTATGATTAGGTGGTAGATCAACCAAGTCCCAGACATGGTTTGCCCTCATTAACTTCATCTCATCTTCCAAAGCTTTTCTCCATTCTTCCCTGTCAGAGGATGAGAGAGCCTCTTGAACAGTCTTAGGCTCGGCATCGTCTTTTTGAGCAATCATAAATACTTCCCCTTCAATCTCAAAACGACGACGGGGAATACTTTTACGATTACTTTTACGCAATTGAATTTCTCTTGAATTCAATTCATCAGGCGATGTAACACTCCTACTAGGTCTTGTGTGTTGAGGTAAATATTCATTTCCTTCTACAACATCAGTGGGTGTGTTATCAAGATCTTCCACCTCATATAATTCGAAGTTCTTATCAATCTCACCTTTACTAGGAAAGTCGTTCTCCAAGAACATGACATCTCATGACTCCATTTCGGTCACACTTCCATCAGCTTGTTCACCTATGAACACATACCCTTTGGAGTGTTCAGAATATCTTATAAAGATACATTTCTTCCCTCTAGGACCTAATTTGCCATGTTTATGGGAAGAATCATGAACATAAGCTGCACATCCCCATCGATGTAGACTACTCAAGTCTGGTTTCCTACTAGTCCATAATTCATAAGGGATGGAAGTGACCGATTTTGAGGGCACACGGTTAAGTATATAGGCAGCAGTCAATAACACATCTCCCCAATAGGAGATAGGTAAATTTTCTTGCGCCATCATAGACCTAACAATTTCCAATAGGGTTCTATTCCTTCTCTCAGCTACCCCATTTTGTTGTAGAGTACCAGGAATAGTCAATTGTCGTACAATTCCCTTTTCATTACAAAGAGCCTTGAATTGCTCCGACAGATACTCACGTCCATGATCGGTTCTCAATGTCTTTATTGTTTTGTTTAACTGATTTTCTACCATCGCTATATATCGTCTAAAGCAGTTTAATGCTTCTGACTTATATGAGATCAGAAAGACATAACGGAAATGTGTGAAGTCATCTATGAAAGTGATGAAATATGAGGCTCCATGCCTCGCCCTCACATTCAAAGGACCACAAATGTCAGAATGTATGAGATGCAATGGAAATTTAGCTCTAGTCCCTTTACCGAATGGTTTCCTAATTGCTTTTCCCGCTAGGCAATGTTCACATACGGATAGACTAACATTAGTGAATGACCCTAAAAGGCCTTCTCTAGCTAATCTTTGCATTCTTTGCAATCCAATGTAACCTAATCTAGCATGCCAAGTGCTTACATCAATCTCAACGTTATTAGAAGATGCAATTAAAGAAAAACAACAATTAACATTAACATTGTACCGATCATAGTCAATATCTAACACCATTAAACCATTCGATACATGACCTGAACCATAATAAACTGTTCCATATAAAATGCTAACACAATCACCATGGAAATTTAGTACATAACCTAAGCTAAGAAGAACAACTACAGAGACCAAGTTTCGTCGAATATCTAGAGCATAAAGGACATCATGCAGGAATAGGTTTCGACCACCACGTAAGATTAATTTACATGTGCCGATACCCTTCACTTCAACTCTTGAGTTATTCTCAACATATATCCATCTTCTTCTAGGCGATATCCGACAATACTCCACATATACTTCTCGGTCTCTAGCTACATGGTCTGTTGCTCCTGAGTTTGCAGTCCACATAGGATGAGATTTAGCAAGTATTATAGTACTAGAAGTAAAAGCATTACTCAAAATAATGGAGTAATAGGGTACCTTTTTCGGCTTAGTGCATTCACGAGCAAAGTGACTCATCTTGCCACAATTGTGGCATTCCATCTTGGCCTTGTTCTTCTTCCCACCACGCTTCTTGCGTCGGAAGGTCTTAGCCCTCTTGAGTCCCTGATCAGCCATCTTCCCTTTGTTATTGAATTGAAGATTTCTCTTGTGCTTGAAACCCGAAGCCTTGCGCAAACTCAATTCAGCAACATAAGCATGTGTGAGGATCTTGCAGCCTCTAGGTGCTCATCCTCTAATTCCAAATGACGCGCAATATCATCAAAAGTGACGATGTTCTCATTATACGTCATATTGATCTTCATATGCTCCCAATTATCAGGAAAAGACCTTACAACAGCTTGAACTTGTTGTTCATCAGTAAGGGAGTGACCTGCCGACTTCAGCTCACGGATCATGTTTGACATCTCCCGAAGATGCTGCCTCATTGTTACATTTGGGCGCTTTCGGAATGTGTCAAATTTGATGGTGATTCTCCTCAGCTTAGTGGCAGATGTACCCCCAAACTTATCTTTCAAGGCAACCCACATAGCTTGAGCTTTGTCATAACTCTGAAACTCACATATGAAATCATCTTGCATATAGCTCAGCAACGTGATGTGAGCAATGCTATTCTTCTTTTTCCAAGCTTGATAAGCTTCCAGATCTCTCCTGTGTTGAGCTGAAATTTCATGCTTAGGTTCATCCATGAAATGGTTGAGAGTTTCCAAAACCTCTTGCTTCTCAAGGATGTACTGAACCTTTCGATGCCAAATATCATAATTGTCACCGTTCAGCTTCTCACCGGTCAGCCACAATGGTCTTGGATGCCGAAGCCATAATCAATTGCTATAGCACATTGATATAATAAACGCAAAATCAATACTAGCACACTTTACAGAGTAACACACATATTTAATTTGCAGCAAAGACAAACTAAATTAATGATAATTCAACAAAAGACACAGAGGCAAAAGTTCACTATGTTCCCAATTAACTTCTATGTACAATTGTTCTATTATCATTAATTAGTTTAATTTGCGCAAATTTTAAGTTCTAGGTGAGAACTCCTTTCAATTCTACCAACCTACGAACTCCCACTAGGAAAAATAATTACATGACCTTATGTAATTGCTACATTTTTTCTTAATATGAAAATATAACATGATAATAACTAACGTATAAACAACAATCATGCTTCAACTATAATTAAAATTGCAATTCAACATGCAATGGATTTCCTACAGTTGTTCTAATTTTCTAGCAACTAGAAAATTGCAAGTATATTAAAATATATACTTCATATCATTGAACCAAGCTCTACACAGCATATATAACATCATTTGCACACAAGCTAGCTATTATATTTCCCTAATCACAAGAAAATACAAGCTACAAATGAATAAGCTGCATTAAATCCCAAAAAATATGCGTGCATAGGGTTTCCTATGCATTTTAATACATTTATAAAATTCAAAAGTATAAAATAATTATACCACTGTGTAGAGGACACTCATACGAACCAAACGAGACTGACCATACTCCAATCAGAGCTCACACGCGCCCCCATGCGCCGCCTGAGTGCGCGGCGCGTGTGGCGCACGCGCTAGCAAGCCAAACGGCTCCTGGCCGATCCGATCGGTCCGACCAGTCCAATCGGTGAACGATCAAGCCAGTTCGACTGGTTTGACTACCGGATCGGTTGACCGGTTAACGGTTGGGTCGAGTCAGGTCAACGGGTCGGATCACGGGTCGGGTTCGGGTCGGGTCGGGTCTCGAGTTGGGTCGGTTCACCGGTTGGGTCGGGTCGCCGGCCGGTGACTGGCCGGCCAACTGTCGCCGGCGCTGACATCATCAATGACGTCATCCCGGTGGTTATCGACCGTTGGGTGACGTCACGGTGACGTCACCACTCGCCAGTCCACCGACCGGCGTGTGCCGGTTCGTCGGTGGGTAGGCGTCGCGCACATGCCGGTTTGTCGATTAGCGCGCGTGGTGCATGCGCTCGCTGTGCCAACGCTTTAGGCGCGTGGCGCCCACGTGCAACGGCTTCTGACCACACGTGTGGGCGCGTCCAGCGTCGCCCGGCAGCGCTTGACCCATCTCCGGACTCATTTCGACGAGCTCTTTCACTCGGTATATTCAAAAATTAATTTTGACGAAAAAATTATTTCGAAAAACGGCCAAAACCTCACGGAAGCACACGACCCCGAACCCGTTCTTCGCTCCGATTCAATTTCAAGTTTTTCATAGGGCAATTCCGACTATTAGAGATCCAAACAGTGTAGAATACAATCTATTGATCTCAATATCAAATGGTAATTAAGAAAACTCGATGAAAAAACAAGGCAAAAAACACGATTGGGCTCTGATACCAATGTTGGAATTCGAGTTGTCGGAAGATGACTTACCTGATTTCGATGCGCAAACAGCAAATAGCCCGGGAACAAACGTTGAATTGCGAATAGATCACGAACAACACTTCCTCGCGTTAGTCTGGATGCAATCACAAGGAAAACACCTGATTTCCACGACGTAAATGCAAATTGTTCTTGCAAAACTGAAATGGAATGCGTTATTCTTTGATGGAAAGGGAGAGAGAATTTTGGTGTGAATGATCTGCCAACAACAACAACCAACGGTTGTCTTCTAAGAGGTTTTTATACCTCTCACTTCATACCCTTTCAATAATGTCTCGCACCCCATCATGGACGTACCTTTTTAATTACAACACCAAAAATAAACAAAGCAAAAGCAAATCACTTGGCCAAATAAGATCTTGAATAAGCATGTTTTCTTCTTTCCCTGAAGTTGAGAAATGATTCTCCACGCTCCTCAACTTAAATCTCAGGACTAAAGATCAGATATACCTTCTTGTATTATGTTCAAACTCCATGCTTATTGCTCGCAAAATCGTGAAAATATCATTGAACAATTGAATTATTCGGAATGACTTGCTAAGAACTTGCTTGTGACCGGTTTGATTAGTCGACACACATCCTAAAATTTGTAAGTTGGTGATTAAAAAAAAAAAGGTAACGAACATGGAGCATGTGTTTTCTTTTATCGAACACGGAGCACATTTAATGCCTAAATTTTGATTTTTATTTAATATTGAACCCTTTCGACTCTAATTTACAAAATAGGCAAATCAGACTTAATATATAGAACAATTGGTAATCTCCAACATATTTTTCCTTATTTTTTTTTCTAAAAAATTTGTTCTTTTACGTAAGTTTTTAAACATGTGTATAATGAGAGAAGACATTGAGTTGTCTATGAATTACGAAACCCAATATTTGATTTCGATATGGTTTGATTTTTTTTTACTAAATTTTATTATGATTTTAAATCGGATTTTGTATGTAATCTCAAACGCCTAAATTTTATAATTAAAAAGAGAAAACACAAGAATATCGCCATTTATAAGAATCTCAATCTCTTTTGATTATTTCAATCAAAATATCATCTCCTTCACGACGAGAAACGCAAAAACCAAAACGACAATCCGTTCCGTCTCTACCGCCCGTTCCCTCTTCTTCGCGCCTCGCTTCTTCTTCTTCTTCTTCGTTCTCTGCACAAACCCCGCCTGAAATCCCAACCAGCTTCCGTCGAAGCCCAGACTGATGCTCATCGAGTGATCCGAGAGAGATGGTATGCGCATCTACGGCGATCTTCTCGAATATTTTTTTGTCTTGGGCTCTTGTTGTTCCTCGTTCCATTGCACGTAGGCGGTTTGATGTTTGTCCTGAGCGAGAGGCATATGCTTTTCTTGGGCTTGTTTCTTAAATTTGGAGCGAGGCATTACCATCTTGACATGACCCGACTTCAAATCATTGGTAAAACCGCAGCTTCGCCGAATGAATGGAGCGCGGCAAGCGAGTTTGGTTGCTTCGTCAACTCGCTTTTGTCAAGATATGGAAGATAATGATTTTCTAGAGGGTAGTTCTGAGGATGGAGGCATTGCTATGCAGCCTAACCAAATAGAAGCCATAAGTGAATGGAGGGTATAGGCAGCTCCTTCATGGATATACATGAAATTGACAATAAATACAAGGCTCATGATTCATTTTAAGGTTGTACGTTCTTATTCGAGTTGTCAAGATAACTTGCTTTCTAGTCTTCTTCTTCACAAGTTCAAAGTTTCAAGTTTTTGTACAAATTTAATTAGACAAACTCTGCTTACATATATAAACCAAGTCAATTAATAGCGGACTAATCCATCTTATTCCTTGTTAGTCCTAAACATTGCCACCAGAACTCCTGAAATCAATGATTCAGAAAGAATGTGCGTTTAATGCTTTTGGCAACTCTCAACTCGCCTCAGTGCCTGCAAGGACATCAGAAGCAATCTATTTACAGTGACTGGTTCATTCTCAGTTATTTGTCCGACTTATTTGAGTGCTGCAATACTAATCTGCTATTCTGAAGATGAACTTGCCAGCCTGCATTTTAATCTCAATTGTTGGTTCAAACAGATGATTGGGTAGTAGCTATCATGGAGAACATAGCCTCTGCTGCTATGATGATCGACATTCTCTCTCTTGTTGTTACAAATTAGATGCTGAGCTCACCCTGCAGTAATACCTTGTTCATCACTGTGCATGCATATTATGGTCCACAATATCCAAGACTGCCTCTTGCAACATACATTCATTTGCTTTCTATCCGATGTTTAATAGGTCTTGTAATTTCTGTCCATAATCTCCATGAAAATATGGCAAACTCTTGTTTTTAGGTTCTACTGGAGAACTTCCTTTTGTTGGATTTTAGAACCCAACGTCAAACAGTAAGTAGTTTTTATTACTGCTTGTATATGTTGGGCTGTGTTTATGGTTGATTCATTTCATTAGCTTACTGTTCTGTTTTGAAGAAAGAAATACGAAAGCCTTTGAAATTAGCAAGACTAGTTTTTTTATTTGAATGATAGATGGCTTTCCACAGCTTTTGGTTGTGTGAAAATGACATTACTAATATGCATTCTTTCTTATACCTCATAGCATGAATTGCGTTTATGATTTGTTACATGGGCTAGCATCTGCCTTATGCCATTGTGCAATAAATTTCTTTTGCTTATCAAAAGAAAATTCTCAGCAAACTCACTGGGGATGATTTTGAGTAATTTGCTTCCAAATGTTGCGGCTAGATTTCTTCTCGTGCTCATAAAAACCATGATATCCAAAACTGTATGTGACAAATCAAACTGCTATTGTGAAGTTAAATATGTTGCACTGCATCATTTTTTGATTTTTGCATTATAAAAACGATAGGAGTAATGTACCATGGAGGTTGAGCATCAACCTCATTTGGAGCTATACGAAGAATTTCCAGATCTCATATGATCAAGGAGAAAGAGGGGAGTATTGATGTTTATTAGTTATAATCACTTAGCTATCATCTTTTGTTACATGGCAAAAGTATTGCGTGCATTACGACTCAATTCATATCAGATGGTTGTATCTACTTATTTTAAGAAGGGATAGGAATTTCGCACCAATATTTTCAAACTTGGGCTAGTCAGGGAACCAGTTAGGCTGCCTATTTGCGGGCCAAGTAGTTGGACTAGGGGAATCGGTCATTGTGTCTTGAGCAAACGATTATAGATATGTAATGCTATCAATTCCCCATGAAAACATGAATCGTTCGACCTTGGTTAGTGAAATGCCGGTGATCCTAGAGTTAAGTGCTCGAGTTCCTCCATGTGCAACAGTAGCCAAAAGCCTAGTTCTATACCCGTGGGACTCTAAAACTAAGTGGATCCAATGTTGAAAATCGGTATATTTTCAAACTGGTTCCAACTGATTTAGGCTAAACTACCTGCACAGAATTTTTAACTTTTGGGTGAATGGATCAAAGGGAAAGCAATGGAATTGGCCAAGAAAAAGGGGCAAGAGCAATGCTTTATGGTCAAATGATTGCATAAAATCTAAAGAAAATCAGCGTTGAGAACTTTCCAGACTCTAAATGGGCTTGACATATAGCCACCGCAATCTTTTTAACATATAACGTCTAATATATCTCAGCCGAGATACTTTATAGTCTCTAAATGGGCTTGGCATATAGCCACCACAATCTTACTAACATATAGCGTCTAATACATCTCAGCCAAATATATCTTGGCTGAGATATGTTAGACACTATGATCATCTAAGTCCTACACAGTGCCTAACCTTACTCCTACATTATCTCCAGTGGTGAGCAAACCATATTAGCAAAATCATATGACATGATAATTTATTTAACGAATGCCTTAAATTGAGTCAAATTTGACAAATGAGGTACTTGATTAAAAAAGAAAAGTTTAGGTAGTTGATCATAAACTAAGCAAAAGTTTTGATAATTTCGATGTCATTATCTTCAACTTCTGAATTGCGCTAAGAAAAACATCTCAAGAAAAATGTTATCTATGAAGGTCACTATAAGGTGACAAAGTTGGAAATAGTCATCGTAGTAGCAGCACTAACGGCAACAACACGGCCGTGGCCATGCTTTGATAATGCTCTATCTTGCCCCTTTTTCTTCTTTATTTTCTTTTTTGACTTTTTGTTGTTTCTTCTTTTTAGGCTTTCTCTTTGCTTTCTTCTTTTCTTTTGTTGAACTTGGATTTGAAAAGATACAATAGAGATTAATGTAGACCTGAGTAGGTCTATAAAAGGCTCTCACCAAGCCAATGCGGTGGATCCTCCCAAGAAAATTCCCAAGTGGGGGTGTGAAACACTAGGGGTTTATCGGAGCCAACCGAAGACCTTAAACTCGGTAATGGTAACCAACCGGGAGCCTTGTACCAAACTTGGCAGTTACTCCCGGGCCTAATCTTAGCTCTGTCGCACTGGCCTCTCGATGACTGCCAGTCCGGTATCTAGAAAGAATGAAAAAATCCCAAAATGATTAGACCCAAAAAGAGTTAGAGGAAAATTATGGTATTGTTAATCTTAAGCTAGACTTGTGATGCCTGGAAATTCTATTGGTAACGGCAAAAAAGACACAGAGCCTTGGTCTTCTTGGCATCAATTGAAGTTTCTTTCCCACCAACAAAAGACAAAAGACATGCAAACGTTTTACTTTATGTGGAATTTATTAAAGATTCTTTCCTATCATAAAAAGATGTGCACTATCAAAAGACCTGCAAAAGTCTTGGTCTTCTTGAAGTTTATTAATTTTTTTTTCCATGAAAAGACGTGACGTGCAAAGTCTTAATCTTTTAGGATTCTATTAATTTCTTTTCCACCATTAAAAGGTGTGCAAAAGTCTTGATCTTCGTAAAATCTAAGAAAGTTTCTTTCCCATCATCTCTTTTTCACTTTTACTTCACTTTCTGAACAAAAAAACAAAATGATATTTTTAGCAAATGAAAGTCCTTCTCAAAATGATATCTTAAAGACATGCATACGTTTTACTTTATGCGAAATCTATTAAAGCTTCTTTCCTATCATAAAAAGATGTGTGCTATCAAAAGACGTGCAAAAGTCTTGGTCTTCTTGAAATTTATTATTTTTTTTCTGCTATGAAAAGATGTAACGTGCAAAGTCTTGATCTTTTAGGATTCTATTAATTTCTTTTCCACCACTAAAAGGCGTGGAAAAGTCTTGATCTTCGTAAAATCTAAAAAAGTTTCTTTCCCATCATCTCTTTTTCACTTTTGCTTCACTTTCTGAACAAAAAAAGAAAATGATATTTTTAGCAAGTGAAAGTCCTTCTCAAAATGATATCTTAGTAGGTGAAAGTCCTAATCTTCTTGGAGTTTCATGGTCCTCTTTCTCCATTAGCTCCTCAACACTTTGCTTTGCCATAACTTTTACAATGGACTGATACGCTCATGGCCATTGGAAAGACCTTTCTTGATTCCTTCTTTTGGGTTTCGTTTAACAAAATTGAGTTTTTTGGCATTGGACTATGCATAAAGTGATGGAATTAGCATCACCTTGTTCAATATATACATCAATAATTTTGTTATATTCTCTCATGTAATTCGATCTTCAATATTTGAATCTTTTGTCTTATAAAAATTTTTACCAAAAAATTCAAATCTTGATATGTTTCTCTCTTTCCACATAAACATCCATGGATAAAATTTCCTCAAATTGTGTAAATAACTTTTTATGAATTAATAATTGGAATTTTGCAAAATCTTTAGATGTTAATCTTCACACGTGACTAGTATCCACTTCTGCTAGTTCTTCTAATTCATTTATATGAAAATTGTCAATATCGTTTTTCCATTAATTCAAGTTTAGGGACAATCCAAGGACTAAATTAAATATGTATAAAAAGTATAGGGACTAAATTAAACAAATTAAAAGTTTAAAGATGACATTACACATCATGATAAAGTTCAAGGACTACATTATCTATTGGACTGAACTTTATGGACCATTTGCATAATTTTCTCAAGAAAATATAGCTAACATATTTGCTAATGTGACATTCAACTTTGCTATGATGTGTTCCTGTCTCTTCAAAGACCACTCCAAGAAAGTGGTAATGACTTGGATTTAGCCATCAGTAGGGGTCCGCTGATCATTGTTTCTATGGTCAGCTTTATTCATCGCTAGACAAGAAAAAGGGTCAAGCATCACCAACTAATAGTGTGCAATGTACTAGATATACTCTAGGCATCACACTTATGAATAGGAAAATCGTGCAAAGGACCACAATTCTCCTATCAAGCGGTTCTTGATCATCAACTACTACCTCAACACCCTTCAGTAGATCATTGCTACCAGTCTTGCTACAAATCTTTAGTATTGTAATTAGGGGTGAGCAATTCCAAGTTTATCATTTTTTGGAATCTAGAACCTACCCTGCATATCCTAGAATTTGAATCCTTCCTTATCATAGGTTCCAAGGTCGATTCCAGGGTCTATCTAGATTTCACCTATATTATTATTTGAATGATTACAATTTACTAACCATAGCTTATATCTAGACATACGAAAAATATAAACATTAACAAAGTAAAATATTAGTCATAAAATATAAACTCAGACTAATACTTCCAGATTATACACTAGCATGAAATATCGGAAGATCGTACAGAAACATGAACCAAGAAATATATTAAAACTTATTCCAGGTTTCAAGTTCCTGATTCCAGGTTCCAAGTTTTAAGTTTCGAAAATTAAGAATTTGGAACCTACCCGTTGAAATAAGTTCTTCATTTTTTGGAACTTGGAACTTATCTGGTATATCTTGGAACCCAAAACCTACAGGTTTCCATTGGTCCAATTGTTAGATTCCAAGTTCTACTCTGGAACCATGCTTACCCCTAACTATAATTGCCATGTAAAAGCCTATATTGATCGCATATTCACCAATAACGTATTAAGGTTATTGAGATTGTACGGATGAAAAAAAAAAAGACTTGGTCTTGGTCTTTGTTTAATGTTTCTGGTGGGTGAATGTCTTGGTCTTCCTATCTCGCTTTTGCTTTAAATAAGATAGAACTAAGCAAAAAGACAGAAGAAAAATCAATAAGTTGTGGACAATTTCAACCGTTGCTCATGAGTTTCTAAATTGAAAGATTCAATTTAAAAAATACATACACACTGATTATAAGCCGATGCGTAGCATGGATACTCTACGAAAGTGTCTATGTGTATGTGTCATCAATTTAAAAAAACTCATGATTTAATCTAAAATCTATTTAGATATGAACCCACTTAATGAGGTCAATTAGTTATGAAATGTGAAATAATATTAGATTACGAATGTTCATACACGTGCTATGCCCAGACATGGACATTGCACACGTATTTTCAGATTACATGTTTAAAAATTAGGAATTAGAATAAAATGAACTGTTTCAGTGGTTGATTGTTTCCAAATATTACTCAAACCTTAGAACTTGGCATACTGGAACCAAATATAATTACCCACAACAAAATAAATCGTCAAATGCACTAATCTAATTTGGTCCCGAGAAGGCATCATTAGTACTTCGATACTTTTGACATGTGTATATAACTTTACAACTATCATTTATAATCGCTAGTAGTAATACGTGACAAAGAAAATCAGAGATTATTTTTTGGCTTATCACAAAAAATTTTTTTTTTTTTGATTGTGCCTTATCTCAAGCATTTGGGATCTGGCTGAATAAGGAAAAGAAAAAAACATTCAAGAGGAGGCGCTTATTCGATTTTACATGCAAGGGGTTGAAGCAAAAACTACATAGAAGGAGACCCATCAATTTCATTCTATATCCATGGCTTCCAAATATATTCAAATTGACCGAAATAAAACTAGATAATGAGGTCCATGAAATTTCTTACCTATGTGCTGGCAATCAACTATCTAAAGTTTTTTTTTCTCCATTCAACCAATTACCTCGTCATTTATTAATGTAAATCAATGTGAGACCTCCGTTGAGATAGTAAATGAAAAATTGTCTATATGACACCAACAATATTAAGTAGCCGCTAACTGTTTACATTGGCCTCAAATATGATCCTTGTGGTATCAATTTTGTCTCTTGCGGGTCAAACCTGCCATTCCAGATGATATCAATTGGTCTCTCGAAGAATTGGAACAAATTGTTTACAAAAAATATTGTTTAGGCAAATTAGTTGTGATTGGTAAAGAAATCATAGTAAGGTTTTGAAATTATGTGTGCCTATATAGTTACATATGATGATAATATTATCAATATGATGTCCAACCGAACGAAAATCAAGTGCTAAGAAAAAGTTTATTTTCAATCAAAAGTTTGATAATTTACTAAAAAGTTTTGAGTGTAAAGCTTGAACTTTTATGATTGAATGACTAGAGGGAAATCGACATTGGGAAATTTTGTAGTCTTCCAATGTGCTTGACTTTTGGCCACTGAAATTATTTGGCGTGTGAAATTAACAAAACTATCTCATACCCTCTTTCATACGAATGAATGAATAATCTTACGAAAGAAAATTATTAAACGGAGACCAAGCAATGAACAAAGATGATGAGAATGTAGAACAAATATTGCGTAAGCGAAAGTATGTTTGAGATTTGAGTCTAGACCAATGATTGTATAAAAAACTTTTTGGGACAATGACATTGCAAGTACTTGAATTATTACCCCTTTTGCAATCAGGTACCTAAAGTTTTTTCATACAATCAATCATCTTAATTTTCCATGTGGGTCAACATGAGGCCTTCGTTAATTTTGTGGATGGAAAATGTTGACACGACGTTAATGCCGTTGAATAGTTGTTAAATGTCCATACTAGTGTCTAATACAGCATCTTGAGATGTTGCTACGTTGGCAGAGGTATTAGATGTTAAGATTGTCTAAGTCAACACGAACTCTTTCTCCACATCACCGAATCAGTAGGGTAAGCAAATCGTGTAAATAAAATCATTACAACGTAGCAATTTTTTAACGGACGCCTCAAATTGAGACAAATTTGAAAAAAGAAAAAGTAAAAGAGATTAATCTAGACATAAAGCATAGAATTTCTACTAGTAATGGAAAAAAGAGACATTCTCATGGGGATGCAAGCGGAGGGGACGTGAAAAGAGAAGCAACAAATTTCAATTTGTGTCCAGTAAAGTCATGGTCTTCCCGGAATTTATCGAAGTTGCTTTCCCATGACCTCTTCTTCTCTTTTGCTTCATTTTCCAGACAAAAAGGCATATGCTATCCATGAAGCCTTTGGAGAAATTTTGCTGAGTATTACCAAACAAGCACTTGTGCACAAAGAGTATCCTATTTTGATTCCCCTGACCACTGACGTAAGCGTGAAAAGCACCCAAAATTAAATGGATGACAGAGTGCTATAGCCTTGTCCCAAGAAAGCATCATTACTTCTTGAATACTTTTGACATATGTATATGACTTTACAAAAAATTATCCAAAAATCCAAAAATCTATTGGATAAAGAGTAATTCAGTTTTAAACTTTGATATAATATCATGTCAACTGAGATATATTAAATGCTAATATCATCTAAATCAATGCACTTTCTCTCTCCTCATCACTCAATCTATAGGGTAAGAAGCCATGTCAACTATTATGTTTAATTTTTACTGATTAGGTGAGTCATATAAGCAAAATTACATAACATGACAAGTTATTTAACCGATGCCTCAAATTGAGCCAAATTTGAAAATTTAAAGTTCTTGATTAAAAAAAAAACATTATTCCTGTACTCGATGGTAAAGTGAACAAGAGCTCAAGTACTTACGATATCATTATTCTTAACTCTTAAATCGCTTTAAGAGTAACATCATTCTTGCTTCTTCTTCTTTCCCCTTCTTAAGTTCTTTTTTTTTTTTTTCTAAAACATAAATTTAAAAAGGTACATGAAAATTTAGACACAATTCTAATGGACAAGTACAAGAGATATTACAGAATGAAAAATCACAGTACGATTAAGCATGAAAAAAAGAATTGGATGAAAATTATAGTACCAGTCAATTTTAAGCATGGTATGTAATGCGTGGGAAAATTCTACTAGTAGTGGAAAAATAAAGGCATTCACATGGGGATGGAAGAGGAGGGACATGAAAAGTGAAGCAATAAAGCCAATTTGCATCCTGCAAAGTCTGTCTGTTTTCAGTTGCTTTCTGCTTCTGCTTCACTTTCTGGACAAAAAGTACATTATGTCCATTAAAGTCTTGGTCTTCCCGATGAAAGTCCTTTATGAGTGTACTATCACGACAAGCAATATGAGTGAGCCTGAAGAGGGCACGTTTTGAAGCCCATTGTGTCCGTGAGTTAGACAAATAAATTGTTCTCCTTTTTCTCCATAGCAAGACTTTTGGTCGTCGTCCGAAAGAGAGGACCTTTTCTTGTGGCCATCCAAAACATAGAATAGGAGGTGATCACATGACCAACTTAGAGGGCGTGCACATCTTCATAAAAAAATTATAATTTACTAATGTTTTGTTGGTTTTTTTTTTTTCCTTTAGTATGGGCTTTTACGTGGCGGTTATAGTGTTAAAAATTTATAGCAAAATGGGCGAGAGTGATCTGTTAAAGGGTACTGAAGTAGTTGGTGATGATCATGAATCACTTGATAGGAGAATGGTGGTCCTTTGAGCTGAAAAAGTTAGCCCAAAGTAACTTGCTTGATGGATTAGTTGGTGATTTACTATTTCTAGAGTATAATTAAGCAACTTGCTTCATGGATTTGTTAGTGTACCCAACTCTTTTTCTTGTTTAGCCCAAAGCAAGTGTTTCTATTCTCCTTATCAAACAGTCAACGCCAGCCATGTTTGATGACTTGTAGATATATAATAGGAAGTAAGATGTCATTGTTAGGTGGATTGTCAATATTTATTTCGGTCGGTGCAAGTTATACAAAGATGCTTATTTGTCAGTCATATTAATTGTGGCCATCTTTGTTCATCATTTGACAATGGTCAGGCATCGCCAACTAACAATTTACAATGTACTAGATATATGCACTTCGATACTATTGACATGTGTATAGAACTTTACAACTATTATAATCACCTAGTAGTAATACATGACAAAGAAAATCAGAGAATATTTTTTGGCTTATAAAAAAAAATACAATTTGATTGTGCCTTACTCAGGCATTTGGGATCTGGCTGAATAAGGAAAAGACAAAGACATTCAAGAGGAGGCGCTTATTCGATTTTACATGCAAGGGGTTGAAGCAAAAACTACATAGAAGGAGACCCATCAATTTCATTCTATATCCATGGCTTCTAAAAATATTCAAATTGACCTAAATAAAACTAGATAATGAGGTCCATGAAATTTCTTACGTATGTGCTGGCAATCAACTATCTAAAGTTTTTTTTTTCCCATTCAACCAATTACCTCATCATTTATTAATGTAAATCAATGTGAGACCTCCGTTAAGATCGTAAATGAAAAATTGTCTATATGACACCAACAATATTAAGTAGCCACTAACTGTTTACATTGGCCTCAAATATGATCCTTGTGGTATCAATTTTGTCTCTTGCGGGTCAAACCAGCTGTTCCAAATGATATCAATTGGTCTCTCGAAGAATTGGAACAAATTATTTACAAAAAATATTGTTTAGGCAAATTAGTTGTGATTGGTAAAGAAATCATAGTAAGGTTTTAAATTATGTGTGCCTGTACAGTTACATATGATGATAATATTACCAATATGATGTCCAACTGAACGAAAATCAAGTGCTACGAAAAAGTCTATTTTCAATCAAAAGTTTGATAATTCACAAAAAAGTTTTGAGTGTAAAGCTTGAAATTTTATGATCGAATGACTAGAGGAAAATCTGAGGGAAATTGACATTGGGAAATTTTGTAATCTTCCAATGTGCTTGACATTTAGCCACTGAAATTATTTGGCGTGTGAAATTAACAAAACTATCTCCTATTCTCTTTCATACGAATGAATGAATAATCTTACGAAAGAAAATTATTAAACGGAGACCAAGCAATGACCAAAGAGGATGAGTTTGTAGAACAAATATCGTGTAAACAAAAGTATGTTTGAGATTTGACTCTACACCAATGGTCGTGTAAAAAACTCTTTGGGACAATGACATTGCAAGTACTTGAATTATTACCCCTTTTGCAATCAAGTACCTAAAGTTTTTTCATTCAATCAATCATCTTAATTTTCCGTGTGGTTCAACGTGAGGCCTTCATTAATTTTGTGGATGGAAATTGTTGACACGACGTTAACGCCGTCAAATAGTTGTTAAATGTCCATACTAGTGTCCAATACAACATCTTGAGATGTTGCTACGTCGACAGAGACATTGGATGCTAAGATTGTCTAAGTCAACACAAATTCTTTCTCCACATCACCCGATCAGCAAGGTAAGCGAATCGTGTAAATAAAATCACTACAACATAGCAATTTTTCAACGGACGCCTCAAATTGAGACAAATTTGAAAAAAGAAAAAGTAAAAGAGATTAATCCAGACATAAAGCATAGAATTTCTACTGGTAATGGAAAAAAGAAACGTTCTCATAGGGATGCAAGAGGAAGGACGTGAAAGGTGAAGCAACAAATTTCAATTTGTGTCCAGTAAAATCATTGTCTTCCCGAAATTTATTGAAGTTGCTTTCCCATGGCTTCTTTTTCTCTTTTGCTTCATTTTCCTGACAAAAAGGCATATGGTATCCACGAAGCCTCTGGAGCAATTCTGCCTAGTATTACCAAACAAGCACTTGTGGACGAATAGTATCTTATTTTGATTCCCCTGACCACTGATGTACACGTGAAAAGCACCCAAAATTAAATGGATGACAGAGTGCTATAGCCTTGTCCCAAGAAAGCATCATTACTTCTTGAATACTTTTGACGTATGTATATGACTTTACAAAAAATTATCCAAAAATCCAAAAATCTATTGGATAAAGAATAATTCAGTTTTAAACTTTGATATAATATCATGTCAACTGAGATATATTAAATGCTAATATCATCTAAATCTATGCACTTTCTCTCTCCTCATCACTCAATCTATAGGGTAAGAAGCCATGTCAACTATTATGTTTAACTTTTCCTGATTAAGTGAGTCATATAAGCAAAATTACAGAACATGACAAGTTATTTAACCGATGCCTCAAATTGAGCCAAATTTGAAAATTTGAGGTTCTTGATTAAAATAAAATAAAATATATATTCATATACTTGATCGTAAACTGAACAAGAGCTCAAGTACTTACAATATCATTATTCTTAACTCTTAAATCGCTTTAAGAGTAACATTACTCTTGCTTCTTCTTCTATTTCCCTTCTTAAGTTCTTTTTGTTTTTTTCTAGAACATAAATTTGAAAAGATACATGAAAATTTAGACACAATTCTAATAGACAAGTACAAGAGATATTACTGAATGAAAAATCACAGTATGTTTAAGCATGAAAAAAAGAATTGGACGAAAATTATAGTACTAGTCAATTTTAAGCATGGCATGTAATGCGTGCGGAAATTCTACTAGTAGTGCAAAAATAAAGGCATTCACAGAGGGATGGAAGAGGAAGGACGTGAAAAGTGAAGCAATAAAGCCAATTTGCATCCTGCAAAGTCTGTCTGTTTTCAATTGCTTTCTTTCACTTCTGCTTCACTTTCTAGACAAAAAGTACATTATGTCCATTAAAGTCTTGGTCTTCCCAATGAAAAGTCCTTTATGAGGGTACTATCACGACAAGCAATATGAGTTAGCCTGAAGAGGCCACATTTTCATGCACATTGTGTCCTTGAGTTAGACAAATAAATGTCTTGGTCTTCCCAATGAAAAGTACTTTATGAGTGTACTATCACGACAAGCAATATGAGTTAGCCTGAAGAGGCCACGTTTTGATGCATATTGTGTCCTTGAGTTAGACAAATAAATTGTTCTCCTTTTTCTCCATAGCAAGACTTTTGGTCGTCGTCTAAAAGAGAGGACCTTTTCTTGTGGCCATCCAAAACATAGAATAAGAGGTGATCACATGACCAACTTAGAGGGCATGCGCATCTTCATAAAAAAATTTATAATTTACAAATGTTTTGTTGGTTTTTTTTTTTTTTAGTATGGGCTTTTACGTGGCAATTATAGTGTTAAACATTTATATCAAAATGGGCAAGGATGATCTGCTGAAGGGTACTGAAGTAGTTGGTGGTGATTGTGAATCACTTGATAGGAGAATTGTGGTTCTTTGAACTGAAAAAGTTAGCCCAAAGTGACTTGCTTGATGGATTAGTTGGTGATTTACTATTTCCAGAGTAAAATTAAGCAACTTGCTTCATGGATTTGTTGGTGTACCCAACTCTTTTTCTTGTTTAGCCCAAAGCAAGTGTTTCTATTCTCCTTATCGAACAGTCAATCTTAGTCGTCTTTGATGGCTTGTATATGTATAATAGAAAGTAAGATGTCATTGTTAGGTGGATTGTCAATATTTATTTCAGTCGGTACAAGTTGTACAAAGATGCTTATTTTTTCAGTCATATCAATTGTGGCCATCTTCGTTCATCATCAGACAATGGTCAGGCATCGCCAACCAACAATGTACAATGTACTAGATATACTTTAGGCATCACACTTATGACCACGAAAATCGTGCAAAGGAACACGATTCTCCTATCAAGAGCAATTCTTGATCATCAACTACTACCTTAACACCTTTCAATAGATTATTACTACTCAACTTGCTGCGAATCTTTAGCACTGCAACTACCATGCAAAAGCTTAGGTTGATCGCATATTCTCCAATAATGCAATAAATGAAGACATTGAAATTATAAGGTTACTGAGAATGTATGGATGCCCAAAGAAAAAAAGCCTTGGTCTTGGTTTTTGTTTAATGTTTATGGTAGGTGAATGTCTTGGTGTTCCTGAACTAAATAGTTTTCTCTCTCCATTAGCTCACTTCTACCTCAAAGAAGATGGAACAAAGCAAAAAGATAGAAAAAAATTCAATAAGTTGTAGATACTTTCTACTGTTTCTCGTGAGTTCCTAAATTGAAATATTCAATTTAATTTAATTTTTATTCTTTTGCTGTTTCTTCTTCTTAGTTTTTCTCTTTGCTTTTTTTTTTTCTTTTGTTGAACTCAAATTTGAAAAGATACAATAGAGATTAATGAATGAAAAAAAATACCAAAATGATTAGACCCGTAAAGAGTTGGAGAAAAATTATGGTATTGTTAACTTTAAGCAAGAAGGAATTCTACTGTTAATGGCAAAAAAGATATACAAAGTCTTAGTCTTCTTGGAATCTATTAATTTCTTTCCCACCATCGAAAGTATGCAAAAGTCTTGGTCTTCTCGAAATCTATTAAAGTTGATTTCCTATCATCAAAAGATGTGCAAAGTCTTAACCTTCTTGGAATCTACTAGTTTCTTTCTCACAAAGATTAGTAAAAGCTTGGTCTTCTTAAAATTTATTGGCTTTTCTTTCCCACCATCACTCTTTCACTTTTTCTTCACTTTAAAATGATATCTTTTGTAGGTGAAAGTCCGGATCTTCGCTTTTCCTTAACATCTACAGTGGACTCTCGATCATCAACTACTACCTTAACACCCTTCAGTAGATCATTGCTACCCATCTTGTTGCAAATCTTTAGTATTGTAACTGCCATGTAAAAGCTTACATTGATCGCATTAAATGAAGACATTGAAATTGTAAGGTTATTGAGAATGTACAGATGCATTAAGAAAAAAAAAAAAAAGAGCCTTGAGCTTGGTCTTTGTTTAATGTTTTTGGTAGCTGAATGTCTTGATCTTTCTGGACTAAATAATTTATTCTCTCCATTAGCTTACTTCTGCTTTAAATAAGATAGAACTAAGCAAAAAGATAGAAAAAAATTCAGTAAGTTGTGGACAATTTCAACTGTTGCTTATGAGTTCCTAAATTGAAAGATTCAATTTCAAATATACATACACACTGATTATAAGCCAATGCGTAGGATGGGTACTCTACAAGAATATATATAGTTGGTCACTTCTCCTTAATGAGCCCTATTAATTATTTACTTTCCCTTTCCTGAAATTTATTAATTTATAAAACAGATGATTTAATCTAAAATCTATTTAGATGTGAACCCAATTAATGAGGTCAATTAATTATGAAATGTGATTTTATATTAGATTACCAATGTTCATGTACGTGCTACGCACAGATGAAGACATTGCATGGGGAAAATTATAGTAACAGTCAATTTTTAAGCGTGGCATGTAATGCGTGGGGAAATTCTACTAGTGATGGAAAAGCAAAGGCATTCACATAGGGATAAGAGGTGAAGCAACAAAATCAATTTCGGTCCTGCAAAGTCTCTAATCTTTTTTATTTTCTCTCTCTCGCTTCTCCTTCACTTTCTAGACAAAAAAAGTACATGATGTCCAGGTCTTCCTGAGTGTATGGTTTTTCTACATGAACAGAGCACTTGCGGACATAAAGCATCCTTGAAAGTCTGGGTCTTTGTTTAAACTTTTTGGTAGGCAAAGTTTGGGTCTTCCTGGACTTTGAAGTATTCTCTCTCCAATAGCTCATTATCACTTTACTTCAACATAACCCTTGATCAACTCCACAGTGATTGATTCACCCTTGGCCCTTGAAAGATCTTTTTAGGTTCCTTCTTAACTTTTTTCTTATGCTAATTTATAGTATTGTTAATTTTGAACAAGACGTAACGTGTGGAAAGTCTACTCAAAATGGAAAAAAAGACATTGAGATAGCAATGGAAGAGGAGGGATGCAAAAAGTGAAGCAATGAAGCCAATTTGCATCCCGGAAAGTCTTGATCTTCATGGAATTGATTAAAGTTTCTTCCTCATTAGTGCTTTTTCACTTTTGCTTCACTTTCTAGATAAAAAAATAGAACATGATAAGTCTTGGTCTTCATGATGAAAATTATTTTATGAATATAAAATCATGACAAGCAATTTGAGTTAGACCAAAGAGTCTATGTTTTGATGCACCTTGTGTCCTTGAGTTAGATAAATAAGCTGTTCCTTTAAAAAGTCCCAAATTGATACACCTGTGACAAATTTACCATAAACTATTTTTTTGACCACCAAAAATCTCAAACTGGTATTTATTTGATAAATTTACCATAAACTGGTACACTTGTGATAAATTTATCCTCTGTTAGTTTTGTTAAATTTTATTGTCAAATTATTAAGTTAACTAACATGTAACAATTGACATTCTTATGGTATTAATCCAATTTAGCGGAGGGTATATTTATCACAAATTTACCAGTTTAGGGTTTTTTGCGGTCAAATAAATTAGTTTTGGGTAAATTTGTCATAAATGTACCAGTTTAGGTTTTTTTTTTTTTTTTTTTTATGGTCATTTGGGGTAAATTTGTCACAGGTGTACTACAAGGTATTAACCTTATATATATGGTCGAAACCAAATTCATGAATTGAAATATGCAATGGGAGGTCTTCATTAGTCCATGAAAATAATGGAGGCTATCATGCTTGTGTCATAGCCTGATGAAGTGACATGTCGAACGCTAGATTGATTGACCTGTGATGCTTGCGTCTCTCGATTGAGAATATGAAAGCACCATTGCTATCTCCATCGTGTAATTTTTCAAGGAAATCGGGAGACCTGTTTGTCCGTTCTCCTTAGGAAATTGATAATCTCGCTTAATGGGATATTTCCTGATCGAAAATTCCATCGAGTTCTGTATTTATAATTATTTCTTTTGAAACAATTGGCCACAATGAAAACAACGAACTTGAACATAAATGAAATAATCGCAATTTAAATCCTTAGAAGTATGAAATGGTTTGTTCCGATTCCGTGTCATAGATTAACTTCATTATTCTCTCTAATATCAAACCTCTGATTGATCTTAAGATCTTATATTCTGAGATACTGTACAATGAATATGATCAAACCCTTTATTTAAGTTTTCGGTCTTGTGTGTATTTGATTTACTTGTGATCTTATACCCCTGATATGGCCACAAACATGAACTATACGGAAATTTTCTTTGCTATTTCCTTTTGTATGAGTTTAGAATTGTAACGCCATCTTAAACATAATTCTAACAAACCGTTTAAATCTCATCATAATTCTAGGGCCATGTTAGTATCGCCTTGAGTTTGGTTAACCTTATAAGTCGCCTGCCCATTCTCTTGTAATGGAATCTATGGCCAATATGTGGCCATCATTTTAAAACATCACGGCCGCCATTATGCTAATAGCGCTCTAAAATTTTATAATAGATAATATATTAATTTCTTTTTGGCACCTAACAAGCTAGACATTAAGAATAGATCTCACTTATTTAAGCACTCAATTGAAACTTGTCGTAACACTTAGTAAAAAGGTTTTAGTAGGAGTTCTTTATGGATTTAGAATTTCTCATGAAAATTTATCAAAAAAATCTTAAATCTATTGCACTTGTAACCTTTTAATTTGGACAGATTAATTTGTCCATATAGTCCATCCGGCCAATTGTAGCAAAAAATCACTAATTGGACACTGATCATCTTACATGGTAACATTAGTGCTAACGTGAAATTTTTTTGCAATCTTTAAAAAAATTGAATTCTATTATTTTTTTCTTTTTTTTCTTTATTGTAGCCGGCCAAGGTAGGTGAGGGCTCGACGACCCTCACTGACCATTGGGCAAAGTCCTACAAGCCCTCGCTAGCCGCGGGTGAGGTGACCCCCATTTGTGGCCAGTAGGTCACCCTCGACAAGCCCTCTCCAACCTTTGCTTGTAGTTAGTCTCCGGTCATCGGCAAAAAGGAAAGAAACAAACAGAAAAGTAAAAAATAAAAAGTTCAGAAAATTTTTAAAAGTCTGTCCACTTCAGCATTGATCACGCAGCATAGGACAATTGGCATTGATTGGGTGTCATGTTAACTTTTTTCGACATGGCCGGAAAGACTATATTGGCAAATTATCAAAATATTTATGACAATTAAAAGGTTTATGACTAATTTGGCACAAACGCAATAAATTTAGAATAGTTTTGGTAATTTTCCTGAATTTCTCATTGCTATGTGTGCAAGATAGAGGGAAGTTTGCTAAGCAGCCTCAACATCACCATCATGTATTCATTTTCACATACTGTGACCATCCCTTTCGCTAGGACAAGGATTAAGGCCGTATTACCCTTTATGCGTAAAATCTTTTGTATATTGTTTTTGTTTTTGTTTTTTTTTAAATTCTGTCTTGCATTTATTGATATATGCAATCGGGTCCCTCCAATTTGTTCTGTTGACACAACTTGCCCCTCTGCCCTCCATCGTTGAACTTAATTTCACCAATTCGTCGATGTGTACATAATGGGTTGGTGAGAACGGCCTCCACTCTATAAACACGGACAGAAGCACAAAGGTCCCAAAACGGACAAAAATTACGTGAGAGAGAGTTTGAGAGAGTTTTTTTTCGAAATGAAGGCATTGCATTGGCTTCTAACGGTGGCTGTGGCCTGGTGGTTTCGACAAGACGGAGCTGCCGCCGTGCCCAGAATGTGCGACGACCGGTGTGGAGACGTGACCATACCTCATCCATTCGGGCTCAATTCCACGTGTGCAAGGTCCCCAGATTTTTTGCTCAATTGCACCAACATCAAAGGGCGCGGTATTCGACTGATGTTGGGGAATATTACTATACGCAATATCTCGGTCAATGCCTCAACCATGGCTGCCAGCTTCCCCGAAGCATACGAGTGCTACTATCAGGATGGCACGCGAGCAAACGAAAGCACAGTCCATCTACCTACAAATCCTTTGTACAGATTGTCGGACACCCAGAATGAGCTCATCCTCCTTGGCTGCAACACTTACGCATACCTGGCCAACAGCAGCGGGGCGTTCCAGAGCGGGTGCATGACCTACTGCCTCGACAACTCTGGCGTCACCAAGGAGACCGGAGCCGGTTGCTCCGGTCAGGGTTGCTGTCAAGCATCCATCCCAAAGGGGCTGAAGACGCTCGACATTAAAATCATTTCCTTAGACGAAATCGTGCCGGGCCACTGTGTACGGGCCTTCGTGGCGGACAAGTCATTCAATATCTCAAAATTTACTCTCCCGAGGTTCGAAGATGTGGGCAACACCCCGAGCGTTGCTCTGGACTGGATGGTCGAATCGAACATGACTTGCCAAAAGGCCAAACGGAACCAGTCGAGCTATGCCTGTGGTAACAACACGAAATGTCAGGACTTTGGACTGGGTTACCGTTGCTTTTGCAAGTATGGCTACGACGGGAATCCCTACGATAAAAGGCAAGGGTGCACAGGTAATTAACACATATATGACTCCTCTTGCATTACCGCACTCAAATGAATGGCGTGGATAACTAATTAATTAATCACCATCCTAGTGCTGGATAGAGAAGTAGTGTATCTATGTACTGATTCCATCTAGTTTTACCCCCTTTAATTAGCCACCGTTTAAGTTGGGCTACTTAACCACTGGGGGTTTGCCCCAGTGGCCACCCTTCCAACATAGAAGGGGGAGATGAGGGGTTCAAATCCCCACCTTCTCAGGGGGGATGGGGGGTAGGGACGCGTAAGTTTCGAGAGTGGGTTGCGACTCCCACGCCCTGCAAGAGCCAGGGCACAAGTCTGCGAGTGAGTGTAGAGTAGGAATAGAGTAGGACTGACCAAAAAAAAAAAAAATTTGGGCTACTCTTTCTCGCTCTCCCCAACCTATTATTCCTCCACTGTTGGGCTAGAACCTCACGCCAGTGCCGCTGTCACCGTCATCTGCCCATCACCTTACGCGAGCCCACCATCGGCCCTCACGTGCCGTTGGACTCCCATGGCTATGTCCAGAGAGAGCCCCCCTCTCTCTCTCGTTACTATACCAATGAACGCTCCCTTTCGTCCGCCGACAGCAGCGCCTCCACTCCAGAGATGACAACAAGTGCTACCACCACTACAACCAACAACGCGTCTCTCTCTCTCTCTCTCTCTCTCCCCCCATCTTAATGAGTCTGAATTGTACCTCATCTCGGCAGTAACAAGTCCTTGGTACCATCTCCTCCGCAATGAAGGAGATGAAATTTGTTCGCATGAATGGAGAAAACGAAATTGCAGTAACCTTTTCATCAAGAGAGACGAGGCAACGGTGCATGGGGTTGTGACCTTAACTCATTTGAACATCCATATCGACAGTGGCGGAGATGGCGATGTGGTGGTCACAATGACTGCAACGTTCGCAGCGTGGCTGGGCCGCAGTGGTGGTGGAGGGGATGTTGGGTTGAGTGGAA
The DNA here is from genome assembly GCA_019915205.1 of Eucalyptus rudis. Taxonomy (NCBI): domain Eukaryota; kingdom Viridiplantae; phylum Streptophyta; class Magnoliopsida; order Myrtales; family Myrtaceae; genus Eucalyptus; species Eucalyptus rudis. The sequence goes on from JAHMTN010000183.1 coordinate 2,791,253, forward strand.
GGTCATAGGGGGAGGACAGAGAAAGTATGTTTTTCTCATTTATTGGATGCGTCCTACCACATGATATAATTCTAATGGAAGGCCTAGCCCTCGCTTGGCTCTTGCAACGTAGGGTTCATGCATTATTGCAAGAGCTCAATTCCCGCGAGTTCCTTACACAGGATCCTTTCCTAGCTCGTGGACCCTCAACGGGTCTTGTATATAGAGTTCGAGATAGTGTCGGGCTCAGTCGATGGCAAAGAAGAACGCCATTGCTGAGCTCAGATTTGACGCAGAGAGAGACTCAGAGTAGATAAAGAAAAGATATCTTGAGAGAGAGTGGACACATGTCACGGTGCTATAACCGAAACCTAAATGGGATAGCATTATTTATCTAATAATCCATGCACAGACTTGTTAAATTTGTTTTTGCCATAAACGAGATAACGGTTCAATTTCTCTTCTATGTAGACATCAATGAGTGTGAGGACCCAACAAAAAACCGATGTCGTGGAAAGTGCAAGAATACTGCCGGGAGCCACACATGCTATTGCCCATTTGGAATGATGGGCGGTGGTGAAGCCATTTGCCAAATTTCTCCCTGGGTACTACTTGTTCCAGGTAATTTCATATATATATATATATTATCTCCTCGTCATTCACTAGATGGTTCATAGTCTATCAATTCATTGTTGAATTTGCAGTAAGTTTGACATTTTTTTTTTTTAATGTATTATCAATATATCATACTTAGTCGGTGTAATCCCCGGTAGCACAAGCAGTGAGCCAACAAGCTGCCACGTGTCTCTGTTCAGTTCCAGGCTAACGCCGATTACGTCTTTCCTTTGTTTTTCTTCTACCTCCTTTTTCGTCCTTTTTCCTTTTGGCCATTTTTCTCTGAAGCTAACACTTTGAATCTACGTTGTGGGAGTACACACAGCACCTCTTAAGTGAAAATTCCTACTCCAACCAAACCTACAAATCTTGGGCCAAAACGAACAACTAGAGTTTCTGATTTCAAGAGGAGAAAAGCCCTAACAATGACATAAATTCCGAAAATTTCTTTCTCCTCTTGTGAGTTGCTGAAGTGATAATGGCCCTTAAGCACTAGATGGACAAGAAGGCCAAACGCTATTGCTTGGTGAACTTGCCAATAAGGACGACCTTCAAGATTGATGAAGCTCAGTTGGATTACCATAATTCAAGAAACTCAACTCACCTTCGACGGTCACACCCACTGATTGGATTGGGGCTTTTTTTCTTATTTTCATTTTTTTGCCAAATCCTTTTACAGTAATTATTATTCAAACTTGCATGTCTTGGTTGAGTTTGGATTTGGGTAAAAATTTAGGTATTATCCCGTGGTTCGCAAGATCTTCAATTGATTATCTATGAAAAGAGATTAAAAGAGAGAAACAGAAAAAAAATAAAGAAAAAAAAGTAAAATAGTAGAAACAGACAAATCGAGATTTTCCGAATAAACAGAAGTATAGATATTGGAATTTTTAGGGGAAAAAAATTACACTGCTAATGCAATTTGAGATGAGGCTAGCAGAGTATGGTATATTAATCCATATTTTAATTGAGATTTGGCAGTGGATGTATTAGTTTTTCCGGGGGTATAAAAAAGACATTTTCCGATCTATCTTCTGAATTTAAAGTTATTGAAGTTAAGCAAATATATTATTAAATGTCAAAGTTTGGAAAATAAACTAAAAAAAAAGAAATGGACCCATGCATAAAAGCTTGCCGTAGTGGGGTTTTTTCAGATGGGCAGGAGGCACAAGCAATTTGCGCCCCGTCGACACCTTGAGGGATGAACATGGTTTCAAAGTATAACAAAGAATCTAAGAACCATATTGGTGAAACCGGTCTAGTTCCAAGTTCTAGCACATGCAAAGTAGGTTCCAAGCTCAAAAAATTGGAGAACTTGTTCCGACGGGAAGGTTTGAGGTTTCATGTAGAGTTGAGAACCTAGACCTTGGAGCAAGTCTTTCTGTTTTTCATGCTCTATGTCTTTGTGCGATCCTCTGTTATTCCATGATGTTCAATAATATTAATATTAAATTACTAGGCTAAGCTTCCATTTCCAGTGATATCTATAATTGAGACTTTTACTTTCTTAATATTTCATAATCCCCGTTTATCTAAATATGAATGATGATCATATATTGTAGCAAATGGTGGTCATTATTTACAATCCTTCAATTAATAGTACAGGTGGCACTTGAGTAGAACTTGGAACCAACCTTAGAACCTGTGACAAAGTAGGTTTTAGTTTCTTGGATATGCAGATTAGGTTCCAAGTTCCTTAATATTTTGGAAACCTATTCTGATGGATAGATTCTAGGTTCCAGAAGGTACCTAGAAGAAATCTGAAACCGCTCACTCCTAAATACTACATTCCTTGTAAAAAAAAATGCCAAGTTCCCTAATATTTTTGGAATATTTTGGGAACTAGTTCCGAGGGATAGATTATAGGTTTCAGAAGGTACCTAGAAGAAATCTGAAAGCGCTCACTCTTAAATACTACATTCCTACAGCTGAGATAGCATTATCTTTGCCTTTTGTGCACTTTTAAGAAAAAACATATTTTATTTCGTTTAATTTACTTGTAATTATTTTTTATAGGAATAATAATAATATTATTAAAATTCAAAGGACGATCGCTTCTCTTTACAAGCCTTGCTTTTAAATGAGGACTTTCATGAGGATTGTTACATGATACATAAAATGTTTGTTAGTTGTTCAACAAATGATTCGCATAAAAGAAAAATACTTTTATTTTAACCTTTTTAATTTTTTTAGTAGAGAAACAATTTGTATCACCAGTAAATTGACAGTTACATTTTGAAAGGTATCCAAATCAATGGTAATAGATGTGGATTATGGAAAAAAGGATTAAATGGGTTGTGTGTTTGAAATTAAATTCTTTTAAGAACTATGTGGACTGTAAAAGGATTACATGCTTGAATCATTAATCTAGTTACATTTATTCTTTGGCAGCAATTATTCTGCCCTTCTCCTTCTTAATTGTCGGTGCTTTAGCCTTTCACACGTGGAGGAGGAGAAGCAAAGAGAAAAACTTCAGACGAAATGGAGGAGAGCTCTTGAAACACCACAGAGTTCGAATCTTTACAGAGGTAGAGTTGGCAAAAGCAACCAACAACTATGATACTAGCAATAAGTTGGGTGAGGGTGGTTTTGGTTCTGTCTATATGGGGAGAATAGCAGGGGATACCGTGTTCGCGGTCAAGAAGCCTAAAGACGTGCACAAGTCTCTAATAAAAGGGGATTTCCAGCATGAACTTGAAATTGTGATGCAAATAAACCACAAAAACGTGGTGAAGCTCCATGGCATATGTTTGGAGACTAGAATACCATTGTTGGTTTATGAATACATTTCGAATGGTACCCTCTTCCAACACATCCATCAGAACGCATCAACCATTATGAATTCATGGAAAAAGCGGCTCGGAATTGCCACCGAAGTAGCTCTTGCACTCGAGTATATGCATTCCTGCGCAGAACCCCCAATCATTCATGGTGATATCAAGTCAGTGAACATACTTCTGGATCAAAATTACTCGGTAAAAGTATCTGATTTTGGAACTTCGGTACTTATATCACCAGAGCGTAGTCATGTCTTAGCCAATGAAATACAAGGCACGCTCGGCTACATCGATCCAGAATATTTAACCACTGGTATGATAACAATTAAGAGTGATGTATACAGCTTTGGAGTTGTCCTCGTGGAGTTGCTCACGGGAAAGAAGCCAACAAGTTTCATTACTAAGTCCGGAGAGTCAATCAATATTATCCATTATTTCATATCTTCCGTGAAGGATAAGACACTCTCCGATGTCATAAACTTCGAGGACGCTAGTGAAGATGAAATAGAGAGAATAGAAATGGTCATTGAGATTGCAGTGAAGTGCTTGGACCAAAATAGTGCGAGAAGGCCGGCAATGAGGGAAGTGGCTGAGCAACTCGCCAGGATTAACCACGAGCTTGATGGCACAATAGTTGAAGAAAACAAAGAAGAGACCAAAACGGAGGTGTATGAAGAAAACCTATACTCCCATACGACTTCAACTACTTCTAAGATGAGCCAACATGGGACATCGGGCTCTCTTTTCTGATCTGGGAATATATTGAGCAGGTCCCACAATCTGATCCTCTGTTACTATGGTGACATGTCTATTAATTGTCCATAGGGACTTCTAGGGTTGATTGTGTGTGTGTGTGTATATATATATATATATATAATGTTATGTTTGCCATTTGTTTTGGACTTACAGTTGTGCAAGCATTTGTGCAAGTTTGAGTGTCACAATCTAATATTATTTATGTACAAACTATGCACTGAGATGGACTTATAGAAGGCTGATATATGGCCATTTTTACATGATCATAATCTCTCCTTCCCCTAATCTTTTCTTTGTTGTTCTTTTTTTTTCTTAAATATAATAATAATAGGTCAGAAAAAGAATCTACTCACTCCTTTTGATCTTATTTTTTCTTATGATAATCCAAGTTCACTTCTATTGCAAGTAAAAATCTCCATTCACTTTCAGTTTTTACTTTTTCCTAATTATATTGCAATTAATCGTAATATGATTTTCATTTCCTGTGAAAAGATAATAGAATTGTTGGCCAAGAGGATTATAATAGGCCAGAAAAAGCATCTCCTTTCACTCTTTTTATTTTTGTAATTTGATCTTAATTTGATATGATGGCAGAAAAAAAATCTCCTCTTTCTCATTATTTCTAGTTCATCTAATCAGTTCAGATGTCAAATCGGAGTAAAAGTGGGAAAGACAAACCAATTCAAAACTTAGAAAATACCACATCTTCCAACCTTGATATGATTACTTATAAATATGATAAAGGGATAAAAAACACTATATTAGTCAATTCATTAAGAACAAAAGTTCTTATCCAAACCTATATGAGAGGATCATAAAATCAAGAAAGAAGTATTAGGGAATTTACTTGATAATAACTTTATTGTAGAACAAACTCTTTTTATTTTTAGGATGAAAGAACATAAATTGTTTTGTAAGTTTGATACTAATAAACCACGATGAAAAACACTAGCTAGCAAGGAACATTTAACTTATATTAAAGGTCATAGAAATAAGTAGTATTTTTTTTTTTTTACTTTCTACCTAAATAAATTAATGGCTTAGACTAAATTAATATTTTAGTCCTCCACTGCTATTAATACTTGATTTTTAGTCGATGCGTTTTCAAAGATAAAATATTGGGTTAGGGTTTCCGATCACACGGAATCATTTTCTTGAATAAAAAATGTTGCTTTTCATTTCTTTTTCATTGGCCCTTCATTTATGGGTAATTTCCTAGTAGTTTTCATTAAAAACTCAAAAAGTCAAAATTTGACTTTTTAATTGACTTTTTTGGTCAATTCTTTGACCAAAAAGTCAATCTTGAGTCAAAATTTGATTTTTTTATGAAAAGTTCCCAAAAAGTCTCAATTTCATTTTGGCCAAAAAATATTTCAAAAAAATTGAAGTTTTGACCATAAATCGACCTTTTTAGTTATTAATCATCAAAGGTTGATTTTGGTCAACTCTCTAACCAAAAAAATTGAAAAATTTGAAAACTCATAAATCACTTTTTTTTAGCTTCAATGTGACGCCCACAAAAATTACACTATATTTTTCTAACATTCTTTCGGTACATTTTTTCTTTTATTCACAAAAAAATGTTTTGCAAGTAGTTTGAATTGATTTTAGCCTATCTTCTAACAAGTAAGGTGATCATGTGGATGCGCAACCAATATTGAACACTTAATGAATCAAATAAATTGTACCAAAGGAATTAAACACACCAACGCAAGTGATTATTTTTTGGGTTTCTTGTCTTGAAGATCTAATACCGACCTGCAACTTCAACATAAATTCGAAGTGGGACAATGACAGGTTTAGTGGTCCTTAAAGACATTAAATGACACATTCAATCATGTATGAAAAAAAAAAATCATGTAAACCCGGGCCAATTGAGCTTTGACAGCTCTTGATCTTCATTCCCATGGACAAATAAGAATGACATACACTAACTAGGGAAAGGACATATAGGAGTTAATGATGCAAAGTGAGCATGTTTATCTAGTCAAACAACCCAATTCAGCTAGAGGTCATTTTAAGATCACTTGTGCGACCATTTCAGTGATTTGGCATATTGAGATGAAAATTTCCATTTTTAGCACTAATTAGGGGTTCTGATCAATTCTTCATGATTGACAAGATCATACCTCTAATCAGCTTTTTTTCATAATGTCAATCCAAATCCAGGGTTAATTTTGGCAAATTCACATGGGGACTTCTCAATTTAGCAAATTTGGCACATCCAGAGGTTGCAAAATAGGGTTAGTGTGTTCCGATTGAGCCAATTTAACTTGACCAATTCTAGACAAGGTTTAATTTGATGAATTGAACTTCAATTTCGTTTTGACATCTAGTTCATGTCTTCATATCAATGCTGATTTGAGTGCGTTAGGTCATATTGAGTGCAATTAATTGAATCAATCGATATTACATAATATTAGTTGCATTCAATTTCAATCAATTTGGCAATTAAGCATGGGAATTGTAGAAATTGCATTAATTGTTTGCAAGGTCCGAATTTGTGTACCTATTAAATTTTTGTAATTGTTTTTATAGTTGTGAGATGATTAGATCAATTTAATCCATCAAGATGTTGTTAAAAGGGTTTAATTGATTCAATTCAGGTGAATTTGGACCATTTCCTTTTAACTTAGGTCAAATTTGACAGAAATCCTTTATAATTGCATAAAATTTTAGCCAATTTCGGACGAAACCTGATTGGCCTCTAGCGGGAAAATGGCTAGTCTTTCTGATGGCCGACGGCCACCCCAGCTGGCCCAGCTCATGGCCGACCTCCCCATGCCCTCGGTTCACTAAAATTATGAAATTGCCCTTTCGGGAGAAAATGACTAAAATGCCATTGACCTTATATATATATATATATATATATATATATATATATATATATATATATATTAAATGGGATTCAATCTCGGCCGTACATTTGAGGATTCATCTAGGCCATTACATGTGCCATGTCACTAATCTATGTGATTAAAATTTTTGCCAGCCGTAAACTTACTTAATCCCTAAGCATCTTTGATCTTATCTCTTAAGATTGGATCCCAAATCAATGGTTGAGATTCAATCTAGGGTAGACGATATAAGAATTTTCCTTCTATTTTTCAAAAAGGGCTTGCCATTTTTCATATATATATCTCAGCCGCACTTCCTCGTTGCCCAACCGCTGCACATCGGCGCCCCTTCGGCGATCCACCGATGCTCCGATCTTCCCTTCAGTGCTCCCTCTCCTATCGCAAGAGCCACCGCCCTTGTTCCACGCCAAAGCATGACGATCAGTCGCCTCTTTTCCTTAGGCCAAGAAGACGTCTTTCACGCCGGTCATCCTTGGCGGCTTCGATCGCCTATTTTAGCATTCAAGCAATGTTCCTCCGTAGTTTGAGCCTTGTGATAGTAGTCTACAACTCATCCTCGAGCTGTCCTTAGTCGGAGTTCGGCTATACCTTAGCCGAACTTCACTTGATTCTCTGAACTCTACTTGATCATTCATTTGCTCGATTGAGCTTGATCGATGGCCTACTTACTTCATATTTCTTATAATCCTTGTTTATATTTCATGAGGAGCTATACTTGGCCATTCTTTGAAGTCTAGAAGTGGCTGGCGAGCTCAATTGAGCTCAAGTTTGAAGATAAATAAGGTAAACTCTCTTGAACGTGAATTCGATAAGGCAAGATCGCCACAAGTAATTGGGGTTAGGATTCGAACTTTAGGTTGGTATCTCATGTTTAGATCAATGACATGGATGATCTAGGATGAGTTTTGGTGACATTGTGGTGGTTAATGATGAGTTTATAGCTTAATGACGCATAGTCCAATTCTGACTGGCTTGATAGATGTCTTGAAACGAGTAGGTAGATGATGTTATTTAGCTTCGATGCCTTCATATGATTTGAAATAAACCTCACAAACTTTCCAACAACATATTATATGCCTGATTTGGTTGTCGTTTTCAATTGCAAATGATTGTTATAAGATTAGTGTTTGATTTTGGAAATTCGGATAGCTGTTTTGATTGATCTGCTTTGTGTCTTCGATGCCTTCTAATGATTTGTAAAGAAATTCATGAGATTTCCATAGACACTTTGTTTGATTTGGCCACCATTTGCTATATCTAATGATTTGTGCAAAATCGAAGTCAGATTAGGAAATGGTTCGTGCTCTACTTCAGAACTCTGTTCTAATTGAAATTCAGGAAATTGTTGTTTGTCAATTTTTAGAATTTTTTGTGAGCATAATTTTAAGTCGGTGCCTTCGTTAAAAATGCTTAGAACACATGGATCTATGACATATAAAAATCTCGTGATAATTGAAATTCATTTAAATCGGTCGATCATCAATAAATCGTTCATGCACTGATCTGTAAAATCATGTTGCAGACCGACCTACACTTGTTCTGTATTTTTTATTTTTTTATTTTATAAAATCGTAGGATTGGAATCATTAGCAGGTTTCTTCATGAAAGTTGTGCATGAAAACAGATCCACAACATATAAAAATTTCAAAAATTTTGGAATTGATTTGGCTAGGTCGATTGTCCGTGAATTGTCCATATCCTGTTCTGTAAAGTTTGTGTTACTGATTAAGGCGTCTCGGTTCTTTGGTTATTATTAAATCATAAATTTGGAATCCTAAGTTGGAGTATTCATGAAAATTTTAGATTTTTTTATGTTCTGTATTGCATAAAATTTTCATGAAAAACTCATATCATTAGATAGGTATGAGCATACTTACGTTGTGCAATGTCCTGTCTGCAAGTTTGATGTTGCTAAATGACTGTGGTCTGTCCATTGATTTTTATAAATTCCTGCGTTGACAATTAGAGGTCAAGGTCTTTTGGAATTTTGTTCATCATGATACAATCTTTGATGTGTGCAATTTTTGGATCATATGAGATTCATTAATGAAACATGCATTGAACTGAATGTATGCACTCATGTAATGTTTATTTTGCTGAATGACCACTATGCGTTTGGTGATTTTTACAAAATTGTGCTTACTGAATTAGATGTTATGGTCTTCATGAAAGATGTTTGGGACATAGTGATCTTTGTTATCAAAAGGTTTTGAAAAAAAAATTGTTTACTATTTTTCATTAATGTTCCAAATTTTCAAGGCTTGTTAAAAGTTCGTTTTTCATAACTGACCTTTGGGCATTGTTCAATATTTATAAATTCATATGATGCAAATCTTTAAATGCATTCTTCATGAAATTTTTAAAAGACTTTTTGAGCCTTGATGTGGCATTAGTTTCATTAATTTTGAAACTCCTTAGGGTGTTCAAAAGAGGCCTAATCAGAGTGCCGTTAATTCCGCACCCAAGTTTTCATAGAACATCTGAAAGTGTTTCACATTTTTAATGAAATTGGTGACCTTTCTTGAAAATTCTCAAAACCCGAAAGTTGTAGACGTCGATCTAAACTTTCTTGTGGTGCTAATTTTATCAGAATTGAGTCACATTTGATCATTCAAAGGACCCAATCAGTGTGCCGACTTTATCTACATCCGGGTTTTGGAATTTATTTCCCAAGAGCATCCAACTTGCCTCAAAGTTCCAACAAAATTGATATCTTTGTTTTTGTTTTTTTTTTTTTTTTTGGTTCTGGAGGAACCAGCTTGCGGCCGATAGCCGCGCCGTAAACTTCCAGGTAACACGTAAGCAGGAGGACCCACCACCCCTGATGTCACACTTAATATAACCTAGCGCCTCCCCTGAGTTTTGAACCCTTCACCTCTTCGTTGAGGATCAGCAGAGCCTTATCCAATGGAGCCACCGCGGCCGGTGGTTTGATATCTTTGTTTGTCATCATTTGAAACTTGAAAATCTTCTTTTGAGGATTTGTTTGCAAATATTCAAAACTTGCGTCTCTAACTGCAATTTTTCAAAACTTATATCCTTAATTACAAATCTTTGAAAGTTCAACCTTTTGAGTTACTTTCTTTGTGTTTCATTTCATTGATCATGTGCATACTTGAATGATTACAATTGCTTTGAATGATTAAGTGACCCTTTTCGGTTCACTTTCTTTGCATGATTAATTGTGAACCAAGGTCTTCAGACCTAAGTGAATGAACTCATGTTCTTTGTGATTTTTAGATGAATGGTTTATGACCGATACATGTACGCTGTGGCAAACCAAAGGGACACACCTAGACCCAAATTATGGGAGTCATTCGATCTTGTCCACCACTTATGAATGTAAGGGATGGCTAAGTATCAACGGCTAAAATCAATCAATTAGTGGATATAGAATGGCTCGAAATGAGTGAATATCGAAGGTCGACCCCGAGGCTGTGTCTTGTGTCATGAATTGCTTTGAAATGTTTGAACTTTTTCGAGTGTTTGGATTGCACTTTTATTGCTAGTTTAGCGTTAATTAAAATTAGAATAGTTCAAAGACGACCCTTGGAGGAGATGGCCACAAGGACTTGAAGACGGTGGAATAGCCGATGTGCAATCTGGCTTTGATAGTTTGTAATCATTCATTTCCCCAACATATGTCTCGCGTTTTCAATTCAATTGTATACACACCCGACGAGTTGCGGGTCTATTTTTTTTTATACTTTGAATTGTTCATCCTTATTTCTCTATATCTTGCTTTTATTTGGTTCTTTATTTCCCACATTGCAATTTCAATTACTTGATTGATTTTTCTTTTCATTTTGATAGTTAGTTCAGAATGACACGAACAAACCGTCCATGCGTGACCATTTAGCCTTAAAACTCAAATTTGCACGAAAATAAAAAGACTGCACAGCCACCTTAGGTAACGATTCAACTCATAGGTACCCAAAAGGCGTTAATAAACATTTGTCACGCCTTGCACCCTAATGGCGAGTATCAGGTGCGTGACAACCCTCCAAGGTCATTTATTTGCGAGGTCTAGAACGCGTCACCGGATGATTGTGAGATGCCCTTGCTGAGAAATTTGTCAGCAAGGGCATCTCACCTTGCTATGTTAGTATCAGGATATAGGTCTCGAAACAAAAGGGAATTAATTGAAAAATATTAGAAATCAATGAACCGACTAAATGACTCAGATTAGAGATTAATTGATTTTGAGTGACTAATTAAATTTGAGAGAACAAGCTTGGAGGCCACATCACTCTATCTCTCGTTTCTTCTTGCATGCGACACCCACGGTTTTGATTCCCACAAACCAAGACATGCAAAACTCAAGAGACATCATCATTAGCAAATTTCATCATTAGTCTAGCCTAGGGATTAGCTTTGTAGACCTATTTCCCCCTTAAGTTTCATAACCCTCTCTCTCTCTCTCTCTCTCCATATAAAACCGAGCAATCCATCTTCATCTTCTTCTTTCTTTTCTCTCGGTTGAGCGGTAGAACCAAAAGCAAACCAGTGATTTCTTCTTCTTGCATGTGAGATTTTGGTGTTGATCTTGAAGCATCTTTGTGTTGTCTAATAGCTGAACAAGGTAAGGAAAGATATAACTCTAAATTGAAAGTTATCCATTGCTTTGTCAAGAAAGCTTGCGGGTCAATCCAAACAGTGAAGGATTTACTTTGTAGTTGCTGTTTTGTGGTTAATCTAAGCTGATTAAGTGTTAGATTAGAGTTAGAAGCCATTGCATGTTGTTTTTGAGGACTGCATGTTGCGAAATCCAAGTGTGAGTATGTTGTTTTGTTGAGTGAAGTGATGAAATGGATGCTGAGTGGATGGGTATGGTGTATACTGTGATGAGTGAACTCACGGATGCGTTTATTCTTCAAGGCTAGTTATGGATGGGCTATTTGTTAAAGAATAGCTTGCTGAAAGTACTTGTAGTTGCTATGATTAGGCATTGAAGTATTGTAGAAGAGGTTTGTGATAAGATAAGTGGTTTAGCCGGGTTAGAAGTAAAGGAAATAGTGTACCTATTCTGTTCTAGTTGAAAACGGTTATGGAGTCTTCTGTTCTGTATTTATTTTCTTTATAAATGTTAATGGAAATAAGAAAGAAACCATTCTACATGATAAAGCATCTATAAGATCAAGTTATGCACGTAGCTATAACCATATGAATATATAAAAGGTAGAGATAGAAGTGAACTTAGTAAGACCAGTAAACTGTTCTTGTGAGAAACGGTTTGACCTTTACTGATTGTACGAATTTTCTGTATTTACCTAGTTAGATTTGGACTTCGAATAATTAATTAACATTGTAGAACACATATTAAGGAATAATGTGTCAAAATTTGAGATTAAATCGATAAGATTTGTCTAGTGAAACAATTTTCTTTGTAGATAAAGAATCTGGACGTCGATACAGAGTACTAGTATAGATTATGGTAATTGTTACTCTTAATACAGTGAGAATTAAACTTAATTTTCTTCACAGAAATTGTTAGTCTATGTCTTAAATATAACATACTAAAATTTGGTAATATTTTGACAAGAATTAATATACCTTCTGTGTCCAAAACCGAAACTGTACATTTAGTTAGTAAACTGCCTAGACCCGAGAACATATACTAGATGTTGTGTCTTTTGTATTAGGCTTTTGTGATGCATGTAGAGTCTAATAAACCTCATAATAGATGTTATTCATATAAGAGTAAGTCTCATATATCATTTGAGATATAAGTGCATATAGAATCGTGTGTGTGCAATGAGTGCAGTGCATAGTGCTTGATTATGGGATAAATATCTGTTCGCCATGGAAGGAGACATGACGTAATGGGTTTTATCTTATAATTTGGACATGCATGTGTGCTAGGTCCATGAGAGTTAGATAGATACTTTGGAGTCTTTTCTTTTGCATACGATAAATGCATTAATCAAAGGTGTGGTGGTGTGAAACATGTGCTTAAGATGAATGAACCCATCGGTACTGAGATACCGGTGATGCCCCCTTGGGATGCCCTTGTTGCGTGGTCTTGGATGCCTCGGTAGAGAGATACTAAGATGCCTCGGAGTGAGATGCCCTTGTGTGTGATCAAGGATGCCTTGATTGTGTGATACTGAGATACCTCGGAGTGAGATGCCCCTTGCTGTGTGGTCTTGGGAGGACCTCAGTTGTGTGATACCGGGATGCCTCGGAGTGAGATGCCCATGATAGAAATATTGTGGAAGTCCGGATAAGGTAACTTACGAAAGTGACTCGATCGGGCCGGTTGAATTTCAGTTAGTGATTGATCGAGGGTGGATCATATGCTTACTAAAAATAATTCTATTTGGAGAGTGAGTCCATTTATTATTGTTGCATTACATCTTGATATGAGATTGAGCTTGAGAAAGGTAAGCATAGGAATGGATGCTCATAAGGTGATTATATACATAATGTGTCAATATCCAATTGTTTATGCTTGTGATATACTTCCTTTAGTATCCTAAATTGTTTGATGATTCCCTTGCAATATTGATGGCTGTGGATTGTTTAAGTTAGAGTTTTATCATTCTTTATTGGGCAAGGTTGTTTGCTCATACCTTACATTTTCAGATTGATAGCATGGATGTACCACCAGTAGCTCGATACGGGGCGGTAGTGCATCTTGATGTTTCTCTTCATGACGTGTATGATCTTGACATTGACATGATTTTCTCCAAATATGAGGCGACTTTATGGCTGGATGACGGTAGAGCCGATTTGACATCGATGATGTTCGTTGCATGGTTTATCAACCTTGAAGGGGAGATATTCAGACCTTTACCCTTTGGAGCAGGAGGACCTAGAGCGGGTTTGGACGGCGCCTAGACGCCTTGGATCGTGCTAACTCTCCAATCCTTTCCAATACTTCAAAAGGTTCTATAAATCTTGGGCTCAACTTTCCTTTCTTCCCAAATCTTGATACATTCTTCATAGGTGATACTTTCAAAAATACATGATCTCCTACATTGAATTCTAAAGGTCTACGATGCTTGTTTGCATAACTCTTTTGTCTACTCTGAGCTATCCTAAGTTGTTCTCGTATAGTCTTCACCGCTTCCAAAGTAATTTGAACTATTTCTGGTCCTGTCAACTTCTGCTCTCCAACTTCGTTCTAGCAAATAGGGGTTCTACAATTTCTACCATATAGAGCTTCAAACGGAGTCATACCAATACTTTGCTGAAAACTATTGTTATAAGAAAATTCCACTAAATGTAATTTCTCATCTCAATTTCCTTTGAAATCAATGACACAGGCTCTCAGCATATCTTCCAATGTTTGTATAGTCCTTTCTGATTGTCTGTTTGTCTGTGGATGAAAGGCAGTACTATATTGGAGTTTAGTTCCTAAGGCAAGTTGAAGACTTTTCCAAAAATTTGACGTAAATCGCGGATCTCTATCTGATGTTATGGTCATAGGAACACCATGTAGTCGTACTATCTGTCTAACATACAATGTGGCATACTTCTCTAGTGAATAGTCTATCCTGACAGCTAAAAAGTGTGCTGACTTTGTTAATTGGTCTACTATTACCCAGATTGAGTCATGACCACTTGAAGTCCTTGGCAGTCCTTGTACAAAGTCCATGGTTATATATTCCCACTTCCATTCTAGAATTTCCAATGGTTTTAGCAATCATGCAGGCTTTCGATGTTCAGCTTTCACCTGTTGACATGTCAGAAATCTTGCAACATACTTAGCAATATCAGTCTTCATTCCGTTCCACCAAAAGTATTGACGAAGGTTCCTATACATCTTTGTACTTCCTGGGTGAATACTATAACTACTACGATGAGCTTCAGTCAGAATTTCTTTCTTCAATTCATCATTACTAGGCACACATAATCGTCCATGAAATTTAACTATCTCATCATTCGAGATTTGAAAATCCAACTTCTTTCCCTTCAAAGCTTTATCCCGAATTTTCAAGATTTCAGGATCTGACTATTGTAAGGTCTTAATGCGCTATATAACTCGAGGTTCCACTCTCAATGCAACTATCATACCTACAGATTCACTCACTTCAACCTTGAATTTAGAATTTGAAATTGCTTCCAATAGATTCCAATCTTTAACCATCATACTCTCATCGCCGAGTTCCTACTAAGTGCATCTGCCACTTTGTTAGCTTTTCCTGGGTGATATAGAATTTCATAGTCATAGTCCTTGAGTAGTTCTATCCATCTCCTTTGCCTCATGTTCAATTCCTTTTGAGAGAATAGGTACTTTAAACTCTTGTGATCCGTAAAAATTTCAAATCTTTCTCCATAAAGATAATGTCTCCAAATCTTTAAAGCAAAAACAATGGCAGCTAGCTCTAAGTCATGAGTAGGATAATTCAATTCATGTGGTTTCAATTGTCTCGATGCATATGCTATAACTTTCCCGTGTTGCATAAGAACACAACCTAATCCTTTATGAGAAGCATCACTATACACTACAAAACCTCAAGATCCTATGGTTTTTGTTAACATTTGTGCCATCGTCAATCTCCTCTTGAGTTCTTGGAAACTTTGCTCACATTCCTCTGACCAATCAAAATTTGAATTCTTCCGAGTCAATTGTGTTAAAGGTCCTGCAATTTGAGAAAATCCTTCTACAAATCTTCGGTAATATCCAGCTAAACCTAGAAAACTTCATATTTCTGTCACTATCGATGGTCTAGGCCAATTAATCACAGCCTCAACTTTAACTGGGTCCACCGATATTCCTTCACCAGTCACCACATGTCCTAAAAATGTCACTCGGTCCAACCAAAATTCACATTTACTAAATTTAGCATACAGTTTGTGTTCTCTAAGAATTTGTAGTACAATCCTTAAATGTTCTTTATGTTCCTCTTGTCCCTTTGAATACACCAAAATATCATCTATAAAGACTATCACAAATTGGTCCAGAAAAGACTTAAATACTCTGTTCATAAGGTCCATAAAAGTTGCTGGGGCATTCGTTAGTCCAAATGGCATAACCAAAAATTCATAGTGTCCATATCTAGTTCGAAAAGCTGTTTTAGGAATATCCTCCTTCCTTATCCGCAATTGATGATATCCTAATCTTAAGTCAAACTTTGAGAAAACTGACGCTCCGTGTAATTGATCAAATAGGTCATCAATCCTTGGTTATGGGTACTTATTTTTAATTGTCACTTGATTTAATTGCTTATAATCAATACAAAGGCGTAATGATCCATCCTTCTTTCTGACAAATAACACTGGTGCACCCCATAGGGAAACACTTGGTCTAATAAATCCTTGGTCAAGTAATTATTGTAATTGCACCTTCAATTCCTTTAATTCTATCAATGTCATCCTATAGGGAGCTTTTGATATGGGTTCTGTACCTGGTGCCAATTCAATAGTAAACTCAATCTCTCGCTATGGGGGTAATCCTATCAATTCCTCGGGAGATACATCAGAAAATTCTTGTACTACAGGGATATCCTCAAGTTGAACATCCTTCTTGGTTTGTTCACTTGCATATGCCAAATACCCTTGACAACCATTTCTAAGAAGTATATGGGCTTCTAATGTAGTGATAAGAGGTATAGAGGGAGTTGTCTTTGCATCATAAAATTCAAAACTTGGCCTATCTGGTGGGTCGAATCGAATCGTCTTCCTATAACAATCCACACTAGCTCGGTGCGTATGCAACCAATCCATTCCCAAAATTACATCAAAGTCATACATAACTAACACCATCATATCAGCTAACAAGTGTTGTCCACCTATAAGGATAGTGGAATCCCTGCACATTGAATTAGATAAAATGACATCCTTTAACGGAGTAAAGACACTAAGAGGCACTTCTAACAATTTAGGTTCCATCCTATTCGGTCGCACAAATTGAGCAGATACAAAGGAATGAGTTGCTCCCGTGTCGAACAAAGCATAAGCACTTTGATTGGATAGGGAAATGATACCTGTAATAACTGTTTGAGACCCCTCAGCCTCGTCCTGAGTATTCGCATAAATTCTTCCTTGAGTTGGGGGTCGATGGTTATTTCTTGGTGGTAATGGTCTACCTGCATTCTGTCGTGGTTGTGGCTACTGCATTCTTTTCTGAGGACAATCTCTCATATAATGCCCTGACTGTCCGCAATTAAAACAAGCATCTGTTCCATAACATGGTCCAAACCCATGTGATCTACCACACCGACGACACTCATTGTTACCATACTGTGGTCGTTCCATTGATTAATTATTCCACACTTTTCTAGGATTCTCAATCTTATTCTTCTTGTTTTGCACAAATGGTTGCTTTCCAACCTGATGAGACTCTTATTATAATGAAAATTCGATGAATCTCCTCAAGATTGTGGTCTTACCTGATATGCCGATGTCTGGTTTCTTGACACCAAATCTCTTTCCACTAGTTGTGCCCTTTCATACAACTCACTATAATCCTTCAAATTCAAAGGCACCAATCGTCCTCTTATATCAGGCCTTAACCCATTCAAGAATCTCTTAGCCTTATCCTCTGGATATTCTATTAATCTCGGGGCAAATCCAGAGAGCTCAGCAAATCTCGCCTCATACTGATCTACAGTCAAATTATTTTCGGTCAACTGCATGAATTCCATCACCTTTTTATCCCTTGCACAGTCTGAAAAATACTTACTATAGAAAACTCTTACAAATCCAATCCAAGTCACACCATATGTATGGCATAGATTATCAAAGCATAGGTTATATCTGGAGTGATAAGGTGCGGTAGTGACTATTCGTTGGGGTAATGATATTTTTTTTTGTAAGGAACAAGTAACTTATGTTACTCATAGGGTATCGGTAACAATTGTTGTAGTTGTTACTTATTTGTTTTGTGAGGAGACTCGGTAGGCTAACGAGTAGTGACCGATGTGCAGAAACCAGGAATTTTCAGGATGAGTAGAAATGGACGAGGAATGGCCATGGATCCTCGTGTGGAAGGAATTTTGGAAGCACATGCTAATGTAGGAACCTTATTGGAAAGGCAAGCCCAACAACAGGTAGGAGGTGACCATAGAATGCAAAGCCTAGTAGAACAATTTATGAAACTAAAACCCTCTAGATTTGCTGGATTAGGAGATCCCGTAGAGGCAAAATTGTGGATAGATGAGATGGAAAAGATATTTGCATTGCTGAATTGTACTGATGCAGAGAAAGTATCTTTAGTGGAGTATCAACTTCAAGGAAATGCTGATTATTGGTGGAAAGCGACATAAGGAACAGTATTCTCTGAGGTGTAGATGTGACTTGGACTGGATTTGTAGGAGTCTTCTATAGTAAGTATTTTTTAGACTGTGCAAGGGATAAAAAGGTAATGGAATTTATGCAGTTGGCCCAAAATAACTTGACTATAAATCAGTATGAGGCGAGATTTGCTAAGCTCTCTAGATATGCCCCTAGATTAATAGAATATCCAGAGGATAAGGCTAAGAGATTCTTGAATGGGTTAAGGCCTGATATAAGAGGACGATTGGTGCCTTTGAATTTGAAGGATTATAGTGAGTTGTATGAAAGGGCACAGCTAGTGGAAAGAAATTTGATGTCAAGAAACCATACATCGGCATATCAGGTAAGACCACAATCTCGAGGAGACTCATCGAATTTTCATTATAATAAGAGATATCATTAGGTTGGAAAGCGACCATTTGTGCAAAACAAGAAGAATAAGATTGAGAATCCTAGAAAAGTGTGGAATAATCAATCAATGGAACAACCACAGTATGGTAACAATGAGTGTCGTCGGTGTGGTAGATCACATGGGTTTGGACCATGTTATGGAACAGATGCTTGTTTTAATTGCGGACAGTCAGGGCATTATATGAGAGATTGTCCTCAGAAAAGAAAGCAGTAGCCACAACCACGACAGAATGCAGGTAGACCATTACCACCAAGAAATAACCATCGACCCCCAACTCAAGGAAGAATTTATGCGAATACTCAGGACGAGGCTGAGGGGTCTCAAACAGTTATTACAGGTATCATTTCCCTATCCAATCATAGTGCTTATGCTTTGTTCGACACGGGAGCAACTCATTCCTTTGTATCTGCCCAATTTGTGCGACCGAATAGGATGGAACCTAAATTGTTAGAAGTGCCTCTTAGTGTCTTTACTCCGTTAAAGGATGTCAGTTTATGTAATTCAATGT
Source organism: Eucalyptus rudis (assembly GCA_019915205.1). Classification (NCBI taxonomy): domain Eukaryota; kingdom Viridiplantae; phylum Streptophyta; class Magnoliopsida; order Myrtales; family Myrtaceae; genus Eucalyptus; species Eucalyptus rudis. The sequence continues at coordinate 2,810,381 of JAHMTN010000183.1, forward strand.
GTAGGGATTCCACTATCCTTATAGGTGGACAACACTTGTTAGCTGATATGATGGTGTTAGTTATGTATGACTTTGATGTAATTTTGGGAATGGATTGGTTGCATACACACCGAGCTAGTGTGGATTGTTATAGGAAGACAATTCGATTTGACCCACCAGATAGGCCAAGTTTTGAATTTTATGATGGAAAGACAACTCCCTCTATACCTCTTATCACTACATTAGAAGCCCATAGACTTCTTAGAAATGGTTGTCAAGGGTATTTGGCATATGCAAGTAAACAAACCAAGAAGGAGGTACAACTTGAGGATATCCCTGTAGTACAAGAATTTTCTGATGTGTTCCCGAGGAATTGATAAGATTACCCCCAAAGCGAGAGATTGAGTTTACTATTGAATTGGCACCTGGTACAGAACCCATATCAAAAGCTCCTTATAGGATGGCATTGACAGAATTAAAGGAATTGAACATGAGGCAAATGAGATGGATAGAATTACTCAAGGACTATGACTGTGAAAAGCTAACAAAGTGGCAGATGCACTTAGTAGGAACTCGGCGATCAGAGTAGCCAATATGATGGTTAAAGAATGGAATCTATTGGAAGCAATTTCAAATTCTGAATTTAAGGTTGAAGCAAGTGAATCTGTAGGTATGATAGCTACATTGAGAGTTGAACTTGAAATTACACAGTGCATTAAGACCTTACAACAATCAGATCCTGAAATGTTGAAAATTCGAGATAAGGCTTTGAAGGGAAAGAAGTTGGATTTGCAAATCTCAAATGATGAGATAGTTAAATTTCATGGACGATTTTGTGTGCCTAGTAATGACGAATTGAAGAGAGAAATTCTGACTAAAGCTCATCGTAGTAGTTATAGTATTCACCCAGGAAGTACAAAGATGTATAGGAACCTTCATCAATACTTTTGGTGGAATGGAATGAAGACTAATATTGCTAAGTATGTTGCAAGATGTCTGACATGTCAACAGGTGAAAGCTGCACATGGAAAGCCTGCAGGATTGCTAAAACCATTGGAAATTCCAGAATGGAAGTGGGAACATATAACCATGGACTTTGTACAAGGACTGCCAAAGACTTCAAGTGGTCATGACTCAATCTGGGTAATAGTAGACCGATTAACAAAGTCAGCACACTTTTTAGCTGTCGGGATAGACTATTCACTAGAGAAGTATGCCACATTGTATGTTAGACAGATAGTACGACTACATGGTGTTCCTATGACCATAACATTAGATAGAGATCCGCGATTCACGTCAAATTTTTGGAAAAGTCTTCAACTTGCCTTAGGAACTAAACTCAATATAGTACTGCCTTTCATCCATAGACAGACGGACAATCAGAGAGGACTATACAAACATTGGAAGATATGCTGAGAGCCTATGTCATTGATTTCAAAGGAAATTGAGATGAGAAATTACATTTAGTGGAATTTTCTTATAACAATAGTTTTCAGCAAAGCATTGGTATGGCTCCATTTGAAGCTCTATATGGTAGAAATTGTAGAACCCCTATTTGCTGGAATGAAGTTGGAGAGCAGAAGTTGACAGGACCAGAAATAGTTCAAATTACTTTGGAAGCGGTGAAGACTATATGAGAACGACTTAGGATAGCTTAGAGTAGACAAAAGAGTTATGCAAACAAGCGTCGTAGACCTTTGGAATTCAATGTAGGAGATCATGTATTTTTGAAAGTATCACCTATGAAGAATGTGTCAAGATTTGGGAAGAAAGGAAAGTTGAGCCCAAGATTTATAGGACCTTTTGAAGTATTAGAAAGGATTGGAGAGTTAGCATATAGAATAGCATTACCACCAAAGCTATCCAGTATTCATGATGTTTTTCATATATCTATGCTTAGGAAATATAAGCCGGATCCAACTCATGTGCTAGATTTTGAAGTATTAGAAATGTAGAAGAGCCTGTGCAAATTTTGGATCGAAGAGAGCAAGTATTGAGGAATAAGACTATACCTTTAGTCAAAATTTTGTGGCGATACCATGATTCAAAGGAAGCAACTTGGGAAAGTGAGGAAGAGATCAGACAAAAGTATCCTCAGCTTTTCAAGTGAATAAGGTAAGACTTCAATTTCGAGGACGAAAGTTTCTAAGTAGGGGAAAGTTGTGACATCCCAAATTTCATTGACCTTCATTAGTGTAATTAGATCATTAGGAACTTAGATTAATTAGATTGGGCTAGAAAGTGAACCCGATGGATCGTGAGAAATGTGTGGGCTTGAGAAATGAGTGGGCCACATGAATTGGACTTGAGAAATCTAATGAGAGATTATGGGCTTGGACTTGGCTTGAAGCGGGCCGAGGTTCAGAATTATTAGATTTGTAGATTTAGTTTAGTGGGCCAGGATTGTTATAGATTAAGCCTATTGGGCCAGAGATGAATATTTAGGCCCGGATGATTTTATTTTATAGATTATAGTTATGATAACTTGACTAATGTTTATAATGCTAATATAATTTCTAACTTTAGCATTTTTGTGATGACTTCTTTATAGACTAACATTGACTAGTCGATATGTTATGTCATGATTTTGTACAATCATAAAAGGATTTAAATCAATTCGAAACAAAAGGGAATTAATTGTAAAATATTAGAAATCAATGAACCGACTAATGACTCGGATTAAAGACTAATTTTGAGTGACAAATTAAAATTGAGAGAATAAACTTGGAGGCCACGACACTTCTCCCTCTCTCTCGTTTTCTTCTTGCATGCAACACCCATGGTTTTGATTCCCATGAACCAAGACATGCAAAACTCAAGAGACATAATCATTAGAAAATTCTCATCATTACTCTCGCCTAGGGATTAGCTTGTAGCCTATTTTCCCCCTTAAGTTTCATACCCTCTCTCTCTCTCCATATAAAACCAAGCAACCCATCTTCATCTTCTTCTTTCTTTTTCTCTCGGCTGAGCGGTAGAACCAGAAGCAAACCAGAAGCAAACCAGTGATTTCTTCTTCGTGCATGCAAAATTTTGGTGTTGATCTTGAAGCATCTTTGTGTTGTCTAACAGCTGAACAAGGTAAGGAAAGATATAACTCTAAATTGAAAGTTATCCATTGTTTTGTCAAGAAAGCTTGCGGGTCAATCCAAACAGTGAAGGATTTAGTTTGTAGTTGTTGTTTTGTGGTTAATCTAAGCTGAGTAAGTGTTAGATTAGAGTTAGAAGCCATTGCATGTTGTTTTTGATGACTGCATGTTCGAAATCCAAGTGTGAGTATGCTGTTTTGTTGAGTGAAGTGATGAAATGGATGCAGAGTGGATGGATATGGTGTTTACTCTGATAAGTGAACTCATGGATGCAACAGCACTTCAAGCCGAGTTGTGATTGATTATTTGTTAGAGAAAGACATGCCGAAGGTGCCTTAAGTTGCTGTGATTAGGCATTGAAGTATTGTAGAAGAAGTTTGTGAAAAGATAAGTGGTTTAGCCGCGGTAGAAGTAAAGGAAATCGTGTACCTATTCTGTTCTAAGTGAAAATGGTTATGGAGTCTTCTGTTCTGTGTTATTTACTTTATGTAAGTTGATGGAAATAAGAAAGAAACCATTCTGCATGATATAACATCTATAAGACCAAGTTATACACGTAGCTATAACCATACGAATAAATAAAACTTAGAGATAGAAGTGAACTTAGTAAAACCAGTAAATTGTTTTGTGAGAAACGGTTTGACATTTACTGATTATATGAATTTTCTGTATTTACCTAGTTAGATTTGGACTTTGAATCCTTAATGAAAATTTTAGAAAACATATTAAGGAGTAACGTGTCAAAATTTGAGATTAAATCGATAAGATTTGGCTAGTGAAACAATTTTCTTTGTAGATACGAAATCTGGACGTCGGTACAGGGTACTAGTAAAGATTATGGCAATTGTTACTCTTAATACAGTGAGAATTAGACTTAAGTTTCTTCACTAGAATTGCTATTCTATGTCTTAAATATAACATACTAAAATTTGGTAATATTTTGACAAGAATTCGTATACCTTCTGTGTCCGAAACCGAAACTGTACATTTAGTTAGTAAACTGCCTGGACCCGAGAACATATACTAGATGTTGTGTCTTTTGTATTAGGCTTTTATGATGCACGTAGAGTCTAATAAACCTCATAATAGAAGTTATTCATATAAGAGTAAGTCTCATATATCATTTGAGATATAAGTGCATATAGAATCATGTGTGTGGAATGAGTACGGTGCATAGTGCTTGATTATAGGATAAATATCTGTTCGCCATGGAATGGGACATGACGTAATGGGTTTTATCTTATAATTTGGACATGCACGTGTGCTAGATTCATGAGAGTTAGATAGATACTTTAGAGTCTTTTTCTTTTGCATATGATAAATGCATTAATCAAAGGTGTGGTTGTGTGAAACATGTGCTTAAGATGAATGAACCCATCGGTACCGAGATACCAGTGATGCCCCCGGAAGTTTGGGATGCCCTTGCTGCGTGGTCATGGATGCCTCAGTAGAGAGATACTGAGATGCCTCGGAGTGAGATGCCCCTTGCTGAGTGGTCTTGGGAGGACCTTGGTTGAGTGATGCCAGGATTCCTCAGAGTGAGATGCCTATAATAGAAATATTGTGGAAGTCTGGATAAGGTAACTTTCGGAAGTGACTCGATCGGGCTGGTTGAATTCTGGTTAGTGATTGATCGAGGGTGGATCATGTGCACACTAAATATAATTCTATTTGGCGAGTGAGTCCATTTATTATTGTTGCATTGCATCTTGATATGAGATTGAGTTTGAGAAAGGTAAGCATAGAAATGGATGCTCATAAGGTGATTATGAACATAGTGTGTTAATATCCAATTGTTTATGCTTGTGATATATTTCCTTTAGCATCCTAAATTGTTTGATGATTCTCTTGCAATATTGATGGCTGTGCATTGTTTAAGTTAGAGTTTTATCATTCTTTACTGGGCAAGGTTGTTTGCTCATACCTTACATTTTCAGATTGATATCATGGATGTACCGCGAGTAGCTCGATATGGGGCGGTAGTGAGTCTTGATGTTTCTCTTCTTGACGTGTATGATCCCGACATTGACATGGTTTTCTCCAAGTATGAGGCGACTTTATGGATGGATGACGGTATGGCTGAGTTGATACTAATGATGTTTGTTGCATGGTTTATCAACCATGAAGGGGAGATGTTCAGACCTTTACCTTTTGGAGCATGAGGACCTGGAGCGGGGATGGACGGCGCCTAGACGCCTTGGATTGTGTAGAGGCTGGCTGACTTTTATTTTTTTGTTAGATGTGGGCTAGTGTGGGAACTCGTGGAGTAGATACCCTCACCCTTTATCCCTGGCTTGTGTTACGCCTTACTTTTGTAATGTATATGTTGTATATATAGGCGATGAACGTGGAAATAGTCCAGGTTGGTAAATTTTGTAAGCCTCAATGATGAAAAGAAGTAATGAAGCTTCTTGTGACCTTGTTTATGTGCATGAATGATTTGGCCAATACTTGAATTGAAGGTAGAGTGATTGCAGGATAACCTCATAATATAAACTTGAGATTTTAAATAACCTGGATGTATCGACAAATAGAATTATATGTCATTGCTCTGATCCAACTAGCATGATATATAATTCTATATCAGACACTTGGTATCAAGATATCACAGTTTTGGTATTAGAGCTATGGTTTATTTGGAGTGATAAGGTGCCTCAAATGGAAATGAGAAATATGAGGATGATGCACACCATAGGATACTAACTGGAATAGTTGACTAACTTTGAACAACGGGTCATGGATATTCACTCGTAGATCCCTAGTAATTAGTGTGAGAAGTGTAAGATAACCTTAAGGAGACGAAGTCTGGAAATGGACTTGATAGTGATGGTTATGTATGACCTCGATGTCATCATGTGAATGGTCTAGCTTCGTAAGCAATGGACTAGGATGAATGATCTCCTAAGATAGTACTTACCCGTGCGCTAAGGATAAAACCGTGAGGCTAAGAATGGGATAGGCCAAAGCGGATAATATCTCTGTAAGTTAGTCCCTATCAAAATGAGACACTCCAATAGATGTGTAGTTCGGGTTTGAATCGGGTGAAAGTTGGTGTACCTGTTGATATAGCTAGTACGAGTACCTAGAGGGGGGGTGAATAGGTATATAAAAGATTTTTCTTGATAATTGCACAATACTAGACAGTTGAAGGATTTGCGACAAATAATAATCAACGTAAGACTGAGTAAAGGAAAGAGAGAATTGAACATGCGGTTTATAGTGGTTCGGCTTAATTCAAGCCTACGTCCACTCTTCTGCACTAATAGCCTATTGGCTGGATTCCACTATGAACAAAGAGATGTTACAGCGTTGATCTTCCTTGATTTCTCGGTGTAGATGATCCACCACACTCACTCAAGGTATCACCAAGTATAGACACTCTCTGTGTATACAATTTCGCTCAAAATGTATCGACTAATAATCAAGGTGCTTTAGACTCTGGAATTTCTTTATCGATCACACACTAAAACAACTAGAATGTCTTCATTTATACTCCTTTATGCCTTCATACCCGTTGGCACTTACCAAAGGAATTCGTCCAATCTACCCGTTGGACGGAATCAATTAAGAAGATCATTCGAGCTATTAAAGGAACCTAACGATAGCCCATCAATCATGTTCGCCCATACAATCAGGATCTTGGTTTCCAAGAATAGAACCTTCCAAGAATATTTCGTCGACCATCGGATCTTCAATAGATCTTAGATACGAATAAAAGAATCCGTTATATTTATCCAGCCAAGAGATCTTCTCCAAAGGATAGGATTAAATCCTCAACCATATACTTCAGCTCTAGATTTCCTTCGTTACTGGATTAGAAAGACTGTCAATGAGAATAGTCTTGAGTCTTGAGTCTTGAGTTTTGAGTCTTGAGTACTGAGTCTGGTGATCAGAAAGTCTTCAGACTCTAAACATAAGGTCTGCGAATATCCAGACTAGACTGATAGAAACATTTTGTCAGCTTCAAAATATTCTGGAAAGATTTCTCCAACAATCTCCCCCTTTTTGATGGTGACAAAACTTTCCTATAGATTTGAACAACTTTGACCTACAAAAACATTTCTCAAGTAATATGGCTATCTCATAAAGATTAATAAATCAACCAGACTCTGCATCCACAGAAAATTGGTTAGTCTTTCATGAGTAATACCATACAACAACACTTGATATAAATGCAAACAGTCAAGCATCAAAATCTACACCCAATTCAGTCAAATTCAAGTTCAAGTTCACACCCAAGTTCACTCAAGTCATACTAAAAAACAAACATATTCAACCACAAAAACAAATTTAAAGTCAAAGTTTAAAGTTCACATTGCAATTCTCCCCCTTTTTGTCATCATTAAAAAGGTGAGAAAAGAGTCAGGTCTGCGAGGGAATGCGCACAATCTGGAAATCTCCCATTGACTGGACTATGCCTTCTAGCCTCTTCAAGTCTTCCCTAAGATGAGCTACCTCCTCTCCTTTGGCATTGGCTTGAATTTGTAGAGCGAGGTCTTTCATTTTGTCCTCCAGGGTAACCGAAGATGCTTGTCCAGCATTCTTCATGACTTGAATTTCACAGTCCAGAGCATAGATTTGACCTCGCATTTCCAGAAGAACATCAAGTATACGACGAAAATCTGCTGAATTGTCCGTCTGTGTACTTGCGTGTGCTTTCTCGGATGGAGTGAATGCAAACGATGGAGCTTCTGTATAATCTTGCAGATTTGGTGTTGACGTATCATGTCCTTCTTCAGGCATTTGAGAAGCCTGAAAATCTTCTGGATCTGCTGGTGATCGTCTTAGACCTTCACTGTTGGCAGCATGAGGTGTGGTCCTTCGTTGCTCGCCATCTCCCCCTGTCTCTAGGACCTCAAATGGGGAAGGGTGATGATCATGCTCTTCTGCATCTTGATTCCCCTTCTCTCCAACTTCAGCTGCAGACTTTTCTTTCTCTTTTTCTCCTTCTTCTTCAGCTTCTTTCTCCTTCTCTCGCTGCTCTTCTTCTTCTCTGTTCTTGGCTTGCTCCTTTTTTTCTCTCCATTCTTCTGCTTCTTTCCTTTTCTTATGATGTTTTGTCGATTCAGGTACAGAACGTCTAGTCCTTATCAAGGCAGAGATTGTGAGATCTTCCTCTTCATCTTCATCCTCCAAGATGAGAGTTCTTTTCTTTGAGGATGGGGCACCAATGGGCTCCTTCCCTTTTCTCTTTGAAGCAAAAGGTACTGGAGTCTTCACTCTGAACTTCTCCATTGCCATGGAAAGCTCTTTCAGACGCATCTTCGTCAGCATCTTCAAACCTACCACCATTTTATCGCATGGTCGAACATAAAGAGTATGTGGAGGTTCAATATTTAAGTGTCTGAAGATCTTGGTCACAAGACTAGGGTAAGGCAATTGGCCTTTGTCCTTCGCTATTACTCTGTACATGTGAAAGAGAATGATGTGAGGGAGAGAGAACTTCGTCCCTGAGTTAATCACATACATCAATTTTGCCTCGGAATTGGACACGTCAGTCTTGGATGTAGACTTGGGCCTGATGCAATTGATCACAATTTTGTGAAGCACGATATTGATGGCACGCATCCTTGAATAGATGATTCTTCCCTCTATATCTCTATCTTTGACAAGCTCTAATGAGGCACGAGCAATTGAAACTTTGATCGGTTGATAGCGTCCTCGTTCAACTCCAATTATGTCAGCCAACATGTCCACATCTACCACATAGTCTTGGTCTCGAACACTGAATAATATTCTATTCGCATCTAAAAAGCTAAGATTCGAATAGAAGTATGCTGTCAATTGCGCATAACCGTCTATGGTATCAGTGCAAAATTGCTCAAGTTGAAGCATATTGAACTTCTCCCTTAAGTTCACATTAATGGCATCCAAGAAATCGAAATCAACACTCCTAGGGTTTATCACCCCTCGTTTCAGCAGTCTGAAGAACAGATTCTCCTGTTCCTTTGATTTAAACAACTCCATTCTTTTTCCCTTCACCCTCGCAGCAACACCCATTCTAGGTTGAAAATCACTAAACATTTTATCATCATCGTTCCCGTTAGTCGGATTTGGTCCCGATATACGAGGGTCACTTGGAATGTTCGCAAGTGCTTCCTTAGCCTTTCCTTTGGGAGCAACTCCCAAATCCTCCATTCGTCGCAAAAAGATATACTCATTCCCATAATTCTTATCTTTAAGAAAATCATCAACGTAGTTCAACGGAGTCCCAATGCTCTTCATCGCACAATAGAGTTTGTAAATAAAAGAGGGTTTTTGGACTCTTACAGGGTCTGCTTCCTCGATTATTTCTTCTTCTGGATGATTACCCGCACCTTGTGGGGGTAGATGGTGTTGAGTGACGTGGTGGAGAGTGAATCGGGCTCTATTGCTGACTTGATAAATCTTCTTCTTCGGTGAGATCGAAATGGGTAGGTCCCTCCTTCATTCTCTGTGGTCCCCTGTTCGCGATTATTGAAGACTTCCTCGAAGAAGACATCCTTCCTTGTCGTTGAAAGATTTCTTTACTTGCTTTCCCAAGAAAAGATGACAACTTTCTCGTAGATGAACACGAAGTAGAGACAGGATTGGGAGGAGAATGCCTTTTAGGGTTTTGAAGATTGGGCAAAAAAGAAAACTGTATATATATAACTCAGTTTTAAAAAGGAAAGATCAATCGACACAAGGAAAGTGAAAAGACACTTCTTTTTAAAATCAATAACTGCCAAATAGAAGTTAATCCTTTAGAAAAGACAAGATTCCGTTTTTCACGGAAATTATAAATTAACTGAACTAAAGATCGTACCTTTTCGAGATTAAATATAATAACAACTTACAGTCTATAGCCATGAATGTCTGAGTCTGAGGATTGGAGAGTCTCTAGATTTTAACTTCTTCAAGCTTCAAAATGTTGAGTCTGGAATGGATAAAATCGAATTGATTTTTCTCCAAAGGCTTTGTGAATATATCTGCTAGTTGACTTTTTGAGTCAACAAATTGAATCGAGATTTCTCCATTTTGAACATGATCTCTAATGAAGTGATGTCGAATCTCTATATGCTTTGCTCTTGAATGAAGGATTGGATTTTTGGTGAGATTGATTGCGCTGGTGTTGTCACATCTGATCTCTGTGCATGAGTCTTCAATCCCAAAGTCTTGTAGTTGTTGTTTTATCCATAGAATTTGCGAACAGCAGCTTCCAAGAGCTACATACTCTACTTCTGTTGTTGAGAGAGCCACAGTGCTTTGTTTCCTTGAAAACCAAGACACTGTCCTGCTTCCAAACAATTGGCAAGTTCCTGAAGTACTCTTTCTATCGACTCTGCAACCGGCCAGATCTGCGTCTGAATATCCCAGAAGATTAAAGTTTCCTTTCTTAGGATACCAAAGACCGATGCTTGAAGATGAAGCAACGTATTTAATAATACGTTTCGCAGCACTGAGATGGGATTCTCTAGGATCTGATTGAAACCTAGCACAGATGCAAACACTCAACAAAATGTCAGGTCTAGAAGCAGTAAGATAAAGAAGTGAACCAATGATGCTCCCGTACAGCTTTTGATCAACTTTCTTCCCTTCTTCATCTTTGTTTATCTTCAAAGAACATGACATCGGTATGTCGGTCTTTTTATACTTTTCCAGTCCAAACCTTTTGATAAGATCATTTGCATACTTTTCTTGATGAATAAAAGTTCCTTTCTTTAGTTGTTTCACTTGAAGCCCGAGAAAGAATATTAACTCTCCCATCATACTCATTTCAAACTCATCCTGCATAGACTTTGAAAATTTCTTGCATACACTTTCACTAGGGGATCCAAAAATAATATCATCCACATATATTTGAACAAGTAAGAAGCTTTTGTTTTCCTTTTTGATAAATAAAGTAGTATCTACTTTATCTTTGACAAAACCATTCTGTATTAAGAACTTACTTAGTCTGTCATACCAAGCTCGAGTGCTTGCTTTAAACCATACAAGGCCTTTTTCAGTCTAAAGACTGAGTCTGGCCTCTTTGGGTCTTCAAACCCTGGTGGTTGTTCCATGTAAACTTCCTCATGGATAAATCCATTTAGGAAGACACTTTTGACGTCCATTTGGAATAACCTGAAATTTTTATAACAAGCAAACGCAAGTAATAGTCGAATAGCTTCTAACCTTGCTACTGGAGCGTAAGTCTCATCATAGTCTATTCCTTCTTCTTGCGTGTATCCTTTAGTCACGAGTCTTGCTTTATTTCGTACGACTTTTCCTTTCTCATTCATATTGTTTCTGAACACCCACTTAGCTCCAATAATAGTTTTACCTTTTGGTTTGGATGTCAATTCCCAGACATCATTAATGTTGAACTGTCTGAGCTATTCTTGCATAGCTTCAATCCAGCATTCATTAGATAAAGTTTCTTCTACGCTCTTTGGCTCAATTTCGGAAATAAGAGCTACAACACTAGACTCTTCACGCCTTTTAGATCTGGTGCGAATTCCTTCATTAATTTCGCCGATAATGAGATCTTTGGGATGACTGGATTTATGTTTCTAGTTACTGGTTGATTTGTCTGGTTGATGATCTCTTTCTTTATTTGAAACTTCATGAACAATTTGGTGCTGATCTTCCAGAGTTTGAGACGCTTCTTGAGTTGTAAGCTTTGGAGGGTCTGGAGTAGGTTCAGACTCTTCATGATGTGTCAATCTGGATTCATCTTGCGTAGAGTCTTGAAATTTGACATTCATTGACTCCTCCACAGACTGGCTCTTCTTGTTATAGACTCTGTAGGCTTTGCTTGATGTAGAATATCCAAGGAAGATGCCTTCATCTAATCTTTCTTCAAACTTACCAACTCGATCTTTTGCATTTTTTAAAATAAAGCATTTGCAACCGAACACATGAAAGTATGAAACAATGGGCTTCTTACCTTTGAATAACTCATAAGGGGTTTTCTCTAGAATATGTCTTAAGAAGACTCTATTAATGATATAGCACGCTATTGAAACAGCTTCAGCCCAAAATCGTGAAGAAATCTTACTTTCAATTAAAAGAGTTCTAGCCATTTCTTGAAGAGATCTATTCTTTCTTTCTACAACTCCATTTTGCTTTCGAGTATATGAAGAAGAGAACATATGCTTAAAGCCAGATTCATCACAAAATTTTGTAAAATCTTGATTTTCAAATTCACCTCCATGATCTGTTCTTATACTTGAGATAACACAACCTTTTTCATTTTGAACCTTTTTTAGCAAATTTTTCAAAATACGAAAAGGTTTCAGACTTACTTGCAAGGAAATATACCCAAGTAAAGCGGGAGTAATCGTCCATAATTACTAGACAATATTTCTCACCTCCAATGCTCTGGGTTCTGGTTGGTCCAAAGAGATCCATATGCAGCAACTGTAGTACATGATTAGTAGAGACATGATTTATTGGCTTAAATGAATTTCTTACCTGCTTTCCCAGAATACATGGTGTGCATGGATCGGACTTTTGGTATAGTAATTTGGGTAGACCTCGAACAAGCTGCTTTGATGAGATTTTGGCTAATTGCTTCATGTTGACATGACCAAGCTTTTTGTGCCATAAGCTTGCTTCATCTTGAATTGAGATTAGGCATTGTGATTCATTTGGTTTCACGTCTAAGAGGTAGATATTTTCATGTCTTCGACCCATGAAAGACTGAGTAGAGTCTTTACTGATTCCAGAACATATTTCTTCTTGAAAGGAGATCTTGAAACCAGTATCACACAATTGGCTAATGCTGAGAAGGTTATAATTGAGTCATTTCACTAGAGAAACATTGTTTATTGTGAGATTTCCAATTTTCACAGTTCCAAATCCCACAATACTTCCTTTGCCATTTCCTCCAAATGAAACTTTTCCACCATTTACTTGAATAAGCTTTATGAAGCAATTTGGGTCTCTTGTCATGTGTCTTGAACATCCGCTGTCAAGATACCACTTTACCTTTTTCTTGACGGAGACCGGCATTTAAAAGAGAGTCTCAAGCTTTCTTTGGTACCCAAATTTTCTTGGGTCCTTTGGTGTTAGTAAGATAAACATTATTATGCCATACTTTCTTAACAGGTTTCCAAACCATAGGACACTTTTTTTCAAAGTGATCCTGACTGTTACACTTTAAACACCTGAGGGCATTTCGACCTACAGACTTTACAAAAACTTTCTTGAAATTATTTCTGTAAGCCTCTCTCGACGGTATTTCTTAATTCTTTCTTTTACTTTAGGAAAATCAATCAAGGGAATTGTTTCTGCTGTCATACCTAGACCGGACTTATTGAAATAAGGTCTTTTAGTTGAAAGAATTTTTTCAAGTTTTTCGGACCCTATTGAAAATTTTTTGAAATATTTGATAAGTCAATTTTTAAAAGAGCATTTTCTTTCAAAATATTATCTTCATTTTCTTTAAGAGTGGAAACATTTAAATCTAGATTTTTAATTCTTTCTTCTAAGACATTTTCCTTTTGTTTTAAAGCTGAGTTTTCCTTTTTAAGTTCGGAAATTCTTTTGAGAGAAGTCTTAAGACTAAAACATAGTTCATCAATGTATTTAGAAACTTTGACAGGAATTTTAAAATTACTTACCTCAAATTCACTATCTAAGTCTGATCTGAGTCTGATTGTGCCATCAGACACAGGTTGGCATATTCTTCATCACTTTCTTCACACTCTGTATCACTCCATGTTTCAGCTTTGAGAGCTTTACGAAACTTTTCAGCTTTTCCTTTCTTCTTCTTTAGAAGAGGACAGTTGGGTCTGACGTGTCCCTTTTTCTTACATTCGAAGCAAACTACATCTTTGTTTGGTTCCTCATCATCTACAGACTTGGTCTGCTGTCTTTGGAAACTTTGTTTCTTTGAGTTGAACCTTCTTCCTTTTCTATTCAGCTTTCTGAATCTTCTTATCATAAGAGCAAGCTCCTCATCGTCCAGATCATCTCTAGAATCTATATCATTAGAATCATCATTTGATTTTAATGCAATGGATTTCTTACCTTTTGGATCTTCGTCTTCATTAACTCGTTCCACTTCATAAGACTGAAGAGTTCCAATCAGCTCATCGACAGATAGTGGCATAATTCTTTGCGTCTCTCTTATTGAAGTCTTTATATGATTCCAATCCTTGGAGAATCCACGTAGTAGCTTGTTTACCTTCGTGGGATCAGAAATTTTTTGTCCTTGGTTCTCAAGACCATTGACAATATCTGCAAAACGACTAAACATGTCAGTTATAGATTCTCCTGGTTTCATTTTGAAGGCTTCATATTGATCGAGGAGAATGTTAATTCTGGTCTCCTTCACTCGATCTGTTCCTTCATAGGTGATATGTAATATGTCCCATACTTCTTTTGCTGTAACACAAGAAGATATTCTGTTATATTTAGTTGGTGACAAAGCACAATATAAAGAGTAAATTGCTTTTGCATCGAGTGCTTGTCTCTTGATTATCTCTTCTTGAGCCATTCCGCTGGTCTCAACAGTTTCTTTCCCTCTTTCAGAGACTGATGCAGCTGTAGGAGTGATTCCTCTTTCTACAATGTCCCATTCCAGAGAATCCTTTGATCGTAGGAAAGCTTTCATCTTGTTCTTCCAGATGTTGTAATCCTTTCCATCAAAGTAGGGTGGTCTGGTATTGCTTTGCCCTTCCACCAGCCCTGGTGCTAGCATACTAGCCATGGATCTTTTACTCTGAAGTAAAACACTTCAAATAAAGTAAGTACACGAGCTCTGATACCAATTGATATAGCTAGTACGAGTACCTAGAGGGGGTGAATAGGTATATAAAAGATTTTTCTTGATAATTGCACAATACTAGACAGTTGAAGGATTTGCGACAAATAATAATCAACGTAAGACTGAGTAAAGGAAAGAGAGAATAGAACACGCGGTTTATAGTGGTTCGGCTTAATTCAAGCCTACGTCCACTCTTCTGCACTGACAGCCTATTGGCTGGATTCCACTATGAACAAAGAGATGTTACAGCATTGATCTTCCTTGATTTCTCAGTGTAGATGATCCACCACACTCGCTCAAGGTATCACCAAGTATAGACACTCTCTATGTATACAATTTCGCTCAAAATGTATCAACTAATAATCAAGGTGCTTCAGACTCTGGAATTTCTCTATCGATCACACACTAAAACAACTAGAACGTCTTCCTTTATACTCCTTTATGCCTTCATACCCGTTGGCACTTACCAAAGGAATTCCTCCAATCTACCCGTTGGACGGAATCAATTAAGAAGATCATTCAAGCTATTAAAGGAACCTGACGATAGCCCATCAATCATGTTCGCCCATACAATCAGGATCTTGGTTTCCAATAATAGAACCTTCCAAGAATATTTCGTCGACCACCTGATCTTCAATCGATCTTAGATACAAATAAAAGAATCCGTTATATTTATCCAGCCAAGAGATCTTCTCCAGAGGATAGGATTAAATCCTCAACCATATACTTCGGCTCTAGATTTCCTTCGTCACTGGATTAGAAAGACTGTTAATGAGAATAGTCTTGAGTCTTGAGTCTTGAGTACTGAGTCTAGTGATCAGAAAGTCTTCAGACTCTAAACAGAAGGTCTACGAATATCCAGACTAGACTGATAGAAACGTTTTGTCAGCTTTAAAATATTCTAGAAAGATTTCTCCAACACCTATATCGTCCCAGTTTGATGAGGGTGGGGAGTGGATGCCGAGGTCAGAGGACCTAAACAAGGAGCGGCTCCTAGCATGCTTCTAAGATGGCAAAAGGTGACAGGAATGAACCGAACTACGAACTAAACTGGGAAGGCAGTGTTTCTAGGATAATTTTATCAGAGTGGCGCAGCGAAAGCATGGTTAAGCCTGTAGAACTTTTGTTTGTGAAAAAGGACGGGTCGATGCGTTTGTGCATTGATATTAGGCAATTGAATCATGTAATTGTTAAGAGTAAGTACTCATTACCTAGAATTGATGACCTATTTGACCAACTGCAAGGAAGTTTGGTATTTTCTAAAATTGACTTGAGATTAGGATATCAGTTAAGGATTAAGAAAGAAGACATTCCTAAGATCGCATTTAGGACTCGTTATGGACACTATGAGTTCCTAGTTATGCTATTTGGATTGACGAACACCTTAACTGCATTCATGGATTTGAGGAATAAGATATTTAAGCCCTAGTTGGATCGATTTGTGATTGTCTTCATTGATGATATCCTGATATAGTCTAAAGTGCAGCATCTAAGCACAGTGCTGCAAATAAAGCTTAAGAAGTGAATTATGGAGAGCGAGTTATGAATTTGAGGATTAAGTTATGATCATTTGAGCTAAGTAGTGACTTCATATTAAGGAATCTCCTTGGAAGTCTTGATGCATTACATGGAAGCTTTTAGTATGTAAAGATTAATCTTGGAAGTCATGAGTTGAGTGGTCATAAGAGACATGAAATTACTTGTGGTTTATATGTCGGAATAATAGGTTTGATCGATGGTGGTCAACCTTTAGTTTAGGTGATGATCTCGGTTTGAAAAAGATTTCATGGAATTAATGGATATGATCAATTGTGGTTATACTCTTTCCAAGGTGAAATGGTGAAAGTTTAAGTTGTGGATTTGATGAGTAATCAATCCAAGTGATGATCCTTTAGGATGAGATCTGAGATATACTTGATGGAAACTAGACAAGTTCTTATCTCAGTGGATCGTCAATCTTTGAATTAAATAAGTCTTGGTGGACTATCGATATTTGAACCGAATGAATGGTGCTCTATTTTAGGCTTGAATCCATGTCGCAGTGAAGGCATAGTGAATGTCTCTATTGGATTGAACCAAATGAGTTATTAGTGGTGCTGATTTTGATGGTTCTAGGCTTGAATTGGTGGTGACAAAGGTATAGGAATAATTCGGCTAAATGGTGTGTTCGATTGAGTTCAGAAGGTGGAATTCTTTAAATTTGAATTTGATTGATAGTTGCACTTAGGATAGAGCTTGAAATATATGTTTTCACAAAAGGAATTGAATATGAGACAGAGGAGGTGGATGGAATTATTAAAAGATTTTGATTGTTACGGTACCACTCAGGAAAGGTCAATAAGGTGGCAGATGCCCTTAGTCAAAAGTTAGCTACGAACATGACTAATCTAAGGATAACAGAATGGAATCTGTTAAAGTCAATAGCAGATTCATACTTTAAGTTGGAAGTAGACCACCTCAACGGTATGTTTACTGCATTAAGGATTGAACATGAAAATATTCAGAAAGTTAAAATTCCACAAGAATTTGATTCGGAAATTGTGAAGATATGAAATGCTATGTCTTTAGGGAAAAGACCAGAATTCCAAGTCTCTGAAGATGGAGTAGTAAGATATCAAGGACGACTCTGTGATCCCATCAATGAAGAAGTAAACAAGGGAAATCCTGTCGGAAGCACATAGGTGTAATTATAGTATTCATCTGGGTAGTACAAAGATGTACATACAGTTTTGGTGGAATGGCATGAAGGCGGATGTAGATAAACATGTTTCCTAGTGTTTAACATGCCAGCAAATGAAAGTCTACCAACCTATATAATGCATTGCCGTTGTTGTCTGATGTAGTGCAATTAGATTAGAAATACTTGAGTTTGGATGTTTTCAAAGCTCTAAGATTTTACATGCAAACTACTTTGAAAATCTTAAGGTCGGGACTGAGTTTGATGACTCGCCGATGCGTTGATTTCGGTATTTCAAGAAAGGCTTAGGATTTTGGTATTTCAAAGTTTTTAGTTTCAAAAATCTTTACGACGGGACCAATATTATCGACTCGCTGAACTATGATTTTCAATACTTCAAGAAAAGCTTATGGTTTTTGGAGAAAATTATCACCTGTACATTCCAAGTTTTGAACTTCAATCAAAAAGTAGATTTTGATTGTGAACTTTTTAGAAAATCTCTTGAACTTGATCAAAATTTATGAGTACTGTGACACCGTGCCCAAATGTTTTAAGAAATGTTTTATATTTTAAAGATTTCTGAACTTTTTTATAGAAAACATTCCAACCCATTGGAGTTGGGATTGAGATTGGAATTTGCCAACGTACCGATTTAAATTTACTAAGGGTTTTGATAAAGTATTTTATTTCGCACCGTGATGCAAGTGCGACTCGAGGCTTTACATGTGGATTTCGAAAAACATTTGAAATTTAAACATGAAAATGGATTTTATGGATTTGGTATCATGCTTTTGATTTTATGAATTGGTTTCAACGATATGAGATTTACCTATTTTCAAAGACTATTATTGTTATATTGCTGTGTCTTTGAAATCCCTATTTTGCATTATTTGATATCATAAAGAGGGACTTTCAAGAACTCAAAGGATTCTCCACATTGGTGATTTGAAAACGTTTTGACATGGAAATGGCATATGATTTCAAAGCCTGCTATTGTAGTATTGATATGCTTTTGAAAATCTCAGTTTGCATTATTTGATATTATGAAGGGAGATTTTCAAGCGTTCAAAAGGAATTTCAGATGTGGTTGTTGTTTAAAAAAAAAAAAACTGTTTTTGGTGTGAGATAAATTAGGATATGTTAAGAGCTTGCATCCTTGACTTTAGAGGGAGTTGGGATGAGAAGTTGCATCTAGTAGAATTCGCCTATAACAATAGCTTTCATAAAAGTATAGGCATGGCTCCGTATGAAGCATTGTATGGAAGACGGTGTGGGACTGCTGTTTGTTGGAACGAAGTAGGTGAGAGGAAATTGACAGGACCTGAATTGGTACAGATTACTACTGAGGCTGTTGAAATTATTAGGGAGACTTAAAACAGCCCTGAGTAGGCAAAAAGACTACGCAGATAGGCGTAGAAGACCTTTAGAGTTTAATATGGGAGATCATGTGTTTCTTAAGGTATCCCTTATGAAAGGAATATCTCGATTTGGATTAGAGGCAAGTAGAGTCCTAAAACCTACCCTTTGCTTGCTGTGTGATGTGTGTGTAGAAGTGGTGAATTTTGGTTGTGGTGGAAGTGATGAAATTTCGTAGCTTTGGGGAGAGATTTGTTGGCCTAGCATGCTGTTTCTGGAAAAACCAGTCTGACCCTTCATGATTTTGTGAGCTGAATGTGACTTTTTAGTTGGAATCTCACTTTGATATCTTCATGAAAGTTGTAGAGAACATCTTGAGGGATAACATACTAAAATTTGAGACAAAACAGACAAGGATTTCCTGGTGAAACAATTTTCCTTTGGAGAGATTAGATCTGGAATTTGTTGTGCTAACCTTTAGTGATTTCGTGGACTGTAAAGTAGCTTTCTTGTGAAAATCTCACTTTGAGTTCTTAATGAAAGTTGGAGTGTAGTTGTGACATCCCAAATTTCATTGACCTTCATTAGTGTAATTAGATCATTAGGAACTTAGATTAATTAGATTGGGCCATAAAGTGAACCCGATGGATCGTGAGAAACATGTGAGCTTGAGAAGTAAGTGGGCCACATGAATTGGACTTAAGAAATCTAATGAGAGATTATGGGCTTGGACTTGGCTTGAAGCGGGCCAAGGTTCGGAATTATTAGATTTGTAGATTTAGTTTAGTGGGCCAAGATTGTTATAGATTAAGCCTATTGGGCCAGAGATGAATATTTAGGCCCGAATGATTTTATTTTATAGATTATAGTTATGATAACTTGATGAATGTTTACAATGCTAATATCAATTTCTAACTTTAGCATTTTGTGATGGATTCTTTATAGACTAACATTGACTAGTCGATATGTTATGTCAGGACTTTGTATAATCACAAAAGGATTGAAATCAACTAGAAACAAAAGGAAATTAATTGAAAAACATTAGAAACTAATGAACCGACTAAATGACTCGATAGAGACTAATTAATTTTGAGTGACAAATTAAACCTGAGAGAACAAACTTGGAGGCCACATCACCATCTCTCTCTCGTTTTCTTCTTGCATGCGACACCCATGGTTTTGATTCCCACAAACCAAGACATGCAAAACTCAAGAGACATCATCATTAGCAAATTTCATCATTAGTCTAGCCTAAGGATTAGCTTTGTAGACCTATTTTTCCCTTAAGTTTCGTAACCCTCTCTCTCTCTCTCTCTCTCTCTCCATAAAAAACCGAGCAACCCATCTTCATCTTCTTCTTTCTTTTCTCTCGGCTGAGTGGTAGAACCAGAAGCAAACCAGAAGCAAACCAGTGATTTCTTCTTCCTGCATGCGAGATTTTGGTGTTGATCTTGAAGCATCTTTGTGTTGTCTAATAGCTGAACAAGGTAAGGAAAGACATAACTCTAAATTGAAAGTTATCCATTGTTTTGTCAAGAAAGCTCGCGGGTCAATCCAAACAGTGAAGGATTTAGTTTGTAGTTGCTGTTTTGTGGATAATCTAAGCTGAGTAAGTGTTAGATTAGAGTTAGAAGCCATTGCATATTGTTTTTGACAACTGCATGTTTCGAAATCCCAGTGTGAGTATGCTATTTTGTTCAGTGAAGTGATGAAATGGATGCCGAGTGGATGGATATGGTGTTCACTGTGATGAGTGAACTCACGGATGCATTTATTCTTTGAGCCGAGCTATGGATGGGCTATTTGTTAAAGAAAAGCTTGCTGAAAGTACTTGTAGTTGCTGTAATTAGGCATTGAAGTATTGTAGAAGAGGTTTGTGATAAGATAAGTGGTTTAGCTGGGTTAGAAGTAAAGGAAATCGTGTACCTATTCTGTTTTAGGTGAAAATGGTTATGGAGTCTTCTGTTCTGTATTTATTTTCTTTATGTATGTTAATGGAAATAAGAAAGAAACCATTCTACATGATAGAACCTCTATAAGATCAAGTTATACATGTAGCTATAACCATATGAATACATAAAAACGTAGAGATGGAAGTGAACTTAGTAAAACCAGTAAACTGTTTTGTGAGAAACGGTATGACCTTTACTGATTATACGAATTTTCTGTACTTAGCTAGTTAGATTTGGACTTTGAATCCTTAATGAAAATTGTAGAAAACATCTTAAGGAATGACGTGTCATAATTTGAGATTAAATCGATAAGATTTGGCTAGTGAAACAATTTTCTTTGTAGATAAAGAATCTAGACATCAATACAGAGTACTAGTAAAGATAATGGCAATTGTTACTCTTAATACAGTGGGAATTAGACTTAAGTTTCTTCACAGGAATTGTAAGTCTATGTCTCAAATATAACATAGTAAAATTTGGTAATATTTCGACAAGAATTGATATACCTTCTGTGTCCGAAACCGAAACCGTACATTTAGCTAGTAAACTGTCTGGACCCGAGAACATATATTAGAGGTTGTGTCTTTTATATTAGGCTTTTGTGATGCACGTAGAGTCTAATAAACCTCGAAATAGAAGTTAGTCATATAGGAGTAAGTCTCATATATCATTTGAGATATAAGTGCATATAGTATCATGCGTATGCAATGAGTGCGGTGCATAGTGCTTAAGTATGGGATAAATATCTGTTTGCCATGGAATGGGACATGACGTAATGGGTTTTATCTTATAATTTGGACATGCATGTGTGCTAGGTTCATGAGAGTTAGATAGATACTTTGGAGTCTTTTCTTTTGCATACGATAAATGCATTAATCAAAGGTGTGGGGGTGTGAAACATGTGCTTAAGATGAATGAACCCATCGGTACCGAGATACCGGTGATGCCCCCGAAAGTTTGGGATGCCCTTGCTGCGTGGTCTTGGATGCCTCTGTAGAGAGATACTGAGATGCCTCGGAGTGAGATGCCCTTGTGTGTGATCAAGGATGCCTTGGTTGTGTGATATTGAGATGCCTCGGAGTGAGATGCCCCTTGCTGTGTGGTCTTGGGAGGACCTTGTTTGTGTGATACCGGGATGCCTCAGAGTGAGATGCCCATGATAGAAATATTGTGGAAGTCCGGATAAGGTAACTTCCGAAAGTGACTCGATCGGGCCGGTTGAATTTCAGTTAGTGATTGATCGAGGGTGGATCATATGCTCACTAAAAATAATTCTATTTGGCGAGTGAGTCCATTTATTATTGTTGCATTACATCTTGATATGAGATTGAGCTTGAGAAAGGTAAGCATAGAAATGAATGCTCATAAGGTGATTATATACATAATGTGTCAATATCCAATTGTTTATGCTTGTGATATACTTCCTTTAGTATCCTAAATTGTTTGATGATTCTCTTGCAATATTGATAGTTGTGGATTGTTTAAGTAGAGTTTTATCATTCTTTACTGGGCAAGGTTGTTTGCTCATACCTTACATTTTCAGATTGATAGCATGGATGTACCGCCGGTAGCTCGATACGGGGCGGTAGTGCATCTTGATGTTTCTCTTCATGACGTGTATGATCCCGATATTGACATGATTTTCTCCAAATTTGAGGCGACTTTATGGCTAGATGACGGTAGAGCCGATTTGACATTGATGACGTTCGTTGCATGGTTTATCAACCATGAAGGGGAGATATTCTGACCTTTACCCTTTGGAGCAGGAGGACCTGGAGCGGGTTTGGACGGCACCTAGACGCCTTGGATTGTGTAAAAGCTGATAGTCTTTTTTTTTTCTTCTGTTAGAATGCGGGTTGGTGTGGGAACTTGTGGAATAGATAACCTCACCCTTTATCCCTGGCTTTTGTTATGCCTTACTTTTGTTATGTATATGTTGTATATATATAGGCGATGAACATGGAAAGAGTCCAGGTTGATAAATTTTGTAAGCCCTGATGATGTTAAGAAGAAATGAAGCTTCTTGTGACCTTGTTTATGTGCATGAATGATTTGGCCAATACTTGAATTAAAGGTAGAGTGATTGCAGGATAACCTCATAATATAAACTTGAGATTTTAAATAATCCATGTTATACATGCTAACCTTCAATGGTAAACACTATAGGTTATCTAAAGGAGCTTACAAATTAGGCAAGATGATAATGATAAATGATAATTCCGCTTGCGCTTAGTACGTGACGCCCTAGGACGTCACAGCTCTCTTTTTTTTTTTTTTGTTATCACTCCAAATAGACTATAGCTCTAATACCAAATAGAGGAGCTATGACGTCCCAGGGCGTCACGTACTAAGCGCAAGCGGAATTATAATTATCATTATCATCTTACCTAATTTGTAAGCTCCTTTAGATAACCTATAGTGTTTACCATTGAAGGTTAGCATGTATAACATGGATTATTTAAAATCTCAAGTTTATATTATGAGGTTATCCTGCAATCACTCTACCTTCAATTCAAAGTCCAAATCATTCATGCACATGAACAAGGTCACAAGAAGCTGCATTTCTACTTATCATCATCAGGGCTTACAAAATTTATCAACCTGAACTCTTTCCATGTTCATCGCCTATATATACAACATATACATTACAAAAGTAAGGCGTAAGACAAGCCAGGGATAAAGGGGTGAGGGTATCTACTCCACGAGTTCCCATACCAGCCCGCATCTAACAAAAAAAAAAAAACAAAAGTCAATCAGTCTCTACAAGACCAAAGGCGTCTAGGCACCGTCCATCCTCGCTCCAGGTCCTCCTACTCCAAAAGGTAAAGGTCCGAACATCTCCCCTTCATGGTTGATAAACCATGCAACGAACATCATCGGTATCAACTCAGCCCTACCGTCATCCATCCATAAAGTCGCCTCATACTTGGAGAAAACCATGTCAATGTCAAGATCATACACGTCATTAAGAGAAACATCAAGACTCACTACCGCCCCGTATCGAGCTACTGGCGGTACATCCATGATATCAATATGAAAATGCAAGGTATGAGCAAACAACTTTGCCTAGTAAAGAATGATAAAACTCTAACTTAAATAATCCAAAGTCATCAATATTGCAAGAGAATCATCAAACAATTTAGGATGCTAAAGGAAGTATATCACAAGCATAAACAATTGGATATTGACACATTATGTATATAATCACCTTATGAGTATCCACTTCTATGCTTACCTTTCTCAAACTCAATCTCATATCAAGATGCAATGCAACAATAATAAATGGACTCGCTCGCCAAATAGAATTATATTTAGTGTGCATAAAATCCACCCGCGAATCAGTCACAACCGGGACTCTACCGGCCTGATCGAGTCACTTTCGGAAAGTACGTTATCCGGACTTCCACAATACCTCTAATTGTGAACATCTCACTCCGAGGCATCCCGGCATCACACAACTGAGGTCCTCCCAAGACCACATAGCAAGGGGCATCTCACTCCAAGGCATCTCAGTATCACACAACTGAGGCATCCTTGATCACACACAAGGGCATCTCACTCCGAGGCATCTCAGTATCTCTCTACCGAGGCATCCAAGACCATGCAGCAAGGGCATCCCAAACTTCCGGGGGAATCACTGGTATCTCGGTACCGATGGGTTCATTCATCTTAAGCACACGTTTCACACCACCGCACCTTTGATTGATGCATTCATCGTATGCAAAGAAAAAGCCTCTAAAGTATCTATCTAACTCTCATGAACCTAGCACACGTGCGTGTCCAAATTATAAGATAAAACCATTACGTCATGTTCCATTCCATGGCGAACAGATATTTATCCCATAATCAAGCACTATGCACCGCACTCATTGCACACACATGATTCTATATGCACTTATATCTCAAATGATATATGAGACTTACTCTTATATGACTAACTTCTATTATGAAGTTT
This sequence comes from Eucalyptus rudis, assembly GCA_019915205.1. Classification (NCBI taxonomy): domain Eukaryota; kingdom Viridiplantae; phylum Streptophyta; class Magnoliopsida; order Myrtales; family Myrtaceae; genus Eucalyptus; species Eucalyptus rudis. The sequence goes on from JAHMTN010000183.1 coordinate 2,835,105, forward strand.
ATTGGATTCTACATGCATCACAAAAGCCTAATATAAAAGACACAACATCTAATATATGTTCTCGGGTCCTGATAGTTCACTAACTAAATGTACAGTTTCGGTTTCAGACATAGAAGGTATACCAATTCTTGTTGAAATATTACCAAATTTTAGTATGTTATATTTAAGACATAGAATAACAATTACCATGAAGAAACTTAAGTCTAATTCTCACTGTATTAAGAGTAAAAATTGCCATAATCTTTACTAGTACCCTGTATCGACGTCCAGATTTCGTATCTACAAAGAAAATTGTTTCACTAGCCAAATCTTATCAATTTAATCTCAAATTTTGACACGTTACTCCCTAAGATGTTTCCTACAATTTTCATTAAGGATTCAAAGTCCAAATCTAACTAGGTAAATATATAAAATTCGTACAATCAGTAAAGGTCATACCGTTTTTCACAAAACAGTTTCCTGGTTTTACTAAGTTCACTTCTATCTCTACGTTTTCTATATTCATATGGTTATAGCTACGTGTATAACTTGATCTTATAGATGTTCTATCATGTAGAATGGTTTCTTTCTTATTTCCATTAACACAGACAAAGAAAATAACACAGAACAAAAGACTCCATAACCGTTTTCACCTAGAACAGAATAGGTACACGATTCCCTTTACTTCTAACCCAACTAAACCACTTATCTTTTCACAAAATTCTTCTACAATACTTCAATGCCTAATCACAGCAACTTAAGGCACCTTCGGCATGTCTTTCTCTAACAAATAATCAATCCTCAACTCGGCTCGAAGTGCTATTGCATCCATGAGTTCACTTATCACAGTAAACACCATATCCATCCACTCGGCATCCATTTCATCACTTCACTCAACAAAACAGCATAATCACACTTGGATTTTGAACATGCAGTCCTCAAAAACAACATGCAATGGCTTCTAACTCTAATCTAACACTTACTCAGCTTAGATTAACCACAAAACAGCAACTACAAACTAAATCCTTCACTGTTTGGATTGACCCGCAAGCTTTCTTGACAAAACAATGGACAGCTTTCAATTTAGAGTTATATCTTTCCTTACCTTGTTCAGCTATTAGACAACACAAAGATGCTTCAAGATCAACACCAAAATTTCACATACAAGAAGAAGAAATCACTGGTTTGCTTCTGGTTCTACCGCTCAGCCGAGAGAAAAAGAAAGAAGAAGATGAAGATGGGTTGCTTGGTTTTATATGGAGAGAGAGAGAGAGGGTACGGAACTTAAAAAGGAAATAGGCTACAAGCTAATCCCTAAGCTAGACTAATGATGAGAATTTCTAATGATTATGTTCCTTGAGTTGATGGTTTCGGTTTCTAGAGGAAAGAAAACCGTGGGTGTCACATGCAAGAAGAAAACGAGAGAGAGGTGGTGATGTGGCCTCCAAGTTTATTCTCTCAATTTTAATTTGTCACTCATAATTAGTCTTTAATCCGAGTCATTAGCCGGTTCATTGATTTCTAATATTTTTCAATTAATTCCCTTTTGTTTCGAATTGATTTAAATCCTTTTATGATTGTACAAAATCGTGACATAACATATCGACTAGTCAATGTTGGTCTATAAAGAATTCATCCCAAAAATGCTAAAGTTAGAAATTTATACTAGCATTATAAACATTAATCAAATTATCATAACTATAATCTATAAAATAAAATCATCCGGGCCTAAATATACATCTCTAGCCCAATAGGCTTAATCTATAACAATCCGGCCCACTAAACTAAATCTACAAATCTAATAATTCCGAACCTTGGCCCGCTTCAAGCCAAGTCCAAGCTCATAATCTCTCATTAGATTTCTCAAGTCCAATTCGTGTGGCCCACTCATTTCTCAAGCCCACACATTTCTCACAATCCATCGGGTTCACTTTCTGGCCCAATCTAATTAATCTAAGTTCCTAATGATCTAATTACACAAATTAAGGTCGATGAAATTTGGGATGTCACAACTCTTCCCTACTTAGAAAATTTCGTCCTCGAAATTGAAGTCTTACCTTATTCACTTGAAAAGCTTAGGATACTTTTGTCTGATCTCTTCCTCACTTTCCCAAGTTGCTTCCTCTGAATCATGGTATCGCCACAAAATTTTGACTAAAGGTATAGTCTTATTCCTTAATACTTGCTCTCTTCGATCCAAAATTTGCACATGCTCTTCTACATATCTAATTCTTTCATCTATTTCTAGTACTTCAAAATCTAACACATTAGTTGGATCCGGCTCATATTTCCTAAGCATAGATACATGAAAAACATCGTGAATACTGGATAGCTTTGGTGGTAATGCTATTCTATATGCTAACTCTCCAATCCTTTCTAATACTTCAAAAGGTCCTATAAATCTTGGGCTCAACTTTCCTTTCTTCCCAAATCTTGACACATTCTTCATAGGTGATACTTTCAAAAATACATGATCTCCTACATTGAATTCTAAAGGTCTACGATGCTTGTCTGCATAACTCTTTTGTCTACTTTGAGCTATCCTAAGTCGTTCTCGTATAGTCTTCACCGCTTCCAAAGTGATTTGAACTATTTCTGGTCCTATCAACTTCTACTCTCCAACTTCATTCCAGCAAATAGGGATTCTACAATTTCTACCATATAGAGCTTCAAATGGAGCCATACCAATGCTTTGCTGAAAACTATTGTTATAAGAAAATTCCACTAAATGTAATTTCTCATCCCAATTTCCTTTGAAATCAATGACACAGGCTCTCAGCATATCTTTCAATATTTGTATAGTCTTCTCTGATTGTCCGTCTGTTTGTGGATGAAAGGCAATACTATATTGGAGTTTAATTCCTAAGGCAAGTTGAAGACTTTTCCAAAAATTTGACGTGAATCGTGGATCTCTATCTAATGTTATGGTCACAGGATTACCATGTAGTCGTACTATCTATCTAACATACAATGTGGCATGCTTCTCTAGTGAATAGTCTATCCCAACAGCTAAAAAATGTGCTGACTTTGTTAATCGGTCTACTATTACCTAGATTGAGTCATGACCACTTGAAGTCCTTGGCAGTCCTTGTACAAAGTCCATGGTTATATATTCCCACTTCCATTCTGGAATTTCCAATGGTTTTAGCAATCCTACAGGCTTTCGATGTTCAGCTTTCATCTGTTGACATGTCAAACATCTTGCAACATACTTAGCAATATCAGTCTTCATTCCGTTCCACCAAAAGTATTGACGAAGGTTCCTATACATCTTGGTTATTAAAGGGAATAATTGAGGAATAATAAGTGGTATCAGAGCTATGGTCTATTTGGAGTGATAAGGAGCCTCATTTGGAAATTGAGGAATATGATGACAATGCACACCATAAGATATTAAATGGAATAATTGGTTAACCTTGAATAACGGGTGATGGGTATTCACTCGTAGATCCTTGGTAACTAGTGTGATGTTGCTTTTGTGTGTCAGTAACATTCTATTTTACTTATGTGACTTTGGTAATAACCTTAATTAATGATCTGACTATTGACACCTAGTTGCAAATTATTCTTGAGGCAAATGCTTGGAAAACTGCAGGGAAATCATGGTACGAATTGGAAGTTCTCATCCATCGAGGGCTGAAGCCTCTGCTGCAAGGGCTGAACCCCGAATGGAAGATATCCTACAGGCATTGGCCAATATTGGAAATATGATGGAAAGGCAAACGCAGCAACGACCCGGAATGGAACGTCGCCCTCAAGGACTGGTGGAACAATTTCTGAAGTTGAAACCACTTAAGTTTAGTGGAATGAGAAGTCCTGAGGAGGTGGAACATTGGATTGATGAGATAGAACAAATTTTCCAGTTGTTGGACTGTAGTGATGCTGAGAAAATAGTTTTGGCAGAGTACCAGCTGGAGGGAAATGCAAAGTTTTGGTGGAGAGCTTTGAGGGATACGATCTTTCCACCGGGTACTGATATAAATTGGGATGAGTTTGTTAGAACTTTTAATAGGAAACATTTCTCTGATTGTGCTAAGGATAAAAAGATCACTGAATTTGTTCAGTTGGAACAAAGGGAGCTAACAGTAGACTAGTATGAGGCAAAATTTTCTGAATTGTCTAGGTATGCTCCTAGATTGGTTAAGGATCGAAAGGAAGAGGCTAAGAGATTCCTGAAAGGATTGAGGACTGATATTAGGAAACAACTTATGCCTTTGAATATGAGAGATCATAATGAGATTTATGAAAGGGCACAGTTAGTGGAGCAAGAGCTGGTAAGAGAGCGATCAGAATCTAAGAGGTAGATGACCTTTAATGATGTTCGAAGGGGTAAGAGACCTTATCCTGATCAAGGTCAGCCCTGGAAATCTAAGAAGAGGAATAATTTTGGGAATTCTGAAAAAGTCAATAGTGGCGCGGTTCTAGGGAGAGTACCCTACCAAAGTAATATTTGTCAGAGATGTGGTGGACAACATGGACCAGGACCTTGTAATGATCAATTGAAATGTTTTGGCTGTGGGTAGAGAGGTCACTTTAAGAAAGATTGTCCACGAGAGAGGTCGTAGCTGAGTGTAGGCTTGGTGCGACAAGTACAACAAAGTACTGGTGGACCAAACCTACCAAGGAATCCACAAAGGCCACCAGCACAAGGAAGGGTGTATGCGGTCACCCAAGAGGAAGCAGAAGCTTCTGAAAATGTTATCTCAGGTACGATTTCGATAGAGGGATAGGAAGGTATATGCGTTATTTGATATGAGTGGCACGTATTCATTTGTGTCCGAAAAATATAGATGATTGTGAAAAATAAGAACAAATCTTTAGATATGCCTCTTCGTATTTCTATATCACTGAAGGATATGTTGTTATCTACGTTAGCATGTGAGATGTGTGAGATAACTCTAGGGGAATGAGATCTAGAAATGGACTTGATAGTGATAGTTATGTATAACTTTGACGTCATCATAAGAATGAACTAGCTCCATAAGCAATGGACTAGGATGAATGATCTCCTTAGATAGTACTTACCCGTGCGCTAAGGATAAAACCGTGAGGCTAAGAATGAGATAGGCCAAAGTGGATAATATCTCTGTAAGTTAGTTCCTATCGAAATGAGACCCTCCAATGGATGTGTAGTTTGGGTTCGAACCAGGCGAAACTTGGTGTACCTGTAACCACCCAATCCAATGAGGGCGGGGAGTGGACGCTGAGGTCAGAGGACCTGAACAAGGAGCGGCTCCTGGCAGGCTTCTAGGATGGCAAAATGGGGCAAGAATGAACCGAACTATGGACTGAATTGGGAAGGCAGTGTTTCTGGGATAATTCTATCAGAGTGGCACAGCGGAAGCATGGTTAAGCTTGTAGAACTCTTGTTTGCAAAAAAAAAAAAAAAAAAAGACATGTCGATGCGTTTGTGCATTGATTATAGGCAATTGAATCATGTGACTGTTAAGAATAAGTATCCCTTGCCTAGAATTGATGATCTATTTGACCAACTACAAGGAAGTTCGTTCTATTCCAAGATTGACTTAAGGTCGGGATATCACCAACTAAGGATCAAGAAGGAAGGCATTCCTAAGACCACATTTAGGACTCGCTATGGACACTATAGTTCCTAGTTATGCTATTTGGATTGACGAATGCCTTAGCTGCATTCATGGATTTAATGAATAGGATATTTAAGCATTATTTGGATCAAATTGTGATTGTCTTCATTTGATGATATCCTGATATATTCTAAAGGACCTGAAGAACATGCGCAGCATCTAAGCGTAGTGCTGCAAACAAAGCTTAAGAAGTGAATTATGGAGAGTGAGTTATGAATTTGAGGATTAAGTTATGATCATTTGAGCTAAGTAGTGACTTCCTATTAGAGGATCTCATTGGAAGTCTTGATGCATTACATGGAAGCATTTAGTACGTATAGATTGATCTTGAAAGTCATGAGTTTGAGTGGTCATATGAGACATGAAATTATTTGTGGTTTATATGTCGGAACAATAGATTTAATCGATGGTGGTCAACTTTTAATTTTAGGTGATGATCTCAGTTTGAAAAGGTTTGGTGGAATTAGTGGATATGATCAATTGTGGTTATAGTCTTTCCAAGGTGAAAGGGTGAAAGTTCAAGTTGTGGATTTGATGAGTGATTAGTCCAAGTGATGATCCTTTAGGATGAGACATGAGATATACTCGATGGAAACTAGACAAGTTCTTATCTTGGTGGATTGTCGATCTTTGAATTGAATAAGTCTTGGTGGACTATCGATATTTGAATCAAAGGAATGATGCTATATTTTAGGCTTGAATCTATGTTGCAATGAAAGCATAGTGAATGTCTTTGTTGGACTGAACCAGATGAGTTGTTAATGGTGTCGATTTTGATGGTTCTAAGCTTGAATTGATGGTGACAAAGGTATAAGAATAATTCAGCTAAATGGTGTGTTAGATTGAGACCGTTAGATATACCAGAATGGAAAAGGGACCATGTGACGGTGAATTTTGTACAAGGATTACCAAGGACATTAAGTGGTCATGACTCTATCTAGGTGATAGTAGATCGCTTGACTAAGTCTACCAATTTCCTAGCAGTTCGCGTAGATTATTCGATGGATAAATTTACTCATATGTGTAAGCCAAGTGGTACGCTTACATGGTGTTCCTGTAATTGTCACATCGAATCGAGACTCAAGATTTACTTCCAACCTTTGGCGAAGTCTTCAAACCGCCTTAGGGACGAAGCTCCCATTTAGTAATGCTTTTCATCTACAGATGGATGGACAAGCGAAAAGAGTGATCCGAGAATTAGAGGACATGTTAAGAGATTGCATCATTGACTTTAAAGGAAGTTGGGATGAAAAGTTATACCTAGTAGAATTTGTGTATAACAATAGCTTTCAGAAAAGTATAGGCATGGCTGAGGAAGTATTAGCCAGACTCTGGTCACATACTCGTTCATGAAGCCATCAAAGTGGATGAGAAAGTGAGGTACATAGAAGAGCCAATACGGATATTAGATCAAAAGGAACAAGTCCTACGGACGAAGAAAATACCATTGGTTAAGATATTATGGCGACATCATGATGTGGAGGAAGCCACATGGGAAAGTAAAAATGAAATGAGGGAAATGTACTCTCACTTATTTCAAGAGACATAGGAAATGTTTAATTTTGAGGACGAAATTCTCTAAGGATGGGAGAATTGTGGCATCCCAAAATTTCATAATAACCCTTGGATATACCATGAACCATGAATGGGTGATGGAAGTGTTATCGATTTATGTTATGGCCTTTAGACCAAAGAATTGTAATAGATTAATGCCGAGTATTTTAATGGAGAATTGTTTGGATAGAAATATATCTTATGTTAATGGATGATCAAGGTTGGTGCTATAGGACAATTTGATAAGGAGGATTTTGTTCTTGACTATGCACCTTATAGATTTGATTCTTATGATTTAATGTTACGAATTTTTATGGCCATATAAAATTGTAATTTAGTATTTATATAAGTGGGGATTTAAGGTAAATTATTAAAAGTAAACATGGACTTATTTAAGAAAATTTTGGGCCATTTAAGTTTGGACTTTAGGCCCAAGAGTGTTGAGCCTAAAGTGGGCCAAAAGGCCGGCCCATGAAGCCCATTGGGCTGTTCACCGCATGGAAAGGGGGGGAGGAGCTGGACGGCTTCCTCCAAGTGTCTTCAACAAGGGAGACACTTGTCTCCTTCTTAGGGACAAGTGTCCCTCCATGCAAAAGTGGAAGCATGCAAGGATTTTATTCAACCAAAAGGAAAAAGGGAAGGAGGTGGTCGGAGCTAGGTGCCGAGAGAGAGTGAGAGAGAGAGAGAGAGAGAGGTTGACACCGAGAGAGGAAGAAGAAGGCTTGCCCCGCCGTGCGTTTGCCTAGCCACTGCTGTCGAGCCCGCCTCGCCCCGCCATTGTCTTGCTGTGTTTTCTTTGGATTAGAGGCAAGTAGAGTCCAAAAACATACCCTTTGCTTGCTGTGATGTGTGTGTAGAAGATGGTGAATTTTGGTTGTGGTAGATGTGATGAAAGGTCGAAGCTATGGGGAGAAATTCGTTGGCCTAGCATGCTGTTTTCTGGAAAAATCAGTCCGACCCTTCACGAGTTTGTGAGCTGCATGCGACCTTTTATTTGGAATCTCACTTCGATCTCTTCATAAAAGTTGTATTGAACATCTTTAGGGATAACATACTAAAATTTGAGACAAAATAGACAAGGATTTCCTAGTGAAACGATTTTCCTTTGGAGAGACTAGATCTGGAATTTGTTGTGCTGACCTTTAGTAATTTCATGGTCCATAACGTATATTTCTTGTGAAAATATCACTTTGATCTCTTAATGAAAGTTGTAGTGTACTTCTTAAGGTAGAACATATCAAAAATTTAGAGGAAATGAACAAAAATAGGTCGGTGAAATCATTGTTCTTTGAAGAAACTGGATGTGGGAAAAATGCTACCTCGACCTAGTATGATTTCGTGATTTTTATAAAATCATACAGTTCAAATTTGATCGTGTGTCCTTAATGAAAGTTGTAGGTAATATTTTAAGGAATAAAATACTGAAAATGTATAAGGAACGAATATATTTAGGTCAGTGAAACGAGTTTCTTTTGAAAGATGATAGTCTGGAAAAAGACGACACCGGGAACAGGAGGAATAAATTGTCTATATCTATTAATCTAGAACGATTTGGGTTTTGATTTCTTCATGAGATATTTAGCTTTAGGAATTTTATATAACATGTCAAAATCTCAGACTTTTTGGAGTTCGTTTTTGTATTTAATTTAAATTCCTTCCGAGACTGTGCAAGCTGAAATATTGAAGTCCTGAAAACTGTGATGCATGGACCATGCTGTTTTGTGTGAAGTTCTTTTGGTATGGTGTTATTAATGAGATATCTGCCTTTAGGTCTCATCTATAATGTGTCAAGTTTTCAGAATTTATTTATGCCATTCACTAATTTTCCTAGAGTTTTAACTAAAGGAGTGTATTTTGTTTTTATCCGAAAATTGATGCATTTTCAAAAATAAATGAATTTTTCCATGTGATGTAATGCTTTGAGTGGTTGATTTTGCTGCATATGTGATAACATATGGCATGTTATATGGCATCAAAAGCTGGTTGAGACCCTTGATATTGTTGCTTCAAATGCCATGTTGAAATTGAGATACATGTGTGAATATAAATTGTGATAATGATGATACTATTAGAGGTGTGAGCCGACGATACCCCAGGAGTCGGGATGCCCAGAGGTTCGAATGAGTCAATGCCCTTTGGATGCCTGGTTGTATTATGAATACATGCCTAGAGGTTTTCCCCAGGAGTGTCGGGATGCTCGATTGTATTATGATACATGCCCGGAGGGTGAGGGGTTGTATTATGATGCATGCCCGGAGGGTAAGGGTAACCATTTTCATGGTGAGCCCTGGAGATTCCTCATGATGCCAGGTGGGATGCGAGATGCCTGGAGTGTGTGTGCCGGAGGTTCCTCGTGATGCCAGATTAGATGCGAGCGATAAATTGTGGGATGCAAACATTGGTCCCTGGAAAGAAAAACTGATGAGATCCTTGTGAAAGATAAGAATTGAAAGTGAATCATGTGCATGGGTGTATGCACATGGCATGATGCATGATCTACTTATGAAAGTAAATTGATGCTATTTGATATTGAAAATGCGATCAAGAAGGCATGAATGGATCTCATGGTGATGTATGCTTGATAGCATGGATGATATGAATCATAGTGATATATGCACAATGGCATGGTGAGATATGCATGACTGCATTGTGGTATATGCACGATGGCATGGTGAGATATGTATGACTGCATGGTGATATATGCACGACTGCGTGGTGATATATGCTTGATAGCATGGATGATATGTGCTTTGCTCGTGATATCTTGATTGTCTTGCTTATTGCATTGTGTAGTTCGGTGGATCTTTACTGCTAAGTGGTTGTACTCACCCCGTTTGAGGACTAACATTTCAGACTAGATAAGATACTTCTACTGCCACTGCCATCGATAGATGGATCGAGTGGTTGGATATGACCGCGAGGAGGAGGATAGCAAAGGAAGGAACTTTTGGACGCCGACACTGATCGACGGACTTTAAGTATATGACTGTTAGAGAAAATGTCGGTCATCTTTTGAAGTATAGCCAAGCATAGAAGACTACGGCATTTTAATGTACCGATGAATGATGTCCATCTGGTTTAAGTAAATAAAAGTGTTTGGCTTTTACTTATAAATGTTTAGTCGGTGTGCATCATTTTCAGAATCTAAGGAAGACCTTAGCGTCCACTCCCCGCCCTCATCAAACCGGGACGTTACAGGTACACTAGCTTTCACCTGGTTCGAACCTGAACTACACATCCATTGGAGGGTCTCGTTTCGATAGGGACTAGCTTACAGAGATATTATCCGCTTTGGCCTATCCCATTCTTAGCCTCATGGTTTTATCCTTAGCGCAAGGGTAAGTACTATCTCAGGAGATCATTCATCCTAGTCCATTGCTTACGGAGCTAGTCCATTCACATGATGACACCGAGGTCATACATAACCATCACTACCAAGTCCATTTCCAGACTTCGTTTCCTTAGGGTTATCTTACACTTCTCACACTAATTACTAGTGATCTACGAGTGAATATCCATGACCCGTTATTCAAAGTTAGTCAACTATCCCAATTAGTATCCTATGGTGTGCATCATCCTCATATTCCTCATTTCCATTTGAGGCACCTTATCACTCCAAATAGACCATAGCTCTGCTACCAAAGTTAATCTCACCAAAAATTAAGAGCTAGCTGTTAAGAGATTCTAACGCATTAGACTTGAGAATTCGACAGGAAACGATTGCTTGACCGTGCAAATTTGCAAGAGATCATTACGACATAGTAAGATCGATTAGAAATCGGAGATAGGTCGACTCGACAAAGGTATGTGATTAAGTGTGGGTAATTCCACCTAATTACACAATTCTTGTCGATCGGCACTAGACCGATTCTTCTGTCGTTTTGGTACCCTGTATCTGTATGTGAAACCTTGAGATTTCTATGACAACCGAGAGTCGTTAATGTATCAAATATGTACTTTGTGGCTTGAAAATAACCAACCACATGTCAAATGCACGAAAATTGCTAAAAGTTACCCAATAGATTAGGACGCGCTAAATTCACGCCAAATTGAAATTAACCGTAAAATCAAACCCGAATTCAGAAATTGAGAGTTCTGTTATGTCACAGGTCATTTTAGGAGCGTCAACTCAATCTCAAAAGATTTTTCAATAACTTGAGACTTTTTGAGAAAAAGTCAAGGTAGGGCCGTTTTCGATCAGAATTTGCAGAGAACCGTTTTTAATTGCGAAATTGGGATGCCAGTGGGTTATCTTGGTGAGGAAAAATACTAATTTGACTGAGGACTCAATGGTTGAATTTTCAGAGGCCGGATTGAATCGATTCAAGAAGGATTGATGTCCAAATTGTGCAATTTCTCTTGCAAAAGTCGTATGTCACATATACCCAACATTTTGGACTACCTAAGGGCTTTTAGAAGGGGCATTTTAGTCTTGAAATTGTGGGTGGATGATAGCTGGGTGGTGGCCCACGTTTGAGTGACCTAAGAGAGAGAAATCGGTTCCTCCTCTCTCCTCCCTCGAGTTCCTCCTCCATCTCCCTCTTCCTGGCGGTTTGGTCTCCAGCAATAATCAAAGAAGACCTTAGCAGCTATAGAAGATCCACCAAAGTCGTCGCAGCCTCCGTGCGCCACCGCGACGCCACCGTCACTGCTCCACCGTTAGCCGGCCCCCCTCCTTTCCCCTTCCTCTCTTCCGTTGACTCTTTCTCCACTCCTTTATGTTTGTCACCTAGCAACCGAAGACTAGCAAAGCTAACAACCGTCGCAGCCATCGCTGGAGCGAGGACCGCTGTCACCACTCGCCGTCCCGCGCTCCACTTGTGACACCCCGAACCCTTCATAGGTCGTCACCAGCGCCGGTGTTACATCTTTTACCATCTCTATCTCTTGGCTAAATTAAGCCTTGCCAGATGACAGGCATTTTTTTTTTAAAGCGGTCCCATGCGCGACTCATAGCGGAAGCAAAATTCACATTGTCATCTATCTCCCTTCTAACCCATGATACAAATACACACCAGCTAAACATCATGATTTTATAAATAACGCTGACGCTTTGCTTACTTACATACATATAGCGAGATGGGGTTTCCTTCGAGTCGGTACACAAACCAGAAAGGTTAGGACTCTGCCATGTCCTACCTAAAATCTCAAAAAGGGACTCCGACCCTTAACATCACATGAACACAAACCCTCCCATCACCAGCGTCAACTATCTACATCAAAAGTGATCTAGCTCCTACTCCTTGCGCGCAGGTCTCACACCCAACCCGGTGTGTCAAGTGGTGGCGGCAGCAGCATCCCTCGCATCGCTCCATCCCGTCGAACGTGCACAGACAGGAACTCTTGTATGACAAGGCCCCCAGCCAGGCCGATATCATACATGGCCAAGCATCGTACTCGGATAAACGTCAATCCGAGCACAGAGGGACAATCTATCTCTATACACTCCACCTCAACATCAGACGATAGACCGTAAAATACCCCACGCGAAACAGCAGGTAGCGGCATAGTGCTAATCTGAAATGTTATCCCCAAAAGGGGTGAGTACAACCACTCAACAGATAGGGAAATCCAATAACAACTCAGTGCACCATGCATACCATCATACAATGCAGGCATTGCTTACCTTTTTGATGTCAAGCGTATTCATGCATCATTATAGCATATATATCATCATCATGGCCATGTATCATCACGCATATCACATCATCATTAGCCATGCATCACCATGCATATCATATCATCATTAGCCATGCATCACCATGCATATCACATCATATCATCATTAGCCATGCATCACCATGCATATCATATCATCATTAGCCATGCATCACCATGCATATCACATCATCATTAACCATGCATCACCATGCATATCACATCATAGATCAATTTCCACTTTTACTTATCAATTGATCCTACATTATCTTTTCTCAAATCATCAAATTCACCATCATCATCATCCTCCCTTCGGGCAGAAACCTCCGACAGGGATCCCAGTATCCCAACCATCTCATGGCCACTGGGCTTCCGGCCCCCCCACATTCCGGGCATCTCGCATCTCAACTAGCATCACGAGGCATTCCCTTCGGGCAGAAACCTCCGATAGGGCTTCCGGCCTTTACCCTTCTAGCTGGGGCGCACCCCAATCGTGGCATCGCGAGTCACTCCCTTCGGGCAGAAACCTCCGACAGGGCTTCCGGCCCCCCACATTCCGGGCATCCTGAAACTCCCAGGGAATCTCTGGAATTATGCCACTCGGCCACCAGACATCATCCTCTGCCACAACCTCTTACTCACATACCACTTTCCACTTTTTATCGTCCTTTTCATCTTATTATTTCATGGCATATGATTCACACACATGCATCATGATTCATAATCATACATGCATCAATGCCATATAACAATGCATCATATTCATGTGCATACATACACCCATGTCATATAACAATGCATTCTAACTCAATAAAACTCTTGGCCAATAAAATAATCCACTTTTTATTTTATTATTATTTTATTATTATATTTATTTATTTTCATAAATAAATATTATATTTAATATTTATGATTTTTCCGAAAAATCATAATATTCAAACAATCACTAAACAAACAATTAAAATCACAATTTCACACAAATTCATGGCCAAATTTGCATTTCACATAATTTCCCAAATTTCCACAAAATACACACAATATTCGGAAAATGGCCAGATTGCACAGTTTTAAAATTAATTCGATTAAAATACTCATATGGCCTCCAAAAATTACGAAATTTTACAGGGTGATAACCAACACATTTTCGTACATTTTTCATGAAGAAAACTAAGCCAAATTCTTCATAGATTAATTGATATAACTCCACGAAGCTTCTGGAACCTCTACCGTTTCGTCCAGAGTACATATCACCGAAAAACTTAGGTTTGACCCATCTAATCCCTTTCGTTTCCTCTGAAATTCGAGTATGTTATGTATCAATGTGTCCTTTACAAGTTTCATGAAGATATCTAGGTTAAATAACCAAAGTATGATCCTCTTTTAAGTCCTTGAAGTCTCGGGTGTCTCGGTATACTTCAACAGAACCAACCGTCTCAAAGATCTAGCCGATTAGCTAGGCTATACTTGTTCATTTCTCTTCAAATTTGAGTATGTTGTATTTTAGGATGTTACCTACAACTTCCATGAAGACAACAAGGTGAGATCTCCAACAGAAATCAACATGCAACCAAGAAATCATCAAGAGGTCAGTAGGAAATTCGCAGATCTGAAGTCTCCGTATAACAGAGCTTTTGACCCCTCATATCACCTTCGTTTTCCATGAAATTCGAGTATGTCATACTAAAAGATGTTAGCTTCAACTTTCATGAAGACATCGAAGCCAAAATAACACTCCAAATACACATGCAAGCTCGAATAAGAAACTGTCTACCACAAACCGAACGGAAACAGCCACATTACATGAACACATGCAACCCTTGCTTGGTATTTCGCCCCAAAACACCCCTAAAACCGAACATGCAACCATCAAAACAACATGCAAGAGAAGTTATGGACCCCCACTTGCCTCCAAGATGAACGAACAGCAACGAACAACGGCGTACGGCGGTCGGACGGTCGGACAAGGCGGCGACGGCGAGACACGGCGGCTCCTCCCTCTCGGCTCCGCCTCCTCTCTCTCGGCCTCTCCTCTCTCTCTCGAATTCTCTCCCTCACTCTCTCCTTTCTCGGCCAAATGAAGAAAAACCAGTCACTCTCTCTCTCTCTTCATCCCTCTTATACTCCCCTAGGCTCATCATAGGTAATGATTGATCCACCACACCTATGGCCAATGCATGCTCTTCCTTTGGCCACTTGTAATTTCAATTTTTGAATTCAATTTGGGCTTGGGCTTGGGCTTAGGCCCAACCGGCCACTCCTTCTTGGGCTGGTCGAACTCCTCTCTTGGGCCCAATGGGCCGACTAGCTTGGCCCACCAAGCTTTAGGCTAATGGGTCCAAGGCCCATTCGAATTTTATCCTTTTTTTTTTTGAAATTCTTTTTATAAATATTCTTGAATTCCAATTTCCATCTTGGCCAAAGTCTTGGAATATTTTTAATTATTGAAATTTAAATCATATGGCCAAGCATTAACTAATTAAATTTAAATTTCCACAATCACAAGCAAAATTCATCAAATTAAAAGACAAATTGGCTAAAGCATAAGCCATAAAATTCTACCACCTAATTAAAGACATTTAACACACCTTAAGGCTTGGCTTTGAATTTCCGGGATGCCACACCACTGCTGCTCATGCTTGCCCACGTTCGTTTGACGCCCAACCGTCTTCGTTGGCCTCTGCTCGTGCGCCCAGGGTTGCTGTTCAACCAGCTCAGGTCGCGGATCGGCCACCTCCAGCTACCGTGCGCCCCCGCCTTAGCTCGCTGAAGCTCCGCCGGACCACCACTGGCCTTGTCTAGCTCAACCCGAGCCCATTCCTCCCTCCTTCGACACCAGCACAACAGCTAGAAAAATGGGTATCGCAGTCTGGTTTTGGCCTATTTTGGCCGGCTTCCCAACCCTGAACACTTGACCCACCTTGAGGAAAGTCGATCCCCGCGTTGACCCCATCGTTTTGAGCCATTCGACTTGTTAATTGGGTGAGTTTAGCCTCCTAAACCTTGATTAGTGAGTTAATTATGCTTAGGGGGTTTAGTTTATGTTAAGTGTTATTAGGTGGTTAGTTTAATTTATTTAAGAGTATATTATATTAAGGTGGTGTTTAGTTAAAAGTATGTTTAATTAAGGTTAAGTAGGTTTATATTAGAATAAGCGTTGATTTGACTTTAATGAAGTATTTTTGGATTAAATAAATATTTCGAAATTATTTAATAATTTAATAATATATTATTATTCGAAATTATTAAAATATTATTATTTAATTAATTTTCGGAATAAATTTAATTATTTATTATTTTCCGAAAATTATTCCGAGACCTTAAATTCTCATAATTTAGCGTTGATCGCCGCTATATATTCATATTATGAATTTGATAAGTGGATATTACAAATTAAGTGTTGATTGTGAAAAATATAGATTTTATTTAGAAAATCCTAGGTGTCGGTATTTTATGGGAAAATGACCAAGAAAGGTTGTGAGTGGACTTAGAAAACTGCCGAAGTATGGTTGTGCTAGATGGACTGAAATTTACCATCGAATTTGGAATTGGTCGTACCCATTAGGCTGTGATTTATCACCTATTAGAGGTCGTGCCCACTGAGTCGTGATTCAGCATTATCACCGAAATATGAATCGGTTGTGCTGAGTGGGGCCGTGATGCCACTAAATCTAAGAAAACTACTCTGTGGGGCCATGATTTGCCACCTATTAAAGGTTGCGCCCATTGGGTCGTAATTACCACCTAAAGATAGGTCGTGTCATTTGGACCATGAATTATAGCTGAGGATTGAATAGATTCGGCTCGTTGAGCTGGGAGTAAGATTTGAGTTGGAATACATGGGATGACCGAAGAGTGGTCTTGATGACATGTAATCAACTTAGTCGATTGATCAATGTTTTCAATCTGAGTGAATTAATTGAGTGAATGGATTGACGGTATGGTTGTATAGATCGATTGGATCGATTGATTGATTGAGAATTGAATTGTACTAACTTGCAAGAAGGAACAACGGCGAGGTAAGTCTTCTGACTTGAGTGATTAGGTCTCTTTGCATATTTTCTTCCTAATTGAGTCTTAGGGGGTAGAACTCGCTGAGACATTATCTCATTCCATTATGGGCTCAACATTTTCAGGTCCTTAGATGGCAGTCGTGGAAGACTCGAAGCCATGGACATTTTGCAGGTGGAGACCGAAGAATCGACAAACGTGTTTGACTAGTTGGTCATAGGACAGTTCCCTTTTTATTGAGTCAGTTTATTTTGTAGACAATCCAGTGTTGTATATAAACCTTTATGTTTATAAGAAAGCTTGTTTGGTTGTGATTGATTGCCTGTTTTTCTATCCCAAGTTAAACGTTGTCAATGGATTTGTTTAGCTTCCGCATGCATAATAAAATGAATAGGTCGGCGACATGTCTTGGGAAGTCGCAAAGTTTTATCAACCACAGAGAGATGTGCACGTGCTCAAGGTTCGAGGCGTGACATATCAATAACTGCTCACCCTAAGTTGAAGATAGATAATATAACTCACCCAAAGCTGATAATAAATATCACTCACTAAAAGGTGACAATGGAATATATTGCTCACACAAATCCGATATATCAAAGCCCGCAGGCTGATATAGTATACTGATATTGCTCATTAGAAACTGCTAAGGTATACTAGCATACTGTTCACCCAAAGCTAATATATCATGGCCCTCAGGCGATATAGTATACCGGTATATTGCTCATCCAAAATTAACATGTCAAGCCCGCAGGCCAATATAGTATGCCATCCTGATCATCTAACAAACTCACCATTTTTATCATATCTAATAAAAATACTCGTATGTGGGTACACAATCGGCCTTAGTCAAAAATATAATATTTTTGCTTTCAAAACTCCCACCATTTATACAGTCTATATGAACATTTTTGGCACTGTAAACCAACGCCCAGTAATTTTTTAATTAAATACTAAAATTAATAAATTGTTGGATAAATACCAAAAATTGCAAACAACACCCACTTTGCACAAAATAACAGTTAATTAAATAAAGAGATCACACCACTGCAATCAGTATAAAATTCCGATCATCGGCTATCCCGATCTAATTTTCGAAAAATAAATAAATAATTAAATAATTACTGAAATTAATTATTAAATACTAATAATGCACACTTAGGCTCGTAAAGCCTAATTAAAAGCCGAGATGGGCTTGAAAAATTTCCAAACCACTCTAGATAAATACTAGAACTTGTCTAGGCTCTAATTACACTACTCTAACCACCTAACATACAATAACGATTAATTAAATTGCTAATCTATTCTAACTATCCACCTAATCCATACTTAGTCTAAACTAATCAACCCTTAAACGTCATTAGCTTACTAAGCAATGATTAATGAGTTAAACACACTTGATTAACGATTCGCTCTGATCAAAACGATGGGGACGTGGCGAGGATTGACAAACTCCAAAGCGGGATCGTTAAGCAGGGTCGAGAAAGCCACCAAAACGGGCCAAACAGTGGCTGTGAGACCCACTGGGCTCGGCTTTGCTCGGTGGCTGAAGATGCTGCTCAGCTCGGCTGAAACGGCAAGGCTGGACCGGCGGTGGCTACAGTAAGCTTGGCAAGCAAAGGCGGTGGAGGGAGCTCCGATGGTGGCCTGAGTTGACCTGGCGAGCTAGTAGAGGTGCAAATAGGCAGGGACAATGCAGCTAGGATGCTGGCTTGCGCGGAGGACTCGTGGGGCGCGACGGGCATGCGACGGCGACACGGTGGTGATCCGGTGACCTGGTGGGGCTAGCGATGGCTTGAGGGAGGCTGAGCTGCGATTTTCTAGGTTGCTAGAAGTTCTTCAAGGCTATAATAAAGGAGAAGGTGGTGTCGACAGGCAAAAGGAGGAGGGAGGGGGAATCGGTTGGATGGAGGGGGCCACCTTTGGTCTCCCTCTCATCTCTTTGTCCCCTTGGTGTGTCCCACCAATCCAGCTGGGTTCCTCAGCTGATTTTCGAGCAACCAAGTTTCCTAGAAAAGCTATTGAAGAGGTCCAAAAGTATGGAGAAAGGAGGCACACGAATTTCACAATATTTTCCCTCAAATTGGACTTCAAATCCTTATTGAATCAACTCAAATCGACTCCCACAAATTCAACCATTGTACCCTTGATCAAATTGGCATTTTTCCTCCCCAATATAACCTACTTGCATCCCAATTTTGCGATAAAAAACGGTTATCTGATTTCCCCGATTGAAAATGGCCCTATGTTGACTTTTTCCGTCAAAACCTCGGTTTGCAGAAAAATCTTCATATACTGAATCGACGTTCCAAAAATGATTTGTGACATGACAAAACTTTCAATTTTTAAAGTTGGATTCAAATTCGTTGTTAATTTCACTTTAGCGTGATTTTAACATGACATAGGCTATCGGGTAGCTTTTAGAAATTTTTAATGTAAACGACCCGTAGTCGATATTCTTCGAGTCACAATAAACCTCTTCAACATGTGGGCAACTCTCGGTTGTCGTGAAAATCTCAAGATTTCAAATATGGACACAGGGTACCAAAACGACAGAAAAATCATATTAGTGTCAATCGACGATAATTTTTTCAATTTGATGGAATCACCCACATTTAATCACACATCTCTGTCGAACCGACTTATCTCTGATCTCTAGTCAACTTTTAACTGTGCCATAATGATCTCTGCAAATAAGCATGATCAAGTAGTCGATTCCTAGTTGAATTCTCAAGTCTATTGCATTAAAATTCTTTAATGACTTCCTCAGATAGTTTAGTTATCCCTAGAATGATTAGCTTAGAGAATAGCACTATAGGCGCGTCGATGAAAGACCTGATTTAATTTAATTGAAAACAAAATTGAAAATTCGGGATGTCACATAGGGGGAAAGAGATGAGCCGAGAGAGTGAGAGAGATGGGGGGGTTCGGTGGTGAGGATGAGAGAGGGAGAGAAATGAGGAAAAATGGAGAACTTGGATAAAAAGTTTGTCCTTCAAGCATTTAATGCTATTGCATTATCATCCTTCATCTATCATTGCCCCAAACTTGGGGTCCAAGAACAAATCTTGACCCTCCATTAGGCCAACACATACATGGCCTAAAGGCGTGCTCATTCATTCGTGTGTACCATGAGTTCTTGTACTATACTAATAAACATGTCGGGAATTTGTGACTTGAATCGATCACTTAGTGCCAATCCCTGCACTGGACAAGGCTTGGAGACGGCACGCCTCAATGCCAATCCAAGACCTCGAGGCTTGGGTACACCTCACTTTGTAAAGATCCTAAGCTCGACAGACCTCAACTTTGACTCAATGTGAACATACTTCATGCTGTGAATGACCCTTGGTTCGTGGCTTGATTCAAACGCAAAGCATAAAGTCCTTGCACCAATCAAGACATGGAACCGGCACGCTTTAGTGCCTTACCAAGACCTCATGGGCTTCTGTGATCCCTATACCGATCAAGACTTAGAATCGTCACGCCTCAATGCCAATCCAAGACCTCGTGGCCTTGGATAATCCTTGCACCGAACAAGACTTGCAATCAACATGTTTTAATGTCGATCTAAGGCCTTATGAACTTAGGCAACCTTGCCTCACGTTGAACTCAACCCGAGCAAACCTCGACCTCATTACAGGTGTGAACAACTCAAGCACACATTCAAGCAAAAACATGAGCAAACCATATAAAGGATCCAACATCCTACTCACAACTTGAACAAGTGAGTACCTAACTAGACTCAACAATAGAATCTACCGTCCTAGACGAGAAATAAGGATCTTACTTACAAGGATGAACCTTAAGAAAGCAAGGGCAAGCGGCCTGGTGAGGGGCGGTGGTGCAAGGCCAAGAGAAAGGAAAGAATGGTGTGTAAAAGGCAAGGGAGCTCAAATAGTGGAAATGAATGAGGAGTTCTTCCTATTTATAGGTACCAACTTCATCGTTACTTATCCAAATGACCCAATCATATTCCTTGAAGTGGCATGGCTATAACATTGAGATGGCAAGCCTAATTTGCAAGGTGGCACATCTAGGCTTATGAGGTAGAAATCTAATGGCTTAGTGTAATCATTTGAAGGTTCATTTTTCTCCTTTCCATTGGTCACCATAAGTCCTTGATTCATTATGGAAGAATAAGTCATCATAAATAAGTGGCACTTTAGGAAGGATAAGGTGGCACCTAGGCCATAGGATAACAATACTTTGCCTAAGGATCTTGTTCTTATTGGAACATTTGTTAAGAATCCTTTACTTAATCCCCAAGATGAATCTTTAATAATCATTACTAAATATAGATATATCCATATAAAGTGATGAGTCATCCTCCTTCATGAAGAATTTAGGGTATTCTGGAAGGTTTTCTTTTGTCCATTTCCAAGGAATATGGCAAACATGGGAAATATGCCATTAGAAGTTCAACTGGGACTAGGCAAGGGCTTCTTATGTACATTCTCTAATGACCATTTCGATACACCCGAGATTTGTGATAAAGCCATCCTCGGTGTGGTTGTTATGGGCAAAGTTTGCCTTCTTGACTAGGTTGGTGGCCTTGGTTGTGGGCTCAATGGCAGGGCCTTGGGCCAATCAGGCGGTCCTTTAGGCAGTCCACAAGCCAATCCCTCTTACCAGTCCTTGGGCCAGTCAACTGGTCTCATGGCCAATCTTGTGGCCAATCTAAGGTCTGCACCACATCATATTCAATTCGAATTTAAACCACGTTGAGTTTATTCAATCCATGATTGATTATCGATTGTCAGGTAATCGTGTGAGAACGACCAATCTATCTCAACTCATGGTTGAATTGGATCGATTCATGAATGTTCATGACCGGTATAATGATTAGGCGGAACCAACCGCAACCAGTACATTGGCCAGGTGGAATTGAGCCATGACCGTTTGTCAATCCATGATGGTATGTGATCATCTCACGACCGATCCTTATTGTCAAATAACATTTCCATGGTCGAACACTCTAGGACCAATCCTGTGGTTCCTACTTCCCTAACAACCTAATTGATTTATGACCAACTCTTGAGCCGGCTCATGACCTAGTCCTGACATTGATGCATCGATCCCTGGCCTATTAGTCAAAACCAAAAGAATGGTTGAAATCAAGGATGTTATAGCAACAATCCTTTGTGTAAGCTCATAACCAAACCTACATTACGGTCCTTTTAAAAGGCCTTTTTGATTGATCAAATTATATTCACTGCGAATGTTTCTAAAGGCCTTTGACATAGGTTATGTGAGATATCCCGAGTGATAAAAACAAATTTCCCACATTAATGGATGGGAATGAAAACCTTTTTGAGAGCCATAATGAGAAGACCTTTTTGATTTGGGTACTTTAATTTGCCATCTTTAACAAACTCTTTATAGTTTTAACAAAATCATTTTATCAAAGTTCCTGGAACTTGATAATTGATTTCTTTTACCAAAAATGTTTGAATGAAATTCAAAGTCGTCATTCAAAATTTCAATTCCATTAGATTTGCTTGGGCATTCTTGGAATTTCTTCTTAAAAAAATTAATCTTTCCCGGTGGAATGATTTCTCAAAGGTTCTTGGTCATTCATAAATCATGATTTTTATAAGTGTTTTTGATCATTCTTAAACCATGTCTTTTACAGTCAAAGCCCGTTTTCACATGATAAGACTCGTTTTCCTCAATGGAGTCGAAACTTGTTTTTACACAATGAGACTTCCCTTTCAATTGGACCCATTTTTACACAGAGAGACCTCCCCTTTTGGTTGAACCCCTTTTTGCACAAAGAAACATTATTCCTTTACGATCAAAACCCTTTTTACACAGTGAGACCTCCTTATAGTCGAAACTCATTTTTACACGGTGAGACTCGTTTCCCTACGAAATTGAAGTCCGTTTTCACATAGTAAAACTTCATTTTCCCCTTAGAGTCAAAATCCATTTTTACATGATAAGACTTTTCTTTCCCCCATTGAGTTGAAACCCATTCTTACATGGTGAGACTATCTCTTTACTTTCTAAATTCAATTTCCTTCATTCCATTCCATGAGAGAAGAGGAGGGAGTGTGTGATCAAACAATGCAAAGGTCTGACGGTAAGTACTTAAGGCAAACCTCTCATCAAATGTTGTCTTTCATTTGGTTACTTCCCCAATGGGCTCAACTAAAAATTGCCCCTTAGGTATCATTTAGTCTTTGAGCAGAACTTCTTCAAACTCCCTCTTAAAGAGGGGCAGCTATTGACACTTAATTTTTAGTTGACGCATCTTCAAATGTAAAATGTTCAGATTAAGGTTTTCG
Organism: Eucalyptus rudis; assembly: GCA_019915205.1. Taxonomy (NCBI): domain Eukaryota; kingdom Viridiplantae; phylum Streptophyta; class Magnoliopsida; order Myrtales; family Myrtaceae; genus Eucalyptus; species Eucalyptus rudis. The sequence continues at coordinate 2,858,194 of JAHMTN010000183.1, forward strand.
GTCATGATAGAACCATTTCCTCAAACAAAAAGTGTCATTTTTCATTTCTTTTTCATTGGCACTTCATTTAGGGGTGACTTCCTAGTCATTTTCATCAAAAGTTCAAAAATTAACTTTTTGAGTTGACTTTTTTTGTCAATATTTTGACCAAAAAGTTAACCCCTAGTCAAAATTTGGTTTTTTGCACAAAAAGTTCCCAAAGAGTCTCAATTTAATTTTGGCCAAAAAAGATTTCAAAAAAATCGAAGATTTGACCATAAATCGACATTTTCAGTGATTAACATTAATCGAAAAAATTAAAAATTTTGAAAACTCACAAATCACTTTATTTTAAGTTCATTTTGACTTTAGCCATAAAAATTTCTCAAAAAACTTGATTAAGAATCTATTTTTTTGAATTTTTCGAATTTAGGTTCGGAATTGATCAAAAATAAAATTACTTCCTTTCTAATCGTATTTGATCTAGAGGTCATTTTAAGATTACTCGTTGACCATTTTGGTGATTTGGCATGTCGAGATGAAATTTTCCATTTTTAGCTCTAATTAGGGGTTCCCATCAACTCTTCATGATTGACAAGATCATACCTCTAATCAACTTGTTTTCTTAATGCCAATCCAAATCCCAAGTTAATTTTGGCAAATTCATATTAGAACTCCTCAATTTAGCAAATTTGGCATATCCAAATGTTGCAAATAGGGTTAATGTGTTTCGATTGAGCCAATTTAAGACTAATTTTTAATTTGATGAATTGAAATTCAATTTGAACATTGAACTTCAATTTCATTTTGACATCTAGTTCATGTCTTCATGTCAATGTCGATTTGAGTGCATTAGGCCACATTGAGTGCAATTAATTGAATCAATTGATGCCACACCTCGAACCTCGAGTGGCCGCTGCGGTCGATACAAATGCGATGTTCCCAAGACGCGTCGCTGACCCATTCAGTTTTAATGCACATGCGGAAGCGAAACAAATACCCCTGACAACAAATAACATGGGATAGGAAAGCAGGGCAGCATTTCACAGAGCCAAACTTTTATAAACAATGGGTTTAGATACAAAACAAGTTGGGTCAAAAGTCTACAGAAAGGTCGGCTCTCAAAAAGATGTCCTACGACATATTAGCCAGACACATGCGCCGATCCTTTAGACTCCACCTCCACAGACTTTAGGGCTTCAAGTCCTCCACAAACACTAGCTAAGGACCTGAAAAGTTCAACTCACGACAATGTGGGATAATGTCTTAGCAAGTCCACCCCTTAAACCCTTATTAGGAAGAAAATACGTCTCAGAGCGCTCTAGCCACACAACAACACAATTAGAACAGAGAACTTACCTTGCCTCAGTTCCTTCCTATACGTCAGCACAGTTCATATCACAAATGCATATAATTAATGTACACAATAATTGAAACATCTCATCAACTCAATCAATCACAAGGGTCCCGATTATAAGGCCAAACCGTTATAACACATCACATACCATGCCACACAGTTTTGTCTCATAATCAGGGGCATCAGCTCAATCAATCATGCCTTCCAATTGTTAAATTTGTCCCTTAAGGGTACTACCTAATCATAAGTTTGGTGGCTATTGGCATAGCCAAGCATCGTCAGACCACAATTGAGCACAGTGATGTCTATATCTTAATAGACGGCTTTCCCGAAGGAGCGTAGATCTAAAATCTACTGCGACCCGAGTACGACCTACTCATAAGTTCGGTGTCTACTGGCATAACCAGGCATCGTCTCACCACCATTGAGCACGACGACGTATGTATCTTAATAGAGGATTTTCCCCAATGAGCGTATGTCTAAAATCTACTACGATCCGAGTCTCATTAAATGGGTATCCCATATAGGGTAACGTTCGACTTAAAAGGTCGAGACGGGTTCTCTTTAACTAACACACAACCAATCAATCTCGGCCTAAGACACCATCCATTGCACACAAATGCCTCAATTAAAATAGTGATTCTGGCATATTTTCTTCGTATTAAAAACATCTTGGAAAATAGCCGTGTATGGGTACACGGTCAATTCGAACTAGAAAAATTGATACATTTCCTTTTTAAATCCTACTATTTAATATAGTACTTAAAATCCATTTTCGGTGTCAAAACCTAACACTCGGGATTTTCTGAATAAATACCATAATTTTCACAATCAGCACTCAATTTCACAATTCAACAATCAATTGCATAATCTGAAAATACCATTGCAATCAGCACGAAATTCCAGTTATCGACTATCTTGGTATAATTTTCGGAAAATAATAAGTAATTAAATATATTCCGAAAATAAATTAAATAATATTATATTATATTAATATAAATTAATAAAATAATATTTACAAATTAAAAATAATTAATTAATTTAGAATAATAATTTAAGGGCCTAATCAAGATTATACTAATCTAATCACCTAATCATCCTTAATTAATTATCCACTAAACTAATCAAGCCACTTACGTGCCAAACAGTGCCAGATTCTGATTTTTTGTTCCCAAAATCAGTTTGAGACGAGAACCGCGTTTGGTAAAATTTTTGTTCCTGGGAACAAATTTGTTCCCGGGAACAATTTTGGACAAGATTTGAGAATAAAAAAAATTTGATTCTTTGTCCGAGAATCAAAAAAAGAATCAAAATGGTGAAACCCTATCTCTTCCCTTTCGTCATCTCGGTTGCCGTCCGCCACCACCCGCCACCGTTCGCCGCCGCCACCGCCCGTCACCGGTCACCGGAGGCTCGCCAGGCCAGGGCAAGGTTCGGCGAGCTCGCTGGAGGCAAGCCCAACCATCGGCGAGGCTCGGCCTCGCCCGATTTGGCGAGGCCCAGCCTCGCCGGTGGCCAGGTTGACCTCGCCTAGCCCATAATCAAAGTAAAAAAAAGGAAAAAAGAAAAGAAAAAAGTAAAAAAAGTAAAAAAAATTATTTAAAATTTATTTAAAAATCAAAAGAAATTAATTTGGAGCATAATCAATTAACACGGTATCAAACGCAATTCTATTCCAGAATCAAAAATTTTAGACAGTTACCAAACGTGTTTTTTTACTCAGAATCAGTTCCCGGGAACAGAATCAAAAATAATCATTTCTAGTCAGAATCAGTTCCCGGGAACATAATCGTTACCAAACGCGCCCTTAATCTAATTAACATTTAACTAAGCTAATCTAACCACCTAAACATGCTTAGCCTAATCTAAACACCTCTTAAGCATAATTAACCTCCTAAGCAAGGTTTAGTGAATAAACTCACTGGATTTGCAAGCCGATGAGTCCACGGCGACCACGATGCGGAGGTGAGCGACAATCCTCCTAGCGGCGACACCAAGTGAGGCTGGGAAGAGCTTGGAAACGGGCCACGAAGTTCCAAATCTTGCTGGAAGCTTCGTTGCTGCTTGCTAGTCGAGGGAGTAGAACTGGCAGCTAGTTGGGGCCGAAGTAGCAATAAACGAGCAACAATGGAGGTCTGGTGGCTTAGGGGCGGCGTACGGTGGCTAGACGATGGTGGCTACACTCAAGAACCTCAACCACAACGATCCAAGACAGTCTCAGGATTGAAACAGTAGCCACAAACTCAGACTCCCTCTGCAACTCCTGGAAACTGAACTGCTAAAGGAGGAGAGAGGCTAAACAGGCTAGCCGGAGCTCTAGCGAGCGGATGGCCGGCAACCAGCAGCACTTGGGGGTCAAAGGGGACTTACTGGTGGTTGGGATGGGCGGAGGTAGGGTCGAAATGGGAGGAAAATTGTGAAAATCATAAAAGAGTGGAGGCGGGCAAAGCTCAAAGAGGTCTGGCGAGCAGAGGCTTCAGGCTGGCAGACGGGATGGTTAGTGGCTTCGTTCAGCGAGTGGTTGGGCTCCTTCGTACGATTTGGATGTGCTGAAGATGATGATGGGTGGCACGAGAGCCGATTCACACAAGAAAACAACTTTTAACTCAGATCTTTGGGGAAAGGTCAGCTGGAGCAAAAACTGGAAGAAAAGAAAACAGAGGAGGAAAAGAGGTCGACGGTGGCTTCGATGGCCTAGGCGGCGTGCGACGGGCAAGGGGAGGGTGCTACTGGCTTTCCTCTAGTTCTCTCAAGCTTTTCCTAAGCCTCAACAATGGAGAAAACTATGCTTCAAGGAGGAAGAAGGCTGCTGAAGAGAGGGGTCCCCAAAGGCCTTCCAAGCTTCAAGCACTTGGCCTTCTCTCCCTCGGCTTGCCCCCACCAGCCATTAGCCATCCACAACCACTTTCTCTCTCCTCAATCTTCCCCAAGAAGCTTCCCAAGAGGTCCAAAATGTTGTGTACCCCATGGCCTACGAATTTGCATATTTGTTCCTTCAATTTCATTCAAATCCTCCTTCAATTCAACTTAATTGATGCCCAAAAATTCATCCCACGTGTCTACACTTGAATCCACATTTTTCCTTGCCAATTAATTCATCTTGGATCCCACTTGACAACAAAAAAAAGCGATAAAAAATGGGCCTACCAATTTCCCGATCCAAAATAACCATATTTTGAATTTTCACCGAAAATCTCAGTTTGCAGAAAAATCTTCGAAAGATGAGTCGACGTTCCTAAAATGATTTGTGACATGACAGAACTTCCAATTTCTAAAATTGGGTTCAATTTCTTGGTTAATTTCAATCTGGCGCGATTTTAGTGCGACATAATCTACTGGATAGTTTTTAGGAAGTTTTAACGCTTTTGACCTGTGGTCGATCATTTTCGAGCCACAAAGTGCATCTTCGATACATTGGCAACTCTTGGTTGTCATGGAAATCTTGAGATTTCAAATATGGACATAGGGTATGGAAAAGACAGAAAAATCGATATAATGCCGATCGACGAAAATTTTGCAATCAAGTGGAATCACCTACACTTTATCACATACCTTTGTTGGATCAACCTATCTCTAGTCTCTAATCAATTTTGACCGTGTCGTAATGACCATTGTAGGTTAGCACAGTCGAGCAGTTGATTCCTAGTCGAATTCTCAAGTCTATTACGTTAAAATCCCTTAACGGCTTCATCCGATAGACTAGTTATCCCGTGAGTGATCAACTCAGGGAAAAAAACTATAAGTATGTCGATTAAAAGCCCAACTTATCTAATCAAAATCAAAACTTGAAATTTAGGATGTCACAATTGATATTATATAATATTAATTACACTCAATTTCAATCAATTTGAAATTAAGCATTGGAATTGTGGAAACTGTATTAATTATTTGGAAGGTCCAAATTCATGTACCCATTAAAACTATGCATAATATTTGGTAGTTGTGAGATGATTAGACTAATTTAATCTATCAAGATGTTGTTAAAAGGGTTTAGTTGGTTTAATTTGGGTGAATTTCGACCGTTTCCTTTCAAATTAGCCCATTGTCTTTTTAATTGGATAGAAATCCTTTACAATTAGGTCATCTAGGGACCTAATTGCATAAAATTTCAGCCAATTTTGGATAGAACAAGCCAAAGCCAACTAAAAGGGTCAGAATTAGTTAAGACTAGTCCAACCAATCCGACCAGCCTTGGCAGGCTCCGCCATTTTTCGGCGGCTTTCTGGCGATTGATAGCCACCCCCAATTGGCCAGCTCATGGCTAACCTACCCATGGCCTTGGTTAACTGAAATTACAAAAGTGCCCTTTCGAGGTAAAATGACCAAAATGCCATTGAACTTTTTTAAAAAAAAAAATTAAAAGAGGATTCAATCTCAGTCATTCATTTGAGGATTCATTTGGGCCATTAGATGTGCCATGTCACTAATCCATGCAATTAAAATTTCAGCCAATCATTAACTTACTTAATTACTAAGCATTTTCAATCTTATCCCTTAAGATTGAATCCCAACCATTGATCAAATCAATGGTTATGATTCAATCTAGGGTAGACTATATAAGGATTTTCCCTCCATTTTTCGAAGGAGGCTGCCATTTTTAAGATCTCTCTGAACCGCATTTTTTCACTACCTTACCGTTGCATGCCAATGCCCCTCTGGTGATCAACTAATGCTCCAATCTTCCCCTTGGTGCTTCCTATCCAATCATTAGAGCCACCACCTCTATCCCACGCGAGAGCACGACGATCAACGACCTCTTTTCCTTAGGCTGAGAAGACATCTCTCATGCCAGTCATCCCTTGGCAACTTCAGTCACCTATTCTGCGATCAAGTGACGTTCCTTGACTGTTTGAGCCTTGCGACGGCAATCTACAACTCATGCTCAAGTTGTCTTTGTCAAAGTTCGGTTATACCTTAGCAAAACTTCACTTGATTCTATAAACTCTAATTGATCGTTCCTTTGCCCTATTAAGCTTTGTCATGCCCTGAATGCCGGGTATGCGCACATCCCTCGACGGTCAATTAAAAATGCGACGTCCCAAGACGCATCGTCGACTCATTTTTTTTTTTTTATCTTTCAATTAAGCACATGTGGAAGCGAATTAAATAAACACACAGTCAAACAACAACAGTAGGGATAGTAAAACATGGCAAGCATTGCCGAAAACAACATATTCATTTATCAAATGTTAACCCTATGAAGTTTAATACTTACAAGCCTTTCTATGGCCACTTCCTATCGACCTTCTCAAAAATCCTCAAGGATTAGGGTCAACCTACTTCACTAATGGTAGGACCAGCCAAAAGGTATCGCATCTCGTGCCCACCAAATCCGCACTCAGTAAATCTCCACACTACGGCCTTGAAAAAGTTTAACCACGATGGGGAAAGATAAATATCAGTAAGTCAAAACCCTAAACCCCGATTATGACGCAAATTCTCCTTGAAGGTGGTCCTAAACATGCATCATACAAAACTCACCTCGCCTTGGCACATCCCTATATATTAGTGCATCACATATGCATCTATAGATACAACAAGCATAATTAATAACCGGAACACATACTTTTCATCCTTCAAACATTCACATAGGTTTTGATTATAAGGTAAAATCGTTATGACACGTCCCATACCGTGTCACATAATTTTGTCCAATAATTGTCACGCCCCGAATCTCGAGCACGTGCACATCCCTCTATGATCGATAAAACTTTGCAACTTCACATGACATGTCGCCGACTCATTCATTTTATTATGCATACAGAAGTGAAACAAATCCCCTGACAACAAAACTTTGGGATAGAAAAGCAGACAATCAATCACAACCAAAACAAGCCTTTTATAAAATAAAAAATGAAGTTTACAAACAGAGGTCTATAGCCAAACGTCTACAGAAGACTAGCTCTCAAAAAGGAATTGTCCTACAACCTACTAAACAAACCCGTTCACCAATCCTCCGGACTTCACCTCTGCAACTCCTCAAGGCCAACCAAACAAACTGGCCGCTCTGTCCTCAAGGGACTTGAAAATTTAAGCCCATAACGGGGTGAGACAATGTCTCGGCGAGTTTTATCCCATAAGACTCAATTAGGAAGAAAATACACTCAGGAGTGGCCTAGCCACACAATTTAGAGGACTTACCTTGCCTCAGTTCATTCTTGCATGTCAGTACAATTCATATTCAAACAATGCTCGCACAAGCTAAAACTGCCGACACACCCATCGGTCTATCAATTCAATCAATCCAATTGATATCATATGATCCACACATCTATCAATTCATACCATCTATTAAACCATACCATCTATTCATCCATCAATACAGTCACGGCTCACACAAGCCGAAATGGATGCAATGCTCTCAGAAGTTGATATAGATGGTAGATCGCACAAGCTGATATATATATATATATATATATATATATATATATATGTTAGCTCACACAAACTGATATATAGATGATAGCTCACTCAAGCTGATAAATGGATTATTGCTCTCACAAGCTGATAAACGATCATTACTCTCACAAGATGACATACAATGCTCACACAAGCTAATACATATATAAACCAATTCCTCGCCAAAGCTGTAGATTCTATAATAAACCAGAGAATGGGATATTCAATTCATTCAAACCCAACGATTCAAACTGGTCTTACAAACCAATTACGGTGTCAAAAACCAATACCGGGTATTTTTAAAGTTAAATATCAAAGCTTCACCAATATCACTCAATTTCTCAATTTAACAAACAATTAGCATAAACTGACCGCACGGCTACGATCAATGCAAAATTCTAACGACTGGCCATCCTTGCATAATTTTTGGAAATATTAAATAATTAATTTTAATTCCTAAAATTAAAATAAATAAATATTATATTATATTATATTAATTTATTAAAATAATATTTATAATTTAGAAATAATTAATTAATGCTTAAATAAGATTACACTAATCTAAACATACAATTAGCCTTAATTAATCAACCACTAAACTAATCAAGCATATAATCTAATTAACATTTGAATAATCTAATCTAACCACCTAAACCTACTTAAACTAATTTAAACACCCCTTAAGCATAATTAACTTACTAAATGAAGTTCAGAGGATAAACTCATCGGTTTTGTGAGCTGGTGAGTCCACGGCGACCAAGATGCCAAGGTGGTTGATAAACCTCAAAGCGGCGACACCAAGTGAGGCCGAGAAGACACCTAAAATGGGCCTTGAAGACTAAAAACCCTTGTCCTCAGTTTCTGATCTTAAGCAAAGCAGCTGGAATCGGCGGTGGTTTGGCGTGGAAACAGTGAGCAACGAAGGTCCGGTGGCTTGGGGGCGGTGTACGGCTGATGGACGGCAGCAAGGAGGCTCGAGAACCTCAACCACAGCTATCCAAGGTGGTCTCGAGGTTGGAACAGCAGCCAGAAATTCGTACTCCCTCTGCAACTTTGAAAAACTAGTCGTCGAAGGAGAAACAAAGCTAAACGAGCTTGGCTGGAGCTCCAGCGAGGGGTTAGTCAGCAACCAACGGCGCCCGGGGGTTGAAGGGGACCTGTTGGTGGTTGGTATAGGTGAAGGAAGGGTCGGAATGGGAGAAAACACGAAGAAAATGCGAAATAGATGAAACCAAGCAAACTGTTAAGCAGACTAAAGGACTGGTGGCCGGTTTCTTCTCGCAGGCATACAGGATGGCCGACGACTCTGTTCAGGGCAATGCCAGGCTCTTTGGAACATTCTAGTTGTCCTTTTCGTGGCGATAGGTGGCTCATTTGCTGATTTATCCGGGAAGTTAACTTTTTACTTGGATCTTTGGTGAAAGGTCGGCTGGAGCAGAAATTGGAACGAGGGAAAACAGGGGAGGAAAATGGTCTAACAGTGGCTGTGTGGGTGTGTGACAGCCAAGGGGGATGAGCTGCGGTTTTTCTCTGGTTCTCTTGAGCTTTTCCTCAGCCTCAACTATGGAGAAAGCCATGATTCAAGGAGAAAGAAGGCTGCTGAAGAGAGGGCACCCCAAAGGCCTCTCTAGCCCTCCAACACTTGGCCAAACACTTGAGAGCTTGCGCCCACCACTTGGGCTGTCATCCTTAGCCATTCTCTCTCTCAAATCTTCCTCAAGAAGCCTTTCTTCATGGCTGAAATGTTGCTGCCCCCATCGCATACGAATTTTTTGTGCAAATGGCCTTCATTTCCATTCAATCCTCTTCAATTCCTTCAATTCTTACTCAATTGAGCTCAATTCTCAAACAAACAAATTCAATTGAAGCCCAAATAAATCTGCCAATGTGTCCTCATCCATTTCATGACTTTTCCTTGTCATATGATCCAACTTGCATCCCAAAGAAGCGATCAAAACCGGCCCTTTGACTTTCCCAAATAAAAATAGCATTACTTTGCTTTTCCGCTAAAAATCTCGATTTGTAGAAAAATCTTCTAAGAATGAGTTAACGCTCCTAAAATGATTTGTGACATTTCAGGACTTCCAATTTCTGAATTTTGATTCAATTTTACGGTTAATTTCATTCTGGCATGATCTTAGCACGTCCTAATTTACCGGGTAGCTTTTAAGAATTTTTCATGCAATTGACCTGTCATTGATTATTTTTAAGCAACAAAGTGCATCTTCGACACATTGGCGACTCTCGGTTGTCGTGAAAATCTCGAGATTCCGAATACAGACACAAGGTACAAAAACGACAGAGAATCGGTCTAGTGTCGATCGACAAGAATTTTGCAATTAGTTGGAACCACCCGCACTTAATCACATGGTTCTGTCAAATCGACCTATCTCCGGTCTCTAATTAGTCTGTGTCGTAATGACCCTTGCAGATTAGCACGGTCGAACAGTCGATTCCTAGTCAAATTCTCAAATCTATTGCATTTTGATTCCTTAAAGGCTTCACCTGATAAGCTAGTTATCTCGTAAGTGGCTAACTCAAAGAAGCTCAACGAAGAGAGCTATAGGCATGAATATGAAATATCCGACTTATTCAATTGAAAACAGAATTGGAAAATCAGGACGTCACAATAATCAAGCGCAATAGCACAACCATTCAGGCATAATCCGGCGATCGTTGCCTGGCCCCTCTGGCGATGGGTGGCGACGGCGAGGGAGGGAAGCCACTAATTTTTTTTAAACAATTTTTAAAAATAATTAACATTTCTTTTTAATTTCCGGTGAAAATAAGATAAAATGAATAAATCTAATATTTTAGTTTTTAAATCTAATTTTTAAAAAATAAATAAAAAATAATTTTAAAAAATCCACGTTGAAATTTAAAAAAATATATTTTAAATGCCACGTTAGCATTCTTAACAGAAAAAGCTAATGCTGTTAACTTTAAGATTTGACAATTTTTAGGACTTGATTGCACTTTTTGCAAGTTTTAGGATTCAATTGTATTTTCGTAACAAGTTTTAGGACTTCTGCAGCACTTATCCCTAAAAATTTTGAAAAGAAATTCGTAGGTGCTTACGTACTCAAAATTAATACGTCAAAATTTTCACGTACCTAGTTTAAAATCTTGTTATTTAATTGAGCAAATAAGTTTTGGTGTCCAAACCCGACACTTCATTGTTTTTCTATTTAGAAGCTTATAAAGCCATCTTTTGACATAAAAATCGAAATTAACATAGAGCAACCAATCTCATAATATCACGCATAAGTTCTCAGCATGCCATACATCAACCAAATCACAAAATATACACTTTTCGGCAAGCAAGACACCAAGAACAACAACAAGACCACAACAAACCCTCACCGGCAGAAACCGAGACCACTCGCACGTCTTCAAGATTAATTCCAGAAATATAACCAAAAAGTTCAGAAAATCCTTAAATTTAAATATGTTATAAAAGACACTTAAACAAAGACTTTTCATGAAGGCACCTTGACCTAGATCTTTCTAGAATAAGAGTAATAAATCGCTTAATTTGTTACCAAAACTGTGTCCGCGTCCAGAAATTATGTTTTCCAAAATCAGCTTGGTTTGAGATCCAAAACTTGTCCGTTTGATATGAAATTTGACTATGTTAAATTTAAAGATGTGATGAACAATTTTTATGAAGAAACTTTTTCGAAACTCAAACCCTAAGAGTTGATAAAAGTTATTTAAATACCAAAAGGTCATTGGTTCCAGCACAGGCCGAGATTCTGCCTTGCATGCAATGAAGTTAAAATCTTATTCTTTTAAATTCCGAAAATATTGAGTAAAATATATGTCATAAATGAGGATGTATAGAACATTTTTCAAGAATGGAGTACCTTAAAATCATAGCACATTTTAACCCACGAAAATAGCAAATAGCGAGGGTCCAGTAAATAGCTATGAAATTAAGCTAATCCAACTTAATTAACCTAACCATGATTAATTAACCTAACCATGGTTAACTAACCGAACCATGGTTACTTTAAGCACAATTAGCACTAGTCTAAATACCCTTTAAGCACAATTAACGAGCTAATCAAGGATTCGGGAGTTAACTCATCGGATTAGGATGGCGGCGGGCTCACGGCGACCGCAACGTGATGGTGGTGAGAACATGAGACAACCGTGTCCCAAATGAAGCTCAACCGGCAGTTGAAATCAGCCCTATAAGGCTCTTGGCCAAGCAGAGGATTCGGTTCTGTGGAAGGCTAGTCGATCTCAGTTTAGTGGCCTCGGTGGCTACTGGACGGCAGCTGTGGGTGCGGCTGGTGTTGGTAGACCAATTGAAGGTGGGACAGCGACTGGGCGGACTGCCAAGCGGAGCTACTAGACATCGGCTGTTGGGCTAGAATGGGCGGTGGTGAGGGCTGGCTAAGACGGGTGTGGATGCGGGGAAAGATGGTGGAGTGATGGATGATGAAAGAAAATGAAGAAGCGCTAGTGGTGGATTGAGGGGAAAAGAAGAAGACATGAGGCTGAGGGAAAAATGGAATGAGGGGCTGCTACAGGGGACTCACACAAGAGAGAAAGAGAGGGAGGAAAATGGGAGAGAGAGAGAGAGGGAGAGAGAGGGAGAAATGAAAGTCAAATGTATGGCCAATCAAAAACCTTAGCAAATATCTAATATATCATCAACAAGTGACAAAAGTCTTATGCCACAAAAATCTTGTGCCCAACCAATGGCCATTTTTCCTCTATTTCCTCATAAACAAGGCCATTTTAGGGGTAGAAAATCCCTTTTGTTCAGCCCATCCGAATTTCACATTTATTTTCCTTTTTGTTTGAAAACCGATTTTTCTGTAAAATTTTGGACTCGACGAAAATTCGCCGAAAGATGAGATGACATCTTATAAATGAATTGTGACACACTCGAACGTCCGATTCCCGAAACCGAATTCAATTTCATGGTTAAAATCGATCGAATGCGACTTTAGTACAACCTAACCTATCGGGGTAACTTTTAGGGATTTTAGCACTCTTGACCCATGGTCAATAATTTTCAATCCACGTTTGTGCATCTCCGAATCGTAGACAACTCTCGGTTGTCATAATATCGCAAGGGTTTAATCACATGTCCCGAATATAATATTGATAGAAAATCGGTTTATTGCTGTTCGATGCGAATATCATAATTGTGCGGAACCACCTGCAATTCAACTACGTACTTCTGTTGAATCGACTTATACCCGTTCGCTAATTGATTTATAATGGTGTCGCTTTGACCTTTGCCAATTATTATGGTCAAGCAATCGAGTTTTGATTGAGTTCTCTAGTCTGTCGCGTTTATATTCCTCAACGGCCTTATCCAATAGGTTAGTTAACTCGTGAGTGATCAGTTCTGAGTAAAATAACCATAAGCGCATCGACGAAATAACCATTTTATATATTTGAATTACGGGCCAAATTTTGGGATGTCACAGGCTTGATCGATCGCCTACTTACTTCATATTTCTTGTATTCTTTATTTAGATTTTGTGAGTAGCTATAATCAGCCGTTTCTTGAAGTTTAGAAGTGGCCGGCTAGCTTGATTGAGCTCAAGTTCGAAGATAAACATGGTAAAAACTCTTGAACGTGAATCTAATGAGGCGAGATCGCCATAAGTGATAGGGTCTAGGATTTGAACTTTAGGTTGATATCTCATGTTTAGATCAATGATATGGATGATTGAGGCTGACTTTTAGTGACATTGTGATGGTTAATGATGAGTTTATAGCTTAATGATGCATTGATGTTTGTTGGCAAAAGATCTCTTCAAGTGCCATAACTTAGCACAAATTGACACTTAAGTGTCATAACTTAAGAAAGTAATACTTAAGTGCCACATTTAAAGAAAAATTGATCACTTAAATGTCACTTCGGCCAAAATGCTGATGTGCGCAATTTCCGGCGAAGTAAGTGCAAAACAACGTTGTTTTGCACGCTAACGTAGCCAAATAATGCAAAAATGACGTCGTTTTGGTGTTGACATAGTAATAAATGAATATTAAATTATTAATTTAATTTAATTTAAAACTAAATTGGTTTAAAATATTTAAAAATACAAATACAAATATTAAAAAAAAAAAAAAAAGGGCGAGGCGGCTGAGGAAGCTGCCGGCCTTGGCTAAGGGCCGGCAACCTTGGACGATCGGTGGCAAGGGCTCGCGAGCCCTCGCCCAGATCCGGTGAGGGTCAGCGGCCCTTGGCCTGGCCAGTTGAGGGCTGCCGACCCTCGCCAGATCTGGGCGAGGGCTCGCGAGCCCTTGCCGCCGGTCGTCCGGGGTTACTAGCCCCTGGCAAGGGTCCAGCGACCCCCAGCTGGCCCTCCCCCCTCCATCGCTAACCCTTCCCGGCTGCCACTAGGAAGGGCCGACGATGGTGGCTGAGGGCTAACCCCTCAACCGCCTTGCCCCTTTTCTTTTAATATTAATTTTTTTATTTTAAAATGTTTTAAATAAATTTAATTTAAAATTTAATTTAATTATTTTTATATTATTTTTTTTACCACATCAGCACCAAAACGACGCCATTTTGGACTTGTTTCGCCAGAAAATCACTACGTTAGCATTTTGGTTGGATTTTGGCCGGAGTGACACTTAAGTGATCCATTTTACTCCGATTTTGGCACTTAAGTGTCACTTTTGTAAGTTATGACACATAAGTGTCCCTTTGTGCCAAATTATGGCACTCCAGGGGTCCGCACCTCAATGTTTGTTTTGTAAAATCATAGTCCAGTCCTACTTGACCTGATATATGTCTTGAAACGAGCTAGTAGATGATGTTATTTAGCTTCGATGCCTTCATATGATTCGAAATAGACCTCACAAGCTTTCTAAGGACATATTAGTGCCTAATTTGGTCGCCGTTTGCCCTGCCAAATGATTGTCATAAGATCAGTGTTTGATTCTGGAAATACGTATGACTGTTTTGACTAATCTGTTTTGTGTCTTCGAATGAGATTATATATGACTTTGATTATCTTCAATGCCTTCTAATGATTTGTAAAGAACCCAATGAGATTTCCATAGACACTTTCTTTGTTCGATTTGGCCACCGTTTGCTATGTCTAATAATTTTTGCAAAATCAAAGTCAGATCAGGAAATGGTGTGTGCGCTGCTTCAGTAGTCTGTTCCGACTGATGATTGTTGTTTTTCAATTTTTAGAATTTTTTGTGAGCATAGTTTTAAGTCGGTACCTTCATGAAAAATGCTTGGAACACATGGATCTATGACATAAAAAAATTTCGTGGATTGAAGTTCATTTAGATAGGTCAATTATCAATAAATCGTTCATGCACCGATCTGTAAAATCATGTTTCAGACCGACCTGCACTTGTTCTGCATTTTTTATAAAATCACAGGATCAAAATCAGAGTATATTTCTTCATGAAAGTTGTGCATAACATACAGATCTGCAACATGAAAAATTTTCAAAAATTTTGCAATTGATTTGGTTAGGTCGATTATCCTTAAACTATCCCCATCCTGTTTTGTAAAGTTTGTGTTAGTGATTAGGGTGTCTCGGTTCTTTGGCTATTATTAAGTCATGCATTTGGAATATTATGTTGGAGTATTCATGAAAACTGTAGATGTTTGCATGTTCTGTATGCCATAAAAAATTTTCATGAAAAACTCATATCATTAGATAGACATGAGCATACTTGCATTGCGCAATGTCCTGTCTGCAAGTTTGATTTTGCTGAATGACTATGGTATGTCCATTGATTTTTATAAATTCATGTGTTGAAAATTAGAGGTCAAGGTCTTCTTGAATTTTGTTCATCATGATACAATCTTTGATGTGTGCAATTTTTGGATCAAATGAGATTCAATAGGTTGATGAAACGCGCATTGAACTGTTGTCATTTTCTCTATTTTTAATGTGGCGTTTCCTTGCCTTTTCGAATTCATATGCAACGAGAACGAGAAACGCTTTGGGGAACCCCTGGGGTACTACTGCTGCTCCTCTATGGCTTTAGACAATGAACCGAGCGACGACCAACTCGCGTGATACACCTTTCGTCGCTGTGAATATCCTGGGTGACGTCCTCAATTCGCATAAGACGCATTTCGTCATTGAGAAAGATCACATTGAACCCCACAACGTCTCATCTCTTTTGTATAATTTTTTCTCTAGCAAGTTGTCTTGTTGTCCGAAAGATTTCGAGACGACTTGAAGTCTTCATGCACCGAGTCTCCCCTGTTGGTCACCAGGCATTCGGCCCGGAGGTTTTAAAGCGGATCCAAGTTGCACTTGCATGAACCGGTTGCACAAGATCGCGATGAATTTCAACCATTAGATGGGGCGTCTCATGTGGGGCCCACATAAATCAACGCCGGAGATCGACTAGGCTCAGGTCCCGGCCTAGTATTTTAATATACTATGCCCGGGCCCACATAAATAATTATTTTTTATTTACTTGTAAATTTCAGTACAGATTTGATATAAAACAACTGTTTTAGCTAGAAGTATTTTAATCTGTTTAAAACTAGGGGGAAAAAAAAACTCACACACACACACACACACACACTTTGTTTGTGCAATAACTGACAGGCAGGAAATAAACTAGACCTTTGTATATATTTAGAGGAAGAAAATTTAACAATTTTAATTTGATAATACAGTCAAACGCTTTCATGTTGAAGAGGACACGGAAGAGGGTAAAAATGAGCCAAGTCAAGGAAGCTCATGGCAAACATATAATGTAATAAATTTATGAACCCGATTCAAGATCCAATAACAGGTTGACATCAGTAGGCCCTCTTGAACTGGCCTCCATGCATAGCCTGCGAAGTTTGAATCTTCAGTTGCCTAGAAAACCAGTCTTCTGATGATTTATTTTGTGCATGTTCATGGAGAAACTGTTCAAAGATGCTCCGTTTCTATATTAGAACTGCACCCAGACCTTTTTTTTCACACTAGGCTGTGGTATAATAGACATCTGTACTCTTTGTTCGTCTCTTTGATACTTTTGTAGATGAATGTTCAGCTAGAGAAATTAACATGGATATTGTCTGTAGATTTTTGTTGTTATTCAAGCTTCCTCAGTTTTCAAATACCTTCTTGGATATCCTGTGATGTAGACGGAAAGTAGTTGTCTAATGATGATTATGCCTATTCTTTGGCTGAAATGGAACTATATGAATCCACTCCAGACGATGAAAGGACGATCTCTTGTAGCAGAAAGTTTTATAAAAAGATGCAAAATTGCCGATTCATGGAAGGAATGCAACCAAATTTGTCTTTTCCGGTGACGTGGGCGCAATTGCAAAAAGGGAAGATTCGTTCATTGGGGGAGAGATCGACAGGGCCTGTGGAAAAAAGGAGAGGGTGAGGGCATTCACAGACAGAGGAGAAATTGAGATTGAGAGAATGCACACAAAGGGAAAATCAGCCATAAAGGAGCAGAGAGAGTTCGAGAAACAGAGAGGGGAGAGAAGGCATAGAGACGAGAGAGAACGATCAAGGGAGACCCCTCTAGAAATTGGTTGCCTCTCCCTCACCGGCCGTCCGCCATTCACTGCCCGTCCTTCCCCATATCCGGCCACGAGAGTTCCCTTTGATTACCGACAAGAAAGCTCAGCCGAAAAACACGACCTGGTTTTGGTTCGTGCCGTGGCCGTTCCTCGTCGCTACACCGCCCAGTTGAAAAACCAGTTTGCCCCTGTTTTTGACTGAGATAGTGCGAATTGGTTCATCTCTCGCGGCAAGACTCCATCGCTGGCGTTCATCCTCACGGGCGATACTAATCAGAGCTTCCTCGTGCAAGCTTGCCCAGTAATCACGATCGAAATTCCTCCTCATTAAGGGAGGATTCGAAAATGTCCACCTTGGTTCTTCTGTGATTAAAAATAAAACTAGTGTCCTAGTGACGTTGGTGTGGCAACTGAATAATGTAAAAGTATTTGTTGACGATCCTACTAATTTGATGCCATGGAATCGAAACACTGATCTGGTTTTGTATAAAGGACCCTCACCCGAGATGCTCACCGTATGTTCGACCGAAGGAATGCCTCTGAGAGTTGATTTAATATGGTTCGGGTCAATCTGGCTATAATTTGTATGAAATAGATTGAGTTTGCTATGCTTTTGTGGTTAATTATTAGGGAAAAAGCCAAAAGAAAAAACCAAACTTTATCCGAGTGACATATTTACCTTAAATTATTTTTTGTGATGTGAAAAATTCCAAACTTTGCCCACTATGATACATTTTTCTAAATCTTTTCTATGATACTAAAAATTTCAAACTAGTACTTATGTGGTATATTTACTCTTTTTTTGAGAGTAAATATGTCACAATAAACAAAGTTTGGAGTTTTTTTTTATAGCTTTTATCCTTATTATGTTCTTCGCAGTGGATGGTCTCCTCATGATGAACATTGGTGAGGAGAACGAGTGAGGGTCATTGTTTTGCACATTATCAAATCTCCGATGATGCAAAAGTGCCTAAATTTGCCTTGGTAGTGCTTTGCACTCTGTGTGCATTCGGCATTGTTGATGCTCTGTTGTTGGGAGGCTAATGAGTGGAGATGTAGATATGGTGGTGCTCGTTGGCGAGAAAATAGATTGGAGTCTCTAACGCATGCACAAATCTTAGATGATGTTGGTGTCGAGTTCTTGTTACGCTCCCTTCTTTATATCCATGTTCTAGGCACTTCTATGAAGCGATGGATGTGAGTGTCGGATCGATGGACAGTGGTGTTCCGATGATGGTTGACATCGGTAGCTGGGTAAACGCCCAGGAAGGCTTTATTCGTGACTTGGATGTTTTGATATAGATGAAGATGTGTGGTTGATTTTCTTTTAGTTTTTCATTTCTTGGTCTGGTTGAAAGAGGGATCTGTAGGGGTGTGCAACGGGAAGATTTAGTAAAGCTCTGTAGGGATCTTCCAATATACCCATTGGACAACTCTGTATCTAGAAGATTTAGTAGCCGTTGAGTGACAAAGGTAGAATCCTAAATTGATTCCGATCGCCCATACAAACGAAATCTTGGTTTCCATAAGTAAAGCTTCTTCGTATAGAAAGTTCTTGTCTTCAACATCCAATTGTCAATCAATTAGATTGAATCAATCAAATCAATCAAATCAATCTTGATGTGGAATCCAAACCAGATCACTAGCCATTGTATGATTGGGCTTGAATTACGTTCTGTCGAGTCTGGATGTAAAGTCTGAGTCTGTAGACTTTACAAGATGAGTCTGTAGACTTTACAATCTAGGTCTGAACATATTTGCCTCTGAACAGATTTAGCTTTAAGGTCTGTACCTAGTTCAGCTTCAGCATAGAGTTTGTCTTCTGGTTCAGCTTCAGCATAGAGTCTGTCTTCTGGTTCATCATTCACGTTCAGTCTGGAATTAATCAGAGTTGACAGACTTATGAGGTAGAACAGACTTTGACACTAAAGTCTGGCGATCTTCAGACTTTGAGTCTTGAGTCTGGCAGTCTTCAGGCTTTGAGTCTTGAGTCTGGAAATCTTCAAAATATACTCTGGGCATATGTTATGTTCAGTCTTCTGGCTGTCTTCTGACTTTGATAATATCCTCTACATGTTCTAACATCTGCATGGTCTATTACTCAACCATCAAACATGTTAGTAGCCTTTGATTTATTTTGTCATCTTCAAAACATCATAAGAGATTTCCCTAACAATCTCCCCCTTTTTGATGATGACAAAACAATCTCTGAATATGCAGATTTGTAAACATGCTTTTAAAAATATTAATTTAAATCAAAGGATATCAGAAGATAACAAATAGATTGAGCATAACAATATATAGAAAATAATCTCAACTCAATATTATGCCATAGATAATATCAACCAATCAGCACATATGCATATTCATATCTTCTCCCCCTTTTTGTCATAATCAAAAAGCGATAATAATGGATTTACGTAGAGAATGATAACAAATCTGTCTTGCATGAATCACAATTTCCAAAAATCAGCTTTTATCGAATATTAAAGATATGCAATATAGCTCACTTTGATTATATCAACAAATATCCAATAAAAATCACGGATGCATCATAAAATTCACGTACCATTTTTGTCATAATCGAATATTAAAGATATGCAATATAGCTCACTTTGATTATATCAACAAATATCCAATAAAAATCACGGATGCATCATAAAATTCACGTACCATTTTTGTCATAATAAAATGATAATATCAATATGAGATTTGTTAATGACAAAAGGTAATAAGAGATGCACTAACCGGATTTTGTAGAATAAATTCAGACACATTTACCTTTCCTTCCATCTATAATAAGATCACGATCAATCCAAAAAGATTTTTCCATAATTGATCAATGCTCCCCCTCAATTTGTTGCCTTTTTGAGGTGATCACGATTCTTTTCCTTTTCTTTTGGATTTACTCTCTCCCCTTGTGATCATGACAATATTTGCTAATAGAATTGTTGCTTGTGCACATTAAGCATAATACTTTTCCATTATTTCCTTTGTAGCAACAATATCTGCAACAATCATTTGCATTTTGAAATTCGAGGCAAAAATTTATTTTCTTCAATCAAGCTCGTCTCGAATTCAACCCGCATCAACTTAACAAACTTTTTCCACCAATAAGCTGTAATAATATCCACGTGATATATAATACCCTTTTCTTCAAATAGATAAATTGAATAGCATATAAAAAATTATCAGATATTAAAATTCAGAACTATTCAACCTTCCGTACGACACATAAGGGATTTCCTCAACAATTTGCAAAAATTTTGCATAAGGAATGGAATCTTTGAACCTCCAGAAGATAGAATAAAATCTTCATGGTTTTCTGATCGAGTTTTCCAAAATCCATATGGAAGATTCTTTTGTGACCTGCAAATTCTTATATAACAGATAATAATCTTTGCAAAAATGTCACGTAATATCTTCCTTTGATTTGCGGATCTAACTTGCTAAATATAATATATCTTCTAAGAATATAGCAAGAATATCCATGAATATGCAGTAATATCTTTCAAGATCAAAGAGATTTCCTTGAGCATAAATTTCATATATGCATCTTGCAAAAGGAAAACTCAATTCTATTCGCCAATAAACCTTGTCCAATGGGTATATTGGAAGACGATTCTCCGGGATACTGTCCAACGGGTAGTTTGGAAGTGGAGGAGTATTTAAGGAGATCATGGACCGACGAGCAAGTAAGAGACGGAGCGTAGAATCTATAATTCCAAAGTCTGAGCGACCTTCGATCATATACTTGTCTCTTGAGAGCTTAAACGTTTGTAATCGTGAGAGAAATACCAAGAGAGTGACTTAGTGAGATAGTGTGATCTACTAAGTGTTTGCACTCGAAGTTGTAATCTCTTATTGATTGCATAGTGGAATCCAGCCAAGAAGGCTGTTATCGTGGGAGAGTGGACGTAGGCTTGGATTAAGCCGAACCACTATAAATCTTGTGTTCTTATTCTCTTCCCTAACTCCTTTATTTTGTTTCATACTAGCACTATCACCATGGTCGGCGGTCCGGTCCCCGGTTCCTAATCTTGGAACCGGTGGCCGGTTGGTCCGGTTCCCGGTTTCAAGGTGGGAACCGGACTGAACCGGACCGACCGGACCGAACCAATTTTTTTTATATATAATTTATATACATATAATTAATAAAACATATAAACATGATAACTTATTACAACCAAAGTTGCAATTTGAGGTAGCAACCTCTTATGTGGCCAAGAGACCATTAAAACCCTTTTTGTTACTCTTTTATTTATAGAAAAAAATCTCCTTGTTAGTTTCGATGTGAGATTAAGACTTCAAGAGATCCCGTGAATCACACGAGTAAAGTTTAAATATTTTGCACGTGAAACACGTGTGATTAGTTTTGTTGAATTGCCCGAGAATCGAATTGGATTGATCGGTTGAGAGCGCAATCACTCTTTAGTTCTTTATTGCAAAAAAGTAGAGTCGATTTTTTTGGACCGGACCGGACCGGACCGGAACCGATGGTTGGTCCGGTCCACGGTTCACAATTTTGGGAACCGGTGCTCCCGGTCCGATTCTCGGTTCCAAGGTGGAACTGGACCGAACCAGGAACCGATCACCCCTAGGGATCTGGGAAAGAGAGGAGAAGCGCAGGGGTCCATGGAAAAAGGAAAAAAAAAATTATTGGAGGAAGCATAGGAGGATAAATACAAAATCAGAAAGTTAGGCAAGGGAAATTGCGCTTAATTAGTAAGATTAAAGAGAAAAATCGGCTTCAGTGTTAATATTTTCAAAATGGGTCTCATAAGGTTGGGCTGAATCTATTTCTAGTAAATAGAGGTTAGCTTCAGCTTTAGAGAATTTGGGCTTGTTTGGATCTGGGCTGAGATTGACTTAGATGAGTTTTAGGTTTAATCCCGTTTTGGCAAATTGGGCTTCATTTGGTCTTGTTTTGAAAAGGGTTGAGAAATAGAGCCTAAGGCCCAGGCCCTCAAGGTTTTGTTTTTGCTACTCTTTGGAGCAGGCCTAAGGGGCCAGCTTGGGTTCCCATTTTCGAAATAAAAATTAATTCTTTAAAAATATATTTAAAAGATTTCGAAAAAAATGTAAAATTCAAACAATACTTTAGAGATCAGTGTTGACCTAGTTGTTATACTTTAGCATTAGATTTGGTTCAGTTTCTTTTTCAGCTCACATATAGTTGGATATTATAGTGAGTGTCTTAGTATATTAATCTTTTAGGTAAGAAATTGCATTTGATTTGAATTTAACTCATGGAAATCATGTTTTGGGGCTTATAACATGCCCATATATATTCTTTGCCCGACAAGTGTCTAGTTTTCATTTGCAGACTTTTACTTTGAGCTTTTAAATACTTGAGTATTTAATTCTCGCACTTTTAATACATTGGTTGCTCTTTACCTCTTTAGCCTAGTTAAGGTAAGACTTAGGATCATAATAAACTCATTGAAAACCATTGGATGAATACTTGGTGACACCAAATGACATTTAGGATTCATAATTGGAAAAGAGCATTTGATCATTTAGATGAATAACTCAAACCAAGTTAGAGGTACCGAAAAAGTACTAAATAGACTATTAGCATAATCAAGTCATTGAACCTAGTCAACCTTTGGTTGGTTGCATAGGAAGCAACACAAACTCTCATATCTTGCATAGTTTCTAACCAACTCCAAAAGATTAGTGGTGACTCCTGTCTCATATAGAATCCTTAGGAATTAATCTGAACTTAAAATGGATCAAATATCACATGAAGTAACGGTTTGGGAAAGTCCACGCCTAATCGTTGGCTATAGGCTTGCCTTTTTGGGCAATAACTCTGTAATTTTTTCTCTTTTCTCCCGTTGGAAAAGGAAAGGTCGCGACAACTTGATGATTCCACTAGGGAAGTTTGCTACCTAGAAATGGTTTTGGGTTGTTAAAGCTCATTGTACCTATCTATTATCAAAGAAATTTTAAGAAGGCATCTACACATCTAACGGATTATGTAAGACATTGGTTACATAGGTATATCATGGCAATAATAATATGTTGATATGATACAAATCATAGCAGTTAATTGTTAACATTGACATCCCACGTGATATCTTGAGATGTTACCATGATAGCAAAGAGATATTGGATGCTATGATCATCTAAGTCAACATACATGCTCTTTCCTTTATCATCCAATTTGCAAAATAAGTAAGTAAGCCACGTTGGTCATTATGCTTAACTTTTACAGACTAAGTAAATCGTGTAAGTAAAATCACATGATGTGACAATTTACTTGACGGAATACTCAAATTGAGCCAAAATTGGAATATCGAGGATTGAACAAATAAAAAAGTAGGTACTCGATTGTAAAATGAACAAAAGTGTATATACTTATATGTCATCATTCTTTCCTAAACAGCAATAAGAAAAATATCTCAAGAAAAATGAAGGTGACGAGAAGGTGGGTAATCGCCAATAATCGTCCCAGTACCGGCAGTGGCTGTGGTACGATGGTGATTTCTCGCCCCATTCCTCCTTTGTTTCTCTTCTAAATATTTTTTTGGTGATTTTCCTTTTTATTTTTTCTCTTTTTCTATTTTTATATTATTAAACTTAAATTTGAAAAGACACAAGAAAATCATGACACAACTCTACAGGTAATGGGAAAAAAAAAAAAAGGAAGTCATTCGCATCGGGATAAAAGAGAAGATATATCAAAAGTGAAGCAACAGAGCTAGTTTCCGTCCTCACAAGTCTTGGTCATCCTAGCATCTGCTGATGTTTCTTTCCCGATAGCGCTTGGACATACAGTGAAGTCTTGGTCTTCCTGGGTTAATTTACGTGCACAAATATACAAATGTCTAGGGATGATCTCTAGATATTACGAAACAAGCATTTGCAGACAAAATTCTGCAGCAAGATGGACGACTTTCATTTCCCTGTACCTGCCTAGTTCGACTAGGATACCAGCATCGTGAGGATCCAGGGTGGGGGCCTTTCCCAACCCAAAGGGAAGGGAATGTGGTGGTCCCCCAAGCGAGGGATTACCCCTATGTTTTACCCCCCGGGGATCCCTATTAAGAGGAAGCCTTTTAAGGAGGACATGCTTAGGTCCTTTAGGGATGATCTCTAGATATTACGAAACAAGCATTTGCAGACGAAATTCTGCAGCAAGGTGGACGACATTGATCCGTTGAAAGGTGTTTAGGTAGGAGTCAATGATCAGAAATCGCTTGATAGGAGCATTTTGGTCCTCTGAACACGACTTTGTTGTTCATTAATTCAATGCATAGAGAGTAATTTCTTGTACTTTATGTAGTGTTAGTTGGTGATTTGGACTCATTCAGTATTGCCAGAGTAAAATAAAGCAAGTTGCGTAACTGATTAGTTGGTGTGCCTGATCCCTTTTGTTGTTTAGCCCTAAGTAATTGGTTTTGTTTTCCTCGTCAAACTGACAAAGCTAAGGTATCCTTGATGACTTGTAGATGCATAACAAAAACTAAGCTGCCATTGCTGGCGTATCTTTCAAGACGATTATCTTAAAATTCAGTCGGAAGTCGCATAAAGATGCTTATTTCCCAGTCCCAATAATGGCAGTCAGCTTCATTCATCAATAAAAAAATGTGCTAATCTGTTGGCAAGAACTTTACATGTTTGTCCACATTGAATGAGGAATCCAGCACCTTCTAAAGTATTTTTAATATTTATTTTCTTAAATATTTAGAAACTTTTAGTACCGTAACTGCCACGAAAAAGCATACGTTGATCGCATATTCAACAACATGTAGAAATCATTAGGATACTGGAAATTTACGGATGCACACAAAGCTAAAATGCCACCAAAACACTCCTCTGTTTCGGGATGCCCCAAAGAAAAAGTCTTGATATGAAGAAAAAGGAGAACAAACCACGAAACAAGCACCTGTGAACAGAAAATATTTTATTATGATTTGTCTAACCTCTTATGCGCATCCTCAAAAGTCTCTTTCTTTAATCTTTTTGGTAGGTGAAAGTCTTGGTCTTTATTTAAAAAACATTTTAAATTTCTACGCAAATGATCACGAAACTAATTTATTTATTTTTGCTGCTTTTTTCTGGAAAAGATATCAAACTCATGTTGTTCACTTGGGTGGATTATTGGAAAATAATTCCAAATAAATAAAGTTGGTGAAATATGTCTCAAGTTTGAGTCCGATGGATGAACTTGATCTGAGATTAATTTTTATTTGTGGAGGCTTGAATATTCCGAATTAGATATTTCTTAGTTTGCTTTGATATTAAGACCGGTGCTCCAGATTGTCGGCCAAGCAGAAAAAAACAGAAAAGAAAAGTCATTGTGGACTTCGTTCAAATATATAAACGAAAATAGATTTCGGTATGGAAGTCGGTAAGAAATCAGCAAATTTGAAAGTCCAACGAGGACTTGAAGACTTTGACTCGGTCAACAATTGGTTAGAGAAAGATATGGAATTATTCCGTGTAGAAGTTGGTTCGGGTTCTTAGCGCAGGGTGCATGTACAATTAAATATGTACCCGTAACCATGGGTTGCTGAGTTGGTCACTCAGAACGACGTGAGTTATTTTCATGGCATCGTTTGCAAAATTACATTTAAGGAAGACTAGTGTTTGTAATCGATTAAATCTTATGGTGAGATTTGTTAATTCATTCGTGAGATTAAGAGCTTATTTCTTAAGGAATTGTGGACTAAACACTGCATGAGTTATTGAGTGAGGAGGTACGTGACAAACCAAAATTTCTGTTCCAGAAACAATCCATTTGATAAAATTATTTCATTTTTCTATTTCTAAAATAGATTTTTGTTCTAGAAATAGGTTTGGAACAGAAATTAGAAGTAATTTTTTTTTTACTTTTCTATTTCTAGAACAAAAATAAGAAATAAAAATTATTCTCATTATTCGTCCTTGCTACGAATCGGTCGTCCATCGGTCGCCGTCGATCACCGTTTGCCGTTCGTTTCTGCCTGCTGCTGGACGTCAGCCACCGACGGTCGTCGTCGGTCACGAGTCGCCAGCCGCTAGTTGCCGATTGCCGCCACCTCAGTTGCCAACCACCATTCACTGATCGCCGGTGGCCAGCCGCCGATTGTCAGTTGCCGCCGACCACTACCGGTCGCTAGTCACTAGTGGCCAGCCGTCATCCGCCGATCACCACTGCCCCAGTCATTGCCGCCCCAATCGTCGGCCGCCAATCGCCATCATTGTCGGCGCCGGTCACCGACGACCACTATCGGTCACCACCATCCGAAAGGAAGAAAATTTTATGTCGTTATCAAACGAATTTCTATTTTGAGAGTAGAAATTTTGTATCATTATTAAACGGGTATTTTTGCTTAGAAACTCATTTGGAAATCGAAATAAAAAAAATCTATTTCTCTTTCAGAAATCAATTTTTGGCCAAAAGGGTTATTATTTGCGCCCTAGTATTCCAGGCATCAGTTGAGGTTTCTTTCCTATTAGCTCTTGCACTTCCAATGACGTCTTGGTCTTCCTGGGTTAATATAACTGCACAAATATACAAATGAATGGGGATAATCTCTAAATATTACTAAACAAGCTTTGCGGACAAAAATACCGCAACAAGATGGGCAGTAATGATTTGTTGAAGGGTGCTGAGGTAGGAGATGATGATCGGGAATCACTTGATCGGAGCATTGTGATCCTCTAAACATTATCTTGCTGTTCACTAGTGTGATGCATAGACTGTAATTTCCTGTATCTCCAGAGTAAAATAAAGCAAGTTGCTTAATAGATTAGTCGGTGTGCGACCCTCTTTTTGTTGTTTAGCCTGAAGCACTTGTTTTTGTTTTCCCTGTGGAACAGACAAAGTTAGCGGTTCTCGATGGTAGATGTATAACAAGTACTAAGCTGTCATTGCTGGGTGTATCTTTCAAAACGTTTATCTTATTTGCCAGTCCCAATAATTATGGTCAGCTTTCTTTCTTTTCTTTCTTTCTTTTTTTTGGTCAGAAGTGGTCAGCATGATGCATCACTAAAATATGAGATCATTTGTTGGCAAGAACTTCACATGCTCGTCCACATTGGAGGAGGAATCGAGCACCTTTATAAGCATCCATAATATACTCAAGGTATTCATTTTCTTAAACATTTGGGCAGTTTTAGCACTGTAACTACCACAAAAAAGCCTACTTGGATCGCATATTCAACAATATGCCCAAATCATTAGGATAGTGAGAATTTACGGATGCGTACAAAGCAAAAAAATCCAACAAAACACTTATAAGTGAAAAAAAAAATGATTAGGAAATTATGCAATCTAATTACAAATAATGCCAGAATACGTCCCATGTTGCACAAAGCAAATAGGTCATTAAGGGTTGTAATGGTTATCAATTAGTTTAAGCTTTGCATTGGCTCTCAAATGGCAAGAGAATGAACTCTCATGGGAGCACATGGTTAGGACTCCTACGATTCATGCTATAATCCACGCAAGCCTAGTCATGAGCATAAAAAAGAATGTATAATTTATCTTTGACTGATCCTAGTTTTAATTATGTGTCTCAATTGCCCGTTAATATAAAAAGAATACCCTAGGCTTCCTCACCCTATATTTTAATCTTTCTCTTCTTTCCAGATGCTGAATTCCCGAGGTGAATTATATAGACAGAAACATAACTTTCTGTTTTCTGTTTAGATGTCTTGGCTATTTTTATTTCAATTGAAAATCCAATTTACCATCCAAGAACATATGTAAGGTTCTATTTCCTGCAGTGACATATTAGTTGATAAATACATATACGTAAAAAATAATAAATAATGATTAGTTACACAAAATATGTGACCAAAATTCTACTTATCCATATCTATAACATATGAGTAGTTGCAAATAACTAACTTGTCATATATAGATGTGTGCAAAAAAAAAAAAAAAAAGCTGTAGACTTGCGGAACCCGTAAGCAAGCACGGCGGAAAGTTATTATAGGTCGCAACAAGGTTCCCAGTCCCAGAAGTTCGGGAGGTTGAGTACAGCGTAATGCCGAGCTCGGGTTCATTTCCACCATGTACCCATCTTGCACTCGACGCCCCATGCCCTGTACAACATACCTATAGAAAGATGCAGGATATCGTGTATAATATTTCAATATATATATATATATATATATATATATATATATATATAGGTGTCAATACATGTTCATGAGTCGTGTCAATTTAAGGTTATACTAATAATTAGGTCAATCAGAGTACGACCCTTTACTAATCATGTCATAAAAGCTCAACTTGAACAGACCTTGCGTAACCCATATAATTGAGATGGGTTAAATTGGGGAATTGGAATTCCAACCCAAAAGGCACAACAATTTGAATAGCATCTTTGAGATCAAATTTTAACTTTCAAAATTTCCATATTGTGTTTTTTGTTCAATTTTTTTTTTCCATATTGTGTTTGAGGTATGCTATCATATCGTGTTGAATATTGTCACCCCTGTATATATTTGAGATCAAATTTTAACTTTCTAAATTTTCGTATTGTGTTTGAGTCATGCTATCATATCGTGTTGAATATTGTCACCTCTCTATATGTACTAAACAATTTATAATTTTCTCTTTTCTTTTCAAATTTTTAATATTTAAATATGTAAAATGATAGAAGGAAGCATATTTAATGTTTGTATCCATCCTTAATGTTTTTTCACTTAGGATTATGTTACCATTAGATTGAAAGTGTAACTTATTGTGAATTTACTTGTACTTATGTTGAATGCATTAATAATTCCAATAATGACTTCTTTTTTTTCACTTAATAAAAATTGGGAAAAAAATATAGTGGAACGTGTGGAACCGACAGATTCTATAGTGGTTTCAAGTCTCTATAAGATAAATTGCTGGTTCAAGAACTTTGAATTGGTGCCTACATGGTAGATTTCAGGGGAGAGTAATACCTTATCCATCCGGAAAATTGCGCACCTAATCATACCAACGGTGGGCGATGTAAGAAATGTAAATGAAAGTTATACAATCTGTATAGCTAAGGTTAATTCTAAAGAGGATAATTACACGTAAGAAAAGGAAGGTATTATCCTTCCGGGGTATTTTGTTTTAGGTGCAATATCAAGGGAACCCCTTCCCAGCAATAAACATTTCAAGGCAACCCTTGGCTTTTCTTAAAAAGCGCAAAATAAGCATTAGATATCTCATTAAATTAGTCATCTATGCAAATCCTTTTTAGTACGGTACTCACTTTAGCGTTTAAATGATGATTATCAAGAAAAAAAGGAAAAGTAACTAATATGCTGCTATCAATTAAAATGTAAAATTTCATTTCACTAGTTCAGACTATACTACAATTACAAAAAAAAAAAAAAATACTCTATTTGTCCTTCTTTTTTGAACTTTTCCATTTAAAAACAATCGAATCCAACCCAAATACATAAGGCGGCCGAGCCATTTATCATTTAACCCCACGAGGAGTGTCCATGTGCTTTTCCCATATTCCAAGAATATTATCTCTAAATGTTACAAAACAAGCACTTGGACAAAAAGTATTTTATGTTGATGTCTTCGATGTGCATCCCTTGCCAGGTCTTGGTCTTTGTTTAATGGTTTTGGCAGGTGCAAGTCTTTCTCGGACTAAAAAGTTCTCACTTCTGCTTTAAATAAGATAGAACTGAGCAAAAGGACAAGAAAAATTCAATAAGTTCTGGACAATTTCAATTGTTGCTCATCAGTTCCAAAAGATTCAATTTTAAAAAATACATACACATTGATTATAAACCGATGCATAAAGTGGGTACTCTACTAGTGTGTCTTTATATTCTTTGATTTAATTGAAGTTTCTTCCCCATTAGCTCTTTTTCACGTTTGCTTCACTCTCTCAACAAAGAAGGTACATGATATCTAGCAAAGTTTCTAGGGATATTCTCTAAATATTATGAAACAAGTACTTGTGGATGAGTAGTATTTTACTTTGATTTGTTTGATCTTCTATATGTATCCTTGAAAGTTTTGATCTGTCTTGCATCTTTTTGGCGGGTGATGGTCTTGGTCTTCCTAGACTTCATAGTTTTCTCTTTCCATTAGCTCACTATCACTTTCCTTCACCATCGCTTGTCATTTTCTACAACAGCTGATTCACCCATGGCCATTGGAGATATCTTTTTGGGTTCCTTCTTTCAAGTTCTGCTTGACAAGTTGGCTTCTCTGGGATTGGACTATGCTCAACGGGAAGGAAGTAGCACCACCCTCCTCCATAAGTGGAAGGGGATGCTAGAAACAATCTATGCCGTGTTGGGTGATGCAGAGGATAAGCAATTGAGTGGTGACAATCTAGTGAAGCTATGGTTGGACGATGTTAGGGACTTGGCCTATGACATGGAAGACTTGCTTGATGATTTTGAGATCAAGGCTGCTCAGGCCAAGTTGGCGGCAAAATCTACATTAAGTAGAGGTCAGTTGAAAAGAAAGTTTTCTTTCTTTAGCTGACCACGCATACTTGTGTCTAAAACCAAGTTACAAGATATTAGTGGCAGGTTTGAAGAGATTGTCACCGCAAAGGCTCCCCTAAGCTTGATGGAGAATGTTGTGGACAGATCCCACTACACCAACAAAAGGCTAACTAGTACTTCTCTACCGGAATTTCAATTTTTCGGTAGGGAGAAGGAAGAAGCACAAGTACTTGAATTATTAATCAGTGACGTCCAAAATTCCGATGCCACTCTGAGCATAATCCCCATAGTTGGGATGGCCGGTGTTGGAAAGACAGCCTTGGCTCAACGAATATATAATGATGCAAGAGTGAGTAGCTATTTTGAGAGGAAAGCATGGGTTTGTGTTTCAGATGTTTTTGATGTTCTCAACATAACAAAGACTATTTTGCGGTCAGTCACCGGACTGCCCTGTGAGGACAAAGATCTTAATGGGCTTCAAGTAAAGTTGAAGGATAGTCTATCCAGAAAGAAGTTTATTGTAGTTTTAGACGACGTATGGAATGAGAAGTATGGAGAATGGACATCCCTCTTAAAGCCATTTGAAGTGGGGGTTAAGGGAAGTAAGATCATCATTACGACACGCAACCTTCCTGTTGTTTCCATAACAGGAGCTTTGCCATATCCATTGAAAGAGTTATCGATCGATAACTGTATCGGCTTATTAGCCTTTCATGCTATGGGAGCAAGAAATTTTGAGAGGCACCCAAATCTTGAAATAATAGGCAATAAAATAGCTGAAAAATGTAGGGGTTTACCTTTGGCAGCAAAGATGTTGGGTGGTCTCCTATGTAATAAAGAGAATCCCGATGAATGGGAAGCCATCTTAAATAACAAAATATGGGATGCAATGATGGAAAAAATGATGAGGTTCTTCCAGCTTTGAAATTGAGCTATGTCAATCTTCCTTCATATTTGAAGAGATGTTTTGTTTATTGCGCAGTATTTCCAAAGGTCTATGAAATTGATAGGGATGAGTTGGCACTCTTATGGATAGCAAAGGGCTTTTTAGATGGACAAAAAGCAAAAGAGAATATCTTGAGATTAGGACAGAATTACTTTGATGAGTTAGTATCCAGATCATTTTTCCAACAATCCATTGTTCACACATCGAAGTTTTTAATGCACGATCTTTTGAATGACCTAGCAAAGTCAATTGCAGGTACAACGTGCTTTACCTTTGGGGAGTCTTGGGAATTGAATGATGAAGATGATGCCTCTTTCAAGAAAGTTCGTTATGCATCAGTCATGTCATCACTGCATCTTACTTCAAGATGCTTGAGAGCATACGAAGGTATGAAGGTGCTAAGAAGTTTAACGGTATTGCTTGTTGGTGGGAGCTTAAGACAATTCTCTATTTCCAACAAGGTGCTACACGACTTGCTATCAAAATTGAAGTACTTAAGGGCATTCTCCTTATGCCATTGTTCCATCATAGAGGTACCGGAATGTGTTGGTGCCTTAAAACATCTTCAATATCTCAATTTCTCTTATACTCATATCAAAAGGCTACCTAAGTCAATTGGCGCCTTATGCAAATTACAATCTTTGATCTTAAGAGTTGTCAAAAGCTTTCTATGTTGCCTCCAGGTATTACAAAATTAGTTAGCTTACAATTTCTTGATATTAGAGATACAAAGAGTCTAAAAGAGATACCGTTGAGTATAGGTATTTTGAAGAATCTTACTATCTTATCCAAGTTTGTGGTAGGTCAAAAGAAAGGCTCACAAGTAAAGGAGTTAAAAAACTTGTCGCGTCTTCAAGGAGAATTATTCATATCCGAACTGCAGAAGGTGGAAAAAGTTAGAGATGCAATTGATGCTAATTTGTTCGGAAAAGAAGGCCTTAGCAACTTATTCTTGCATTGGAATGAAAATTTTGGAAAACTTCGAAATGATGAGCAAGAAGCACGTTTGCTTCATTCTCTACAACCTCACACTAATCTTGAAAATCTCACTATCTCATACTATGGTGGTGGAATATTCCCATCATGGTTAGGCAATCCATCTTATTCTAAGATAGTGTCTTTGTGCTTGTGGGATTGTCCTAATGTTACATCATTGCCCTCGCTTGGACAGCTCCCTTTACTCAAGGAATTATATCTTCAAGGTCTACATGTAGTAAGCATGATAGGCTCTAAATTTTGTGCAGCTAAAAAGCCTTTTCCATCCTTAACAACTTTGAAGTTTGAAGAGATGTTGGCATGGAAGGATTGGTCTCATTATGCCGAGGGCCAAGAAAAAGAAGTCCCATTCTCCTATCTTCAACATCTTGTTGTCCGAAACAATCCTTCGTTGGTTGGGACATTACCTTGTCAACTTGATCACCTCATAAAGCTTGAAATTCATTCATGCCCGCATATGAAAACTCAGCCAATGTAGTTTGTCTTCCATCTCTCAATGAGTTATATCTTGAGAATTGTAACAAAGAGATCTTAAAGAGCTTGGTCAAGCTAACTTCTTTAACCATTCTCAAAATTGGGAATCTTATAGAGCTTGTTTGCTTTGATCATGGGTTTATGAGCTGTTTGGTCAAGCTAAATGAGCTTCATATAAGACGGTGTGACAAGCTAGCATACTTGTGGCAAGATGGAAATGATATGCGAAATCTTACTTGCCTTAAAGGAGTGATCATTGAAAGCTGTTCTCATTTCACAACTTTTTTGGCTGGAGATAAAGAGACAGAGCTACCTTGCAACCTTGAAAGAATGGAATTGAGGAATTGCATAAGTTTAGAAAAGCTTCCAAGCAAGATGCACACCCTCAGATACTTGGGCATTGATAATTGTCCAAAAATCACCGGCCAAACCGTTCCTCAAGGTGACCCCAACAGCAATAACCCGATATCTCAACTTGAATTTTTGCGGCTTAGTCATTGTTATTTTCTGACATTCTTTCCGTTTACCAAGGGTAGACCTATTGTTCTAAAGATGCTTCATATTAAGGGGTGCGAGGGAGTGGAGTTGCTCGAAGAGGTCATCGTAAAACCGCTGGAATCTTTGACTATTGGTGGCTATGAGAATCTGGGAAGTCTACCACAGTGCCTTCAAAGGCTCTCCAATCTAACTCATTTAAAGATTTGGAATTGTCCAACATTGGAGATAGAGGGAATTCCCTTCCCTTCCCTTCCCATCACCTTGTCGTGGCTTACACTTTGGAATCGTCCGAAGATAAAGTCACTACCAAATCAGTGGCACCATCTTAAATCCCTCCGTACGCTAAGAATTGGGAGTTGCCAAAATATCAAATGCTTCCCTCAAGGAGGTTTGCCTCCCAATTTGTTGTGGCTCATAATTAGAGGGTGCGAGAATTTGAAGCAGCCAGTGAGAGAATGGGGCTTGAACCTGCTTACATCCCTCAAGGTACTTGAATTATTACCCATTTCGCGATCAGGTACCTAAAGTTTTTTTTTTTTTTCATTCAACCAATTATCTCAAATTTTTCATGTGGATCAATGTGAGGCCTTCATATTAACACGATGCTAACACTGTTAAATAGTTGTTAAATGTTCCTATTGGTGTCCAATACAACATCTTGAGGTGTTGCCACATCAGTAGAGACATGGGATGCTAAGATTGTCTAAGCCAACACAAACTCTCTCCACATCACTCAATTTGTAGGGTAAGCAAATCACGTCAATAAAATCATTATAACATGGCAATTTTTTAACGGAGGCCAAGAATTGAGACAAAAGAAAAATAATTAGAATTTAATTCAGACATAGCACATGGAAGTTCTTCTAGTAATGGAAAAAGAGACGTTCTCATGGGGGACAGATAAAGGAGGGATGTGAAAAGTGAACAACGCCTGGAAAGTCTTGGTCTCCGTGGAATCTATTAAAGTTTATTTCCCATTAACTCTATTTCACTTTTGTTTTACTTTCCAGATAAAAAAAGCGCACGGTCCAGTAAAGTCTCTGGGGATGTTCTCTGAATATTAAAAAAGAAGCACTTGTGGACAAAAAGTACTTCATTTTTCATTCCTTTAACCCTTGATGCGCATGCGAATGGCACCCAAAATTGAATGATTGAGTGTTGTAGCCTTGTCCCAAGAAAGACTACTTCAATATTTTTGACATATGTACGTGACTTCACAAAAAATAATCCAAAAATTTATAAATTTCTTGTACTGCAATTCAGTCAGCCATAAACTTTTCTAAACCTTTAGATGATTTGACTGGAAATCGCTTAATTGATGATCATGCCATATTAAAACTAACTTGGCCAAATTAAAAAAAAATTAATATTGAATTGACCGCTATACAATAAAGCTAGAAAGTTAGAATTTTTTGGACAATTATCCAAACTTTACAACTATCATTAATGAACGACTTTTAGTAATCCATGATGAAGAAAATCAAGGAATATTTTTTGGCTAAAAAAAATGTACAAACTATTATCTACAGAAAAGACTATTTAGGCAAGTTAGTTTCAATTTGTAGAACAGACAGATAAATAAAGAACATAAAAATGTGCCAGTTTCTTCAATTAAATAAAAGAAAACATGATAAAGTTTTAAATTATGAATGCCCAAAGGATTACATGTGATAATAATATTATTGATTAACATTATGTCCATTCGACAGAAAATCAAATACATAGAAAGAATCTATATTCAATCAAATGTTTGATAATCCACTAAAATATTTCGATTGGGAGAAAAAGAAAGATTCTTAGACTTACAAATATATTAAGATTCCGTTTGTTCTCCGAAAAATGAATGATTTAGAATTTTTTTTTTTCTATAGATGATGTGAGGGATCTGCGGGAATAACACACAGGAGTCTCTCTCTCTCTCTCTCTCTCTCTCTCACCCCTTCTCTGTTCTCTCTACCTCGTCCCCTTTCTGGTCTATTGTCTTTGATGGGGGTACAGGGGAGGTGGGTCCCGCCTCGAGCGTGCGTAGGACCACGGTCGGGCCTCGGCACGTGCCTACGCACGTCGCTGGAATGGGGCGAGAGAAAGGACACCAGTCTCGCGATCGTTGCCCCGCCGCTGGGCCGACCGTGGTCCTTCGCACGCTCGAGGCGGGACCCACCTCCCCTGTACCCCCATCAAAGACAATAGACCAGAAAGGGGACGAGGTAGAGAGAACAGAGAAGGGGTGAGAGAGAGAGAGAGAGAGACTCCTGTGTGTTATTCCCGCAGATCCCTCACATCTTCTTCGAGCGCCTTTTCTTGCGGGGCCTCCGGTTTTCGCTTCTCCGGTTTTCGCCGCGGTTCCTTTCGTTCGCCTCGTCGCCTACGTGCCCCGTCGCGGGTCGCGGGTCGGAGCTCGCCGCGTGATTTTGGCGACAAAGATGTCGGAGACCATTACCCTGCACTCTTGATGCTCCTCTGGATCCATGCTTAGTGCGTAAGTGCTGCTTGAGATTCTCGTTCCAAGGCGTGTTCTCCTGCTTAGATAATCCACAAGTTCTCCTCCTTTTTTTCTGGTAAGTATAAACTAATTTTCCTTTGTTAATTTCCTCCATGTATATCTAGTGAATCTCTCTCTAGTTGTGCTTTTGTCCCTGGTGAAATAAGGATCTCTGTACTCTGGGCATACACAACGCAGGTGGTTTGGCTCTGTTAGGAAGTTCAAGGATTTTGCATCGATATCGAGTCTATCTGGTCAGCTAACTGTCAACATGACTGATGAATCCTTTATGTTTCTATATGCGTCTTTTTTTATTGATCTTGTCTCTTGTTAACCATTCCGTGCTTTTGCTTGGCATTGTCTCTGTTTTTCATGTCATGTCCTCTTTGTAGGTAATAGCAACAAGAATGCCTAAAGAGCGAGATCCATTTCGTAAGTATGTGGACGATTTGAAGAACAGAAAGTGGAAGTGCAAGTTTTGTGGCGCCGAGTTTGCTGGAAGTACTCCAAGGATCCGGGCGCACCTTGCTGGAATTCCGGGCTATGGTATCAAAGCTTGTGAGAGAGTTGAAGATCCAGTGAGAGCAGAAGCCTTGGAGACATTTGATGGTAAAGGCAGCGGGTTGGATAAAAGCACGAGAGGCACATCGGGCAAAGGAACGGAAAGAACAGTTTTTGGCGCGAGTCAAAGTGTACTCCCAAGTGACGATGCGTCGAATCCCACTGACACGCAGAACTCGAATCGACATGGGTGCGCGCTGCAGCAACCATCTTGCAATTGGGTGACTGGAACTGGTACTGCTTCATCATGCCCTCAGGATCAAGTGTCTTTGCCTCCCAGTGATATGCCTCTGGATAATCTGGATAACATCCAACAATCCGATCCATCGAACCGAGGGTTGGATGCAGCACATGGAAATGAAAATGCTTCATCTATCCAGCAACTTCCGATGGACTCGTGGGCTTCATCTTGTCTTGATTTTAGTGAGCTACAAGCGCTTCGTGAGCTACAAACTCATCTTGAATCAGAGGGGGGAGAACAAAATGCAAGAGGGCTATCATCATTCCCAAATGATGAGGTCCTTGGCAACAGTATGTCTATCGGAGAATATCCAAGCTTAGATGAACATATTGCAGATGGAATCATTCCAGATTCACTGCTACATTCAACATATTGGCCAGATCTTTACCACTCTCTGCCGGAGAATCTTCCCGAATCTCGTGAGGCAAGTCTAAACACTTTTGAGGAAATACAAACAAATGAACTGCATAATCCAACAGTGGGATCATCCTTACAAATTGATTCATCCCTTGATGTGGACGGCGCAAATCGTTTGCTGGATTGTGGTCAACCGTGTATAGACGAAGTGGTTCCTGTACGCGGCAATACTAGTTCGACGAACACTGTCCAGCATCCTGGTCAACTTCCCCTAACGTCTGACAAGGAAAATGAGAATGATATCCGTCAGTTTCCTTCGCGAACTCCAATGGTCATTGATCCCTCGACCGCATTACAGCATTCAAGCGACTCTCACATTTTTGAGGCAACAATCGTTCATTCGCCAGTTCCAGAGGCGTCAACAAATCCAATAGGCCCACCATCATCACACGGTCTGTCTCGATTAATCTACACTGCTACTATGGTTACGTTAGATCCTCACATATTCCCAAATTATTTTATCAAAATTTAACATATGATGTGTTTTTAAACAATCAACGGGGGGTTAGCCAACCAGGAACATGGTGAGCATCATTGCATATTCCATATGTCCAATATCACTTCCTTTTCATTGCACCGTTTCTTTCATCAAAATATTTAACTTTTAAATCAAGCCATGGGTACAAATAAAATAACATCTAGAACTTGATCAATATATCGGTCCCGAGCATGACCTTAAACTGCTTCCTTTCTGTCAGGGGGTTAGCCAATCAGGAACATGCTGAGATTGCATATTCTAGATGTCCAATGTCACTTCCTTTTTATTGCACCATTTGTTTCATCAAAATATTATACTTTTGAGGACGTCGATTTTTGTTGTGGATATTTTGTGTGATCAAGTTCTAGATGTTGTTTTACCTGTAAGCAACAAAGTCATCTGCATCCTAAAAAGTCTTGACCTTCTTGAATTTTATTGCCTTCCCTTTTGACTTTTGCTTCACTTTCTAGACCAAAAAAAAAAAAAAAAAACATGATGTCCACAAAAGCCTTGGTATTCCTTAGTTTATGGTTAAATTACATGAATGGAAATATGATTGTGGAAACTACAAATATTTGGGCTTTGACTATTAAAAAAAAAACAAAATACGAATGGAAGAGATGAAATGAGCACTTGTGGACAGAAATCGTCCTTAAAAGTCTTCGTCTTTGTTCGATCTTTTAGGTAGGCAAACAATCTTGGTCTTCTTGGACTTTATAGTTTTCTCTCTCCATTAGCTCACTATCATTTAGCTTCTTCATCGCCCTTGTTTTTCTCTTCAGAGACTGATTCACCCACGGCCATTGGAGAGATCTTTTCGAGTTCCCTCTTTGAGGTCCTCTTCAGCAAGTTTCCTTCTTTGGGATTGGACTATGCAGAGGACAAGCAGTTAGGCGAAAACCGTCTAGTGAAGTCGTGGTTGGACGATGTTAGGGACTTGGCCTATGACATGGAAGACTTGCTTGATGAGTTCATGATTGAAGGTTGTTCCGGGGCAGAATCCAGCACAAGCAAAGGTCAAAAGAAAAGGTTGTTCCCTTTCTTTGGCCAAGATGGATCCTCCGGATCGAACTCGAACCTGTGCTTGAACCTGTTTGAAACTAAGGTACAAGAAATCAATGGTAGGTTGAAAAAGATTATCACCAGGAAAGCTCATCTAAGCTTAAGAGAGAATGCCGTGGACATATCCAACCACACCAACAAAAGGCTCCAAAGCACTTCTTTGCCGAAGACTCGATTTTTTGGCAGGGAGAAGGAAGAAGCAGAGATATTGGAACTATTAATCGGTGAGGTCGAAAATTCTGATGCTAGGCTAAGCATAGTCCCCATAGTTGGGATGGGTGGTGTTGGAAAGACGGCCATGGCTCAACGGCTGTACAATGACCCCAAAATGAGTAGCTATTTCGAGAGGAAAGCATGGGTTTGTGTTTCAGATGTTTTTGATGTTCTCCACATAACGAAGACTATTTTACAATCGATCACTGGGTTGTCTTGCGAGGGCAAAGATCTTAATTGGCTGCAAGTTAAGTTGAAAGATGATCTATCCGAAAGGAAGTTCCTTGTGGTCTTAGATGATGTCTGGAATGAGAAGTATGGAGAATGGACTTCCCTCTTAAAGCCATTTGAAGCAGGAGCTAAGGGAAGCAAGATCATCATCATGACGCACAACCATTCTGTGGTTTCCATAATGGGAGCTTCGCCATATTCTTTGAAGGAGTTGTCCGTTGATAATTGTACCGACTTATTAGCTTATCACGCTTTGGAAGCAAGAAATTTCGAGAGGCACCCACATCTGCAAATAGTAGGCAAGAAAATAGTTGAAAAATGTAGAGGTTTACCTTTGGCAGTGAAGATATTGGGCGGTCTCCTACGTAATAAAGAGAATCCCGACGAATGGGAAGCTATCTTAAATAACAAAATATGGGACATAGCACTTGGAGAAAATGATGAGGTTCTTCCAGCTTTGAAATTGAGCTACGTCCATCTCCCTTCTTATTTGAAGAGATGTTTTACTTATTGCGCAGTATTTCCAAATGACTACGAATTTGAGAGGGATGAACTGGTGCTCTTATGGATAGCGGAGGGCTTTTTAGATGGACGAAAAGCAAAAGAGAATATCTTGAGATCAGGAAGGAAATACTTCAATGAGTTAGTATCTAGATCCTTTTTTCAACAATCTAATATTGACACATCGAAGTTTTTGATGCATGATCTTTTGAATGATCTAGCGAAGTCAATTGCGGATAAGACATGCTTTACTTCTAGGGAGTCTTGGTTAGAGGAGTCTCAAGTAGTGAGTGATGAAGATGATGCCACTTTTAAAGAGAAAGCTCGTTATGCATCATTTGTCTCACGATGTGTTACGTCAAAAAGCTTGAGAGCATATGCTACAATGAAGGTACTAAGAAGTTTGATGCTATTGACTATTCAATTTAATGATAAAAAAGAAATTTTTTTTCTGGAAAGGTGCTGCATGACTTGTTAACAAACTTGAAGTACTTGCGAGTATTATCATTATGCCATTGTAACATCATAGAGGTACCGAATTGTGTCTGTGATTTAAAACATCTTCGATATCTCATGTTGGAAGATATGCATGATTGTCTTGTATCTTAATTGATTGTGTTTTGTGTATTTATGTCAATTGAATATTGGATTTAGGTCTAGATTGATTATTAGATCTTTTATTTCCTTGCACAGAATACATCTTGTATTATTTATTAAGATTGAATTGTACATTCAATAGACAATGGAAACACAGAAATTCCACTACAATATTCTTTCTATCTTCTTCCTCTCCTTTTGCCTTTCTTTATTGCCTTCTTTCATGGTATCAGAGCCTTCTGGTCTCTGACTCGCTTCCGCTTCAAGCTGCTGCGGAAGAACTTTCCAACCTACAAAAGGATTAGTTATTCGGCATTAGAAAGGCATACTCTTAAAGGAAGAGAATTTAAATACCTATTATGTCTTCTCAGCAGGAGTCCAATCTGGGCGCTGACAGCAGGAGCACTGGAGGAGAAGATGCTCCAGAAGTTCCGCAGCACCAGAATCTCCCTGCGGCAACCTCCATGTCCGATCAACTATTGATTCAGGCCCAACCTCCACAATGGCGACCCACACAGGCTCAGATCCAGTTGGGGCAACCCACGACGGGCCAACCATACCAGTGGATTCCATATCCACTTTACCTTGGGCCAAGCCCAATGTCATCACCGCCTGTTTTCTTGGGCCACCAAAGTCCTGACGGGGGCCCGCCAGCCACAAATGGGGCAAGCCCAACCGTCGAGATAGAGCAGACGGGCGGTTCAAGCAATACGGGTACGAGGCAAAATCCCTACCCGAATTTCATGCCGGGCGGTTCAGGCAATACGGGTACGGGGCAAAATCCCTACCCGAATTTCATGCCCGGATTTTTGCCCCTTCCCACGACAGTGTTCACTGGGCGACCAGAAATGGGCGACCCTCTGTATGTATCCAACGCTGACGGACCGGAGCTTCGACTGATAAACCAACCACTGACCGGAGCAGATATCTATTCGAAATGGTCTCAGGAGCTCCGGCGGGCATTGATAACCAAGGATAAAGATGGGTTTCTCGATGGAACAATCGCAATCCCCTCTGATGAACGCCTAGCCCGACATTGGCGGAAGTGCAATCACCTCGTCCGAACATGGATCGGTAATTGCCTATCCCCAGAGGTCGCGGCTGGGCTTCCACCCACAGAGGACGCCAAAACCATGTGGGAAAACATACCTGAAATGTATGGCAAATTGGATCAAGCGAAGATTTTTAATTTAATGCAGGAAATCAGCGAGCTCAAACAAGCAAACACGACGGTCACGGTCTGCTTCAACAGACTATCGTCTCTGTGGAATCAACTCGAGGCAGCGGAAGAAAAGCTTGAAGGGCCAGAATCAACCCTTAAGCAGTATAAACAAATCAAAGAAAGAGAAAAGGCCACGAGATTTCTCATGATTCTAAACGAATCATACCAGACGTTTCGATCCCAAATCCTAGCCATGGATCCCATGCCGCCAATCGGACGCATCTTCCAGCTAGCGATGCAGGAGGAGAGTCAGCGACTCGCATCAGCCGAACACACGAGGAACAGCGAAAGCATCGCTCTCGCCGCCCGCGGTGAACGGCGAGACACGGCCGCCAGGACTGCTCCAACCCTACCTCGCGAAAGAAGAAACCCTTTAGGGTTCGAAGACACTAATCCGCGGCCCTTTAAAAGGGACAGAACGAGCGGCCAGGATTTCGCGCTCGGATCGGACGGCATCCAAGGGGGCGAGTTCGCGCTCGGATCTAACGGCGGACAGGAGATCGCGAGCAAAGGGACGGACGGGCAGATCTTCGCCACGTCATCCAGAAATTTCGCAAAAAATTTTAAAGGAAAGGGTAAATTTTTTTGCGACTATTGCAAGCGTACTAATCATAATGTTGACAATTGTTGGAAATTGCACGGGAAACCGGGTGATAAGGAGAAAAAAATTTCCACAGCCTATCAAGTCACTGGACCAACTGGTCCAAGAAATGATCAGCCTATTTCAATTGGCCAGTACCATCAACTCATGCAGGCATTACAGAAAAATGGATATTTCCAACAAAGGGGGAAATTTCTCAGGTATTTCAACTTGCCTAATTAATTATATTTCTAGAAAAGCATGGATTATCGATTCTGGGACAAGTGACCATATTATATGCGACATGGGATTATTTTCAAGTATGAATGCACATTTAGATCATCCTGTCTCCATACAATTGCCCAATGGCAATTTCACTTATGTCAAAATAACAGGGACAATGAATCTAAGTCCACAGATTGTTCTCCAGAATGTGCTCTATGTCCCAGAATTCTAGTTCAACCTCATATCTGTATCTAGAGCCTGCAAAGAAAATTCATGCCGGGTATTTTTCGATGCTGACACCTGTTTATTTCAGGCCCTTTCGACTGGCAGACTGATGGGCTTGGGTAATCTCTCTAAAGGACTCTATTTCTGGACGGATTTTCCAAGTAATTTCAATTTTTCTTGCAATAAAAAATCATTGTGTAATTCTACTACCAATGATAGAAATTTCATCATGCACATGAGATTGGGTCATAGTGCTTCCTTTCCATGCCCTAAATGTTCTATTTGTCCTCTTGCAAAGCAATCAAGAACACCATTTCCCTCTAGTACTTCACGAACTAGTGATATATTTGCATTAATTCATGTAGACATTTGGGGACCATATCATACAGACAATCATGATGGTTCTCGTTATTTTCTTACAATAGTAGATGATTTTACTCGAGCAACATGGCTTTTCTTAATGCACTCTAAGAATCAAGTTGTTTCTTATCTGAAGAATTTCATCCTACTAACTAAGAATCAATTCCAGAAATCAATTCAGCGCATTCGTACTGATAACGGGAAAGAGTTTTTTAG
The DNA here is from genome assembly GCA_019915205.1 of Eucalyptus rudis. Lineage (NCBI taxonomy): Eukaryota > Viridiplantae > Streptophyta > Magnoliopsida > Myrtales > Myrtaceae > Eucalyptus > Eucalyptus rudis. The sequence continues at coordinate 2,901,339 of JAHMTN010000183.1, forward strand.
TCATGAATGTTCTTCATTATTTAATTCTCATGGCATTCAACATGAACATTCATGTGTATATTCACCACAACAGAATGGTGTGGTTGAAAGAAAGCATCGACATCTGCTGGAAGTTGCCCGTGCTCTAAAATTTCAGGCATCTATTCCAGACCGCTTTTGGGGCAAATGTGTCACTACAGCAGCTTATCTTATTAATCGAATGCCTACTCGAATCCTGAATGGGCGAATGCCATTCGAGCTGCTGTTTGGAAAGAAGCCAGAATTAAACCATCTCAGGATCTTCGGATGTCTCTGTTATGTCGCCACAATGGGATCTCGTGATAAGTTTGGCCCACGTGCACGGCGATGCATCCTTATGGGATATCCTAATCTCCAGAAAGGATATCGGGTTCTTGAGATCTCAACAGGAGAATTCTTAGTCAGTCGCGATGTGATTTTCCATGAGAATATTTTTCCATTTTCAAACAATATATCTCCAGATGAAGGTCATGAGACAGCTCCCAGACATCAGTTTCTTTTCGATGAAGCTTCTTATCAAGATCTTTCTTACATACCAGTGACACAACCAAGGAGTCTTGATTCTACTCCCCAATTTATTTCATCCAGTTCTGATGATCCTTTGACCACTCAAGCACCAATTCAGCAAGATGCAGAAGAAGATTCCATTGCCAATATGGAAATAGATGCCAATGCACCAACTTCCTCACAAGGGACTTCACAATCTGCACCTGAAATTGAGTATCCCAGACGGTCTGGCCAGGCTACAAAACCTCCAACTTGGACAAAGGATTATGTATGTGCTGCTCATAATTCTCCAGGTATTCAACATCCAATCTCCTCCTATGTTTCTTTTCATAGATTATCTCAGGAGCATAGATGTTGTATTAGTCATTTATCCGACGACAAGGAACCATCTAGTTATGACGAAGCGTCCACTCATCCTAAATGGCAAGAAGCCATGGCAGTAGAATTGAAGGCACTTACTGATAACCACACATGGAATCTTGTTCCATTACCCCATCATCGCAAACCGATTGGATGCAAATGGGTTTATAAGATCAAGTATTGTGCCAATGGCTCTATTGAACGATACAAGGCAAGATTGGTAGCTAAAGGGTTCACCCAACAAGAAGGTTTCGACTATCACGAGACGTTTTCTCCAGTTGCCAAAGATGTTACAGTACGTTCATTCTTAGCTTGGAATCTACACCAAATGGATGTCCATAATGCCTTCCTCCATGGTGATTTGGATGAAGAAATCTACATGGATATTCCTCAAGGCATCCGGAGACAGGGGGAGAATAAGGTATGTCGTCTCCAGAAATCCCTTTATGGATTAAAACAGGCTTCCAGGCAGTGGTATGCAAAATTTGCTAATGCTCTTACAAAAGCAGGCTTTAAACAATCCAAGCATGATTATGTTTTATTTTCTCGTACTAAAGGTATGACTTCCATCTATCTGATTATTTACGTTGATGACATACTTGTTATGGGAAATGATAGAACCTCCATAGAGAATTTCAAGGAATATCTGCATGCTACCTTTCATATTAAAGATTTAGGAGCACCGAAATACTTCCTTGGGATTGAAATTGCCCGTTCTGATAAAGGGATCTCCCTGAGTCAACGGAAATTTATATTAGAGATCATATCAGAGACAGGTCTTTCAGGATGCAAGCCAGCTGTAATTCCCATAGAGCAGAATACCAAACTGACAACCGCAGATTATGATAAAGGAATATCTCGAAATGATGATCCTGTACTCAGCGATTCATCAGGCTATCAAAGACTTGTCGGGAAACTTATATATCTAACAATGACTAGACTTGATATCTCATATGCTGTTCAGACACTTAGCCAATTCATGCATCAGCCAAAGCAATCCCACTTGGATGCAGCCTTGAAGGTTGTGAAGTATCTAAAGAAATGTCCAGGACTTGGGATACTTCTATCTAGAAAAGGTGACTTAAGGATGTCAGCATATTGTGATGCGGACTATGCAACATGTCCCGTTAGTAGAAGATCTGTAACTGGATACTGCATAAAATTGGGAGAATCTCTTCTTTCTTGGAAGACCAAGAAACAGGCTAATGTGTCTCTTTCTTCAGCCGAAGCAGAATATCGAGCTATGGCTAAAGCTACATGTCAAGTAGTTTGGATACGAGGATTACTCAAGGATCTTGGAGTAGAAGTGCAAGGATCTACAAAACTATATTGTGATAATGATGCGGCTCTTAAACTTGCATCTAATCCTATAGTGCATGAAAGAACCAAGCATATAGAAGTGGATTGTCATTTTACACGGGAAAAGATCCAAGAAGGAGTAATTGAGACAAGAGGAATTGGGACATTGGAACAGCCAGCAGACATGTTCACCAAGCCCTTATGTCAGCGACAACATGCATATCTACTGAACAAGCTAGGCGTCTTGGACATCTACAAGCCACCAGCTTGAGGGGGAGTGTTGGAAGATATGCAGGATTGTCTTGTATCTTAATTGATTGTGTTTTGTGTATTTATGTCAATTGAATATTGGATTTAGGTCTAGATTGATTATTAGATCTTTTATTTCCTTGCACATAATACATCTCGTATTATTTATTAAGATTGAATTGTACATTCAATAGACAATGGAAACACAGAAATTCCACTACAATATTCTCTCTATCTTCTTCCTCTCCTTTTGCCTTTCTTTATTGCCTTCTTTCATCTCAATCTTTCATACACCAATATCAAAAGGCTACCTGAGTCAATTGGCGCCTTGTGCAAATTACAAGCTTTGATCTTAAGAGGTTGTCAAATGCTTTCTATGTTGCCTACAAGCATCACAAAATTGGTCAGGTTACAATTTATTGACATTAGAGATGCAGGGAGTCTCAAAAAGATGCCTTTGGGTATGAGTAATTTGAAGAATATAATCATCTTCCCCAAGTTTGTAGTAGGACCAGAGAAAGGGTCACTATTAAAGGAGTTAAAGAACTTGCAACATCTTCAAGGAGAATTGTTCATATCAGAATTGCAAAAGGTAGAAGAAGTCAGAGATGCGGTTGATGCTAATTTATTTGGAAAGAGAGGCCTTAGCAACTTATTCTTGGATTAAGGTGAAAATTTTGGAAATTTGCATAATGGGAAGCGCGAAGAATTGGTGCTTGACTCTCTACGACCTCACACTAATCTTGAACGTCTCTCTATCTTGCATTATGGTGGTGCAAGATTCCCCTCATGGTTGGATGGTCTATCTTATTCTAAAATAGTTTCTTTATGCTTACGAGATTGTCCTAATGTCACATGGCTTCCGCCACTTGGACAACTACCTTCACTTAGAGAGTTATCTCTTGAAGGTCTACATGCAGTAAGCACCCTAGGCCCTGAATTTTATGGAGGTAAAAGGCCTTTTTCATCCTTAACAACTTTGAAGTTGGAAGAGATGTTGGTATGGAAGGATTGGTCTCATTGTGTTGGGGGTCGAGAAGAAGATGTCCCATTCTCTTGTCTTCAGCATCTTGTTGTTCGAAGCTGTCATTCATTGGTCGGGACATTGCCTAGTCAACTTGATCTTCTCATGAAGCTTGAAATTCATTCATGCCCACATTTGAATAACTCAACCAAAGTGATTTGCCTCCCATCTCTTCGTGAGTTATACCTTAAGGATTGTAACAAAGAGATCTTAAAAATCTTCGCCAACCTAACTTCTTTGATCAGTCTCAAAATTGAGAATCTTGTTGAACTTGTTTGCTTTGATCATGGCTTTACGAGCTACTTGGTTGAGCTAGAGGAGCTTTATATAAAAGGGTGTGACAAGCTAAACTACTTGTGGCAAGAAAGAAATGAGACACAAAATCCTACTTGCCTTTGGTATGTAGGTATCGATAGTTGTCCTCAATTCACATCTTTCGTGGCTGGAGAAGGAAAAATGGAGCTATTTTGCAACCTTGAAAAGATAGAATTGAGCAATTGCGCAAGTTTAGAAAAGCTTCCAAGCAAGTTGTACACACTAAGTCATTTGAGGATTGAGAATTTTCCAAAAATCTTGAGACTAATAACTTCTCAAGATGACCATAGCAACAACAATTCGATATCTCAACCTGAATTTCTTAATATGAGTGAATGTGATTCTTTGATATCGTTTCTGTTTGCCATAGCAGAATCGCTGGGCTCTTTAACTATAGATAGATGTGAGAATTTGATAAGTCTACCAAGGTGCCTTCACACATTCTCCCATCTCACTGAATTGGATATACGGGAGTGTCTGGCATTGGAGATAGAAAACTTCCCTTCCCTTCCCATCACCCTCGTGTACCTTGTCCTTGAACGTGTTCCTAAGATGAAGTCTCTACCAAAGGAGTGGCATCATCTTACGTCTCTCCGGTGGATATACATTGTGGGGTGTGAAAATATCAAATGCTTGCCCGAAGGAGGTTTTCCTCCCAATTTGCTTTCGTTTAATATTGTGGCCTGCGATAATTTGAAGCAACCAATGAGAGAATGGGGCTTGCCCATGCTCACATCCCTCACTGATCTTACTATAGACGGAGGTTGCATGGGAGCGGAGGGAGACATGGTGGGGTTTCCTTCGGAAGAAGACGACGAGGATGCTTGGAGTCTTTTCTTTCCTTCCTCTCTTCGGCAACTTTGGATTTGTAATATGAGGAACATGGAAAGATTATCAAACGGTCTTCGCAACCATCTCTCCTCTCTCGAATTTTTAGACATTTCAAATTGTCCGAAGTTGAGGGACTTGCCAGAGGATGGCCTCCCTCCCTCCCTCCAATTATTCGAGATATATGAATGCGAGAATCTGAAAGATCGATGCTCAAAACACTCCGGCGACTATTGGCCCCTCATCCAAGAGATCCCGAGCATCCGCATTGATGACGTTCGGATCCAATATTAGTCCTAGTACCGTCCAGATTTCTAGGGTTCGGGTAAGTTTATGGTCTTGAAGGCATTGGTTTCCATTCTGATTCCTCAACTCGATGCTCAATACAAATCGATACTTTCCCGTGGAGATGCTCCTCATGAATTTCCGAAAATCCGAGAAATCCTCGACATCCGCATCGATTGGGTTCTCAGATCCGATGAAGTGAAATCGATCCACTTTCGCTTTCATTTGCTAACTGCCGCGATTCAATCCCTTCCATCTACGGTCAGATTTGTAAGGGTTCAGGTAATTCCTTTCGTCTTGAATGCATCGATTTCGTGTTTCTGTTCTTTAGTTCGATGCTTAATACGAAGTAATTTCTTCCAATGCGCGCAGACGTTTGCTTTTCGTGAAGTACGACTAAAATTCAGAGCTGAAAAATTGATAATTAGCTGCTTGAATATCCAGCAAGAGCTTCGTTTAGTCTCCAAGTGCACTGGCTTGCGAAAGTTGATGATGATGATGATGATATTCTTGTATGCCACAGCTGCATCCATGTCCACTATTGCCTTGGGCCGGCTTTTCTCTTTAGCCACTGCAATGCTCTTTCGAACGACAATTAATTCAGCCTCCTTTGTTTCTGTTTGGGCCTCAATCCCGACAATTTTTTTTCATATATGGATGTGAAGTTGGGGTACTTGCCAGAGGATGGCCCTCTCTCTCTCTCCCTTCAAGAGATCCCTTTCATCAGCATTGATAGCATTCAGATCCAATGGAGTAAAATCGATCATGCCCGAGCCATGATGATAGATTTGTTAACTGCCGGGATTCATTCTTTGATATAATGTAAGTTTTCTTGGGTTCGGGTATGTTTTTGGTTTTCAAGGCATCAATTTTGATTCTGCTCCCTCAATTCGATGCGTAATACAGACTGATATTGGAACTCGAGTCTCTAGCTCATTTTGAAAGCCAGAAAATGAAATTTATTGGATTGTTAATTGACGGGGATTGCACTACTGTCTTCTCTTCTCGATTAGCTTATCCCACATCGAGATCTGACATGTCTTACCCTGTGTGGCAGATTGCTTGCCGTTGTCAATGATATCTCCTGCTTGTTCCAAGGACACATAGAGAATGTAGCTCCTCGTAAGCAGCAATATGAATAGAACAAAACCGCTAATGAGGTCATGATTGTCATAGAAACTTATAGAACTCTGAAGGATCGGAGGCCTTACCCTGCTGATCAAGTTGTGAGAGACATCAGCAGGAAGTTTGGTTTTGTGCTCTTCGACAGCTCTTCTAAAACCCGCTTTTCAGGCCTCTGTGAGTAATAATAATGTTCATTGGTTTCATTCTGGGATATCACTCTCAATCGTTCCCTCCACCTGCAATCTATATCTAATCCTTTCTATTCTCTGAACCATGCAGGATGTTGATGGAAGTGGTGCTTTCTTCTGGGGAAATGATTCTGGGGGCAATCCTGTTCTCTCGGATGATGCAGAATTCGTGAAGATGGGCTGTGGGAAATCTTTCGCACCATTCCCTAAAGGTGATTATTTTTTTGTATTGTTGATGTGGCTCCACTGGAGTTTGGTCCATGCATTGCAATGTGAAAAGTAAGGATGGATGAGCTATGCTGAGATTACGCAGAGTTCAGAGGAGAATGTTATGTTGTGGGGTAATATCATATTGGAAAAATTGGTTCTGAACCTAAATTTATAATTTATGGTTAAAATGGTGTTCTTTACCTGTATGCATGTTTCGATTTGTTCATTTTCACCTACAATGTTGCTCTTCCAATGGTTTTTGAGCGCCAAATCGTTCACCTTTAACGTTGCCTTCTTTTCCAACTCAGGATGCTGCTTCACCAGCTCTGGAGGTTTGAGGAGTTATGAGCACCCACCGGATGAGGTGAAGCCGGTTCCTCAATTTGATGCTTGATACAAACTGATTTTCCTTGTTCAGATTTTTCACAAACCAGCCGCTGAAGGTGAAAGATTGATATATGTAGAATGAAATGTTCACAAAGCTGCATCTTGCTATATTGATGACATATCTTGAACTCTTCTTGATGCCCAAAAACTGTGCTTATTTTTGCACTTGAGTGACCCACCAAACAAATTGTGAATCAAAATGCACTATGCTTTGTGTGAGAATCACCAAGAATCATAGTGTTCTACAATCATATTCCTCTGCATTTTCAGCATTTGTTGTATGTTCTCTTCCCAACTTCTTTTTTCTTGTGCCCTTAAGCTCATTCACTGTTGTTGCTTTGTAGATACCACTGTGATCTGTACTGGAAAAATCTCTTGGAAGGATCACTTGTGAATGCTGTTGAGGTGGGGCTAATGCTGTCAATGTTAAGTGTCACTTTTTGCAATTAAATAAAAGAAAAAAGAAGCATTTAATTTTATTTGGTGCGCTGAGATGTTCTAAATTTTCTTCTAGTGAATATGATCTAAATAAGAATAACCTTTTCTAGAATCTAAAAACAGTGATTAGTTATGTGGATGCTGCGATATGATTGCGAAGCAAAGGGATGCACTTCCCCTTTTTTTCAATGGTCTCCATTATCATCGAGAACCTTCTTTTTGTTGATGATGATCCTTCGTAGTATTAACCAGTCAATCTGCCATAAAATTCTGGGGCGCCTCATGGCTCCAACCTTTCAATGCCACACCAATTCATGACAGCATTGATATCCCATAAATCACCTTCCGCTTGGGTCTTGATCCCTGGTGGGTTAGGAACTATTACTAAAAGCTTGCAAGAAATTTTTAGCCAATTTACTTATGCTTGTTTGGTTGAGATTGAAATGATATGCTACCTACTTCTGTGATTGTGTTGTCAGCAGTGACCTCTGGGGGAAATCTATTCAGTTCTTTAAAGTATCAGTTGTGTGCATTTACTCTAATGTGGAATATTATTTTGTCTTACATTATGTTATTTTATCTGAAAATACCTTCTTATGTGGCATTTTTCGTGTGGGTAGTTCCAGAACAAAAGTTCGAGCTTACTTGTGTTTGTTTGGTGTAACTGGAAATCTTGCACTTCAACGAATGCAAACCTTGTGTGATACATCTCCTCCCTCTCTGCTACTGTTGCATATGTAAATTTTTTATTGAAGCAATTTTTGTGTGAGATCGTGAACCTCTTTTAGAGGTGAGTTAATTTGTAATCTAAATTGCGGTTCACTGTGTACTTTCTCTGAGGCTTTTTGAATGTTATTGCATATATAACATGGTTCTTTTCCCATATAAATAGGTGGTCAGAAAAGCAGTGTTGCATTTGCCAAGATAACTTTCGAGAAACCTCACATAGTTTTGCTTGCGAGCCATCCAATCATCTGGTAAGTTTTACTCATTTTTCTCCATTTTTTGACTTCGATGACATTTTCAATTAGCTTGTTATATTGTTCTTGCACTATTTGAACTTAGAGGAATCTGGTCTTTACATTGAAAATACAATGGAACCAATTAGTGATCACAACAGGGAGCCTCTGCCATCTCACATCTAACTTATAATGGAACAGAACCAATCTAATTATTCCAACTGGCAAAATATTGGGAATCAAACATGTATGCTAGCATGATCAGTGTTTTTTGTATTGCAGTAATCTGTAATACTAAGTAGTTCCAATATCCTATAGGCAGCATTGGGTTTTGCACATAATTAATGTGGAAATTTCTTTGTTTATAAATGTGGACTTTAAGTTCTACTTTAATGACCTATGATTACTGAAGTTCTATCTTTGTAAATTGCTAGTTTCTTGTCCAAGGATTGATGAGTATGATTCTGTGCTTTTACTATCCCAAACTGCAGCATTTGGATGCGGTTGAGGCGCTCATTTGAGGGCTGGTCTTGTTCCAAGGAAGGTGTCTGATGGTGAGATTGATTTTTTTGCCAGAATACTTCAATTTGACCAATGATGAATTGTCTTTACAGCTAATAGCCATCTTTTCACCTTGATTTGCAGGTTAGTCACGATGCGCATCCAATATCTGGAAGCATGGACAAGCTTTGGGTGGTTTCTCAAGGCAAAGTGGTGCCTTTCTGTGGGAATTTCCAGGATCATAATAAGATACTTCAGTTCTCGTCGAATCAATTGAGTTTAGTTCATCATCAGCCAAGAGTGGTTCAATGGGATCACATCACCTTACCTTATAAAACATAAAAAAAACGCTTTGTTACATAGAGAAAGCAAAAAAGGATGAAGAGAGGATTGCTGCTAATATACAGGATGTACTCACAGCAACAGCGGCCCTCATTTGTCGTTTTGATTGGGGCTCATGGAAGGATGAGTCTTAAGTTTTTAACATTGAATATGCAGTATCACTTGCCAATAGGTTAAAAAGTTGTACTTTTGACTCTTAAGTACAGAATTGCTTTTAGTGATATATTGTAGGAGCCACAAAATACAATGTGAATTTCTGTTTGTGAATTGGTTAGATAATATCCTTTTAACATTTTCAGGTCAATATTCAAAATAAGAAGCTCTCTTTCTTCCCATAACGGTTATTGTATAGATGGAAGGATAAATTGAAAACAGAGGTTTGAATATGTGAATGAAACAGCTAAATTTTGAATGAACTACGTGGGCCGAAACCCATTCAAAGAATAAAGTTTATCTTTCTTCGATTCAAATTCCCACTCCATCTCTTGATAAAGGTAGCTTTAACCACCAAAAAAGAAAAAATAATCGTGATTTCATTGTTTAGAGAGGCAATGGTTAGATCAAACTGATTTTTGTTGGACTTTACTGTGATACCATGAAAGGTTCCATATATCAGCCTAAAGGAGATAGTGGAACTCGAGTCTCTAGTTCATTTTGAAAGCCAGAAAATGAAGTTTATTGGATTGTTAAATGATGGAAATTGTGGTACTGTCTTCTCTGCGCAATCAGCTCATCCCACATCGAGACTTGACATGCCTTACCCTCTGGCAGATTGTTTGTGGTTGTCGATGATATCTCCTGCTTGTTTCAAGGACACATAGACAATGTTGCTCTTCTTAAGCGGTAATATGGATGGCATAAAACCGCTAATGAGGTCATCATCGTCGTAGAAGCTTATAGAACTCTCAAAGGATCAGAGGCCTTACCCTGTGGATCGAGTTGTGAGAGATATCAGCAGGAAGTTTGGTTTTGTGCTCTTCGACAGCTCTTCTAAAACTCTTTTTCTGGCATGTGTGAGTAATAATAATGTTCATTGGTTTCGTTCTGGGATATCGCTCTCAATCTCTCCCTCCACCTGCAATCTATATCTAATCCTTTCTGTTCTCTGATCATTCAGGATTTTATGGCAGTTTTCCTTCCTTCTGGGGAATTGATTCTGGAGGCAATCTTGTTCGCTCAGATGATGCAGAAGTCGTGAAGATGGGCTTTGGGAAGTCTTTCGCACCATCCCTAAAGGTAATTATTTTTTTGGTTTGTTGATGCGGCTCCACTGGAATTTGGTCCATGCATTGCAATGTGAAAAGTAAGGATGGATGAGCTCTGCTGATATTAAGCAGAGTTCAGAGGAGAATGTTATGTTGTTTTTTGTTTTTTTGGTAAGAAAAAAAAAAGAAAAAAAAATTGGTTTCGGACATAAATTTATAATCTAAGGTTAAAATGGTGTTCTTTACCTGTATGCATGTATTGAAATGTGCCTTTTCACCTACGATGTTGCTCTTCCAATGATTTTTGAGTGCCAAATCATTCACCTGCTAATGTTGCCTTCTTTTCCAACTCAGGATGCTTCTTTACCAGCTCTAAATGTTTGAGGAGTTACGAGCATGCACCGAATGAGGTGAAACCAGTTCCTAGGGTGAATAGCTCGGGCTGAGTGCAAAGCGCTACATTTGAAGTGGTGCAGAGACCAAGGAGTCCAGCATGCCTAGAGTTGGGAGTGCTGCGAACTTGTCCTTGCACTGCCGAGTCATGCATTATGGCCCTTTTCTGGCCAGGCCATTAGCTATAGAATGGCCTTCTGTTGCTTATGACCCAGTCACCCTTTCTCATACATTGACAATTTTTTCAGCTCTAATGGTCTGTTGCTCTATGTTGAGGGTTTGAGATGACATTGTTTTTATGCAGCTGTATATGTACTTATAAAACCAAGCCTTTACAGAACCCGATCATGCTTTGTGTAGTAATATCTTTCTGGCATTTCAATTAGCTGTCATGCAAAGTCTATCCAATGTAATGTTTTCCACATAGAATCTCTACTAGTAAATCAGACCAGGACGATATTGTCATATGAGAAGAAATGTGAACCAATATAACTTGGAGCGTGCTGGTTCTCATATGGAAATCAAGTTTACACAACACCTTGTGAAGGGTCATGTGAACTTTGATAACAGAATGGTAGCATCTTAGATATTAAGGTTAAAGCGGTAACCTCTGATGCAATTTTAAAGCTGTCAAAAGGAGCTTGATGCCTGCCAATACAAACTTAACATGAAGATAAGAGGTAGCTATCAATACGATTTAACCCAAAAAAAGAAAACACTTCGCCTGGCCATCTTGGTAGGAGAGACCTTTTTAGTCCTCATCGGCTATGCCCCTGTTGTTATCTGAAAAACGTGCATTTGTCGATCTCACCCTATTGACTTATGAGCTCTTGCTAAAATTTCTTACATAAGTAAGTGATGGTTTTGATAGATGTGCAGTCTACATAGCACAGGCTGCACAACTAACCTACTAGTCCTGCTTAAAAAAATTCTGGATGTCCACTTCTTTTTGTTTAATTACTCTGCAAAAAATTTGTATTCAATGTGTTTATGGATCTCCATACACCATCAAGTATACTGTGAGCATTGTGCTTAAATCAGATCTCCACCTATCTATATGTAGACTCAGTATCGACTTAGCTTCAGCTTTCGGTAGGTTTGGGGCCTTAAACACCTTGCAGACGCACTGCTCACCTTTGCCTTTCCTAAATATCAACCTAATTGTGGCTAAATGAGCCAGAACATCCCCACCCGCAGGTTTCTTTGGGTCTGATATGAACACAGCACCGCCTAGATCATCTACGACTGAAACAAATAAATCAAAGACAAGGTCATCAAATATCATCTTTTACCTTAACTCAAGGACTGCAGCTACTGCAATGGTGCGATTTGAATGGCATGTAACATAAACAAAAGCCAGACTAATCTTGTGTAAGAAAGTTCAACAAAGTTTTTTTAATTATCGAAAGGAAATTATTGCGAACTCAATGGAGATGATGTTGGGTAATTAGCTTTCAAATATTGTGACTAGATTTCTTCTCGGGCTCATAAAAACCATGATATCCACAAATTGTTGACCTTAAACCCATATGCTATTATGTGTAGTTAAAAACATATTGCACTGGATAATTTTATGTTTTTTTCTTTATGGCAAAACACAGTGATTGATAAATTTCATTTCATTAGAGGTTATTGGCAATGACACTGAATAATTTTATTTGGTTACATCTCTTATGAAGTCCTATGACCTTTCAATTACATGCCATGCTCGATCAAGTTCCTAAGAGCATATAAGGCTGTATTATTTGCATTAAATTGGCTAAACATAAATAGAAGAAGCAGAAAGGATACAGAGGCGACATCGTAGTTGACAAATCTTTTGGGTCACCATCACAGTTAGAGAAAGTATCTCATGTCATTCATGAATGGTTTGTTGTCGAGCACATGAAACTTAGGGACAAGCTATGACAAGGGTGACAAAGCGTCCATTGCAGAGAAAGGAAATGAACAAGTGCTTGGGAACTCATTATATGCCTCTCGCGGTCAATACGATGACTAACATCGAATTGCAGATTAACAACAAAAAAAAAAAAAGCACTTCGCCTGCCTTCCTGGTTGGAGAGACTCCCTCAATCCTTCGCATCAGTGATGCCTCCTGGTGTTATCTGAAAAACATGTGTTTGTCAAGTTCAACATAAATGGAATATCTCAGTCTCATCTTATTGACAGATGAGCTCTTCCTAAATTTTTTGATAAAATTAAGTGATGGTCTCGATAGATGTGTATCGTCTACATAACAGCACAGCTAAAAATAACATACCAGTCCTACTAAGGAAAATTCTCAATAGCTACTTCTTTTTGTTTGATTCCTTTGGACAAAATTCGTATTCAACATGTTCATGGATCTCCAAGCAACATCAAGTATACGATGAGCAACATCAGGTCTCCACCTATCCCTATGTTGACTAAATATCGACTTTCTCACAGATTTTGATTTAGACTTCCAGATATTTTACTTGGTCTCTGCAGTATGGTCTGAAAAATTTCAACGAAGTATATAACCAGAGGAAGATCTGCAGTATGGCATCATCAATGGTTGGGTATTTTGTTTCCATAGCACAGGTGGCGCATGTAAGTATACTACAAGTATACTGCTCAAATTCTGGTCTCCACCTATCCATATATAGACTTAGTATCAACTTTCTCTCCAATTGATATTAGATTTCTAGAAATTTTGTTTAATGTCTGCAGGGTAATCTGGTAAATTTCAATAAAGTGTATAGCTAGACGAAGATCCAGACAAGAAAGATATAGCTTCAGCTTTAGGTAGGTCTGGGGCTTTGAACACCTTGCAAACCCACTGCTCACCTTTGCCATTTGTAAACATCAACCTAATTGTGGTTGCATGACCCAGAACATGCCCACCTGCATGTTTCTTTAATGCCACTGAAACAAAGAAATAAAAGAAAAAGTCAGTCAAAAAAATTGTCTTTTCTGCTTAACTCATGGACTGCAGCTACCGTATGCATCACTAGTTTACACCAACTAGCTGGTTCTTGAGATTTACGAGAACTAGTACGAGCTTAGTGTAGTCACCAAATTGCGATTTTTCAGTGTGCAACCATCAAAGAGCTAAATTGGATAAGATCCTTTAATGGATGCATGACTAGGTGGGAGAAATGAGATGTGATGGGTACCTTGATTGGTCGTGTACACTGCCACATTAAATTCCTTGGCTATCTTAAGTAAGCGTGAGAGCATTTGTTCCAATTTTTGCTGCAATTGGGAATCTATTAGTGTCAAACCAGATGAGCTTGCAACTCGTATGATTTGATGGTTTCAGAATCGACCTGACGCCCTGCAAGTTCTCCCCTTCCATTATATTCCACTTGAAATAGAGGGATCACTGAATCCACAATCTGAAAGATATTACTCAGCTAAGGTCAACCATCGACACCTTACAAATGTGTGCAGTTTGATTCTTGAGCACTGTCTTACCAGGAACCTAAATGGTTCTTCAGACATTTTGGCAGCCAAACTGAGAACCAAGTTGTACTGATACTCAGAAGTAGAGGCATGGGCATAAATGATCTTCAAATTCATGGAAAGACTAGATTACAGCAAGTACATTAGCCAGAAAAGAAGGAAGACTTGCCACCAGTGTAGAAAGCATTGCTTATATTACATGCGACGGCACCAGGATCCATGCCAAATCTTTCAGCTATTTGTACAATTCGATCATGGCAACTGCAGGTGTACCAAGTTAAGAAAGTGCATATGCACTTACATGGACATAAGCCGAGTATGAAACAAAAGCAGCTTTGTTGAGGTCAAGAAAATGACCAACAGATTATAATAGGATACAAAGTTTTTTCTGTGGCGAGGTATGCTACCTTGCCATTTGCCCCTCCCACGTGAGTTGGCAGCTGGAAAAATTGTTAGGATCGTGGAATCCACAAACCATAAGATATCATCTCATGGAACGGGATCAGCTTTAATGAAGAGTGATGGAAAGAAGGGAAAATAATGTTGTAGGATTTGCAAATATAGTAGAGTACTTCAAGCATCCTATTCAACTAATGATCAACCCAAGTCCAAGTCTGACAATGACTAAGGCTTCTGATTGGTTATGACCTAGTACGCTCTCCTGGCCTTTTTCCTACTTGGTTTGAACCACTATAGATTGTGTGTTCCAGTATGCTGATTGCAGTTTACAGAAGATGAGAGTGCCAAACCTCCAGAATCACCTAATAAACACGTTCCGATCCAAGATTAACCACAGCTTTATTCTTTACTAGAAATTCAATCATTATCTTGCTATTTATGTTGTTCATCTGGAAAACATAACAAGAAACAGAAGTTAATGACGAAAACCTAACATGCAATTCAGACCAACCCGAGTAGTAACAAACAGGGTATGTGCAAGCTGTGTTTTCCCAGACCTGAAGTGATGTTAGCAGCATTTTCTGAGAAAGCCAACTAACAAAAGCAACTAAAAGTTCATCGAGGGTAACGTTACTGGACTGTACTTGTCACCGAGATACGCCGAATGCTTCTGTAATTGCCTGAGTTTCAATACCACCTGTTTAACATTGCAGAACCAGGGAAAGTTGTTTTCGTTGAAACGCATGAAGAATAATATACACAATCTACAAAACAAAGTCTATTACTGCCTAAAAGCTCATTGAGGGCTTGGCTTCCAGTTGTGATGCAAATAACCGACTTGCTCTGGAAAAAACGAAGACATTGAAAGTACTTTGTGCTGTGAGATAAGTAGTGTTTAGAGCAAGTGCAGTTTTCTACAGTCAATATGCTAATTTGCAGGCTTTTTATTACAAGGGTCAATGACTCATTCAAGTCTTCCGAACCATTTTTAGCTCGAAATTTGCTGAATTAAGGACTTACTCTGAGCATAACTTGCTCTGAGCATAGCTTCAATTCCCGTAATAAAATGAGAATTCTGATGAAAACAAAGAGAAGTTATTGTGAGATGCATATAGAAGTTGCAATTGATTACAGCGCCATCTCAGGATAAGAAGAAATTAAGCTCTAACCACTATCTTTTCAGCTGATTCGCATATCTTATCAACTTTTGCTTCAGATAAACCTTTGGTTCTAGTTAAGTGCTACTAAAAAACAAAACAAAGACAGAGGAAGTCACCTTAGCCAAATAATACCTCCACTTAATTTTCGGAACTGAATATCAGATATACCTTCTCCGTATGCATCATCAAGACAGTTGCAAGTGTCAATCCCTGCATCCTGTATCTTTTTCACATCTCCAGCATGGATT
Source organism: Eucalyptus rudis (assembly GCA_019915205.1). Classification (NCBI taxonomy): domain Eukaryota; kingdom Viridiplantae; phylum Streptophyta; class Magnoliopsida; order Myrtales; family Myrtaceae; genus Eucalyptus; species Eucalyptus rudis. Next base: position 2,917,205 of record JAHMTN010000183.1, read on the forward strand.
CCCTGAGAAATACCTGCAAACAAAAAAAAAAAACAGCCCACCATCGTGTTTAACTCAATATTTTCTGGTGAATGTAGAATGTCAAGTGTTCCAATAGTGATTGTTGACAAATTCAGCTTAGGAGATTCGTTATTAATCCATCTATGCCATAATACACGGATAATAGAGGTACTGATGGTGCAATTACTATGTGACATAACATAACAAAGGCCAAATTGCTCTTGTATGATTTAGAAGACACACGTCAAATAGGTGAATTACACGTATCATATTCAAGTAGTAGCGGAAATTACTTCTCATCATTTAAGGAAAGAAAATTAGACTATTGTATGCACAGAAAATCACGACAAGTTCAAGAGGAAGTCGAATGGAAACTCAGAATCATTCTTGGCAATCACATCACCAAAAGGAAATGAATTGAAATTTGTGGAGCTCATGAACTCACTTGAGAGCTGATATGAAGGGGTTTCTAGTCTACTGAGTCACAGGCTCCAGCCTTAACATGAACAGCTTTTCCATCATCCTGCATATGCTCTTAGTTGGACATTTCAATTTTTCCCCCTGAAGATTTACCTTCAAATCTTTCGCTATGATTTTCTCTTACCCCTGGTGCTTCTTGTTCAAAAGAATCAAGAATAGAAGGAATTCCTTTAAATAACATATTCATTCCGTTGTCTGACCCACGTGGCTTTCCATCCTTCACCTTGAGCTTCTTGGCAAGCTTCCTTTCCAATTCCAGATCCTCCTCGGCAGATATATCAGCTTTCCGCATTACACGCTTGAGATACTCTTCGATCTTAGTCTTTGATTTTCTCTTCACGTTATTCTTCACTTTGCTGGATTCCAGCGAACCAGAATCGTCCTCCAACGAAGACTCAAGCTTAACCATCGTGTTAAACTAAGTTTTCTGGTGAATGTAGAATGTCAGGACAAAAGCATTTCCTAGATCATCACTGACAATCTAGCGTTCCAACAGATATTATTGATGGATTTAGATTAGGATATTCGTTATTTAATCCAGCTACGTCACGAATACACGGGAAAAAAGACATCCAGTGGATGTCACGTAACATAACGAAGGCTGGAATTGCTATTGGATGATTAGAAGACAAAAACTAAAAACTATCGTACGCGCAGAAAATCGCGATAAGTTCGAGAGAAAGGCCGAGATGTAAAAACACCGATGGATTCACGGCGATGTTCCAGGAAAATCGAGCTAAACTGAGCAACCGAAACCGAAATCGAAATCGAGCTCATCCACTCAGCAGTATTCAGAGTCACTTAACATCGACATTCGAAGAGATATACAGTTAACTTGTGAACGGAGACCAGAAAAATCACGATGATCAACTTCGGAATCAAACAACGCACCGGAACATCGACGAGAAAACGAAAGCGATGAGATGAACAGAGAGCAGTTGCCTATGCTCTTGTTTTGCCCTGACTTACGTTCGTCGATCGCTTCGAGCAGGTCTTCGTTGTCGATCGTGAAACTCAAAAGCATCTTCGACGACGATGGAGCGCGACGATAGGCCATGGAGTTCGGTGCGTCTGCGCAGGGGAAGAGACTTTCAAAAATTTTGTGGATTTTGGAAACGATCGCAAATTGGAGGGAATCTATATATATGTTATATATATAGGCGGGAAGCGGGGTTCTTAAAATTTTTTTAAATCCACTCTTAAAGAGGGTGAGAGAAAATTGGGTATGACCTTTTTTATTTTGCACTAAATAATTTAGTTTGCCTTCGTCTCGCTTGGTTTATAATTTTCTCAAATTGGACCACATAAAGTTCTTATTAGAAAAGGAAAATAATTGATTTGCATTGTGGTCAATTCTTGGTTTAACTGCACTGTCCTCAAACTCCACACTTATCACTCATCAAATCATGAAAATATTTATCAACAATTAAGCTTATTCATAATGACATGCCAAGCACTTACTCGTAACTAATTTGGTTGTGCTGCACCTAGATCGGCACACATCCTAAAATTTGTAACTAGGTGATTTAGTAAAGAGTGACAGACATGGAGTGCATTTAATGTCTAGAATTTGATTAATATTGAACCATTTTGATTCCAATTTACAAAAATAATCAAATTAGGCTTTAAAGTTAAAATCATTAGTACTTTGATGACTTTTTGAACGTATATATAATGAGAAGAGGTCTAGCTGTCTACAAATACAAGATGCAATGCTTGGTTTCGATACGATTCAACTTATTTCTTTTACTAAACTTTATCATGATTTTAAATTGGATCTTTCATGTGATTTTCGAACACCTCCATTTTTATAAAAGCACAAGAATATCACCATTTTATAGCACATGAAACTTAGGGAAATCTATGACATGAAGGACAAAGTCTCCATCGTAGAAAAAGGAAACAAATGCTTGAGAGCTCATTATATGCAAAAGGCGATGGAAGAGACGATGATACTTCTGGGTATGGCAATTTTCAGTCGAATAAACTAGAAAGATCCTTTCTCTTCTTTTTTGTGGAGGATAGATTGATTATTAGAGTTAAGTTTCCTCATTTGATTTAGTGCGTACTCAAATAATTCTAAATTCGCCATTTCTTCATGTAATCAGCCTTTTTTCGTGTTTTGCTTTATCTTTTTCTTTTTTTGGTGTTATGGCACTATTTTGTCAGTATTGATTGTAAACTAAATGAAGATGTAGATGTTAAAACTTTTTTTTCCCTCTTAACCGAGATTTTTTGGCGTGTTACATTGAAGTTTGTGGGATGCCGAAGCTAAGATTGTTTTAATAGCAGAATTTTAAGGAAAATGTCGAAGTATAAGTCATAGTTCCAACTAGAGCAACGACTGGGGTAATGTACCTCATTTGGAGTATTACGAAGGTTTGCCTGCATCCTCATTTTTTCAAGGAGAAAGAGGAGCATTCCATGATGGTGTTCGGAGGGAAAGGAGTCCCCAACAAATATCTTTCATCGAATAGGCAAATTTTTGATTTTTTTTTATATAAACCGAATTCTGTGTCGTTTCGGAAAAGAAGCAACTAATTCTACTCTACATGCCAAAAAGTAAAGGATAAATAGGAGATAAAAAAATGTACAATAAAATGTAAATGTGCGATGTAAAGAAAAAAAATAGCCAAAAGACAAGTATTTTTATAATTGTTGATTATCAGAAGGTCCTTTATAATTATGTCTCTTTGGCTATTTATAGCTAATTTCACAAGTAATTGCTCTCTAGCAATTATTATGTTCAATTTCAAACTGCTTCTAGAGACTCCAGTACCGCACCAATAACTGCATCGCCCTATCCATAGTGTCGTCGGCACTAGCCCTTGAAACTATCTCCATTCTTATCATTTTGCTCCCGAGCGGTTATTAATTCCGAACTCTTGGTATTTCTGATAACTAGATACTTTCTTACGAACTAGGCTTAATGGGTTTTCCTTTTGTTCAAGGCCTAATGAGCCAATTTTGGCACAAACAAATGGTAATTCCACAATACCCAAACTTCCATCCGTATAATCACTCGCTATCATCTTCAATTACACACTAAAATTAGTGCATGCATTCCACCTCAATTCACATTAGATGGTCAAGTTTTAAGTCGGAATTGAAGCTTTGCACCAATATATTCAAACTTGGGCCGGTCATAGACGCAGTTAGATTGCCTCTTCATGGTTCAGTGGGTCCAAACGGGTGGCCTAAGCGAGAAGTGCTGGTGATGTCACGAGCAAACAATTATAGATATGTAATCGCCTTTTAACACATGAATCGTATCGTCAATGGTGGTAAAGCTGAGCGCTGGGGGTCCTTTGAGTGTTGGAGTCCTTCCATGTGCAACAGCAGCCAGAAGCCTAGTTTTGTACCCGTAGGACTCAAAAACTGGGTGGATCTAATTTTGGAAGACAGTTTGTTTTGCTGATTTAGCGATTGAACCGGATGTCAAACTGGTTCGATCTGATATTAGCAAAGGCCGTCCATGCATGTACATCCAGATTGATTTATTTGTGCTTTGTCTGTCGAGCAACCAATCATTTTTACTGTGAATTCTTGATTTCAATCTACCGCTGATGAAGCAACTGCTCTTCCTTAAGCCATCGAGACTAAGATGCCAGAAAAGAAAAAGATGTACCGAATTTCTTTGCAATCAACCAATCCCCAGTAAAAGAAACAATGGTGCAATGTAAGCAAAAGATCACTCCAGCAAGAAAGTGCCTCGGAAAAGAAAAAGATGTACCGAATTTCTTTTTTTCTTTTTTTTTTCTTGGCCGGATTTCCATGACGAAGTCTTCTAGGTAGTAAAGCAGATGCTCAAGAGTGATGAACAAACACACGTAGAGGCCATCTTGCAATGAAATGCGACATCTTTATCATTCACACGGGTTGTCTGAGTGATAAACATATACACGTAGAGGCCATCTTGCAATGAAATGCGACATCTTTATCATTCAAACAGGTTGTCTTCAAAGTGTACGGAATGAAGTTCCAGGTCCTTTTAAGTCGTGGCCGATGCAAGAAAGATTGTCTAGTGCATTCTGAACTTCGTGTTTGACAATATCACCGTTTCTTACTGCTGTTGCAAGTTATGGCTTGGCACTGCACAACTTCCAGCTCTTTAGGGCAGAACTTCTCTTACAATAAGCTCAAGCTCGTCATTAAACTCTCTGCTTCGAGCTCTGATATCAAAGTATCCTGAGGGAGAACAGAAAAATTCATGAGGACCCTCTGTGGGGATGTTGTGGAGCAGTAGTTATGTGTGTCCATGGAGAGTAAAATCCTTCAGATTAGTCTTCAAAAATAGAAACTGTCAACTGGATATTCAAACTAAAGTTGAATCTTGAGGATATACTATGAGCCATCATGCATTGGGCATGGGCAGCTGTACAACATGCATAACATCACATATAGACCCAACAGCAAGCATTAAAATGTGTAGGGAAGGGACAAATCAGAGCAAACTGCACGGATGATAAAGAAGAAATGATCCTATTGCGGGAGAAAATAAACATGCAGCCGAAAAGGGCATGGACCTGGGAAATGATTAAGAGACATAAAGGGATTCACATACAAGTTGTTGCGCAGCGACCCAATCATGCGCAACTAGGCTTTCCTAAACGAAGGAAAAGAACAACGAAGGATTGGAGGTGGCAGAATGGGTCAGACACCCATTTTTTTTAACTCATATGTAATGGGATGGATTACCTTAGGGTTGCTTAAATATGGGTTCAAATGGATCTAGTAAAATAAAGCATAACTAATAATGGGTTCTGATATGTTTAGAAAGAACACACTTTTGACCTATTTATTCAAAAGAAGGTAATTTGGTCTGATGGTGCCACTTCCTCTGTCGGTCCATCCATCCGCTCTTGTGGTATAAGTTGGGCCTTTCAGGCCCAAAGCAACATTGACCTAATCTTTTTTGGTGTTTTCTTTTTTTTTTTTTAATTTTCGAGCATACGAAATGATGGTGTTTAAAATCTTTGAAATGGAAAATGTTTTACTAGAGTTGAAATTTTTTCATCCGATGCCTTATAGAAATAAGAAGAAATATTGGTTTTGGAGTATATTTTAATGCTTGGAATTAAATCGATTGCTTGTCTCTTATTCCATACATTGACATACTAACCATGACAACGATAAAAGGACTTAATTGCGTAACTTCGCCATGAAGCTAGAAGTTAGAATATCAAATTACGCAGTCCCTACATATTTTACAATTTGAGTATTTTTCATATCTTTTATTGCTTATGAGAGTATAAATTTATGTCATATGTATCTTTTTGGACATGGTTTCTTATGCTAAATTAGATAAATTTCTTGCACCAAGAGAGCTATAGATGTATTCTAAGACTTAATTCGTCGAATTTTTTAGTAATTTCTTGTCGCTCATTTTTTCGCATTTGATTTGTTTTTAATTGTATGAAAAAAATTGTTTTTAATTGGTTAGTTTTTCTGACATGTCATTTTCCATATTTAAGGGAAATAATTGCTATGACCCCATATTGGATTGGATATAAGTCGATTTTGGGTCGGGTTGGATATAAGTCGCGAGAACTGTATTGAATAAAGATGGGTTATAATATGGATTAAATTAGTCAATTTGGCTCAGACCCATTATTAATCCACTCAAATTCAATCGGGCTTATGACCAAACAAAAAAAAATCTAATCGAACTCATTTTTTTCACAAGTCTAATTATTAGCAACAAACTTACGCATTAGTGATCATTATGAACCGAATATCGCTATAAAGAGGTCTGTCACTAAGCACTACGACAAAATTTTGGGGAAATTTCTTACCAACGGTAGCCTCCCCTTCCCCTTTTCACACAAGGAGAAAAAAAAAAAAACAAAATTCAAAAAACCCCTTTCACCAGAACGCCCTCGTCCAAACTCAAAATTTACACCACCGCGTGCGGCGACTCTGGTGTAAAGTGGAGGGTAGTTAAGACTTTCCGCAGAGAGCACTCGCCATCGCTTTCTTCTTCGTCCGCCCCGCTCCCGTTCGCTCCGGTCTCCTCTTTTGACCAAAGACCACTACCTTCATCGTCGTCGCCTCCATTCTCTTCCGCCCCGCGACTCCTGCGGCCAGGGCGGCGGCGCTTCGGACGACGACTAGTGCCTTGACGTGTCCGGGAGAACCTGGAGGACTCGCTGCTGTCCCCGACCTTGAATGGGTCCTCGGTTATGGACCGTTACTTGTATCAGAACGAGTTCTGTCTGCTCGAGATGTAAATCACGATAATCACAGCCATAGCTTCATCGAACATGGATCAGAAAATCACGATAATCATCTGAGAATCAAAGGACGCACTGAAACGCATTACGAAAGCGATCAGATGAACAGAGAGGAGTTGCCTACACTCTGTTTCGCTGTAACTCACGTTTGTTTGTCGATCGTTTCGAGCAGGTCTTCTGCTTCGTCGTCGACGTCCTCTCTTTCCACGATCTTCTGCTCTTCGGCTCCGAACATCAACGAGCGAACACAAGACGAAACTCAGAATCATCATTGCCGGCCATGAGCTCAAAAGGACATGAGCTGAAATCAAGCGGAGCTTCGTGAAACTCACTTGAGAGACAAAAGCGTCTTCGACGACCATGGAATTTCGCTCTGCGCAGGAGGAGAAACTCTCGAACTTTTTTTTGCAGATTTTGGAAATGATCGGAAATTGGAGGGAATCTTATATATATATATACGAAGAGGCGGGAAGCGGGGGGGAATGGCTCTCGGCTTATTTTTCTTTTCTTTATTTTTTCTTTATTTTTTTTTCTTTTTTAAGAAAAAGAGGTTTGACTGTGTTTCGTTAGATAGAGGTTTGACTGAGGTTTAATGGATCTGTTTTAAGAATTTATCAGATACACTCCTAAAGAGGGAGAGGGAAATATTGGTTTGATTTTTTTTTTTTTTGCATTAAATAACTCAGTTTTTTATTTAGCTTGGTTTTATATTTATCTTAATCCTGTTTGGCTTATAATTTTCTTAAATTGGACTGAATTAACTTCTTCTTAGAAAAGGAAAAGAATCAATCCGCATTGTGGTCAATACTTGGTTTAGTTGCATTATGTTCAAACTCCAGGCTTATTGCTCATAGAATTAGGAAGATATCAATGAACAATTGAGTTATCCGGAATGACTTGCTAAGAATTTGCTAGTGACCAGTTTGGGCACACATCTTAAAATTTGTAATTTGGTGATTCAATGAAAGGTGATGAACATGGAGCATGTGCTTTCTTTTGTTGAACACGGAGCACATTTAATGTCTACAAGTTGATTTGTGGTTCGACTCCAACTTACAAAATAGGCAAATCATACTTAAAATGTAGAACCATCACTAATCTCAACATATTTTTCCTTATATTTTTCCTAAAAAAATTGTTCTTTTACATAAGTATTTGAATGTATGTATAATGAGAGAAGACGCTACAAAATATAAGATACAATGTTTGGTTTCAATATGGTTCGATTTTTTTTACTAAAATTTATTATGTTTTTAAGTTGGATTTCTAATGTAATCTCTAATGCCTCAATTTTATGATTTTTTTTTTAAAAAGCACGAGAATATCGCCATTTATAAGACCCTCAAGCTCTTTATATTATTTAAATCAAAATATCATCTCTCCCACGATGAGAAACGCAAAAACCAAAACGACAATCCGTTCCGTTTCTACCGCCCATTCCCTCTTCTTCTTCTTCTTCTTCCTGACCTGAAATCCCAACCAGCTTCTGTCGAAGTCGAGACTGATGCTGATTGAGTGATCCCAGAGAGTTGGTAATCGCGCATTTACGGCGATCTTCTCGAATGTTTTTGTCTTGGTTTCTTGTTGTTCCTCATTCCATTGCACGTAAGCTGTTTAATGTTTGCCCTGAGTGAGAGGCATTTGCTTTTCTTGGGCTTGTTTCTTGAATTTGGAGTGAGGCATTACCATCTTGAGATGACCTGTCTTCAAATCATTGGTAAAACAATGGCTTTCTCGAATGAATGGAGCGCGGCAAGAGAGTTTGGTTGCTTTGTTGCCTCACCAGTGCATTCGCCTACCCTGAGAGGAAACTTGAGTTTTGGCGAGATTTTACTTAACTCGTCACGGCGTAGATTCATGACCATCAGCAAGAGAGTGCAAGATAGGAACAAGGACAAGAGGGTCCATGATCTTGAAATTGCCACTGGGAAGCAAAAGTGGTGTCAAAGGTGTTGGTTTTGATGGAAATGTTGAAAAAGGAACCCGAGATGATAATCTTTTTGAGATTGCTGGATCTATAGCCAAGCAAACGGTATAGTGGATTTTATTCGGACGTCACCAAAACTGTTTTGAGTTGTATAAGGATCAGAAGGGGGTATTGCGGTTTGGAATTGACTAAAGAAGCTGAAGACTTGTTAGAGGAAGAGGAGAGATTGATTAGGGGACATTCTGGCACGGCTGTTGAATACGTGACCAGGATGTTGACGATGTCGGTCGATAAATGGCTTCCTCTGGACAAAATTGCTCATTTCAGGAAAGAATTTGGTTTGCCAGCTAATTTTAGGAGCAAGTGGATACACGAGTAACCGCAGCACTTCAAAGTGGTTAAATCTCCAGATGAAGTTGATTATCTCGAGCTCATAGAGTGGATCCTGCTTGGGCTATCACAGAGTTGGACAAGCCCATATTGGGGGTATCAGAATTTGCCTTTGCATACTCCAGGGTTGCTTTCCCTATCTTTCCCCTTGAAGTTTCCTGCCAGTTACAAGAAGGTGTCTAGATATGGAGGGAAATTGAGCACTTTTAGAAAGGGTCTTACTTGACTCCTTATGCTGATGCATGTGGCCTTCAAGCTGGATTGAAAGAATTCAATAAGAGATCCATTGCAGCAATGCACGCGTTACTTAGCTTCACCATGAAAAAGAGGTTGGTAACCAATCACCTTGCACACTTTCGACAAGAATTTGTGATGCCTCAGAAGCTGATGAGACTCCTGTCGAAGCATTATGGCGTTTTCTATGTCTCTAAGAGGGGAAAGAGGTTTAGTGTGTTCTTCAGAGGAGTTTATGAAGGTGCAGAGCTAATTCAGAAATGTCCGCTCGTTATTTGGAAGGAAAAAGTCCTAAGCCTTATTGGTTATACGGGGAGGAAGAAAAAGATAGAAACTTTTATGGACTCATCAAATATGGAAGATAATGATTTTCTAGAGGGTAGCCCTGAGGATGGAGGCATTGCTATGCAACTTAACCAAATAGAAGCCATCAGTGAATTGGAGGATATTGCAGTTGGAGACAGCTCCTTAATGGATATACATGAAATTCACAATAAATACAAGCCTCATGATTCATTTTAAGGTCATATGTTCTTATTCGAGTTGTCAAGATAACTTGCTTTTCAGTCTTCTTCTTCACGAGTTCAAAGTTTCAAGTTTTTGTATTGATTTAATTAGACAAACTCTGCTTACATCTATAAATCAAGTTAATTAATAGTGGACTGACCCATCTCATTCCTTGTTAGTCCAAAAAATTGCCACTGGAACTCCTGAAATCAATTATTCAGAAAGAATGTGCAGATAATGCTTTTGGCAACTCTCAGCTCGCCTTGATGCCAGCAAGGACAACGGAAGCAATCTATTTACAATGACTGGTTCATTCTCAGTTATTGGTCTAACTTAATGAGTGTGACTATACTAATCTGCTATTCTAAAGATGAACTTGCCACCCTACATTTGAATCTCAATTGTTGGGTCAAAGAGATGATTGGTTAGTAGCTATCATGGAGAACACAGCCTCAGCTGCTATGATGATTGGCATTCTCTCTCTTGTTGTTACAAATTAGATGCCGAGCTCACCTTGCTGTAATGCCTCGTGCATCACTGTGCATGGATATTCAGGTCCACAATGTCTATGACTGCCTTATGCAACATACCTTCATTTGCTTTCTATCCGATTGCCTGTTTCATAGATCTTGTAATTTCTGTTTAAATTCTCCATGAATCTATGGCACACTCCTGTTTTTGGGTTCTACTAGAGAACTTCCTTTTGTTGGATTTTAGAACCCAACATCAAACAGTAAGTAGTTTTTATTACTCCTCGTTTATGTTGGGCTATGTTCATGGTTGATTCACTTCAATAGCTTACTGTTTCGTTGTGAAGAAAGAAATACGAGAGCTTTTGAAAATAGCAAGACTGGTTTTTTTTTTTTTTTTTTCATTTGAATGATAAATGGCTTTCCACGGCTTTTGGTTGTGTGACAACGACATTACTAATCTGCATGAACTACGTTTATGATTTGTGTTACATGGGCTAGCATTTGCTTGATGCCATTGTGCAGTAAATTTCTTTTGCTTATCAAAAGAAAATTCTTAGCAAACTCACTAGAGATGATACTAAGTGATTTGCTTCCAAATGTTGTGACTAGTTTTCTTCTCGTGCTCCCAAAAACCATGATATCCAAAAACTACATGTGACAAATCAAACTACTACTGTGTAGATAAATATATTGCACTGCATCATTTTCTGGTTTTTTGCTTTATAACAAAATCCAATGGTTGATAGATTTCATTTCTTTTGATTGGGGCGATTAGATCTCTTCTTAAGCCTTAACAAGTCCTACGACCTCTCGATAGCATGCCATGCTCGACCAAGTTCCTAGTAGCATATAAGGTTTCTAAGAGTGGTAGATCTTAACTCTTTTTCCCTCTTGACTAAGATCTATTAGCATCTTAAATTGAAGTCTATGTGATGCCAAAGAAAAGACTTACCGTTGAATACAAAATTTTTAAGGGAAAGGTCAAGCATCGGTCATAGCTCCAACTAGAGCAATGACAGGAGTAATGTACCATGGAAGTTGAGCATCAACCTCATTTGGAGCAATATGAAGAATTTCCAGATCTAATATAATCAAGGAGAAAGAGGAGCATCAATGTTTATTAGTTATAATCACTTAGCTATCATCTTTCGTTACGTGGCAAAAGTATTGCGTCAATTACAACTCAATTCATATAAGATGGTCATTATCTACTTGTTTTAAGAAGGGATAGGAACTTGGCACCAATGTTTTCAAACTTAGGCTAGTCAAAGAACCAGTTAGGTTGCCAGTTTTCGGTCCTAGCGATTGGACTAGGGGTGAATCAGTGATTGTGTCCGGAGCAAACGATTATAGATATGTAAGGCTGTCAATGAACACATGAATCGTTGGGCCTTAATGGTAAAGTAAAATGCCGGTGATCCGTGGAATTGAGTGCTCGAGTCCCTTCATGTGCAACACTAGCCAAAAGCCCAATCTATACCTGTGGGATTCTAAAACTAGGCAGATCCAATTTTGAAAATCGGTACATTTTCAAACTAGTTCAAACTGATTTAGGCCAAATCACCTACACATACTTTTTTAGTTTTGGGTGAATAGATGAAGGAGAAAGCAGTGGAATTGGCTAAGAAAAAGGGATAGGAATGATTTATGATCGAATGATTGCATAAAATCTAAAGGAAATCAACATTGACAACGTTATAGTCTCCGGATGGGCTTAACATATAGCCACTAAAATCTTTTTGCAACAGCCCGAAATTGACAAAACTATTGAATATTCTCTTTCACATGAATATTGCGTAAAAAAAAAAGAAGATAAATTATTGGATAATGACGCACAAGTATCCAAAATTTTATTTCATTCAGTCAATTACCTCAATTTTTCGAATATAGGTTAAGTCCTCAATTAAATCACTAACAAAAAATGTTGATATCATACTAATGTTGTTAAATAGTCATTAATTGCTCACATTAGCGTTTGCTATGATATATAAGACACTACGATTATCTAAGTCAATATTTTTTCTTTCCACATCACTCAATATGCAAGGTAAGCGAATCATGTAATCAAAATCACATGACATGACGATTCATTTAGCGAATACCTCAAATTGAATCAAATTTGAAAAAGTGAGATACTTGATTGAAAAAAAAAAAGTTTAGGTACTCTATTGTAAAACAAGCAAAAGTTTTGATAACTTTGATGTCATTATCCTCAACTTCTAAGCTGCTCTAAGAAAAATGTCTCAAGAAAAATGTTGTCTACAAAGGTCATTGTAATTTATAAGGTGGCAAAGTTGGAAATAGTAACCATAGTGGTGGTGCTAACGGCAACAACAACGCCGTGGCCATGCTTCAATGGTGCTCTATCTTGGCCCTTTCCTTCTTTATTTCCTTTTTGAACTTTTTTGCTCTTTCTTCTTGTCCGTTTTTCTCTTTGCTTTTTTCTTTAAATTTGTTAAACTCAAATTTGAAAAGATACAATAGAGATTAATGAATGAAAAAAAATCCCAAAATGATTAAACCCGAAAAGAATTGGAGGAAAATTATGGCATTGTTAATTTTAAGCAAGACTTGTACCGCCCGGAAATTATATTGGTAATGGCAAGAAAGACATATGAAGTCTTTGGGTGCATTTGGTTCGGCATTTTGAAAGCCCATGGGGAAAATGCAAAACAGTTTAGCCTAAAGAATTTTATGCAAATGCAAATGCCATTTGGTAAACTATGCTTTGAGAAGCAACTTTAAGAGAAATGCTGTTCGGTAGAAAAAACATTTGAAAAGCCCTTTGCATGATTAATATTAGTTTTTTTTTTTAATTTCATTTGTTTAAAATTGAAAAAAAAAATTATACAACTTTTTAAATATAAAATTTGACAATAATACTAAAAAAATCAAATACATATATAATTTTTTTTTAAAAAGACCAAACCCTTCATCAGAATTTTTAATTTTTAATTGTTTAAAATTGAAAAAAAAAATGATGTATGCAACTTTTTAAGTATAAATTTTGAAAATAATGCTAAAAAAATCAAAAAACATATATATATATATATATAAAGACCAAATCCTTCATCTAAATTTTTTAATCTTTATTTGTTTAAAATTGAAAAAATAATGTATGCAACTTTTTAAATATAAATTTGAAAATAATGCAAAAAAATCAAATACATATATATATAATTTTTTTTTAAAAAGACCAAACTCTTCATTGGAATTTTTTAATTTTTATTTGTTAAAATTGAAAAAAATAATGTATGTAACTTTTTAAATATAATTTTTGACAATAATGCTAAAAAAATCAAATATATAAATATTTTTTTTAAAAGACCAAAATACATTTATTTTTTTAGTATTTATATAATTTTGATTTTTTAGCATTATTTGGCATTTAAAAATAATAATAACGAGGGTAAAATTAGAAATTTGAAGAATAAGTGATGATAGTTTTGGAAAAAAAAAATTTCAGCATTTGGCCAAATATTGAAAGCTCAAAGCTAGTTTCTACTAGTGTTGGGCTTTCAGCCTTCCCAATGCTGATTTTCACTTGAAAGTTACTTCAAAATGGTTGCTGAACAGTCCAGCATTTCCCCAGGAGGCTTAAAGGCTTGAAGCTCCTTGAGAATCCCGAACCAAACGCACCCTTTGTCTTCTTGGCATCCATTGAGGTTTCTATCCCACTAACATAAAATCATGCAAAAGTCTTGGTCTTCGTGCAATCTATTAAAGTTTCTTTCCCATTGTCAAAAGACGTGCACAATCAAATGACATGCAAAGTCTTGATCTTCCTAAAATATATTTGTTTCTTTTCCACCATCATTGTTTCACTTTTGCTTCACTTTCCACAAAAAACGAAAATGACATCCTTAGTAGGTGAAAGTCCTCGTCTGAAAATGATATTTTTAGTAGGTGAAAGTCCTCGTCTAAAAATGATATCAGTCGTGATCTTCTTGGACTTTATGGGTTTCTTTTCATTTGCTCCTCATCACTTTGTTTCACCATAACTTCTACAGTGGACTGATCCGCTCATGGCCATTGGAGACATCTTTCTTGGTTCCTTCTTTCAGAATCTGTTCAACAAAGTTGAGTTCTCTGGTGTTGGACTATGTGTAAAGTGATGGAATCAGCATCACCTTGCTCAATATGTACATCAATACTTTTTTTTTTTTTTTATATATTCTCTCATGTAATTTGATCTTAAATATTTGAATTTTTTCTTTCTTATAAAAAATTTTGCCAAAAAATTCAAATCTTGATATGTTTCTCTCTTTCCACGTAAATGTACATGGGTACAATTTCCTGATATTGTATAAATAACTTTTATGAATTAATAATTTGAATTTTGCAAAATATTTTTGGATGTTAATCTTTAAATGCAACTAGTATGCACTTTTGCTAGTTTTATAAAATAAAACTATCTTCTAATCCATTTATATGAAAATGGTCAATATCATTCTTCCATTAATTCAAGTTTAGGGACTCCAAGGACTAAATTGAACATATGCAAAAAGTTTAGGGATCAAATTGAACAAATTAAAAATTTAAGGACGACATTGCACATTGAGTTAAGGTTTAGGGACTACATTATACGTTGAGTTAAACGTCAGGGACCATTTGCATCATTTTCCCAAGAAAATATAGCTAACATGGTTGATTGTTTTCAACTCCAACCTCATAAGTTGGTATACTTGAACCAAATATGAGTGCCTACACAAAAAAATAAAATAAAATAAAATTAAATTAAATTAAATTAAATTAAATTAAATTAATTTGGTACATGGCGGCCTCAACTGCAAGCAATATTGATTTTCCATTTTTATTTTTTCACAAAATAAAAAATTATGGAATCCGCGAAGTTATTGACTATTAAAAGAGAAAAAAACATATACAATACTAACCATAACGCAGTGAAGAGCATCAAACTTAAATGGATGAGGAAGTATTTCACTATTGTTGAAATATGTGTACAACTTTATGACTATCATTAACAATCGCCTGGTATATATAAGAATATCTCTCTCTCTATATATATAATAGTGCCTTGTTTCAAGCATTTGGGATATGGCTGAATAAGGAAAACAGAGAGACAATCAGAGGAGGCGCTTATTCGATTTTACATACGTGTGGTTGAAGCAAAACCTTCATAAAAGAAACATCATCAATTTCATTCTGTATCTATGGCTTCCAACAATATTCGAATTGACTGAAATAAAACCAGATTGTGAGGTGCATGAAATTTCTTACTTATGAATTGGCAATCAAGTATCTAGAGTTTTTTTCATTCAATCAATTACCTCGACATTTCAGATGTGGGTCAATGCGAGACCTCCATTGAATCGTGAACGAAAAATGTCTATATGACATCAACGTTATTAAGTAGTCGTTAACTGCTTATATTGGCCTCCAATATATTCTTTGTGGTATCAATGCTATTAAGTATAGGTTCTTATATGGCAGCTATAGTGCTAAAAATTTGCAACAAAATAAGCAGTATTGATCTACTAAAGGGTGCTGAAGTAGTTGCTGATGATCGTTAATCGCTTAATAGGAGAATTGTGGTCCTTGAAATTGAAAAAGCTAGCCCAAAAGCAACTTGCTTGATGGATTAGTTGGTGATTTTTGAATTGTTTACTATTTCTAGAGTAAAATTAAGCAACTTGCTTCATGGATTTGTTGGTGTACCTGACTCTTCCCAAAGCACGTGTTTTGGTTCCCCTTATTGAACGGTCAAAGTTAGTTGTCTTTAATGAATTGCAAATGTATAATAGAAAGAAGATGTCAATGTTAGGTGGATTGTCAACATTTATTTCAGTCGGTGCAAGTTCCACAAAGATATTTATTTGTCAATCATATTAATTGTGGTTGCTTCATTCACTGCTAGGCAAAAAAAAGGGTCAGGCATCGCCAACTAACAATGTACAATGTACTAGATATACTCTAGGCATCACACTTATCAACAAGAAAATCATGCAAAGGACCACGATTCTCCTATCAAGTGGTTCTCGATCATCAACTACTACCTCAGCACCCTTCAGTAGATCATCGTTGCCCGTTTTGCTGCTAATCTTTAGCACTGTGAGTGCCACATAAAAGCCTGCATTGATTGCATATTCACCAACGACACATCAAATGAAGACATTGAAATTTTAAGGTTGCAGAGAATGTATGAATTAAGAAAAAAAAATGCCTTGATCTTCATCTTTGTTTAATGTTTTTGGTAGGCGAATGTCTTTGTCTTCTAGAACTAAATAGTTTTTTTTTTTTCTCTCCATTAGCTTACTTCTGCTTTACATAAGAGAGAACTAAGCAAAAAGATATGAAAAATTCAATAAGTTGCGGACAATTTCAACTGTTTCTCATGAGTTCCTAAATTGAAAGATTCAACTTTAAAAAATATGTACACACTAATTATAAGCCTGACGCTTGAGCATATACTTTTGTTGGTTTGGGTGAGGAGGTCAAAGGGAAAGCAATGGAATTGGCCAAAAAGGGGCGCAAGACCAATACCTAACTTTTTGACTTTTTGTGATTGAAATTACTCGAGAAAGAAATCAACATCGAGAACTTTATAGTCTCTAAGTGTGCTTGACATTTAGCCACTAAAATCTTTTTGTAATGGCATGAAATTAACTAAACTTTTTCCTATTCTCTTTTACATGAAAGAATGACAAATCTCAATATAGAAATTATTAAAGTGAGACCAAGCAGTGAATCAAGAGATTAAGTTTGTAGGACAAATATCACGTAAACAAAAGTATGGTTAAGATCTGAATCTAGACCAATAATCAGTATGATATATTCTTGGATATTGACACACAAGACTCCGAATTGTTACCCTGTTTTTGTAATCAAGTGCCTAAAGGTTTTCTTGTTCAATGGGTCAAGGCCTTAATTAAAACCACAAATTGAAAACGTAGATATGACAATAATGCTATTGGATAGCCATTAACTGTCCACACTGACATTCGATATGATATCTTGAGATGTTGCACATTAGTATAGACATATTGGACGTTAAGATCATTTAAACCAACACACATCCATTATCTCTTCATCACCCAATCCATAGGTTAAACGAGCCACGTTAATTGTTATGCTTAATTTCTACTGAGTGAGCAAGTCATGTCAACAAAATCACATAACATAAAAAAATAATTTATTTAATGGATGCCTTAAAGTGAGCTAAAATTGAAAAAAAAAGAAAAAAAGAGATGCTTCATTTTAAAAAAGAAGTTTATAATATGAACAGAAGTTTAGGTATCTACAGTATCACACCCTAACTCTTAAACCACTCTAAGAAAAACATCTCAAGAAAAATATTGTCTCTAAAGGCGACTATAAGGTGGCGACGTTGGAAATGTCAACCTGGCGGGGGTTCCTACGGCAACAGCGCTGCAGAGACTGTGGAACAGTGGGGTTCTCTCTTGCCCATCCTTGCTTCTTCTTCTTCTTCTTCTTCTTCTTCTTTTATTTATAGTTTTTTGCTTTTCTTTAACTTTAATTTTCCTCTTTGCTTTTTTTTTTCTTTTTTATTGAAATTAAATTTGAAAAGATACACGAAATTTTAGAGATAATTCTAGATTTATGAATGAAAAATCACTATATGAATGAACTGGAAAAGAGTTGGACAAAAATTATTGCATTGTCAATTTTAAGCAAGACATGTCAAGCGAGGAAGTTCTACTAATAAAGATAAAAGAGACATTCACATTGGGACGGAAGACAAAGGGATGTGAAAAGTGAAGCAACACAGTCAATTTGTGCCTTGCAAAGTCTTATTCTTCTTGGAATCTATTAAAGTTTTGTTCCCATTTGCTCTTTTTTACTTTTGCTTCACTTTCTAGACAAAGAAGGCGCATGATACTCAATACAGTCACGGGATATTCTCTAAATATTACAAATCAACCATTTGTGGACAAAAAACAGTTTACTTTGATTTCTCTAACCTCTAATGTGCATCCTTAAAAGTCTTGATCTTCCTGGTCTTCACAGTTTTCTCTCTCCATTAGCTCACTATCACTTTGCTTCATCATAACCCTTGTTGTTCTCCACAAACTATAGTGATTGATTCACCATGGCCATTGGAGAGATCTTTTTAGGTTCCTTCTTTCAGTTCCTGCTTGAAAAGTTGGCTTCTATGGTATCGAACTATGCACAACGGGAAGGAACTGGCACCTTGCTCCATAAGTGTGAGGAGATGCTAAAAACAATCAATGCAGTGCTTGATGATGCAGAGGACAAGCAACTCGACGGTGACCATCGAGTGAAGCAGTGGCTGGACAACGTTAGGGACTTGGCCTATGACACGGAAGACTTGCTCGATGAGTTCGAGATCGAAGCTGCTCAAGTCAAGTTGGGGGTAGAATCCAGCACAAGCAAAGGTGGGGTGAAAAGGAAGTTCCTTTCCTTTAGCCAATTGCACTCACCCACGTTTGAAACCAAGTTACAAGAGATCAAAGGTAGGTTTGAAGATATTGTCAACAAGAAGGCTCCTTTAAGCTTAAGAGAGAATGTTGTGGACAGATCTCACTACACCAACAAAAGGCTCCCCAGCACTTCTTTGCCAGAGCCTCAATTTTTCGGTAGGGAGAAGGAAGAAGCGGATATACTCAAATTATTGATAGGCGAAGCCGAAAATGTTGATAGCACACTAAGCATAGTCTCCATAATTGGGATGGGCAGCGTTGGAAAGACGGCCTTGGCTCAACGGTTGTATAACAATGACAAAGTGAGTAATTGTTTTGAGAGGAGAGCATGGGTCTGTGTTTCAGATGTTTTTGATGTTCTTGACATAACAAAGACTATTTTCGGGTCAATCACCAAAGAGCCTTGCAAGGACAAAGATCTTGATAGGCTTCAATCAAAGTTGAAGGACAATCTATCTAGAAAGAAGTTTCTTGTGGTCTTAGATGATGTTTGGAATGTGAAGTACGAAGAATGGACTTCCCTCCTAAAGCCATTTGAAGTCGGGGCCAAGGGAAGCAAGATCATCATCACAACACGTAACAATTCTATTGTTTGCATAAAAAGAGTTTCGTCATATTCTTTGAATGTGTTGTCTGAAGATAATTGTACCAGCATGTTAGCCTATCATGCTCTGAGAGCAAGAAATTTTGAGGGGCACCCAAATTTCGAAAAAGCAGGCAAGAGAATAGCTGAAAAATGTAAAGGTTTACCTTTGGCAGCAAAGATGTTGGGCGGTCTCCTACATAATAGAGAGAATCCCAAAGAATGGGAAGCTATCTTAAATAACAGAACATGGGATAAAACGATAGGAAAAGATGGTGAGGTTCTTCCAGCTTTGAAATTGAGTTATTTGCATCTTCCTTCTTGTTTGAAGAGATGTTTTGCGTATTGCGCTATATTTCCAAAGGACTACGAATTTGAGAGGGACGAGTTGGCACTCTTGTGGGTAGCAGAGGGCTTTTTAGGTGAAGAAAAAGAAAAAGAGATTATCTTGAGATTAGGACGTGATTGCTTTGATGAGTTAGTATCTAGATCTTTTTTTCAGCAATCCAATGTTAACACATCAAAGTTTTTGATGCATGATCTTTTGAATGATCTAGCAAAATCAATTGCGAATACGACATGCTTTACCTCTGGGGACTCTCAAGTAGTGAGTACTAAAGAGAAAGCTCGTTATGCATCATTTGTCTCACAGTTTGTTACATCAGAAAGCTCGAGAGCATATGCTAAAATGAAGGTACTAAGAAGTTTAATGCTGCTGAATGTTCAATTTAGTCAACGAATTTTCATTTCCGGAAAGGTGCTGCATGACTTGCTAACAAACTTGAAGTACTTGCGGGTGCTATCATTATCTCATTGTGGCATCACAGAGGTACCGAATTGTGTCTGTGATTTAAAATATCTCCGACATCTCAATCTCTCATACACCGGAATCAAAAGGCTACCTGAGTCAATTGGCGCCTTGTGGAAATTACAAGTTTTGATCTTAAGAGGTTGTTGGTACCTTTTTATGTTGCCTCCACATATAGCAAATTTGGTCAACTTACAGTTTCTTGACATTAGAGATACAAAGAATCTGAAAGAGATGCCATTGAATATTGGTAATTTGAGGAATCTTATTATCTTGTCCAAGTTTGTGGTAGGACCAGAGAGAGGGTCACAATTAAATGAGTTACAGAACTTGCCACATCTTCAAGGAGAGTTACTCATATCTAAATTGCAGATGGTGGAAGAATTTGGAGATGCAGCTAATGCTAATTTGTTTGGAAAGCAAGACCTTAGCAACTTATTCTTGCGTTGGAATGAAGGTTTTGGAAATTTCCGAAATACAAAATGTGAAGCACGGGTTCTTAACTCTCTGCGACCTCACACTAATCTTGAAAATCTCACTATTTCATACTATGGCGGTGGAATATTCCCGTCATGGTTTGGTGATCCATCCTATTCTAACATAGTGTATTTGTGCTTGCATGCTTGTCTGAAAGTCACATCATTGCCATCACTTGGACAGCTCCCTTCACTCAGAGAATTATCTCTTGAAGGTCTAAGTGCAGTACGCATGATAGGCTCTGAATTTTACGGAACTAAAAGCCCTTTTCCATCCTTAACAATTTTGAAGTTTGAAGGGTTGTCAGCATGGAAAGATTGGTCTTATTATGCTGGAGGCCGAGAAGAAAAAGTACCATTCTCCT
The DNA here is from genome assembly GCA_019915205.1 of Eucalyptus rudis. Taxonomy (NCBI): domain Eukaryota; kingdom Viridiplantae; phylum Streptophyta; class Magnoliopsida; order Myrtales; family Myrtaceae; genus Eucalyptus; species Eucalyptus rudis. The sequence goes on from JAHMTN010000183.1 coordinate 2,938,104, forward strand.
GTCTTCAGCATCTTGTTGTTCGAAGATGTCGAGAGTTGACAGGGGAATTACCTCGTCAATTAGATAATCTCATAAAGCTAGAAATTTGTTCATGCTTGCATTTGAATGACTCAACCAATGTGGTTTGTCTTCCATCTCTCTGTGAGTTACACATTGAGGAATGTAACAAAGAGATCTTAAAGAGGTTGGACCACCTAACTTCTTTAACCATTCTCAAAATTGAGGATCTTGCTGAGCTTGTTTGCTTTGATAATGGATTTATTAGCCACTTGATCAACCTTAAGGAGCTTCGTATAAGAAGTTGTGAAAAGCTTACATACCTATGGCAAGATGGAGATGGAATGCGAAATCTTATTTGCCTCCAGAGTGTAGTAATTGAATATTGTCCTCAATTCACATCTTTTATGAGGGGACAAGGAGAGATTGAGCTGCCGCACAACCTTGAAACAATACAATTGGAGCATTGCGTGAGTTTAGAAAGGCTTCCAAGCAAGATGCACACACTTAGACGTTTGAGCATTTGGGATTGTCCAAAAATCATGGGACTAACCATTCCTCCAAATGACCCCAGCAGCAATAACAAGATGTCACAGCTTGAATATCTACAGATTGATCATTGTGATTCTTGGGTATCTTTTCCGTTTGCTAAGGATAGACTTGCTGCTTTGAAGACACTTGATATTAAGAGTTGCAAGGGAGTAGAGTCGCTAGCAGAGATCACCGCACTAGAATCACTAGAATCTCTAGATATTGGCAATTGTATGAATTTGAGAAGTCTACCACAGTGCCTTCGCATGCTCGTCCATCTCACTCATTTGGAAATAAGTGATTGTGCAGCACTGGAGATGGAGGACCTCCCTCCCCTTCCCCTCACCTTGTCGAGTCTTTCACTTTTTAGGTGTATGAAGATAAAGTCTATTGCCAGCGGTAACATTGATAGTTGTAACAATCTCACTTATTTGGAAATATGGGAGTGTCCAGCACTGGAGATGGAAGACTTCCCTCCCCTTCCAATCACCCTATTGCATCTTGCACTTTACTTATGTCCGAAGATAAAGTCATTAGAGTGGCATCATCTTACGTCCCTTCAATGGCTAGAAATTATTCGTTGTGAAAATATCCAATGCTTCCCCGAAGGAGGTTTGCCTCCAAATTTGCGGTCGTTTTATATTAGGGGGTGCAAGAATATGAAGCAGCCAGTGAGAAAATGGGGCTTGCCCATGCTCACTTCCCTCGAGAGACTGGGAATGGACGGAAGCAGCATGGGAGGGGAGGGAGACAAGGAGTGCTTTCCTTCGGAGGATTCCTGGAGTCTTCTCTTTCCTTCCTCTCTTACCTCTCTTCAGATTGGCCATATGAGGAACGTGGAAAGACTATCAAATGGCCTTCGCAACCATCTCTCCTCTCTCCAAGAGTTATCGATTGAGTGTTGTCCAAAGTTGAGGGACTTGCCAGAGGATGGCCTCCCTCCCTCCCTCCAACAATTGCACATTCTTGGATGCGAGATTCTGAAAGATCGATGCTCAAAACACATCGACGACTATTGGCCCCTCATCCAAGAGATCCCTCTCATCTACATTTATGGTGAATAGATCCAATGAATTGATTCGTCCTGGTACGGTCAGGTTTTCTAGGGTTCGGGTAAGTTTATGGTTTTGAAGGTAACAATTTCCCATTCTGCTTCCTCAACTCGATGCTCAATACAAGTCGATACTTTCCCGTGTAGATGCTCCGCATGAATTTCCGGAAATCCAAGAAATCCTCGACATCCAAGTAATTTCTTCCACTGCGCGCAGACGTTTGCTTTTCGTGGAGTATGACTGAAATTTAGAGCTTGGTTTAGTCTCCAATTGCACTGGCTTGCGAAAGTTGATGATGATGATGATGATATTCTTGTATGCCACAGCTGCATCCATGTCAACTACTGCCTTGGGCTTGCTTTTCTCTTTAGCCACGGCAATGCTCTTTCAGCCTCCTCTGTTTCTGTTTTGGCCTCAATCCCAACAATTTCTGTTCATATATGGATGCGAAGTTGGGGTACTTGTCAGAGGATGGCCCTCCCTCTCTCCCTCCAGGAGATCCCTTTCATCAGCGTTGATAGCATTCGGATCCAATGGAGTAAAATCAATCATGCCTGGGCCATGATAATAGATTTGTCTCCGTTGACTTCTTTTTGTTCCTCAGGTAATGCTTCCAACTTCTTTCATTCTTTCCGCTTTCATTTGTTAACCGCCAGGATTCATTCTTCGATGTACAGTAAGTTTTCTTGGGTTCGGGTAAGTTTTTGGTTTTCAAGGCATAAATTTTGATTCTGCTCCCTCAATTCGATTTGTAATACAAACTGATATTGGAACTCAAGTCTCTAGCTCACTTTGAAAGCCAGAAAATGAAATTTACTGGATTGTTAATTGATGGGAATTGCGCTGCTGTCTTCTCTTCTCGATCAGCTCATCCCACATCCAGATTTGACATGTCTTACCGTCTGTGGCAGATTGTTTGCAGTTGATATCTCCTGCTTGTTCCAAGGACACATTGAGAATGTAGTTCTTCTTAAGCAGCAATATGGATGGAACAAAACCGAAAATGAGGTCATCATCGTCATAGAAGCTTATAGAACTCTGAGGGATTGGAGGCCTTACCCTGCTGATCAAGTTGTGAGAGACATCACCAGGAAGTTTGTTTTTGTGCTCTTCGACAGCTCTTCTAAAACCGCTTTTCAGGCCTCAGTGAGTAATAATAATGTTCATTGGTTTCGTTTTGGGATATCTCTCTCAATCTCTCCCTCCACCTGCGATCTATATCTAATCCTTTCTGTTCTTTGAATCATGCAGTATATTGATGAAGTGTTGCCTTCTTCTGGGGAAGTGATTCTGGAGGCAATCTTGTTCTCTCAGATGGTGCAGAAGTCGTGAAGATAGGCTGTGGAAAATCTTTCGCACCATTCCCTAAAGGTAATTATTTTTTCGGATTGTTGATGCAGCTCCACTGGAGTTCCGTCCATGCATTGCAATGTGAAAAGTGAGGATGGACGAGCTCTGCTGATATTAAGCAGAGTTCAGAGGAGAATGTTAAGTTGTTGGGTGACATCTTATTGGAAAAATTGGTTTCGAACCTAAATTTATAATTTATGATTAAAATGGTGTTCTTTACCTGTATGCATGTTTTGATTTGTGCATTTTCACCTACAATGTTGTTCTTCCAATGGTTTTCGAGTGCCAAATCGTTCACCTTTTATTGTTGCCTTCTTTTCCAACTCACGATGCTGCTTCACCAGCTCCGGAGTTTTGAGGAGTTATGAGCACCCACCGGATGAGGTGAAGCTGGTTTCTAGGGTGGACAGCTCTGGCCATGTGTGCGGCGCCACATTCAAAGTGGATGCAGAGACTAAGGACTCCAGAATGCCTAGAGTTGGGAGTGCTGTGAACTGGTCCTCATTCTACTGAGTCGTATGGTTTATGGTCCTTTTTTGGACAGGCCTTTAGCTATTGGAGGGCCTTCTGTTGCCAATAACCCAGTCATGCTTTCTCATACATTCCAAATTTTTCAGCTCTAATGGTTGTTTACTCCATGTCGAGAGTTTGAGATGACATTGTATTATGCAGCTGTATATGTTGCTTATAAAACCAAGCCTTTACAGAACCTGCTCATGCTTTGTAAAGTAATATCTTTCTGGCATTTCATTTAGCCATTATGCAGAGTCTATTGACTGTCTTTTTTTTTTTTTTTTAACTTAGATGTCTTGCAAAATTGTTCTCTCCATTTGTAAATTAGGCTGGGACGACATTGTTATATGAGGACAAATGTGAACTATAAAAACTTGGAGCATGCTGGTCCTCATATGGAAATCGAGTTTACACGATACCTTGTGGCACGTTAGATATTAAAGGCTAAAAGTAAACTCTCGTGCAATTTTAAAAGCAGTCAAAAGGACCTTGATGCATGTTGGTACAAACTTAACATGAAGGAAGATAGAGATAGCTATCCATAATGCAGACTAACCTAAAAAAAAACACTTCGCCTAGCCATCTCGGTAGGAGAGACCTCTTTAGTCCTTCGCATCGGTTATGCCCCCTGTTGTTATCTGAAAAACGTATGTTTGTCAAGTTCAACATCAATAAAATAAATCTCAGTCTCATTCTATTGACATATGAGCTCATGCTGAAATTTCTTACATAAATAAGTGATGGTTTTGATAGATGTGCCGTCTACATAGCACAGGCTGCACAACTAACCTACTAGTCCTGTTTAAAAAAATTCTCCATATCCACTTCTTTTTGTTTAATAACTCTGCACAAAATTCGTATTCAACGTGTTCATGGATCTCCATACAACATCAAGTATACTGTAAGCAACATGCTTAAATAAGGTCTCCACCTATCTATATGTAGCCTCAGTATTGACTTAGGTTCAGCTTCGGGTAGGTTTGGGGCATCAAACACCTTGCAGACACGCTGATTCCTTCTGACTTTCCCAAACATTAACCTAGTTGTGGCTGCATGAGCCAGAACATGCCAGCCTGCAGGTTTCATTGGGTCTGATAACACACCTCCGCCTGGATCAGCTACGACTAAAACAGATAAATCAAAGACAGAGTCTTAAAAAATAATAAAATCCTTTTCCTATGTCATGGACTGCAGCTACTGTATGCATCACCAGTTTACACCAAATAGCTGGTTCTTGAGATTTACAAGAATCAGTATGAGCTTAGTGGAGTCCCTAAAATGCTATTTGTCAGTGTGCAACCATTAAAGGGCTAAATTGAATAACAACTTTGAATGGATGCAGAACTACGTGGGAGAAATGAGATGTGATGCAGTACCTTGATTGGCCAGTACACTGCCACGTTAGATTCCTCAGCTATCTTAATTAAACGTGAGACATTTGTGCCAATTTTTGCCGCAATTCAGAAATCATTAGTGTCAAACCAGATAAGCTGCAGAATAACAACTTGTATGATTTGATGGTTTCGGGATCAACCTGGGGCTCTGCAAGTTCTCTTGCAGTAAAATCCACTTGGAAGAGAGCAATCACCGAATCCACAATCTGAAAAAGGCACTCACCATAGGTCAACCATCCACACCTCAGAAAATCTGTAGGGTTTGACTCTCGAGCAGTGTCTTACCAGTTATTTGAATGGTTCTTCAGACATTTTGGCAGCCAAACCAAGAAGCAAGTTGTACTGATGCTCAGAAGTAGAGGCATGGGCATAAATGATCTTCAAATTCATGGAAAGACTAGATTACAGCAAGTACACTAGCCAGAAAAGTAAGAGTTGCCACTAGTATAGAAAGCATTGCTTACATTATCTAAGACAGCAGGTGTACTAAGTTAAGAAATGTGCACATGTGCTTACATGGACAGACGACAATTATGAAACACAAGTATCTTTGTTGAGGTCAAGAAAAATACAGACAGATCATAATAGGATACAAAGTTCCTACCGCGTCAATATAAACTACCTTGCCATTTCCTCCTCTCATGTTAGTTGGCAGCTTAAAATATTTTATGGCCATGGAATCCACAAACCATTAATAAAGAATGATTGAAAACAAAGGTAAATACTGTTGTAGGATTTGCAAATAAAGCAAAGTATCTTCAAGCATCACATTCGATTAATGATCAACCCAAGTCCGAGTCCGACTATGATTAAGGCTTTTACTCGGTTATGACATAGTACAAACTCTTCTGGCCTTTTCCCTGCTTGGTTTGAGCCACTATATATGCGTTCCAGTATACTGACTGCAGATTACAGAAAATGAGTGCCATACTTCTAGAATCACCTAACACACACATTATGATGCCAAGATCACCCACATCTTTATACTCCACAGAAATTCAATCATTATGTTACTATTTGGCATTGTTCATCTGAGAAAAAAAATGCAACAGAAGTTCAAGACAGAAACCTAATATCCAATGCAGACCAACCTGAGAAGTAACACATAGGGTATATGCCAGCCGTGTTTTCCCAGACTTGAAGTGACGTCAGCAGCATTTTCTGAGAAAGCTAATTAACAAAAGCAACTAAAAGTTCATCAAAGGTAACGTTGTTGGACTGTGATTTTCACCCAGATTCGCCAAATGCTTCTGTAATTGCCAGAGTTTCAATACCACCTGCTAACATTGCCAAACCAATGAAATTTGTATTTGTTGAAATGCATGAAGAATAAGACACAAAATCTGCAAAAGAAAGTCTTTTACTGCCTAAAAGCTCATCGAGGGGGCTTCCAGTTGTGATGCAAACAACCGACGACTCTCTCTGGAAAAAACGAAGACATTGAAAGTACTTTGAGCAACAGATTTGCTAATTTGCAAGCTTTATTTCAAGGGTATTCTGAACCATTTTAGCTTGAAGTTTGCAGAATTAAGAACTTACTCGGAGCAGAGCATCACTTCCAATAATATAGCCAAAATTCTGATGAAACAAAGGGAAGTCAATGCGAGATGCTTATAGAAGTTCAAATTGATTGGAGCCACCATCTCATATCTTTTCAACTTTTGCCTCAGATAATCCTTTTATTCCAGTTAAGTGCTACAAAAAATAAACAAAGAAAAAGCAATTCACTTGGCCAAATAAGAATACGTTCCTCAACTCAGCATCGCGTTAAACTCTTATGTTTCCTGGTGAATGTAGAATGTCAGGACAAAAGTATTTCCTAGATGATCAATGACAATCTAGCTTTCCAACAGTGATTATTGATGAATTTAGCTGAGGATATTCCTTATTAATCCAGCTATGTCACCAATACAATGGTGCAATTCCAATGTCACGTAACATTGCTCTTGCATGATTAGAAGACGAAAACTAAAAACAATTGTACGTGCAGGAAATCACGACAGGTGTCGGGAGAAAGGTCGAGACGTAAATCATGATAATCACGGCCATAGCTTCATCGAACCATTTGCATCTTAATTTTAACTTTCGGAACACGGAATCAGAAAATCACGATAATCAATCTCAGAATCAAAGGACGCACCGAAACTCATTAGGAAAGCGATGACATGAACAGAGAGGAGTTGCCTACACTCTGTTTTTCCGTAACTCACGTTTGTTTGTCGATCGTTTCGAGCAGGTCTCCTGCTTCGTCGTCGACGTCCTCTCTTTCCACGATCTTCTGCTCTTCGGCTCCGAACATCAACGAGCGAACACGAGACGAAACTCAGAGTCATCGTCGCCGGCAATCGCGCTGCGGAAAAGGACATGAAGCGAAATCAAGCGGAGATCGTGAAACTCAGTTGAGAGAGACGAAAGCATCTTCGACGACGATGGAGTTTGACGATCGGCGATGAAGTTCGCTGCGTCTGCGCAGGAGAAGAGACTTTTGAATTTTTCTGCGGATATTGGAAACGATCGGAAATTGGAGGGGATCTTAGAGAGAGAGAGAGAGAGAGAGAGAGAGGCGGGAAGCGGGGAAGAATGGCTCTTGGCTTATTTTCCTTTTCTCTTTTTTCTTTCGTTATTCGGAGATAGATCCTTATAAATTGAGGTTTAATGGATCTGTCAGATACACTCCTAAAGAGGGAGAGGAAAATATCGGTTTGATTTTTTCTTTTATTTCACATTAAGTAACTCAGTTTTTTTTTTAAGCTCAGTTTTATATTCATCTTAATCATGTTCGACTTATAATTTTCTTAAATTGGACCGAATTAAGTTCTTCTTAAAAAAAAGGAAAAAAAAAAGTCGATATATATATTGCAATCGATACTTGATTTAATTGCATTGTGTCCAAACATCACGCTTATCACTCATTGAATCATGAAAATTATCAACGAACAATTGAGTTAATCGAAATGGCTTGGTAAGAACTTGCTCGTGATTGGTTTGATTATATTACACTTAGGTGGCACACATCCTAAAATTTGTAACTCGTTGATTCGGTAAAAGGTGATGAACATCGACCATGTGTTTTCTTTTGTGGAACATGGAGCATATTTTAATATCGACCCCTTTTGACTCAAATTTATAAAATTGGCAAATCAGACTAAAAATATAGAACCATTGGTAATCTCTGACATGTTTTTCCTCATATTTTTTGTAAAGAATTTGTTCTTTTAAGTAAGTTTTTAAATGTATGTATAATGAGAGGAGACGTTCAGCTGCTTACGAATTACGAAATGTAATATTTGGTTTCGATATGGTTCGATTTTTTTTTTTTACTAAACTTTATTATGATTTTAAATCAGATTTTTGATGTAATATCAAACGCCTAAATTTTATTATAAAAAAAAACACAAGAATATCGCTATTTATAAGACCCTCAAGCTCTTTTAATTATTTAAATCAAAGTATCGTCTCTCTCACGATGAGAAACGCAAAAACCAAAACGACAATCTGTTGAAGTCAAGACTGATGCTGATCAAGTGATCCGAGAGAGATGGTAATCGCGCATTTACGGCGATCTTCTCAAATATTTTTGTCTTGGGCTTTCGCTGTTCCTTGTTCCATGGCACGTAATTTGATGTTTGTCCTGAGTGAGAGGCATTTGCTTTTCTTGGGCTTGTTTCTTGAATTTGGAGCGACGCATTACCAGCTTGACATGACCCGTCTTCAAATCATTGGTAAAGCCGTAGCTTCCTCGAATGAATGGAGCGCAGCAAGAGAGTTTGGTTGCTTTGTCACCTCCCTAGTGTGTTCGCCTACCCTGAGAAGAAACTGGAGTTTTGGCGAGGTTTTACTTACGTGGCCGCAGCATAGATTCATGACCACCAGCAAGAAAGTGCAAGATAGGAGCAAGGACAATAGGGTCCATGATCTCGAAATTGCCACTGAGAAGCATATAGTGGTGTCGAAGGTGTTGGTTTTGATGGAAATGTTGAAGAAGGATTCCGAGATGATAATCCTTGTGAGGTCGCTGGATCTATAATCAAGCCAAACGGTATAGTGGATTTTATTCGGAAGTCGCCAAAACTGTTTGAGTTGTATAAGGATCAAAAAGGGGTATTGTGGTTTTGAATTGACTAAAGAAGCTGAAGACTAGTTCAAGGAAGAGGAGAGATTGGTTAGGGGACACTCTGGCACGGCTATTGAATACATGACTAGGATGTTGATGATGTCGGTCGATAAATGGCTTCATGTGGATAAAATTGCTCATTTCACGAGAGAGTTTGCTTTGCCAGCTGATTTCAGGAGCAAGTGGCTACACGAGTATTCGCAGCACTTCAAAGTGGTTAAATCTCCAGATGCAATTGGCTATCTTGAGCTCATAGAGTGATCACAGAGTTGGAGAAACCCATATTGGGGGTATTGGAATTTACCTTTCATACTCCAGGGTTGCTTTCCCTATCTTTCCCCTTGAAGTTTCCCGCCAGTTACAAGAAGGTGTATAGATATTGAGGGAAGATTGAGCACTTATAGAAAAGGTTATACTTATCTCCTTATGTTGATGCATGTGGCCTTCAAGCTGGATTGAAAGAATTCAATAAGAGAGCCATTGCAGCAATGCACGAGTTACTTGGCTTCACAATGGAAAAGAGGTCGGTAACTGATCACATAGGGCACTTTCAACAAGAATTTGTGATGCCTCAGAAGCTGATGAGACTCTTGTTGAAGCATTATTGCGTTTTCTATGTCTCTGAGAGGGGGAAGAGGTTTAGTGTGTCCTTGACAGGAGCTTATGAAGGTGTGGAGCTGATTCAGAAATGCCGGCTGGTTATTTGGAAGGAAAAGGTCCTAAGCCCTATTGGTTGTACGGGCAGGAAGAATAAGATAGAAACTTTTATGGACTTATCAGATATGGAAGATAATGATTTTCTAGAGTAGCTTTGAGGATGGAGGCGTTGCTATGCAGCTTAGTCAAATAGAAGCCATCGGTGAATTGGAGGATATTGCAGTTGGAGACAGCTCCTTCATGGATATACATGAAATTGACAATAAATGCAAGCCTCATGATTCATTTTAAGGTCAAATGTTCTTATTCAAGTTGTCAAGATAACTTGCTTTCTAGTCTTCTTCTTCACAAGTTCAAAGTTTTGAGTCTTTGTACAGATTTAATTAGACAAACTCTGCTTACATCTATAAACCAAGTTAATTAATAGCGGACTGATCCATCTCATTCCTTGTTAGTCCTAAATATTTCCATCGGAACTCATGAAATCAATGATTTAGAAAGAATGTGCAGATAATGCTTTTGGCAACTCTCAACTCTCCTTGGTGCCAACAAGGACATCAGAAGCAGTCTATTTACGGTGACTGGTTCATTCTTGGTTATTGGTCTGACTTAATGAGTGTGGCCATACTAATTTGCTAATCTGAAGATGAACTTGCCACCTTGCATTTGAATCTCAATGTTGGGTCAAAGAGATGACTGCGTAGTAGCTATCATGGAGAACATAGCCTCTGCTGCTATGACGATCAACATTCTCTCTCTTGTTGTTACAAATTCGATGCCGAGCTCACCTTGCAGTAATGCCTTGTTCATCACTATGCATGGATATTCAGGTCCATAATATATAAGACTGCCTTCTGCAGCATACTTTCATTTGCTTTCTATCTGATTGCCTGTCCTATAGGCCTTGTAATTTCTGTTCAAATTCTCTATGAATCTATGGCACACTCCTGTTTTTGGGTTCTACTAGAGAACTTCCTTTTGTTGGATTTTGGAACCCAACATCAAACAGTAAGTAGTTTTTATTTCTCCTTGTTTATGTTGGGGTATGTTCATGGTTGATTCACTTCATTAGCTTACTGTTTCGTTTTGAAGAAAGAAATAGGAGAGCCTTTGAAAATAGCAGGACTGGTTTTTTAATTTGAATGATAGATGGCTTTCCACAACTTTTGGTTGTGTGAAAATGACATTACTAAGTGCATTATTTCTTATACCTCATAGCATGAGTTGCGTTTTATGATTTATTACATGGGCTAGCATATGCTTGATGCCATTGTGCAATAAATTTCTTTAGCTTGTCGAGAGAAAATTCTTAACAAACTCACCGGAGATGATGTTGAGTAATTTGCTACCAAATGTTGCGATTAGATTTCTTCTTGTGCTCATGAAAACCATGATATCCAAAACTGTATGTGACAGATCAAACTGCCGCTCTATAGCTAAATGTATTGCACTGCATCATTTTATGGTTTTTGCTTTATTACAAAATCCGATGGTTGATAGATTTCATTTCTTTTGTTTGCAGCAATTAGATCTCTTCTCAAGCTTGACAAAGTCCTCCAACCCCTCAATAGCATGCCATGCTCGACTAAGTTTCTAAAAGCATATAAGGTTCCTAAGAGCGGTAGATGTTAATTTTTTCCCCTTTTGACTGAGATTTATTGGCATCTAAAATTGAAGTCTGTGCGATGCCAATGCAAAGACTTACTGTTGAAAACAATTTTTTTTAAAGGAAAGGTCAAGCATCAGTCATAGCTCCAACTAGAGCAACGACATGAGTAATGTGCCATGGAGGTTGAGCATCAACCTCATTTGGAGCACTATGAAGGTTTCCAGATCTCATGCGATTAAGGAAAAAGGAGCATCAATGTTTATCAGTTATAATCACTTAGCTATCATCTTCCGTTACATGGCAGAAGCATCGCGTGCATTACGGCCCAATTCATAATAGATAGTCAAATCTACTTGTTTTCAAACTTGGGCGGGTCAGAGAACCAATTAGGTTACCAGTTTGCGGTCCAAGCGGTTGCACTACGGGCAAACCGGTGATGATGTCATGAGCAAGCGATTATAGATTTTTAATGTCGTTGATTGGCCGTGGACATATGAATCGTTGGGCCTTGGTGGTAAAGTGAAGTGCCGGTGATCCAAGGAGTTGAGTTCTCGAGTCCCTCCACGTGCAACGATAGCCAAAAGCCCAGTTCTGTACCCATGGGACTCTAAAACTAGGTGGATCCAATTTTGGAATACAGTATGTTTCGTTGGTTTAGCGAGTGAACTGGTATTCAGACTGGTTCGATCTGATTTTGGCCAAACTACTTGCACATACTTGATTAGTTTTGTATGAATAGAACAAAGGGAAGGCAATGGAATTGGCCAAGAAAAAGGGGCAAGAGCAATACTTTATGTTTGAATGATACCAGAAGATCTTAAGGAAATCAACATTGAGAACTTTATAGTCTTCAAATGGGCTTGACATATAGCCACTGCAATCTTTTTGCAACAACTTGAAATTAACAAAACTATTTAATATGCTTTCACATGAAAGAAAGAAAAATCTTTAGAAAGAGATCATTAAAGTGAGGCCAAGCAATGAATCGAGTGGATGAATTTGTAGAATAAGTTTCACGTAAACAAAAGTGCCTTTAAGATTTAAAATTAGACCAATCATCGCATGATAAATTCTTGGACAATGCCGGACAAGTATCTGACTTATTATTCTTTTTGTAATCAAGCCCGTAAATTATGTTTTTGATTTAGTCAAGTACCTCAATTTTTTGATAGGTTAAGGGCTCTAGTAAAATTGCGACGAAAAATGTTGATATGATACTAACACCATTAAATAATCACTAACTGTCATATTGACATCTGATATGGTACCTTGAGATATTGTCACATCAGCGGAGATATATTAGACGCTAAGATCGTTTAACTCAACACACTTTTTTTTCTCCTCATCACTCAATCTATAGGGTAAGGAGCCATGTCAGTTATTATGTTTAACTTTTGTTGAGTAACGAGTCATATAAGCAAAATCATATAGCATGGCAAGTTATTTAACCAATGCCTCAAATTGAGGCAATTTTGAAAAATTGAGCTTCTTGATTGAAAAAAAAAGTTCAGGTTGTAAACTGAACGAGAGCTTAGACTACTTACTGATTATTCTTTTAACTCCTAAGCCACTCTAAGAATAGCATCTCAAGGAAATGTTGTCTATGAAGGTGACTATAAGCAGCGATGCTGATGGCAACGGCATGGCAGTGGCAGTGGGACGGTGATGTGCTCTCTTGCCCCATTCTTGCTTTTATTTTTTTTCCTTTTTTTTTCTCTTTTATTAAATTTGAATTTGAAAAGATACATGGAAATCTAGAAATAATTCTAATAGACAAGTACAAGAGAGATTACTGAATGAAAAATCACAGTAAGATTAAGCATGAAAAGAGTTAGACGAAAAATATAGTAAAAGTCAATTTTAAGCATGACTCTTAACACCTGGGGAAATTCCACTAATATTGGAAAAACAAAGGCATTCATGTAGGGATGGAAGAGGAGGGATGTGAGAAGTGAAGGAACAATGCCAATTTGCATCGTGCAAAGTCTAAGGAAAAAGTTTGAAAGTGAATTGAGAGTTAGAATAGAAAAAAAAAAGAAATAAGTCTATCTTTTTCATTCGCTCTCTTTAGCTTCTGCTTCACTATATAGAAGGGAAGGTACATGACATCTAGTAAAGTCTTAGTCTTTTTGAGTTTATGGTTTTTTCACATGAGCATAGCACTTTTGGACATGAAGCATCTTTGAAAGTCTTGGTCTTTAAACTTTTTGGTAGGTGAACATGAAGCATCCTTGAAAGTCTTGGTCTCTGTTTAAACTTTTTGGTAGGTGAAAGTCTTGATCTTCCAGGACTTTAAAGTTTTCTCTCTCATTACCTCATTATCACTTTGCTTCAATAATACGGTGATTGATTCACCCACGGCCACTGGAAGTTCTTGGTTCCTTCTCAGCTTCCTTTTCATACTAATTTATAGTATTGTTAATTTTAAGCAAGCCATATAACGTGTGGAAAGTCTACTTGAAATGGAAAAAGAGACATTGACATTGGGACGTGACAAAAGGGATGTGAATAGTGAAGCAATGAAACCAATTTGCACCTTGGAAAGTCTAGGTCTTTCCGAAATTGATTAAAGTTTCTTTACCATTAGCTCTTTTTCATTGTTGCTTCACTTTCTAGACAAAAAAAAAAGTACATGATATCCGATAAAGTCTTAGTCTTCCTAATGAAAAGTCCTTATCAGTATATTGTCACGACAAGCAATTTGAGTTAGACCGAAGAGACTATGTTTTTGTTAAGGTATAAAAACGCGACAGACTTGAGAATTCGATCAAAAATCGACTGCTCCACCGTGATAATCGGCAAGGATCAATACGACACTGTTATAATCGATTAGTGATTGATATAGGTCAATTCGATGGAATGGCGTAATGAAATTGTGGGTGATTCCATATGATTGCAAAATTCGCATCGAACGGCACTAAACCGATTTTCTGTCAATTATGTACTCGGTACTTGTAATTGAAATCTTGCGATTTTTACGACAATCGAGAGTCACCGATGAGTCGAAGATGCACAAACGTAGATTAGAAATTATCGACCATGAGTCAAACACGATAAAATCCCTCAAAGCTACCCGGTAGGTTAGGTTGTACTAAAACTACGTTCGGTCGATTTTAACCACGAAATTGAATTTGGTTTTGAGAATCAGACGTTCGAATGTGTCACGATTTATTTTTATGATGTCATCTTATCTTTCGGAGAAATTCCGTCGAGTATGGAATTTTATAGAAAAATCGATTCGAACAATTTGGAAAATAAAAGTGGAAATTCGGATGGGAGAAGGAGGAGCTATTTTGGCTGCCCATATTGGCTTATTTGGGGTGAAAATTGAAGCTAAATGGTGATTGGAGGACCAATTAACTTAAGGGGATGAAGACTTCAAGGTTAATGTGATGATGGGTTGATATTTTGAGCTAGGCTTCCTTTGGTTGGGTTGTGCATTGGACTTTCTTCCCCCCCCCCCCTCTCCCTCTTTCTCTTTCTCTCAAGCACGCTTTCTCCCCTGCTCAGCCAACCAAACAGCCCACTTCCCCTTCTTCTTCTCCATTTCCCTCCTTCCTCACGTTTTCCCTTTCCCCTGAATTTTGGTCCTGTTCTCTTCAATTTTCTTTGCTGCCGTTACCCCTCCCCACCATCGTATCACCCCCACGCCTTACCCACCCACCATCCAGCACCCCATCTTCTCCACTCACGCTGCTGCACCCTCACCTCACGTCTTCATCATCAACTCACCACAGCCAAGCTCACGCCGAGCCAGCAGTTCCTCCACCGCTGCAGCTCCAGCGGCAACCTCAGCCCAGCTCAGCTCGAGCCCAGCAGCTCCAGCCGAACAGCAGCCCGTTCTAGCTCAGTCCTGCGGCCACACACTAGCCCTCACAACCAGCCCAAGCCCTTCACCGACCAACCCACAGCAAGCGCCGACCAGCCTTGGCTGAGGGCTTGTAGGGCCTATTCAACCATCGTCGGATCTCTGTTGGAATCGCCGCAGGCTCGGCTATTGGTCGCCTTCGCGCCGCCGTCACCGTGGACCCGTCGACTCGCTAATCCGGTAAGTTAACTCTCTAATCCTTAATTAGGTTATTAATTGTGCTTAGTGGGTTATATTAGTATTAATTAGCATGGTTAGATTAGTGCTAAGAAGGATTAGTGTTAAGCAAGTTGAATTAGTGAAAATTTGAATCGGGTTTACTGGACCCTCGCCATTTACCATTTTTGTGGATCAAAATGTGTTGAGATTTTGAGGTTAATTACTTCTTAAGAAATGTTTTAGACATCCTCAGATATAACATATATTTTTCCCAAGATTTTATGGATTCAAAAGTATATGGTTTCAACTTCGTTAAAAACAAAACAGAACCGTTTTTGCTGGAATTAGTGACATTTTGGGATTCGAGGGATTTTTATCAACTCTTATGGTTCAAATGTTGAAATGGTTTCTTCACAAAAGTTATTTTTCATATCTTCTAGTTTAACATAGTCAAATTTTAGATCAAACGGATAATTTTTGGATCTCGAACTAAGCTGGTTTTTGAAAACGTAATTTCTGGAAACAGACACAGTTTTTGTAACGGTTTGGACGATTTACTACTTTTAATCCAGAAATATCTGGGCTAAGGTGTCTTCACAAATTTTTTTTGTTTAAGTGTCCTTTATAACATATTAAAATTTGAGAATTTTCAGAACTTTTTTTATTAGGTTTCTGGATTTAAACTTACAGACGCATGAGTGGACTGGTTTCTGCTGGTTAGGGCTGGTAGTAGTGGTTTTGTGATTATTCGTGGTGTCGTGTTTGCTAGATAAGGTGTATTTAGTGATTTGGCTGACTTTGGAATGCTGAGAACTTAGGTATGAGGTGATGAGATGGATTACTTTATGTTGGTTATTTAGTATTATTATAAAAGGTGACCTCTTGGACTATTAAATAGAAAATACATGAGGTGTCGGGTCCAGACACCAAAACTTATTTGTCCAAAAAAATAATAAGGTTTTAAACTAGGTGCATGCAACGTTTGAAAGTTTAATTTTGAGTACGTGAGCACCTACGAATTTATTTCTAAACATTTGAACAAAAAAAAGGGGTTGCTAAGGTTTGTTTTCAAAAGAAGGGGTTGGAAAAGAAATTAGAAAAGAAATATGGTGTTGGGTTTGGACGCTAAGTTTTATTTGCTCAATAAAATGAGGAGGTTTTATACGAGGTGCGTGCAAAGTTTGGTAGGTTAATTTCAAATACGGGACCCCGTACGAATTTATTTCGGAATGCTTGAACAAAAGAAAAAGGGTTACTAAGTTTATTTTTAAAATGAGATTTTGGTGTTTTAGATATATGATGGAAACTAAGAGTTGATTTGGTCGATGATGTGCTTGCATGGTCAAGTTAATTAAGTGGTTCAGTTTAATTAACCGCAATTTATTTATTTAATTAAATATAATTTATATAATTATTTATTAATTAGTGTAAATTATATCATGATAGCCGGTTGTTAGAATTTTGTGTTGATTGTTGTGGTGCAATTAGTTTGTGCAATTGATTGTTAATTTGTGCAATTTGATGCTGGGTGTTGATTCTTGAATTATTATTTCACAAATGTGAAATGTTAGTATTTAATTAGAAAATACTGGGTGTTGGGTTTTGACACCGAAAATGTTTTAAGATACTATATTAACTAGTGGGATTTTAAAATGGAGGATATCAATTTTTCTGGTTCAATCTGACCGTGTACCCACACACAATTATTTTCACTTGGCGTTTTTAATACAAAGAAAATAGGCCAAGTACATAATTTTAATTTACGCATTTCAGTGCAATGCACGATGTCCTTGGCCGGGATTGGATGGTCATGTGCTAGTTATGAAACCCTGTCACCCAATGTGCATTGGGTGGACGATGCTCCTATGTGGAATGCTCCTAACAATTGATGCCGGTCGCAGTAGAGGCTGGACCAATGCTCCTATGTGGAATGCCGACTTGAGGTAGACATTGCCATGCTCGATGGTGAGAGACGACGCTCGGTTACATCGGAAGACTGCTGTGTGTCAGGTAGATCGTGCCTGTGTGGGCAGTAATCAATTGGAACGCGTGACTAATTGAGATAAGCACGCCTCATTATATGACAAAATTGTGTGACACGGAATGGGATGTGTCATAACGATTTGGCCTTATAATCGGGACCTCTGTGATTGATTGAGCTGTGTGAGACGTTCCAATTGATGTGTGCATTTATTATATGCATCTGTGATATGAACTATGCCGACATGCAAGAAGAAACTAAGGCGAGATAAGTCCGCTGTGATGTGTCCTTGGGCCGCCTCTGAGTGAATTTGTGCCCTAGTTGGGGCTTAAGGTTTAACTCGCTAAGATTTATTCTCACCCCGTCGTGGGCTAACCTTTTTCAAGGCCATGGCATGGAAATCTGCTAAGTGCGGATTTGATGGGCGCGAGATGCGACATCTCGTGGTGGGCCCTATTACTAATGGAGTTAGGTTGCCTAGGGGTTTCTTTTGAGACTGACTTACATTTCTAAACCCGTAGGTTTAACCGGGTATGTATATAAAGTGTGTTTTTGGAAAATTGGTTGCATGTCTTTCTACTATCCCTGTATTTGATGGTTGTTCGGAGTTTGTATAATTTGCTTCCGCATGTGCATAAAATGAAAAGGGTTGGCGACGCGTCCTAGGACGTCGCAAAATTTTTAAGTCGACCGCTGAGGGATGTGCGCGTGCTCGGGGTTCGGGACATGACAATTTTAATGTTCATTGTTTCCTTGAGTTAGATAAATCAATTGTTCTCCTTTTTCTCCAGGTTAAGACTTTTGGCTGTCATTTGAAAGAGAGGACCTTTTTCTTGTGGCCATCCAAAACAGCGGATAGGAGGTGATATTTCTTCACCTGAGCAACTTAGAGGGAATGCATATCTTCATAAAAAATTTATAACTTACAAATTTTTTATTGGTTTTTCTTTTAGTATAGGCTTTTATGTGGCAATGATATGCTAAAGGGTGTTGAAGTAGTTGTTGATGATCGTGAATCACTTGAGGGGAGAATCGTGCTCCTTTGAACATAAAAAGTTAGCCCAAACCAACTTGCTTGATGGATTAGTTGGTGATCTGTGAGTCGTTTACTATTTCCATAGTAAAATTAAGCAACTTGCTTCAATTGGTCTACTTGACTCTTTTTCTTATTGTCCCAAAGGACATGTTTCTGTTCTCTTATTGAACAATCAAAGTTAGCTGTCTTTGATTACTTGTTAATGTAGAATAGAAAAAAGGATGCCATTGTTAGTTGGATCTTCAATGTTTATTTCAGTCGGTGCGAGTTCACAAGGATTCTTATTCATCGCTCAACAAGAAAAAGGTCAAGCATCACCAACTAACAATGTACAATCTAATAGAAATTATACTCTAGGCATCACACTTATGAACAAGAAAATCGTACAAAGGACCACGATTCTCCTATCAAATGATTTGTGATCATCAACTACTACTTCAATACCTTCAACAAATCATTGTTGTGCATGTTGCTACCAATTTTCACCACATAACTACCACACGAAAGCCTACATTGATTTCATATTCACCAATAACACGTAAAACAAAGATATTGAAATCATAAGGTTACTGAGAATGTATGGATGTAAAAAATGCTGACAAAACACTAGTAAGTAATAGATTATTTAACGATAATTTGTGTGCACTCTAAGTTGGTCATATGACGAAAAATCACCTTTTGACCTCTTTTTTAGATTGAGACTTTTGGCTTGTGCATGCAAGAGAGGACCTTTTCTTATGGCCATCCAAAACAAAGGCTAAGAGGTGATTTTTCTTCAATGATCAACTTTGAGTGCATGCATATTTTCTCCATATATTCTGAATACCCTAGTGATTTCAATGTCTTTATTTTCTACTTTATTGGTGAATATGTGATCAATATAGGCTTTCACTTGGCAATTATAGGAGTAAAGATTCACATATGTTTAAGAAAATTATTAACCGAAATAATTTGAGTATATTATGAAAATATAAGAAGTCCCTCGATTCCTCCTTCAATGTGGACGAACAGACAAAGTTAGCTTTTTTCTTATTAAACAAATTAAATAGGAATAAGTGTACTAGAAGTCCTAAAACTTACAAAAAGTGCAATCAAATCTTAAAACTCGTCAAATTGGTGCAATCGAGCTCTTTCATTAACTCCATCCAACTTAGCTAATGGAAAATGCTTTCGTTAGTCAAATTGAATGAAGTTAATGGAAGAGCTTAATTGAATCAATTTGACAAATTTTAGAACTTGATTGCAATTTTTGCAAGTTTTAGAAGTTATTTGCACTTTGGTGACAAGTTTTCGGATTTCTCGTGCACTTATCCTCCGAAAGTAAGCCGTCATTGATGACTTGTAGTTGTATAACGAAAAGTCTTGTAGTTGTATAACGAAAAGTCTTGGTCTTCATGAGTTTATGGTTTATATACATGAACAAATATATGATTGTGAAAACTACAAATATCTGAGGTAAATCTTTAAATATTACAAGACGATGGTGCTCTCTCTTGCCCCCATCTTTGCATTTTTTTTTCTTTTTTAGTTTTTTGCTTTATTTTATTTTTAGTTTTTCTCTTTGCTTTTTTTTTTTTCCTTTTATAGAACTTAGTTTTGAAAAGATACATGAAAATCTCTGACATAATTCTAGATTAATGAATGAAAAATCACAATATAAATGAACTAGAAAAAAGTTGGACGAAAATTATAGTATTGTCAATTTCAATCAAGACATGTAACGCGTGGAAATTCTACTAGTAGAGAAACAAGAGACATTCACATTGTGAAAGAAGACAAGGGATGTGAAAAGTGAATCAACAAACTCCAATTTGTGTCCTGCAAAGTCTTGGTCTTCCTAGATTTTATTGAAGTTTCTTTCCCATTAGCTCTTTCACTTTTGCTTCACTATCTAAACAAAGAAGGTACACGATATCTAGTAAGGTCTCTGAATATTCTCTAAACAATACAGAACAAAGCACTTGAGGTCAAAAAGTATTTTACTTTGATTTGCCTAATCTTTGATGCACATCCTTGAAAGTCTTGGCATTTGTTGCATATTTTTGGTAGGTGAAAGTCTTGATTTCCTAGACTTTATAGTTTTATCTCTCGATTAACTCACTATCACTTTGCTTCTCCATAACCCTTGTTCTTTGCAGACTATAGTGACTAATTCACCCATGGCCATTGGAGAAATTTTTTTGGGTTCCTTCTGTCAGGTCCTACTCGACAAGTTGACTTCTTTAGGATTGGACTATGTGCTACAAGAAAGAATCAACACCACCTCGCTCCATATGTTGAAGGGGATGCTAGAAACAATCAATGCAATGCTAGATGATGCAGAGGACAAGCAACTGAGTGATGACCGTCTAACGAAGCTATGGTTCGATGATGTTAGGGACTTGGCCTATGACATAGAAGACTTGCTTCATGAGTTTGAGATCGAGGCTGGTCAAGCCAAGCCGAAGGCAGAATCCAGCACAAGTGGAGGTCAGTTGAAAAGGAAGTTCTCTTTGTTTAGCCGATCGTGCTCGCTCATGTCTGAAACTAAGTCACAAGAGATGAAGGGTAGGTTTGAAGAGATTATTACCAGGAAGGCTTTCCTAAGCTTGAGAGAGAATGTTGTGCACATATCCCACTACACCAACAAAAGGCTCCCCAGCACTTCTCTACCAGAACTTCAATTTTTTGGCAGGGAGGAGGAAGAAGCACAAGTACTTGAACTATTGATTGGTGACGTCCAAAATTCCGATGCCACTTTGAGCATAGTCCCCATAGTTGGGATGGGAGGTGTTGGAAAGACGGCCTTGGTTCAACAACTATATAATCATGTCAGGGTGAAAAGCTATTTCGAGAGGAGAGTATGGGTTTGTGTTTCAGATTTTTTTGATGTCCTCAACATAACAAAAACTATTTTGCGGTCAATCACCGGGTTACCCTGTGAGGGTGAAGATCTTCATGGGCTTCAAGTTAAGTTGAAGGACAATTTATCTGAAAAGAAGTTTCTCGTGATTTTAGACGATGTCTGGAATGAGAAGTATGGAGAATGGACTTCCCTCCTAAAGCCATTTGAAGCGGGGGCTAAGGGAAGCAAGATCATTGTCACAACGCGCAACCATTCTGTTGTTTCCATAACAGGTGCTTCACCGTATCCTTTGAAGGAGTTGTCCCTTGATAATTGTACAAGTTTATTAGCCCATCATGCTCTAGGAGAAGAAATTTTGGGAGGCATGCATATCTTGAAGCAGTAGGTAAGAAATTAGCTGAAAAATGTAAAGGTTTACCTTTAGCAGCAAAAATATTGGGTGGTCTCCTACGTAACAAAGAAAATCTTGACGAATGGGAAGCTATCTTAAATAATAGAATATGGGATGCCATGATGGAAAAAAATGATGAGGTTCTCCCAGCTTTAAAATTGAGCTATGTCCATCTTCCTTCTTATTTGAAGAGATGTTTTGCTTATTGCACAATATTTCCAAAGGACTATGAAATTGAGAGGCATGAACTAGTACTCTTATGGATAGCAGAGGGCTTTTTAGATGGACGAAAAGCAAAGGAGAATATATTGAGCTTAGGATGGAATTACTTCGATGAGTTAGTATCCAGATCCTTTTTGCAACAATCCAGTGTTAACACATCGAAGTTTTTGATGCACGATCTTTTGAATGACCTAGCAAAGTCAATTGCGGGCGGAATATGCTTTACTTCTAGGGAGTCTCAACAGGTGGATGGGGAAGATGACGCCTCTCTTGATAAGAAAGCTCTTTATGCATCATTCATCTCATCATGGTATGTTACATCAAGATGCTTGAGAGCATATGATGGAATGAAGGTACTAAGAAGTTTAATAATATTGCGTGATGGGATTGGTGTGGGCTCAAGAAAATTCTCTATCTCCAACAAGGTGCTGTATGACTTGCTAACAAAATTGAAGTACTTGAAGGTGTTCTCATTATGCTATTGTTCCATCATAGAGGTACCGGAATGTGTTAGTGATTTAAATCATCTTCGATATCTCAATTTCTCTTATATTGATATTGAAAGGTTACCCGAGTCAATTGATGCCTTGTGCAAATTACAAGCTTTGATCTTAAGAGGTTGTCAAAAGCTTTCAATGTTGCCTCCAGGTATCACAAAATTGGTCAATTTACAATTTCTTGACCTTAGAGATACATCAAGTCTAAAAAAGATGCCACTGGGTATTGGTAATTTGAAGAATATAATTATCTTGTCTAAGTTTGTGGTAGAACCAGAGAAAGGGTCAAAGTTAAAGGAGTTAAAGAACTTGCAAAATCTTCAAGGAGAATTCTTCATATATGAATTGCAGAAGGTGGAAGAAGTTAGAGATGCAATTGATGCTAATTTGTTTAGAAAGCAAGGCCTTAGCAACTTATTCTTGTCTTGGAATAAAAATTTTGGAAATTTCCGGAATATAGAGCATGAAGCACGAGTTCTTCACTCCCTGCGACCTCATACTAATCTTGAAAGTCTCACTATCTCATATTATGGTGGTGGAATATTTCCGTCATGGTTAAATGGTCCATCCTATTCTAAGATAGTGTCTTTGTGCTTGCGTGGTTGTCCTAATGTTAGATCGCTGCCATCACTTGGACAGCTCCCTTCACTTAGAGAATTATCTATTGAAGGTCTGCATGTAGTAAGCGTGATAGGCTCCGAATTTTGTGGGACTAAAATGCCTTTCCCATCCTTAACAACTTTGAAGTTTGAAGAGATGTCAGCATGGAAAGATTGGTCTCTTTACGTTGGTGGCCAAGAAGAAGAAGTACCATTCTCCTGTCTTCAGCATCTTGTTGTTCGAAGATGTCCAAAGTTGATGGGGACATTGCCTTGTCAACTTGATCATCTCATAAAGTTGGAAATTCATTCATGCTCGCATTTGAATAACTCAACCAGTGTCATTCATCTTCCATCTCTCTGTGATTTACACCTTAGGGATTGTAACAAGGAGATCTTAAAGAGCTTGGTCAACCTAACTTCCTTAACCATTCTCAAAATTGAGAATCTTTCGGAGCTAATATGCTTTGATAAGGGGTTTATAAGCCATTTGGTCAAGCTAAAGGAGCTTCATATAAGAAGCTGTGACAAGCTAACATACTTGTGGCAAGATGGAGATGGAACGCGAAATCTTATTTGCCTCCAGGAATTAGCCATAAGAAGTTGTCCTCAATTCACATCTTTTGTGGTTGGAGAAGGAGAGATTTTAAAGATCATGGTCAACATACCTTCTTTAACCGTTCTCAAAATTCAACATCTACCAAAGCTTGTTTGCTTTGATCATGGGTTTATGAGTAGCTTGGTCAAGCTAAAGGAGCTTGAAATAATAAGTTGTGACAAGTTAACATACTTATGGCAAGATGGAAATGAAACTCAAAATCTTACTTGCCTCCAGAGTTTAGCCATCGAAAGCTGTCCTCAATTCACATCTTTTGTGGGTGGAGAAGGAGAGATAGAGCTGCCCTGCAACCTTGAAAAGATGGAATTAAAGAATTGCACGAGTTTAGAAAAGCTTCCAAGCAAGATGCACACACTGAGAGATTTGAGCATTCGGAATTGTCCAAAAATCATGGGACAAACCATTCCTCTAGATGACCTTAGCAGCAATAACCTAATTTCACAACTTGAATCTCTGAAGATAAGTAAATGTGATTCTATGACATTCTTTCCGCTTGCCAAGGCTAGACTTGCTGCTCTAAAGACACTTCATATTTCGGAGTGTGAGGGAGTGGAGTCGCTGGAAGAGATCATTGTAGAATCGTTGAAATCTTTGGATATTTCTACTTGTGTGAAACTAGGAAGCCTACCCTGGTGCCTTCACACGCTCTCCCATCTCACTAAATTGGAAATATGGAACTGTCCAGCATTGGACATAGAGGACTTCCCTCCCCTTCCCATCACCCTGTCAAAGCTTACGCTTTGTAAGTGTCCGAAGATAAAGTTTCTACCAAATCAATGGCATAATCTTACATCCCTCCATTCGCTACAAACTTGGTATTGCCAAAATATTAAATGCTTCCCCGAAGGAGGATTGCCTCCCAATTTACAGAGCCTTGAAATTTTAGGGTGCGAGAATTTGAAGTCCCCAATGAGAGAATGGGGCTTACACCTGCTGGCATCCCTTGAGTTGCTCCAAATCGACTTTGGCAAGGGAGGGGAGGGAGAGGGGGAGTGGTTTCCTTGGGAGGACAAGGATGCATGGAGTCTTCTCTTTCCTTCCTCTCTAACCGAACTTTACTTGAGAAATATGAGGAATGTGGAAAGTCTATCAAGCGGTCTTCGCAACCATCTCTCCTCTCTCCAACAGTTATGGATTAGAGATTGCCCGAAGTTGAGGTACTTGCCAGAAGATGGCCTCCCTCCTTCCCTCCAAAATCTATACATATACAAATGCGAGATTCTGAAACTTCGATGCTCAAAACTCACTGGCGATTATTGGCCCCTCATCGAAGAGATCCCTATCGTCTACATTGATGGCATTCAGATCCAATGAATTGATTCTTCAATCTACAGTCAATTTTCTAGGTTTTGAGTAAGTTTTTGGTTTTGAAAGCATCAATATCAATTCTGCTTCCTCAATTTCAATTTTGTCCTTTTTCTTTCATTACTTAACAAAAAGACAAATGTCCCTAAAGTCCATAAATTATATGTGCGTGCATTTTCCATTCTATATGCAAGATGGGACATTATAAATGTATCCAATCATGATGTGCTATTTTATATTTTTTAACCAAAATAATAAATTTAAATCTTAGCACTCGAATGACTTAGCTGCATGACTAACAATTATATGATGCAACGCTAACTCCTATATATATTATACTATATGAAATATGTAATGCGAGTAAACTAAGACTATCCGTGTGACATGACGTATATTATATGATGTGAGAGCAGTTAACCCTAAGCCTACATGCATCATGAAACTAACCACGCATGGCTCTAAATATGAAAACCCTAAAGTATAAGTAGCGTGTAATGACAATTGATAATCCTGCGATGCAAGGAAACGTACATTATATTTAAAATCCATCATTTTATTGATAACGTGCTATTTCAAAGCAATCGAATTTCAACTTAATCAAATCAATCTTAACAAAGTCACTAAAGACATCCGACCTTAGTGCCTAAAGGTTCGGAGGCCTAATAGGCCTCGCTTAATATGGGGAAATAGTTGAATCATGATAACCTAAGGTCTTATCAACTAATAAAATGCAATTGAAATTATATATTAGAACTAAATATCAGCGAAAATCATACCAACCTTAAGCTTAACTTGATTAGGTTTAACCTGATGACGCCGAGCTCGTGGCAGAGAGGGCTATCTGCCAAAGGGAGAACCACGTTGATGATGGCGATGGAACCGAGAAGTGAATCATGTACAAGGCACCGATGGAGATCACGAGCAGAAACGCCGGGTTGAGCTGAGAAATCCGGAGATTGAAAAGCAGGATGGGTGCTTGCAGAACGCTAGTGTTGCTTGGTGAAGGATGCCGAGAGCGGAAAGCGCGCGAAAGGTGGAGCCACTGAACAATGGATGTTGCAGAAAAGAGACGAGTGGAAGTGTGCGTGGAGGCCGTGGGATCCCGTGAACGAGATGTTGTGTCCTTCAATAGCAACCAAGTCTCCACTAATTGCACTTGGTTTTGTCCCGTTGTGAATCTCTTTCTCCACTGAAGCACCTCTCTATCAATTGTTGCTCTTTTGACCAGCCGCTTGCCTCCTCGCGTATGATGGATGGAAAAGACTGGCTAAGTCAATGTGGCGATTGTGATGGAGACAGAGAGAACGTAAGCCGTGCGGGCAATGGATGAACGAGGGATCTGCGTTCGTCAACGCATCCGCTAGTGAGTGCTTCCACGTATGAGTGCTTGCGCGTTCTCCGATTTTCTGAGCGAGTCGCTTTGTAGTTCCCCCTCCTCGAATGGACTACAAGGTCCTCTTACACGAGACCCACTGAAGCCAATGAGGGTACACACCAACGAAGCAAGGAGCGGTTGGGGTGGAGTAAGAAAACCGTGAAATGGGCTGCTTTTGTGACATCCTTAGATCAACTCACTTGAAATATTGTCCGCTTTAGCCTGTCCCATAGAGGGACTTGAGGTTTTGTCTTTGAGCAGACTGGTAGGCACTTTCCTAGGAGTAGTGCTGTAGCCTGGCTCGCTTAACATTAGAGTTCCAAAGTAAAACATGCTATTATGTCAAAATTTTCGCGTCTGCTCTCCACCTGCCCCATTCGCCATCCTAGAAACCTAGGAGGAGCCACTTGTACCGGGTTGTTACAGCTTTAAATGGAGCAACACAAGCCAACTAGCCCGGGCAACCACTCCCCCCTCGTTAGACTGGATCGCTACAGCTTTACATAGAGCAATGCAAGCCAACGTCTCAACAGAATCGCGGACAAAGAGAGAGAGCCCCTGTGACTGTTGGACTATCACCATGCATGACAGTGTGGGCTGAGAATAGCTCGGCAGAGGCTGGTGTACGTACATCCAGCAATGATGCAGATAGTCGCTAAAAGTTCGCAGAGCCACTGAAGAATGAGCTGAGGCATGGCAGGGCTGCTAAGCTCGCGAGGAGAGAGGAATCAGGTTCAGTAATGACTTATTACGGCCGAGCAAGTGATGAGTGCGGAGGCTTGGCCTTGTGCGTACGGCGAAAGCGGGCAGCGCCGGGCAATTTGTGGGCATTAATGGCGAAGTGGCAGGGGGCTTTGTCGGCCACGTAAAAATGCTCAACGGGTGCGTCAAGACAGCAGCAATCGTGTAGCAACACACCATTGGACGTTGAAGCGGTGGCGGCAGGAATTCGGTAAGGTGCAGTGGTGGCGTACGAGGTAGGAACCTGCTTCTCCAATTTCCCTATTCCCTTCTCACGATCCTTTCCCCTGTGTAATGCTCCGTGAAGTGTATATGGTATGCCCTATGAGCTCCTCTTTTTTTTTTTTTTTTTTTTTTCTTTTTTCGTGTAATACCTTCTGCCCTCTGCCCCTCGTCCACTATAAGTCATCCGCCTTTTATATCCACATATGTCCAGAAATTTTGGTCCTTGATTTCCGGGATTTGAAGCCTGTCACAGGCAAGAAAAGCTGGTGAAATCTCCATTTGCTTCGTGTGTATGATCAATCAAATTAATCTCCTCTTGTTTCCTTTTCGAATTTCATTCAGCTGTATGTTCCGAACTCCTCCACATCAAGGATATTGATCAAATATTCTTTTCACCATAAGTTTCGCTTGCCTTTCTCATTCATGTAACGCGACTGATCCTCTCACTTATTTCCCTTATCCGACCATCTCCTACGTGCTTTCTCCACCAAATCCATTTTCTTCCTTTCGTGGCTTATTATTTTTCCTTTTGATCTTTTCACGATGCTGATTGGCGCCTAGAATTGTTGATTGAATATCCCCTTTACATATTGGCCAAACAAATGAGTAGATATTTAGCCGCAATTTCTTCCTTGCTTAATATCTTCTCGGACAAATCTTGCTGATTGTTCTTTAAAATCCTCTTACACGTTGGGTCAATTCGAAGCACAATTCATGACCGGGCCAACGCAATTTATGTGGATATGAAATTGTTATTAGTGCCTATAATGCAATTGCGAACTTAGTTAGTGATATTAGTGAAATAAATAATTAAATGGAGTTGCCAAATTTTAGGTGTTGACACCTTCCCGTTTGGGTCTTGATCTCTGGCGGATTAGGAACTGTCTTACAGCTTGCTAAAAAATTTTAGCCGACATACTTATGTTTGTTTGGTGGAGATTGTAACAATAGGCTGCCTGCCTCTATGTTTGCATTGTCAGCAGTGACCTCTGGAGCAAATAAATCTATTTAGTTCTTTAAAGTATCGGTTGTTTAGGTTTACTCTACCGTGGGATTTTCATTTCGTCATACATTGTGTCATTTTATCTGAAAATACCTTCTTATGTGGCATTCTTCCTACAGGGAGTTCCGGAACAAAAACTTCAAGCTCACATGGGTTCCTTTGGTGTAACTGGAAATCTTGTGCTTCTACCGATGTGTAACTTGTCTGGTATATCTCCTCCCTCTCCACTACTGTTGCATATGTAAATTTTTTGTTGAAGCAATTTTCGAATGACATTGTGAAGCTCCATCGGAGGATAGTTAATTTGTAATCTGAATTGCGATTCCCTATCTACTTTCTCCAAGGCTTTTTGGATGTTATTGTACATATAACATGGTGCTTTGACCATATAATTAGGTGGTCAGAAAAGCAGAGTTGCATTTGCCAAGATTATGTTCAAGAAACCTTTTTTTTCTCATGCGCTTAGCTCACTCACTATGGTTGTTTTGCAGATATCATGGTAATCTAGATTGGCAAAATCTCTTGGGAGGATCATGTGCGAACACTGCTAAGGTCGGACTAATGTAGTCAATTATATGTGTCATTATTTCCAATTTTACAGAACATGAAAAAACAAGCTTTTAATTTCTATTTGGTGCACTGCTATGTTCCAAATTATCTTTAGTGACATTTCTAAATAAGAATAATCTCTTTCGACACTTTCAGGTCGATATTGAAAATGAGAAGCTTCTTTTTTTCATTAACGGTTACTCTACATGTTACCCCCTGTGGCAGATGTTTTGCTCTGTGGATGACATCTTCTGCTTGTCTCAAGGACACACGGAGGATGTTGCTCTTCTCAAGCAGCAATATGGATTGAACAAGACCGCGGATGAGGTCATTGTCGCCATAGAAGCTTATAGAACTCCAAGAGATTGGAGGCCTTACCCTGCTGATCAGGTCATGAGAGACATCACGGGAAAGTTTGCGTTTGTCCTCTTGGACGGCCCTCCGAAAACCACTTTTCTGGCCACTGTAACTGTGAGCAGTAATAGTTTTCTTGGTTTCATTCTGGGGGTAGCTCTCTCAAATTCTCCCTCCACTTTTCTGGCCACTGTAACTGTAGCACCATTTCCTAAAGGTAATTATTTTCACGGATCATTAATGCAACATCACTGGAGTTTCCTCCGAGCATTGGAACGTGAAAAGTAAGGATGGATGAGCTCTGCTGATATTAAGCAGAGCTCAGACGAGAATGCTATGTCGTTGGGTAACATCATATTGGAAAAATTGGTTCTGAACCTAAAATTTATAAGCTGAGGTTAAAGTGGTGTCCTTTACCTGTATGCATGTTTTGAAATGTGCATTTTAACCGACAATGTTGCTCTTCCAATTGTTTTCGAGCGCCAAATCGTTCACCTTTTAACATTGCCTTCTTTTTTGAACTCAGGATGCTTCTTCACCAGCTCTGGAGGTTTGCGAGATTCTGAAAGATCGATGCTCAAAACGCACCAGCAACTATTGGCCCTTCATCCAAGAGATCCTGATCATCGCCATTGATAACCGTATGATCCAGTGAATTGATTCGTCCATGTACAGTCAGTTCTCTAAGGTTCGGGTAAGTTTTTGGTTTTGAAGGCATCGATTTCCATTCTGCTTCCTCAACTCGATGCTCGATACAAATCGATACTTCCCACGAAGAAGCTCCGCATGAATTTCCGAAAATCCAAGAAATCTCCGACATCCGCATTGAGTGGGTTCTCAGATCCAATGAAGTGAAATCGATCCACTTTTGCTTTCATCTGCTGACTGCCACGATTCAATCCTTCAATCTACGGTCAGATTTCAAGGGTTCGGGTAAGTCCTTTCTTCTTGAATGCATCGATTTCGTGTCTCTGTTCTTCAGTTCGACACTTAATACAAAGTAATTTCTTCCAATGCGTGCAAAGGTTTGCTTTTTGTGTTGAAGTATGACTGAAATTCAGAGCTGAAAATTTGATAATTAGCTGCTTGAATATCAAGCAAGAGCTTCCTTTATTCTCCAATTGCACTGGCTTGCGAAGGTTGATGATGATGATACTCTTGTATGCCAATGCTCTTTCGAACGGCAAGTAATTCAGCCTCCTCTGCAGGCAACCCTTTCCCCGGTTTCAGTTCTGGCCCCAATCCCAATAATTTTTGTTCATATATGGATGCGAACTTGGGGTACTTGCCAGAGGATGGCCCTCTCTCTCTCCCTCCAGGAGATCCCTTTCATCAGCATTGATAGCATTCGGATCCAATGGAGTAAAATCGATCATGCCCGGGCCATGATAATAGATTTGTCTCCGTTGACTTCTTTTTGTTCCTCAGGTAATGCTTCCAACTTCTTTCATTCTTTCTGCTTTCATTTGTTAACAGCCGGGATTTATTCTTCGATGTACAGTAAGTTTTCTTGGGTTCGGGTAAGTTTTTGGTTTTCAAGGCATCAATTTTGATTCTGCTCCCTCAATTCAATTTGTAATACAAACTGATATTGGAACTCGAGTCTCTAGCTCACTTTGAAAGCCAGAAAATGAAATTTACTGGATTGTTAATTGACAGGAATTGCGCTGCTGTCTTCTCTTCTCAATCAGCTCATCCCACATCCAGATTTGACATGTCTTACCGTCTGTGGCAGATTGTTTGCAGTTGATATCTCCTGCTTGTTCCAAGGACACATTGAGAATGTAGTTCTTCTTAAGCAGCAATATGGATGGAACAAAACCGAAAATGAGGTCATCATCGTCATAGAAGCTTATAGAACTCTGAGGGATTGGAGGCCTTACCCTGCTGATCAAGTTGTGAGAGACATCAGCAGGAAGTTTGTTTTTGAGCTCTTCGACAGCTCTTCTAAAACCGCTTTTCAGGCCTCGGTGAGTAATAACAATGTTCATTGGTTTCGTTCTGGGATATTGCTCTCAATCTCTCCCTCCACCTGCAATCTATATCTAATCCTTTCTGTTCTCTGAATCATGCAGGATGTTGATGGAAGTGTTGCCTTCTTCTGGGGAAGTGATTCTGGAGGCAATCTTGTTCTCTCGGATGGTGCAGAAGTCGTGAAGATAGGCTGTGGAAAATCTTTCGCACCATTCCCTAAAGGTAATTATTTTTTTGGATTGTTGATGCAGCTCCACTGGAGTTCCGTCCATGCATTGCAATGTGAAAAGTGAGGATGGACTAGCTCTGCTGATATTAAGCAGAGTTCAGAGGAGAATGTTAAGTTGTTGGGTGACATCTTATTGGAAAAATTGGTTTCGAACCTAAATTTTAATTTATGATTAAAATGGTGTTCTTTACCTGCATGCATGTTTTGATTTGTGCACTTTCACCTACAATGTTGTTCTTCCAATGGTTTTCGAGTGCCAAATCGTTCACCTTTTAGTGTTGCCTTCTTTTCCAACTCACGATGCTGCTTCACCAGCTCTGGAGTTTTGAGGAGTTATGAGCACCCACCGAATGAGGTGAAGCTGGTTCCTAGGGTGGACAGCTCTGGCCATGTGTGCGGTGCCACATTCAAAGTGGATGCAGAGACTAAGGACTCCAGCATGCCTAGAGTTGGGAGTGCTGTGAACTGGTCCTCATTCTACTGAGTCGTATGGTTTGTGGTCCTTTTTTGGACAGGCCTTTAGCTATTGGAGGGCCTTCTGTTGCCAATAACCCAGTCATGCTTTCTCATACATTGCAAATTTTTCAGCTCTAATGGTTGTTTACTCCATGTCGAGAGTTTGAGATGACATTGTATTACGCAGCTGTATATGTTGCTTATAAAACCAAGCCTTTACAGAACCTGCTCATGCTTTGTAAAGTAATATCTTTCTGGCATTTCATTTAGCCATTATGCAGAGTCTATTGACTGTCTTTAGATGTCTTGCGAAATTGTTCTCTCCATTTGTAAATTAGGCTGGGACGACATTGTTATATGAGGACAAATGTGAACTATAAAAACTTGGAGCATGCTGGTCCTCATATGGAAATCGAGTTTACACGATACCTTGTGGCATGTTAGATATTAAAGGCTAAAAGTAAACTCTCGTGCAATTTTAAAAGCAGTCAAAAGGACCTTGATGCATGTTGGTACAAACTTAACATGAAGGAAGATAGAGATAGCTATCCATAATGCAGACTAACCTAAAAAAAAACACTTCGCCTAGCCATCTCGGTAGGAGAGACCTCTTTAGTCCTTCGCATCGGTTATGCCCCCTGTTGTTATCTGAAAAACGTATGTTTGTCAAGTTCAACATCAATAAAATAAATCTCAGTCTCATTCTATTGACATATGAGCTCACGCTGAAATTTCTTACATAAATAAGTGATGGTTTTGATAGATGTGCCGTCTACATAGCACAGGCTGCACAACTAACCTACTAGTCCTGTTTAAAAAAATTCTCCATATCCACTTCTTTTTGTTTAATAACTCTGCACAAAATTCGTATTCAACGTGTTCATGGATCTCCATAAAACATCAAGTATACTGTAAGCAACATGCTTAAATAAGGTCTCCACCTATCTATATGTAGCCTCAGTATTGACTTAGGTTCAGCTTCGGGTAGGTTTGGGGCATCAAACACCTTGCAGACACGCTGATTCCTTCTGACTTTCCCAAACATTAACCTAGTTGTGGCTGCATGAGCCAGAACATGCCAGCCTGCAGGTTTCATTGGGTCTGATAACACACCTCCGCCTGGATCAGCTACGACTAAAACAGATAAATCAAAGACAGAGTCTTAAAAAATAATAAAATCCTTTTCCTATGTCATGGACTGCAGCTACTGTATGCATCACCAGTTTACACCAAATAGCTGGTTCTTGAGATTTACAAGAATCAGTATGAGCTTAGTGGAGTCCCTAAAATGCTATTTGTCAGTGTGCAACCATTAAAGGGCTAAATTGAATAACAAATTTGAATGGATGCAGAACTACGTGGGAGAAATGAGATGTGATGCAGTACCTTGATTGGCCACGTACACTGCCATGTTAGATTCCTCAGCTATCTTAATTAAACGTGAGACATTTGTGCCAATTTTTGCCGCAATTCGGAAATCATTAGTGTCAAACCAGATAAGCTGCAGAATAACAACTTGTATGATTTGATGGTTTCGGGATCAACCTGGGGCTCTGCAAGTTCTCTTGCAGTAAAATCCACTTGGAAGAGAGCAATCACCGAATCCACAATCTGAAAAAGGCACTCACCATAGGTCAACCATCCACACCTCAGAAAATCTGTAGGGTTTGACTCTCGAGCAGTGTCTTACCAGTTATTTGAATGGTTCTTCAGACATTTTGGCAGCCAAACCAAGAAGCAAGTTGTACTGATGCTCAGAAGTAGAGGCATGGGCATAAATGATCTTCAAATTCATGGAAAGACTAGATTACAGCAAGTACACTAGCCAGAAAAGTAAGAGTTGCCACTAGTATAGAAAGCATTGCTTACATTATCTAAGACAGCAGGTGTACTAAGTTAAGAAAGTGCACATGTGCTTACATGGACAGACGACAATTATGAAACACAAGTATCTTTGTCGAGGTCAAGAAAAATACAGACAGATCATAATAGGATACAAAGTTCCTACCGCGTCGATATAAACTACCTTGCCATTTCCTCCTCTCATGTTAGTTGGCAGCTTAAAATATTTTATGGCCATGGAATCCACAAACCATTAATAAAGAATGATTGAAAACAAAGGTAAATACTGTTGTAGGATTTGCAAATAAAGCAAAGTATCTTCAAGCATCACATTCGACTAATGATCAACCCAAGTCCAAGTCTGACTATGATTAAGGCTTTTACTTGGTTATGACATAGTACAAACTCTTCTGGCCTTTTCCCTGCTTGGTTTGAGCCACTATATATGCGTTCCAGTATACTGACTGCAGATTACAGAAAATGAGTGCCATACTTCTAGAATCACCTAACACACACATTATGATGCCAAGATCACCCACATCTTTATACTCCATAGAAATTCAATCACTATGTTACTATTTGGCATTGTTCATCTGAGAAAAAAAATGCAACAGAAGTTCAAGACAGAAACCTAACACCTAATTCAGTCCAACCTGAGAAGTAACACATAGGGTATATGCCAGTTGTGTTTTCCCAGACTTGAAGTGACGTCAGCAGCATTTTCTGAGAAAGCTAATTAACAAAAGCAACTAAAAGTTCATCAAAGGTAACGATGTTGGACTGTGATTTTCACCCGGATTCGCCAAATGCTTCTGTAATTGCCGGAGTTTCAATACCACCTGTTAACATTGCCAAACCAATGAAATTTGTATTTGTTGAAATGCACGAAGAATAAGACAGAAAATCTGCAAAAGAAAGTCTTCTACCACCTAAAAGCTCATCGAGGGGGCTTCCAGTTGTGATGCAAACAACCGACGATTCTCTCTGGAAATAACGAAGACATTGAAAGTACTTTGAGCAACAGATTTGCTAATTTGCAAGCTTTATTTCAAGGGTATTCTGAACCATTTTAGCTTGAAGTTTGCAGAATTAAGAACTTACCCTGAGCAGAGCATCACTTCCAATAATATAGCCAAAATTCTGATAAAACAAAGGGTAGTCAATGCGAGATGCTTATAGAAGTTCAAATTGATTGGAGCCACCATCTCATATCTTTTCAACTTTTGCCTGAGATAATCCTTTTTTTCCAGTTAAGTGCTACAAAAAATAAACAAAGAAAAAGCAATTCACTTGGCCAAATAAGAATACGTTCCTCAACTCAGCATCGCGTTAAACTCTTATGTTTCCTGGTGAATGTAGAATGTCAGGACAAAAGCATTTCCTAGATGATCAATGACAGTCTAGCTTTCCAACAGCGATTATTGATGAATTTAGCTTAGGATATACCTTATTAATCCAGCTATGTCCCCAAGACAATGGTGCAATTCCAATGTCACGTAACATTGCTCTTGCATGATCAGAAGACAAAAACTAAAAACTATTGTACGTGAAGGAAATCACGACAGGTGTCGAGAGAAAGGTCGAGATGTAAATCATGATAATCACGGCCATAGCTTCATCGAACCATTTGCATCTTAATTTTAACTTTCGAAACACGGATCCGAAAATCCCGATAATCAATCTCAGAATCAAAGGACGCACCGAAACTCATTACGAAAGCGATGACATGAACAGAGACCGTTGCCTACGCTATGTTTTGCCGTAACTCACGTTTGTCGATCGTTTCGAGCAGGTCTTCTGCTTCGTCGTCGACGTCCTCTCTTTCCACGATCTTCTGCTCTTCGGCTCTGAACATCAATGAGCAAACACGAGACGAAACTCAGAATCGTCGTCGTCGGCGATCGTGCCGCAGAAAAGGACATGAACTGAAATCAAGCGGAGGTCGTGAAACTCAGTTGAGAGACGAAAGCATCTCCGACGGCGACGGACTTTGACGATCGGCGATGAAGTTCGCTGCGTCTGCGCAGGAGAAAAGACTTTCGAATTTTTCTGCGGATTTTGGAGACGATCGGAAATTGGAGGGAATCTTATATATAGAGAGAGAGGCGGGAAGAGGGGAAGAATGGCAGAATGCCTCTCGGCTTATTTTTCTTATCTTTTTTTCTTTTTTTAAGAAAAAAGAGGTTTGATTTTATTTTATTTTTGCATTAAATAACTCATTTTTTTTTCTTTTTTTTATTTAGCTCCGTTTTATATTCATCTTAATCCTGTTTGGCTTATAATTTTTTTAAATGGGGCTGAATTAAGTTCTTAAAAAAAGGGAAAGAATCGCTCTATATTGTGGTCAATACTTGGTTTAATTACGTTATGTTCAAATTTCACACTTCTCACTCATAGAATCATGAAAATATCGACGAACAACTGAGTTGTTTGAAATTGCTTGCTAAGAATTTGCTCGTGACTAGTTTGATTGTACTACACCTAGGTTGGCACGCATCCTAAAATTTGTAACTTGATGATTCATTAAAGGCGATGAACATGGAGCATGTGTTTTCTTTTGTCTGACACGGAGCACATTTAATGTCTAAAATTTGATTTTTATTTAATAACGAACCCTTATGAGTCCAATTTACAAAGTAGGCAAATTAGACTTAAAAAGTAGAATCATTAGTAATCTCCGACATATTTTTCCTCATATTTTTCTTAAAAAATTTGTTATTTTATGTAAGTTTTTGAACATATATATAATGAGAAAAGATGTTCAGCTGTCCGCGATTACAAGATACAATGTTTAGTTTCGATATGGTTCATTTTTTTAATTAAAATTTATTATGATTTTAAATCGGATTTTTGATGTAATCTCAAACGCCTCAAATTTTATAATTAAAAAAACTCAAAAATATTGCCATTTATAAGACCCTCAAGCTCTTTTAATTATTTAAATCAAAATATCATCTCTCACGACGAGAAACGCAAAAACCAAAACGGCATATCATTGGTAAAATCGTAGAAATTGCGTGTTCCATCGATCCGTCTTCAAATAATTGGTAAAACCGTAGCTTCCTCGAATGAATGGAGCGCGGCGAGAGGGTTTGGTTGCTTTGTCACCTCGCTAGTGCGTTCGCCTACCCTGAGAAGAAACTGGAGTTATGGTGAGATTTTACTTAACTGGTCGCAGCATATATTCATGACCACCAGCAAGAGAGTGCAAGATAGGAGCAAGGACAAGAGGGTCCATGATCTCGAAATCGCCACCGAGAAGCATAGAGTGGTGTCAAAGGTGTTGGTTTTGATGGAAATGTTGAAGAAGGAACCCGAGATGATAATTCTTGTGAGGTCGCTGGATCTATACCCAAGCCAAACGATATAATGGATTTTATTCGGAAGTCACCAAAAGTAGGATCAGAAGGGGGTATCGTGGTTTGGCATTGACTAAAGAAGTTGAAGACTTGTTTTAGGAAGAGGAGAGATTGATTAGGGGACACTTGGGCACGGCTGCTGAATACATGACTAGAATGTTGATGAGATCGGTCGATAAATGGCTTCCTGTGGATAAAATTGCTCATTTCAGGAGAGAGTTTGGTTTGCCAGCTCATTTTAGGAGTGGCTACATGAGTATCCGCAGCACTTCAAAGTGGTTAAATCTCCAGAAGAAATTGATTATCTCGAGCTCGTAGAGTGGAATCCTGCTTGGGCCATCACAGAGTTGGAGAAACCCATATTGGGGGTATGACAATCTGTAACATCCTGGGTCCCACTTGTGTGATATTGTCCGCTTTGGACACTGAGTCCTCACGGCTTTAAAACGCGTCACACAAGTTTAAGAGGAACCAAGCCTTATAAAGGCTTCCAGGAGCTCCTCCCTAAGCGATGTGGGACAAGAGGGAGAGGAATCCCTTCCCCTTCCCTTGCGCGCGTCCGAGGATCGGAGGCGCGGACGCACCGCCATCCCTCCTCCCCGCGCACCGCCGCTCGGGTTGTCACACTCTCCCCCCCTTGGGAGCACAGCGTCCTCGCTGTGGCCCCACACGCTGTCGGGAGTCGGCTCTGATACCATTGTAACATCCTGGGTCCCACTTGTGTGATATTGTCCGCTTTGGACACTGAGTCCTCACGGCTTTAAAACGCGTCACACAAGTTTAAGAGGAACCAAGCCTTATAAAGGCTTCCAGGAGCTCCTCCCTAAGCGATGTGGGACAAGAGGGAGAGGAATCCCTTCCCCTTCCCTTGCGCGCGTCCGAGGACCGGAGGCGCGGACGCACCGCCATCCCTCCTCCCCACGCACCGCCGCTCGGGTCGTCACACAATCTGCCTTACATACTCTAGGGTTGCTTTCCCTATCTTTCCCCTTGAAGTTTCCTGCCAGTTACAAGAAGGTGTATAGATACGGAGGGAAGATTGATCACTTTCAGTAAAGGTCTTACTTATCTCCTTATGCTGATGCATGTGGCCTCCAAGCTGGATCAAAAGAATTCAATAAGAGGGCCATTGCGGTGATGCATGAGTTATTGAGCTTCACAATGGAAAAGAGGTTGGTAACCAACCACATCACCCACTTCTAATGAAAATTCGTGATGCCTCAGAAGCTGATGAGACTCCTGTTGAAGCATTTTGGCATTCTCTATGTCTATGAGTGGGGGAAGAGGTTTAGTGTGTTCTTGACAGGAGCTTATGAAGGTTCGGAGCTGATTCAAAAATGTCCGCTGGTTATTTGGAAGAAAAAGTCCTAAGCCTTATTGGTTACAGAGGGAATAAGAAAAAGAAACTTTTTCGGACTTTATGGGATATGGAAGATAATAATTTTCTAGAGGGTAGCTCTGAGGATGAAGGCATCACTATGCATCTTGACTGTAGAGAAAAGTTACTTTGTATTATTCAATAAACTTTAATATATATACATAAAAAATAAACCCTAAAAGTGGTAAAGACTAATTTACCCTTATTACTCCTAACACTCCCCCTCAAGCTGGAGCATAAATATTAATCA
Organism: Eucalyptus rudis; assembly: GCA_019915205.1. Classification (NCBI taxonomy): domain Eukaryota; kingdom Viridiplantae; phylum Streptophyta; class Magnoliopsida; order Myrtales; family Myrtaceae; genus Eucalyptus; species Eucalyptus rudis. The sequence goes on from JAHMTN010000183.1 coordinate 2,976,578, forward strand.
TGCCCAGCTTGTTACAAATATGTTCTATCCTCCCATTACCCAAGGACTTAGTAAAGATGTCTGCAAGTTGTTCACTGGTTCGAACATGACTGGGAAGAATTACTCCATTCTGCAACTTCTCTCGGATAAAATGACAATCAACCTCAATGTGTTTTGTTCTCTCATGAAACACGGGGTTGGAAGCTATATGCACAGCAGCTTTATTATCGCACCACAGAGTCATGGGTACTAAATCTTTAAAGCCTAACTCAGTCAATAACTGTCGAATCCACACTAATTCACACGTCACTTGTGCCATGGCTCTATATTCTGACTCAGCACTAGAGCGGGCAACAACACTTTGTTTCTTACTTTTCCATGATACCAGATTTCCTCCGACTAAGGTACAATATCCAGTAGTTGATCTTCTATCATCTAGAGACCCAGCCCAATCAGCATCAGAAAAACCTTCAACTTTGTTATGACCATGGTTTTGGTAGAGAATTCCTTTTCCCGGAGCTTTCTTCAAATACCTCAATATCCGAATAACTGCATCCCAGTGAGATGTACGAGGGGAAGACAAAAATTGGCTTACTACACTGACAGGAAAAGCAATGTCTGGTCGAGTAACTGTAAGATAATTCAGCTTACCTACCAGTCTTCTATATCTCTCAGGATTATTAAGAATTTCTCCTCCATCAGCAACTAATTTAACCCCTTGTTCCATGGGTGAATCAAGAGGCTTTGATCCCAACATACCTGTCTCAGTGAGCAAATCCAATACATATTTTCGCTGTGACAGAACAACACCTTTTTGTGATTGTGCCACTTCGATTCCTAGGAAATATTTCAATTTTCCTAAATCCTTAGTTTGAAACTGTTGCTGAAGATAGGCTTTTAGCTCAGCTATACCAACCAAGTCATCTCCCGTGATGATAATATCATCAACATACACAATCAAGAATAGTTTGCCTCCCCTCGATTGTTTATAAAAGAAAGAATGATCATTTCCACATCTTGATAGCCCAAAAGACAATACAACCTCAGAAAATCTTCCAAACCATGCTCGTGGAGATTGTTTCAAACCATATAAAGATTTTTTTAATTTGCAAACTAGTCCAGACTCCCCCTGAGCAACAAACCCTGGAGGTTGCTCCATATAAACTTCCTCATGAAGAGTGCCATTCAAGAAAGCATTCTTAACATCAAGCTGAAATAAAGGCCAATTATACGTTGCAGCAAGAGAGATCAGAATACGAACAGAAGTAAGTTTGGCAACAGGAGAAAATGTGTCTAGATAGTCAACTCCATACACCTGAGCATACCCTTTTGCAACAAGTCTTGCTTTTAAACGAGCAAGAGAACCATCGGGGTTAACTTTTACAGCATACACCCATCGACAACCAATAGCAGTTTTGCCTAGAGGAAGTGGTACTAAGTCCCAAGTTTGATTAATCTCAAGAGCCTGTAATTCTTCTTCCATTGTTGTCCTCCAACCAGAATTTTGTAATGCCTCAGTGACAGACTTGGGGATAGAATATTGTTCAACAGTAGTTAAAAAGGCTTGAAAAGTAGGAGACACAGAAGAGTGAGAAATAAAATTTGCAATAGAATGTTGAGTACAAGTATGTGTACCTTTGCGATGAGCAATAGGAAGATCAAGATCAGATACAAGAGGAGGGACAACTAATGGCGGATCTGGAGCTGAAGTCGACATAGTAGTGACATGAGGAGCAGGGGGAGCAGTAGTAGCATCACGATGACGTCGTGTATAAACCTGGAGAGGAGGTGGTTTCTCTGTAGATACTGGGGAAACATTGGGAATAGTAGACCGAATGATGGTCACATACAAGTTTTCATCTAATTCAGACACATCAATTGGAACATTATGATAAGGAGTGGATTCAAAAAATGAAACATCAGCTGTTACAAAATATTTTTTCAGTAATGGAGAATAACAGCGATATCCCTTTTGAGTGCGGGAATAACCCATAAACATACACTTGAGTGCCTTGGGATCAAGTTTTGATACTCCGGGTCGATGATCACGAACAAAACAGACACAACCAAAGATACGGGGTGGTAAGACAAACAGTGGTTCACTAGGAAGCAAGGTGGAAAAAGGAATACCACCTTGCAGAATAGAAGAAGGCATGCGATTAATGAGATAACATGCAGTTAGAACAGCATCAGACCAAAAGGTTTTCGGTGCCTTCATCTCAAATAACATGGATCTAGTTACTTCCAATAAATGCCTATTCTTCCGTTCAGCAATACCATTCTGTTGTGGAGTATCAGGATAGGAAGATTCATGGATCATACCATGTTGAGTCATAAAATCAGAAAAGGATGTGGAAAAATACTCCTTAGCATTATCAGAACGCAGAACTTTAACACGCATGCCAAATTGAGTATAAATTTCAGATATAAATGCACGAAAAATAGAAAATAATTCTGAACGATCTTTCATTAAATATAACCAAGTAACTCTGGAATAGTCATCGACAAAAGTAACAAAATATCTTAAACCCGAATTGGAAACCACACGACATGGACCCCAAATATCTGAATGAACTAATAAAAAAGGAGATGCTGATCGTTTAATGACTCGAGGTGTATAACTAACACGATGTAATTTGCCAAGTTGGCATGACTCGCACTCTAGACTAGAAAGAGATTGAAAACTAGAATCTAACTTTTGAAGACTACGTAGAGAAGGATGACCAAGACGACAATGGATTTGATGTGGGGACGCAACACTTGTGCAAGCAACTGAAGAAGCATCTTCAAGTACATACAGCCCCCCTTCCTCACGTCCTCTACCAATCGTCTTCTTCGTAGCCAGATCCTGGAAGACACAAGAATCAGGATAAAAAGTTACTGAACACTGAAAGTTTTTGGTTAACTTACTAACAGACATTAGGTTAAATGGAAATTGTTGAAGATAAAGCACTGAGGACAAAGGTAATGAAGGACTTGGGTTAACTGTGCCAATTCCCCTAACATGTGTAGGTGACCCATTGGCTAGAGTAACTATGGACGAAGATGGAGAAAAAGAGGAAAATATACCTGAAAGACCTGACATGTGGTCAGAAGCCCCTGAATCAATGATCCAAGGACGAGAAGTAGCCGAAAGACATGCAGTAGCATTACCTGTCTGAGCCAAAGTAGCAGTGGAAGAAACAGGCTGTGAGATTTGAGACTGTGTGTACCGAGCATATTCCTCACCAGACATAACCACCACCTTGTCTTCAGATGACTGTGGAGTATGGTCAATATTAGACGCCGTATTAGCAAACTGGTGCTGCTGCCCTGGTCTCCCATGTAGCTTGTAGCAAAATTTTTGAATATGACCAGGTTGGCCACAGTAATGACAAACTCGTGTAGTTCCCGAATTATCAGTAGATATATGGAATTGTCCATAAGGATGCTGATTACCTTGACCTCTCCCTATTCCAATGCCTCGGCCTCCTCCTCGGACACCACGCCCACTATACCCGCCACGGGTTCCTCCATTACTCCTATTACCACTACCAGTTCGAGTCTGGGACACAAGGGCTGAACTCCCCACCATAGATGTAGTATCCTGAGAGGACTCACGAGATACTCGAAGAACTCGAGCAAATGTATCTGTGAGTGATGCTATATTCTCTCCTCCAAGAATCTGAGACCTAACATTTTCACATTCAGAACCAAGACATCCTAAGAATCCCATTACAGCCAATTGTTCCCTTTGACGTTGCATTTGTTGAACATCAGCTGAAATAGGGAGAACAGCATTCAACTCCTCATACAATCTCTTAAAGTCTGCAAAGCACTGAGTAATAGAGCGCCCCTTTCTTTCAAATTGATAAAACTCCTGTGATAGCTCATAAATCCGTGACAAATTATCTTGGCCAGAATACAGCACATTCAAATACTCCCATAGTTCTCTGACTGTATCAATATGAGTTACCATGTCAACTATATTACTCTCCATAGAATTCAGCATTTGACCAAGAATACGTGCATCAACACCATCCCAAGTTACATCATCTCTAGGCTTAAACTCAGTTAAGTGTCTATGTTGATTCCTGCCTGTCAAAGTAAGCTTCACAATTTTCTTCCATTGGTGAAAGTTAGCACTACCTGCGAGCTTCTTATCAGTAATTCGATTAGATGAAGAGGAAATCACCTCACTCATCACAGTATTATTCTTCTCATCGCCCATTTTCCAAATAAGAATAAATAAACTCTGACCTTAGCTTCCGTCAAACAACTCAGCCTCAACAATTCAATAACCCAATATTACCACTATCAAATATAGTGACAGAAGCTACCACACAACTTTCAAATCATCAAATAAATAACTACACTATACCCAAGCAGCAACTTGCTTCATTAATCAGCCAAATCAGCCAAATCAGCAACTAAATCAGCCAACCCAAGCAGCAACTTGCTTCATTAATCAGCCAAATCAGCCAAATCAGCAACTTTAAAGCAAATTCTAACCCACAAAATCATCCTATTGCACTCTGTCGCTACTGCAACTTGTCTTCTTTCTCTCTCTAGGGTTTTCCCTCTTCTTCACCAACCCAGATCAGCAAAAAGAGGAAGTTCGTAGGTCAAAACCCCTGGTAGGCAGCAAATCGCACAAGCACGAGCACGTGGAAGTCGCTCGAGCAAGTCGTGCAGGCAGCATGAGCGGCGCGAGCCGAGGGAGCCGCGCGACAGAGCCCCGCGAGCGAGCCGCGCGAGCCGCTTGGGCGAGCCGTGCGAGTGAGCTCCGCGAGCAAGCCACGCGGGCGAGCCGCGCGAGCGAGCCCCGCGAGCAACGCGAGTGAGCTTCGCGAGGGAGAAGCCCTCTTCCGGTGAATGGTGGTGGCGAGCCGACGGCGGTCCGGCGAGTCGACGGCGGCGGGCGGCTGCTCCGTCGTCTAGGGTTAAACCCTAAGCTCTGATACCATGTAGAGAAAAGTTACTTTGTATTATTCAATAAACTTTAATATATATACATCAAAAATAAACCCTAAAAGTGGTAAAGACTAATTTACCCTTATTACTCCTAACATTGACCAAATAGAAGCCATCAATGAATTGGAGGAAATTGCAGTTCGAGACAGTTCCTTCATGGATATACATGACATTGACAATGAATACAAGCCTCATGATTCATTTTAAGGTCATACCTTCTTACTCGAGTTGTCATGATAACTTGCTTTCCAGTCTTCTTCACAAGTTCCAAGTTTTGAGTTTTTGTACAAATTTAATTAGACAAGCTCTGCGTACATCTATAAACCAAGTTAACCAGTAGCGAACTGATCCATCTCATTCCTCGCTAGTCCTAAACATTTCCACTTGAACTCCTGAAATCAATGATATAGAAAGAATGCGCAGATAATGCTTTTGGCAACTCCTCGCCTTGGTGCCAGCAAGGACATTAGAAGCAGTCCATGTACAGTGACCAGTTCATTCTCAGTTATTGCTCTGACTTAATGAGTGCTGCCATACCAATATTCTATTCTGAAGATGAACTTGCCACCTTGCATTTGAATCTCAATTGTTGGGTCAAAGAAATGATTGGGTAGTAGCTATCATGGATAACATAGTCTCCGAGCTCACCCTGCATAATGCCTTGTTCATCACTGTGCATGGACATTCAGGGCCACAATATCTAAGACTTCCTTTTGCAACATACTTTCATTTGCTTTCTATCTGATTGCCTATTCCATAGGTCTTGTAATTTCTGTTCAAAATCTCCATGAAACTATGGCACACTCCTGTTTTTGGGTTCAACTGGAGAACTTCCTTTTGTTGGATTTTAGAACCCAACATCAAACAGTAAGTAGTTTTTATTACTGTTTGCTTGTGTTGTTGTTTTTTTTGGTTGATTCATTTCATTAACTTAATGTTTCATTTTGAAGAAAGAAATAGGAGAGCCTTTGAAAATAGCAATACTGGTTTTTTAATTTGAATGATAGATGGCTCTCCACAGCTTTTGGTTGCGTGAAAATGATATTACTAATGTGCATTCTTTCTTATACCTCATAGCACGAATTGCATTTATAATTTGTTACGTGGGCTAGCAGGGCTAGCATCTGCTTGATGCCATTGTGCAATAAACTTCTTTTGCTTATCAAAAGAAAATTCTAAGCAAACTCACTGGATATGATGTCGAGTAATTTGCTTCCAAATGTTACGACTAGATTTTTTCTCGTGCTCATAAAAACCATGATATCCAAAACTGTATGTGACAAATCAAATGGCCACTGTGTAGCTAAATATATTGCACTGCATCATTTTCTGGTTTTCGCTTTATAACAAAATCCAATGTGTTGATATATTTCATTTGTTTTGATTGCAACGATCAGATCTTACTTAAGCCTGATAAAGTCCTACGACCTCTCAAAAGCAAGCCATGCTTTTCTTGAGACTTACCATTGAGTACAAAAATTTAAGGGGAAAGGTCAAGCATCTGTCAGCTTCAACCAGAGCAACGACGGGAGTGATGTATCGTGGAGGTTGAGCATCAACCCCATTTGGAGCACCATGAAGGATTTCCAAATCTCATTAGATCGAGGAGCATCAATGTTTATCGGTTATGATCACTTTGCTATCTTCCGTCACATGGCAAAAGTATGGTGTTTATTTCATATAGTCATATCTACTTGTTTTAAGAAGGGATTGGAGCTTTGCATCAATGTTTTCAGACTTGGGCTGGTCAGAGAACTAGTTAGGTTGCCAGTTTGGTATCCAAGAGGTTGGACTAGGGGTGAACTGGTGGTGATGTCATGAGCAAATGATTATGGGTATGCAATGTTGTTGATTGAACCCATGAGTCATTCGAAATGCCAGTGATCCGTGGAGTTGAGTGCTCAAGTTCCTCCATGTGCAACAGCAGCAAAAAGCCCAGTTCCGTACCCGCAAGACTCTAAACCTGGGTGGATCCAATTTTGAAGATTAGTATGTTTCTCTGGTTCAGACTAGTTCGATCTGATTTTTTGCCAAATTGCCTGCACATACTTTTCTAGCTTTGGGTGAATAGATCAAAGGGAAAAATAATGGAATTGGCCAGGAAAATGGGGCAAGAGCAATGCTTCATGATCAAAGTGAAAGCAGAAAGTCTAAATGAAATCAACATTGAGAAGTTTATAGTCTCCAAATGGGCCTAACATACAGCCATTGCAATCCTTCTAACATATAGCCTCTAAATATATTTGGTTGAGCTATATTAGACACTACAATCGTCTAAGTCAAGACCTTTTCTTTCTGCATCACCCAATCTATAAGGTGAGCAAATCAGCAAAATTATATGACATGACAATTCATTTTACGAATGCCTCAAATTGAGTCAAATTTGAAAAAAAAAAATGTGATACTTGATTAAAAAAGAAAAATTTAGGTACTCGATCATAAACTGAACAAATGTTTTGATAATTTCAATGTCAAAAGTTGGAAATAGCTGCCGTAGTGACAGTGCTAACAGCAACCACACGGATGTGGCCATGCTTCGGCGGTTCTCTGTTTTTCCCCTTTCCTTTTTTATTTTCCTTTTTAACTTTTTGTCGTTTCTTCTTTTTAGTCTTTTTCTTTGCTTTTTTTTCTTTTGTTGAACTCAAATTTGAAAAGATACAATAGATATTAATGAATGAAAAAAATCCTAAAATGTTTAAGCTTGAAACGAGTTGGAGGAATTTTAAGCAATACTTGTAACGCTTGGAAATTGTACTAGCAATGGCAAGAAAGACTATAAAGTCTTGGTCTTCCTGACGTCTATCATAGTTTATTCCCACCAACAAAAAGACGTGTATCATAAAAGATGTGCAAAAAGTCTTGGTCTTTGTAAAATCTATTATAATTTGTTCCCTCCCATCCAAAGCCGTGCACCATCAAAAAATGTGCAAAGTCTTTAGTCGCCCTGAAAATTATTAGTTTCTTTCCCACCATCACTCTCACTTTTGCTCCACTTTCCCAAAAAAAAACAGGACGTGCAAAGCCAAGCAGCAAACTTCAGTATGTGTCCTGCAAAGTCTTGGTCCTCCTGGAACTTATTGAAGTTTGTTCCCCATTACCTCTTTTTCTCTTTGGCTTCACTTTCCAGACAAAAAAGCACATGGTGTCCATGAAGTCTTTGGATAGATTCTCTGAATATTATTAAACAAGCACATGTGGATAAACAGTATTTTATTTTGATTCCTCTGACCGAAGAAAGCATCATTAATTCCTCAATATGTGCGCGTGAAAAGCACCCAAAATTAAATGGATGACAGTGCTATAGCCTTGTCCGAAGAAAGCATCATTAATACCTCAATTCTTTTGACATATGTAAATGACTTTACGGAGAATTCACCAAAAAATCCATAAATATATTATATGGCGCCTTAATTCAATTTTAAAATTTGATATGCTACCATGTCAACCGAGATATATTAGATGATAATATCGTCAACACACTTTCTCTCTTCTTATTACTCAATTTGTAGGGCAAGGAGCCACATTAACTATCATGTTTAACTTTTACTGGGAGTCATGTCAACAAAATTAGTGACAATTTATTTATCCAATGCCTCAAATTGAGCCAAATTTGAAAAAAAAAAAAAACAAAAGAGTCCAGGTACCCAACCGTTAGCTAAACAAGAGGTCAGGTACTTTTGATATCATTATTCTCAACTCTTAAACCGCCTTAAGAATAGCACCATTCTTGCTTTTTCTTTTTCTTTTTTCCCCTTTCTTAAGTTCTTGTTGTTTTTTCAAGACATTATTTTCTTTGTTTTTTTCTTTTTTTGTTGAACATAAATTTGAAAAGATACATGAAAATCTAGACATAATCCTAATATACAAGTGCAAAAGAAATTACCGAATGAAAAATCACAGTACGATGAAGCACAAAAAAATAGTTGGATGAAAATTATAGTAAAAGTCAATTTTAAGCATGGCCTATAATGCGTGGGGAAATTCTTTTAGTAATGGAAAAACAAAGGCCTTCACATAGGGATGGAAGGGAGAGACGTGAAAAGTGAAGCAACAATGCCAATTTCCATCGTGCAAAGTCTCTGTATTTTTTCAATTGCTCTCTTTTCTGGACAAAAATGTAAATGATGTCAGTGAAGTCTTAGTCTTCCCAAGTTTATGATTTATCCACATGAACAGAGCATTTGTGGACAGAAAGCATCCTTGAAAGTCTTGATCTTCGCTTTGCTTCACCATAACCCTTGGTTGTTCTCTATAGTGACCGATTGACCGATGACCTTTGGAGAGATCTTTTTGGGTTCCTTCTTAGCTTCCATCTCATACTAATTTATAGAAGTTAATTTTAAGCAAGACATGTAACTAGTGATAATTTTACTAGTAATGGAAATGGAGATATTCACATAGGGATTGAAATAGAAGGATGTGAAAAGTGAAGCAATGAAGCCAATTTGCTTCGTTGTAATAAAGTCTTGGTCTTCCTCATAAAAAGTACTTCATGAGTGTACTATCACGACTAGCAATTTGAGTTAGACCGAAGAGACTATATTTTAAAAGCATATTGTGTCCTTGAGTTAGATAAATCAATTGTTCCCCTTTTTGTCCAGATTAAGACTAATTGACCATCGTTTGAAAGAGAGGACCTTTCCTTGTGGCCATTCAAAGCAGAAGAAAGAGGTGATATTTCTTCGCATGACTAATTTAGAGGGCACGCATAACTTCATAAAAATTTTATAACTTGCAAATGGTTTGTTGGTTTTATTTTATTTTTTAGTAGAGGCTTTTTCGTGGCAGCTATAGTGCTAAAAATTTGCAGCAAAATGGGCGGCAATGATCTGCTGAAGGGTGCTGAAATAGTTGTTGATGATCATGAATTGCTTGATAGGATAATTGTGGTCCTTTGAACAGAAAAAGTTAGCCCAAAGCAATTTGCTTGATTGATTAGTTGGTGATTTGTGAATCATTTACTATTTCCAGCGTAAAATTAAGAAAACTTGCTTCATGGATTTGTTGGTGTACCTGACCCTTCTCTTGTTTAGCCCAAGGCACGTGTTCCCATTCTCCTTATTGAATAGTCAAAGTCAATTGTCTTTGATTGTAGATGTATAATAGAAAGTAAGATGCCATTGTTAGGTGGATGGTTAACATTTATTTCAAGCAGTGCAAGTTGCACAAAGATGCTTATTTATTAATTGTATCAATTATGGTCAACTTCATTCATCACTAGATAAGAAAAAAGGATCAGGCATGAATAGGAAAATCATGCAAAGGACCACGATTCTCCTATCAAGTGGTTCTTGATTAGATCATTGCTGTCCATCTTGCTGTGAATCCTTAGCACTATAACCACCACATAAAAGCCTATAGTGATCACATATTCACCAATAATGCATCAAATGAAGATATTGAAATTATAAGGTTACTAAGAATGTATGGATGACAAAAAAGAAAAGCAGGCCTTTGTCTTTGTTTAATGTTTTTGGTAGGTGAATAATTTGGTCTTCCTGGACCAAATAGTTTTTTTCTCTCCATTAACTCACTTCTGCTTTACATAAGAGAGAACTAAGCAAAAAGATAGGAACAATTCGATAAGTTGTGAACAATTACAACTGTTGCTCATGAGTTCCTAAATTGAAAGATTCAATTGAAAAAGTACATACCCACTGATTATAAGCCAATGCGTAGCATGGGTACTCTACAAGTATGTACGTATGTATGTATTTATATAAAGTGGGTTAGTTCTCCTAGATGAGCCCCATCAATTATTTACTATCCCCTTCCCAAAAGTTATTAATTTAAAAAAACAGATGATTTAATCTAAAATCTAGTTAGATATGAATCCAATTAATGAGGTTAATTAATTATGAAATATGAAATTATATTAGATCACTAATGTTCATACACGTGCTATGCACAAACGAAGACATTGCGCTCATATTTTCATATTTTTTGTTTTGTTTTGTTTTTTTTTTTTTTTTTGGTCGGTTCATATTTTCAGATTACATGTAACTAAACATTAGGAATTAGAATAAAATGAACTGTTTCTGTGGTTGACATTTAGCCCTTGAAATCTTTTGGCGTATGAAATTAACAAAAATATCTCCTGTTCTCTTTCTCATGAGAGAATGAATAATCTTACGAAGGAAAATTATTAAAGGGAGACCAAGCAATGAATTGAGAAGATAAAATTGTAGAACAAATGTAGCGTAAAAAAAAAAAAAGTATTGTGAGATTTGAACCTAGACCAATAATTGTATGATAAACTCTGTCGGACAATGACATCATGAGTATTTGAATATTATCCCTTGGCAATAAAGTACCTGAACTTTTTATCGTTCAATCAATTACCTTAATTTTTCAAATATGGGTTAATGTGAGGTCCTTGTTAAAATTACGGACAGAAAAGGTTGACATGGTGACTAGCGTTCTTAAATAGCTGTTAAATGTCCATATTGACGTCTGATACAGTACACTAAGATGTTGTCACGTCAACAAAAACAATCGAAGCTAAGATTGTCTAAGCCAACATACGCTTTCTATTCTCTCACCTAACTTTCAGGGCAAGTGAATCATGTCAATAAAATCGTTACAGCATAGCAATATATTTGACGGATTCCTCAGATTGAACAAAATTTGAAGAAAAAAACAGAGATTAATCCTGATCTGACGCATAGAAGTGTTACTAGTAATTAAGACATTCACATGGTCCAAGCCCTGGTCTTCCCGGAATCTACTAATGTTTCTGTCCCGTTAGCTCTTTCCCACTTTTGCTTCACTTTCCAGACAAAAAAGCACATGGTATCCACTAAAGTCTGATGATGTTCTGTAAATATTACGAAACAAGCACTTGTGGACAAAAAGTACTTCATTTTCATTCCTTCAACCACTGCTGTTGAACGGATGACAGAGTTCTCTAGACAAAGAAGGCATATTATATCCAGTAAAGTCGCTCGACATATTCTCTATGTGAAACGAGCACTTGGGGAGAAAAAACGTTTTACTTTGATTTGTCTAACCTTTGATGTGCATCCTTGAAAGTCTTGTTCTTCATCGACTTCAAAGTTTTCTCTCTCCGTTAGCTCACTATCACTTTACTTCCTCATAACCCTTGTTGTTCTCTGCAAACTACAGTGACTAATTCACCATGGCCATTGGAGAGATCTTTTTGGGTTCCTTCTTTCAGGTCCTGCTTGACAAGTTGGCTTCTATGGGATTGGAATATGCGCAACAGGAAGGAATCAACACCACCCTGCTCCAATGTAAGGGGATGCTAGAAACAATCAATGCGGTGCTTGATGATGCAGAGGACAAGCAACTCAATGGTGACCGTCTAGTGAAGCTTTGGTTGGATGATGTTAAGGACTTGGCCTATGACATGGAAGACTTGCTCGATGAGTTCGAGATCGAAACCACTCAAGCCAAGTCGGAGGCAGAATCCAGCACAAGCAGAGGTCAAGTGAAAAGGAAGTTTCCTTTCTTTAGTCGATCGTGCTCGCTCGTGTCTGAAACCAAGTTACAAGAGATCAAAGGCAGGTTTGAAGATACTGTCAACAAGAAGGCTCCCTTAAGCTTGAGAGAGAAGGTTGTGGATAGATCCCACTACACCAACAAAAGGCTCCCTAGCACTTCTCTGCCAGAGCCTCAGTTTTTCGGTAGGGAGAAGGAAGAAGCGGAGATACTCAAACTATTGACCAATGAAGCCAAAAATGTTGATAGTGCACTGAGCATAGTCTCCATAATTGGGATGGGCGGTGTTGGAAAGACAGCTTTGGCTCAACGGTTGTATAATGATGCCAAAGCGAGTAGTTGTTTCGAGAGGAGAGCATGGGTCTGTGTTTCAGATGTTTTTGATGTTCCCGACATAACAAAGGCTATTTTGCGATCGGTCACCGAAGAGCCTTGCAAGGACAAAGATCTTAATGAGCTTCAAATAAAGTTGAAGGACAATCTATCCGGAAAGAAGTTTCTTGTGGTCTTAGATGATGTCTGGAATGAAAAGTATGGAGAATGGACTTCCCTCTTAAAGCCATTTGAAGCGGGGGCTAAGGGAAGCAAGATTATCATCACAACGCGCAACCATCAAGTCATTTCCATAACAGGAGCTTTGCCATATCCTTTGAGGGAGTTGTCCATTGATAATTGTACCAGCTTATTAGCCTATCATGCTTTGGAAGCAAGAAATTTCGAGATGCACCCACATCTAGAAATAGTAGGCAAGAAAATAGCCGAAAAATGTAGAGGTTTACCTTTGGCAGTGAAGATATTGGGCGGTCTCCTACGTAATAAAGAGAATCCCGACGAATGGGAAGCTATCTTAAATAACAAAATATGGGATGTAGCACCTGGAGAAAATAATGAGGTTCTTCCAGCTTTGAAATTGAGCTATGTCCATCTCCCTTCTTATTTGAAGAGATGTTTTGCTTATTGTGCAATATTTCCAAAAGACTATGAATTTGAGAGGGACGAGTTGGCACTCTTATGGATAGTGGAGGGCTTTTTAGATGGAGGAAAAGCGAAAGAGAATATCTTGAGATCAGGACGGAAATACTTCGATGAGTTAGTATCTAGATCCTTTTTTCAACAATCTAATGTTGACACATCGAAGTTTTTGATGCATGATCTTTTGAATGATCTAGCAAAGTCAATTGCGGATGCGACATGCTTTACCTCTAGGGAGTCTCAGGTAGTGAGTGATGAAGATGATGTCTCTTTTGAAGAGAAAGCTCGTTATGCATCATTCGTCTCACAATATGTTACATCAAAAAGCTTGAGAGCTTATGCTGCAATGAAGGTACTAAGAAGTTTAATGCTATTGACTATTCAATCCGATTGTTACGGAAAAACAATTTTTATTTCCCCAAAGGTGTTGCACGATTTGCTAACAAACTTGAAGTACTTGCGGGTGTTGTCATTATGCCATTGTGACATCATAGAGGTACCGAATTGTGTTTGTGATTTAAAACATCTTCGATATCTCAATCTCTCATACACTAATATCAGACAGCTGCCGGAGTCAATTGGTGCCTTGTGCAAATTACAAGCTTTGATCCTACGAGGTTGTCAAATGCTTTCTATGTTGCCTCCAAGCATCACAAAATTGGTCAGGTTACAATTTCTTGACATTAGAGATACAGGGAGTCTCAAAAAGATGCCATTGGATATTAGTAATTTGAAGAATATAATTATCTTGTCCAAGTTTGTGGTAGGACCAGAGGAAGGTTCACTGTTAAAGGAGTTAAAGAACTTGCCATATCTTCAAGGAGAGTTACTCTTATCTGAATTGCAAAAGGTGGAAGAAGTTAGAGATGCAGCTAATGCAAATTTGTCTAGAAAGCAGGGCCTTAGCAACTTAATCATGCTTTGGGATAAAGATTTTGGAAATGATGAGCGCCAGGCACAAGGAGAGTTACTCTTCTTTGAATTGCAGAAGGTGGAAGAAGTTAGAGATGCAGCTAATGCAAATTTTTCTAGAAAGCAGGGCCTTAGCAACTCAATCATGCGTTGGGATAAAGATTTTGGAAATGAGGAGCGCCAAGCACAAGTGCTTCGCTTTCTGCAACCTCACACTAATCTTGAAAATCTCACTATCTCGTACTATGGTGGTGAATTACTCCCGTCATGGTTAGGTGATCCATCCTATTTTAAGATGGTATCTTTGTGCTTGCATGGCTGTCCTAATGTTGGATCGCTGCCGTCACTTGGACAGCTCCCTTCACTCAAAGAATTATCTCTTGAAGGTTTAAATGCGGTACACATGATAGGCTTTGAATTTTATGGAACTAAAAGCCCTTTTCCATCCTTAACAATTTTGAAGTTTGAAGGGATGTCGGCATGGAAAGATTGGTCTTGTTATGCCGGAGGTCAAGAAGAAAAAGAATCATTCCCTTGCCTTCGGCATCTTGTTGTCCGAAGATGTCCAGAGTTGACGGGGACATTGCCTTGTCGATTGGATCATCTCATTAAGCTAGAAATTCATTCATGCTTGCATTTGAATGACTCAACCAATGAGGTTCATCTTCCCTCTCTCAGTGAGTTACACATAAGGGATTGTAACAAGGAGATCCTAAAGAAGTTGGAAGACCTCACTTCTTTAACCATTCTCAAAATTGAGAATCTTGCGGAGCTTGTTTGCTTTGATAATGGATTTATGAGCTGCTTGGTCAAGCTAAAGGAGCTTCACATAGGACATTGTGACAAGCTAACATACTTGTGGCAAGATGGAGATGAAACACAAAATCTCACTTGCCTCCATAGTGTAGCCATCAAATATTGTCCTCGATTCACATCTTTTGTGGCGGGAGAAGGAGAGGTTGAGCTACCGTGCAACCTTGAAAATATAGAATTGATGAATTGCACGAGTTTAGAAAGGCTTCCAAGAAAGATGCACGCACTTAGATGTTTGAGCATTTGGAATTGTCCAAAACTCAGGGGACTAATCATTCCTCTAGATGACCCCATCAACAATTACATGATGTCACAACTTGAATATCTGTGTATTAGTGATTGTGATTCTCAGAAATCCTTTTCGCTTGTCAGTGATAGTCTTACTGCTTTGAAGATACTTATCTTTGAGTATTGCAATGGAGTTGAGTCGCTAGAAGAGATCACCGTCATACAATCGCTAGAATATTTGGCTATTGACGGTTGTATGGATTTGAGAAGCCTACCACAGTGCCTTCACACGCTCGCCCATCTCACTAGTTTGGATATATGCAAATGTCCAGCGTTGGAGATAGAGGACTTCCCTCCTCTTCCCCTTACCTTGTCGAGTCTTTCATTAAGAAGTTGTCCGAAGATAAAGTCTATTGCCAACTGTAACATCGCTAGCTGTAACAAGCTCACTCATTTGGTAATAGGTGATTGTCCAGCATTGGAGATGGAGGATTTCCCTTCCCTTCCCATCACCTTGTCCGAACTTAGAATTTATTGCTGTCCCAAGATAAAGTTCCTACCGAATGAGTGGCATCATCTTACGTCCCTTCACCAGCTAGATATTTTGTCTTGTGAAAATATTAAATGCTTCCCGAAAGGAGGTTTGCCTCCCAATTTAAGGTCGTTTGCAGTTGAAAGGTGCAAGAATATGAAGCAGCCAGTGAGAGAATGGGGCTTACCCTTGCTCACATCTCTCACGTCTCTAAATATTGACGGAACAAGCATGGGAGGGGAGGGAAAGAAGGTGTGGTTTCCTTCGGAGGAAGACGGGGAGGATGCTTGGAGTCTTCTCTTTCCTTCCTCTCTTACCTATCTCTGGATTGGCCATATGAGGAACGTGGAAAGACTATCAGATGGCCTTCGCAACCATCTCTCCTTTCTCCAAGAGTTAAAGATTTCTAATTGCCCGAAGTTGAGGGACTTGCCAGAGGATGGCCTCCCTCCCTCCCTCCGAGAATTCTGGATAGAAGGATGCGAGAATCTAAAAGATCGATGCTCAAAACACACCGGCGACTATTGGCCCCTCATCCAAGACATCCCTCGCATCTTCATTGACAACCGTCAGATCCAGTGAATTGATTCGTCATGTACAGTCAGTTTTCTAAGGTTCGGGTAAGTTTTTGGTTTTGAAGGCATCGGTTTCCATTCTGCTTCCGCATGAATTTCCGGAAATCCAAGAAATACCTTACATCCGCATTGATTGGGTTCTCAGATCCGATGAAGTGAAATCGATCCACTTTTGCTTTCATTTGCTAACTGCCGCATTTCATTCCTTCCGTCTACAATCAGATTTCTAGTGTTCGGGTAAGTCCTTTCGTCTTGAATGCATCGTTTTCGTGTTTCTGTTCTTCAATTCGATGCTTAATTACAAGTAATGTCTTCCAATGTGCGCAAATGCTTGCTTTTCGTGTTGAAGTACGACTGAAATTCAGAGCTGAAAAATTGATAATTAGCTGCTTTAATATCCAGCAAGAGCTTCCTTGAGTCTCCGATTGCACTGGCTTGCGAAAGTTGATGGTGATATTCTTGTATGCTACAGTTGCCTCCATCTCCACTCTGCCTTGGGCTGGCTTTTCTCTTTAGCCACTGCAATGCTCTTTTGAACGGCAAGTAATTCAGCCTCCTCTATTTCAGTTTTGGCCTCAATCCCAACAAATTTTTGTTCATATATGGATGTGAAGTTGGGGTACTTCCAGAGGATGGCCCTCTCTCTCTTCCTCCAAGAGATCCCTTTCATCAGCATTGATAGCATTCGGATCCAATGAAGTAAAATCGATTGTGCCCAAGCCATGAAATGGATTTGTCTCTGTTGACTTCTTTTTGTTCCTCAGGTAACGCTTCCAACTTTTATATTTTAATTTTTGGCGGGATTCATTCTTTGATGCAATGTAAGTTTTCTTGGGTTCGGGTAAGTTTTTGGTTTTCAAGGCATCAATTTTGATTTTGTTCCCTAGATTCGATGCGTAATACAAACTGATATTGGAACTCGAGTCTCTTGCTCATTTTGAAAGCCAGAAATGAAATTTACTGGATTGTTAATTGACGGGAATTGCGCCAATGTCTTCTTTTCTCGATCAACTCATCCCACATTGAGACTTGACATGTCTTACCCTCTGTGGCAGATTGTTTGTGGTTGTCGATGATATCTCCTGCTTGTTCCAAGGACAGATAGACAATGTTGCTCTTCCTAAGCAGCAATATGGATGGAATAAAACCGCTAATGAGGTCATTATTGTCGTATAAGCTTATTGAACTCTGAGGATCGGAGGCCTTACCCTGCTGATCAAGTTGTGAGAGACATCAGCAGGAAGTTTGGTTTTGTGCTCTTCGACAGCTCTTCTCAAGCCACTTTTCAGGCCTCCGTGAGTAATAATAATGTTCATTGGTTTCGTTCTGGGATATCGCTCTCGATCTCTCCCTCCACCTGCGATCTATATCTAATCCTTTCTGTTCTCTGAATCATGCAGGATGCTGATGGAAGTGTTCCTTTCTTCTGGGGAATCGATTCTGGAGGCAGTCTTGTTCTCTCGGATGATACAGAAGTCGTGAAGATGGGCTGTGGGAAATCTTTCGCACCATTCCCTAAAGGTAATTATCTTTTTGGTTTGTTGATGCGGCTCCACTGGAGTTCAGTCCATGCATTGCAATGTGAAAAGTAATGATGGATGAGCTCTGCTGATATTAGGTAGAGTTGATAATGTTATGTTGTTGGGTAACATCATATTGGAAAAATTGGTTCTGAACTTAAATTTATAATTTATGGTTAAAATGGTGCTCTTTACCTGTATGCATGTTTTGATTTGTGCATTTTCACCTAAAATGTTGCTCTTCCAATGGCTTTCGAGCGCTAACTCATTCACCTTTTAGCGTTGCCTTCTCTTCCAACTCAGGATGCTGCTTCACCAGCTCTGGAGGTTTGAGGAGTTATGAGCACCCACCGAATGAGGTGAAGCCGGTTCCTAGGGTGGACAGCTCTGGCCATGTGTGCGGTGCCGCATTCAAAGTGGATACGGAGACTAAGGACTCCAGCATGCCTAGAGTTGGGAGTGCTGCGAACTGGTCCTCGTTCAACTGAGTCGTATGGTTTGTGGCCCTTTTTTGGACACGCCTTCTGTTGCTTATAACCCAGTCACGCTTTCTCATACATCGACAATTTTTCAGCTCTAATGGTTGGTCACTCTATGTTGAGAGTTTGAGATGACATTGTATTATGCAGCTGTACGTGTTGCTTATAAAACAAAGCCTTTAAAGAATCTGATCATGCTTTGGGCAGTAATATCTTTCTGGCATTTCATTTAGCCATCATGCAGAGTCTATTTACTGCCATGCTTTCTTTTTTTCTTTTTTCTTTTGTATTTTTCACTTAGATGTCTATTGTGAAATTTTTCTCTCTATTTGTAAATTAGGCCGGGACGATATTGTTATATGAGGACAAATGTGAACTATGATAACTTGGAGCATGCTGGTCCGCATGGGGAAATCGAGTTTACACGATACCTTGTGGCATGTAAGATATTAAAGGCTAAAGCAGTAACCCCTCGTGCAATTATAAAGCAGTCATAAGGACCTTGATGCACGTCGATGCAAACTTAACATGAAGGAAGATAGAGGTATCTATCAATACGATGACTAACATCGAACTGCAGATTAACCCAAAAAAAAAAAAAAACTTCGCTGGGCCATCTTAGTAGGAGAGACCTCTTCAGTCCTTCGCATTGGCTATGCCCCCGTGTTATTTGAAAAACGTGTATTTGTCAAGTTCAACATAGTTTAAATATATCTCAGTCTCATCCCATTGACATAGAGCTATCGCTAAATTTTTTTACATAAGTGATGGTTTTGATATATGTGCCGTCTACACAGCACAGGCTGCACAACTTACTAGTCCTGCTAAAAAAATTCTCGATATCCACTTCTTTTTGTTTAATTACTCTGCAAAAAATTCGTATTCAACGTGTTCATGGATCTTCATACAACATCAAAGTATATTGTAAGCACCATGCTTAAATCAGGTCTCCATCTATCTATATGTAGACTCAATATCGACTAAGCTTCAGCTTCGGGTAGGTTTGGGGCCTTAAACACCTTGCAGACGTGCTGCTCACCTTTGCCTTTCCTAAATATCAGCCTAATTGTGGCTGCATGAGCCAGAACACGCCCACCTGCAGGTTTCGTTGATGCTGAAACAAATAAACCAAAGTCGTCAAAAAATTATCATTTTTCCTTAAATAATGGACTGCGGCTACTGTATGCATCGCTAATTTACGCTAAACAGCTGGCTCCTGAGATTTACAAGAACTAGCATGAGCTTAGTCCTATCCCCAGATTGCAATTTTTCAGCGTGCAACCATCAAAGGGCTAAATTAGATAAGTATTAATGGATGCATGACTGTGGGAGAAATGAGACGTGATGCGGTACCTTGATTGGTTATGTACACTGCCACATTAAATTCCTGAGCTATGTTAAGTAAGCCCGAGAGCACTTGTGAAAATTTTTGCTGCAATTCGGAATCTATTAGTGTCAAACAAGATGGGCTAAAAAATCACAACTCCCAAAATTTGACGGTTTAAATGGACCTGGCTCTTGGCAAGTTCTCCCCTCGAATAATACCCATTTGAAAGAGAGGGATCGCTGAATCCATAATCTGAAAGATATTACTCACCTAAGGTCAGCCATCCACACCACACAATATGTGTGCAGTTTTATTCTCGAGCACTGTCTTACCAGTAATCTAAATGGTTCTTCACACATTTTGACAGCCAAATCAAGAAGCAAATCGTACTGATGCTCATAAGTATAGACACGGGCATAAATGATCGACAAATTCATGGAAAGACTAGATTACAGCAAGTACACTAGCCAGAGAAGAAGGAAGAGTTGCCACCAATATAGAAAGCCTAGCTAACGTTATCTAGGACTGCAGCAGGATCCATGCCAAATCTCTTGGCAATTGGTACAATTTTATCACCGCAACTGTAGGTGTATCAAGTTAAGAAAGTGCACATGCAATTACATGAACTAACGAAGTTTACGAAACACAAGCAGCTTTGTCAAGGTCAAGAAAAATACAGACAGATTATAATAGGATACAAAGTTCCTTTTGCTTCCTTTTACATCGATATAAGCTCCCTTGCCATTTCCTCCTCTCATGTGAGTTGACAGCTGAAAATATTTTACAAGCATGGAATCCACAAAGTATTAATAAAGAATGATTGAAAACTGGGTTAAATACTGTTGTAGGATTTGCAGATAAAGTAGAGTACCTTCAAGCATCACATTCGACTAATGATCAACCCAAGTCGGAGTCTGACAATAATTAAGGCTTTTACCCGGTTATGACATGGTACAAACTCTTCTGGCCTTTTTCCTGCTTGTTTTGAGCCACTGTACGTGTTCCAGTATACTGACTGCAGATTACAGAAAATGAGAGTGCCATACTTCCAGAATCACCTAAAACTGACATCATGATGCCAATATCACCCACATCTTTATACTTCATAGAAATTCAATCATTATGTTACTATTTGGCATTTTTCATCAGAAAAAAAAAAAAAAAAAAAAAAAAAAAAAAAAAAAAAAAACAAATGCAACAGAAGTTCAAGACAGAAACCTAATATCCAATTCAGACCAACCCGAGAAGTAACACATGGTGAAGTGACGTCTGCAGCATTTTTCTGAGAAAGCTAATTAACAAAAGCAACTAAATGTTCATCAAAGGTAACGTTATTGGACTGTGATTTTCACCCAAGTTCACCAAATCCTTCCGTAATTGCCGGAGTTTCAATACCTCCTGTGAACATTGCCAAACCGGTGAAATTTGTTTTCGTTGAAATGCATGGAGAAACAGACACAGAGTCTGCAAAAGAAAGTCTGTTACCGCCTAAAAGCTTATCGAGGGCTTGGCTTCCAATAGTCAATTCTCTCCACATTATTCTTCACTTTGCTGGATTTGAGCGAATCAGAATCGTCCTTGAACAAAGACTCGAGCTCAACCATCGTGTTAAACTCTATGTTTTCTGGTGAATGTAGAATGACAGGACAAAAGCATTTCCTAAATGATCAATGACAATGTAGCGTTCCAACAGTCTTTATTGATGAATTAAGCTTGGGACATTCGTTATTAATCCAGCTATGTCACGAATGCATGAAAAATAAGACGTACGATGGTGCAATTCCAAGGTCACGTAACATAAGGAAGACTGGAATTGCTCTCGTATGTTCAGGAGACAAAAACTGAAAAGTGAAAACCACTGCACGCGCAGGAAATCACAGCAAGTTCGAGAGAAAGCTCGAGATGTAAATCACGATATCACGGCCATAGCTTCATCGAACCATTTGCATCTTAATTTTAACTTTCAGAACATGGATCAGAAAATCACGATAATCATCTCAGAATCAAAGGACGCACCGAAACTCCTTACGAAAGCGATCAGATGAACAGAGAGGAGTTGCCCACACTCTGTTTTGCCGTAACTTACGTTTGTTTGTCGATCGTTTCGAGCAGGTCTTCTGCTCCGTCGTCGACGTCCTCTCGTTCCACTATCTTCTGCTCTTTGGCTCCGAACATCAACGAGCGAACACGAGACGAAACTCAGAATCATCGTCGCCGGTGATCGCGCCGCGGAAAGGGACATGAGGTGAAATCAAGCGGAGCTTCGTGAAACTCAGTTGAGAGACAAAAGCATCTTCGACGACGATGGAATTTCGCTCTGCGCAGCAGGAGAAACTCTCGAATTTTCTTTTGCAGATTTTGGAAACGATCGGAAATTGGAGGGAATCTTATATCTATACAGAGAGGCGGGAAGCGGGGGGGAATGGCTCTCGGCTTTTTTTTTTTTTTTCTTCTTTTAAGAAAAAGAGGTTTGACTGAGTTTCGTTATTCTGAGGTTTGACTGAGGTTTGATGGATCTGTTTTAAGAATTTATCAGATACGCTCCTAAAGAGGGAGAGGAAAATATTGGTTTGATTTTTTTTTTCGCATTAAATAACTCAGTTTTTATTTATTTAACTTGGTTTTATATTTATCTTAATCCTATTCGGCTTATAATTTTCTTAAATTGGATTGAATTAAGTTCTTCTTAGAAAAGGAAAAGAATCAATCCATATTGTGGTCAATATTTAGTTTGTTGCATTATGTTCAAACTCCACGCTTATTGCTCACAAAATTAGGAAAATATCAATGAACAATTAAGTTATCCAGAATGACTTGTTAAGAACTTGCTCGTGATTGGTTTGGGCACACGTCCTAAAATTTGTAACTCGGTGATTCAATAAAAGGAGATGAACATGGAGCATATGTTTTCTTTTGTTGAACATGAAGAACATTTAATGTCTAAAAGTTGATTTGTGGTTCGACTCCAACTTACAAAATATGCAAATCATACTTAAAATATAGAACCATCACTAATCTTGGGAAAATTTCAAATAATGACCCGAAATAAATTTATTTTCTCAAATAAGGATTCAAAGTGAACTTTGTGTCATATAAGGACCTAAAGTGATCCCATTGTTTCAAATAAGAACCCAAATTGAATTTTGTGTCAAATAAGAACTCAAAGTGAATTTTGTGTCAAATAAGGACCTTAGTTCACCGATAGACATTTTTGGGCAATTTAAATAGGGGCAATTTTGTTAGAAATTAATGATTGGAAAAAAGGGCAAATTATAAATTAATTAAGTTTAGATTATTAATTTAGATGTTTACGTTTTCTTCTTTCTTCTCCCTCGCTGCTCCCCAACTAAATCATTGCCCAATGATTGGCACGACTCAATTCTCGTTGCTCTTCGCCTTGCTTGACTAATGGAGAATTTGGGTCTCCGCAAACAAACAAAGCAATATATGGTTTTCTTCTTGTTTTTGAATTCGTGCTTCAATCGGCGGAGAATTTGGGTCTTTGACTTTGTAGAGGATGGGTACAAGGAATGAGGAGACTTTGCAGAGAATGGGTATAAGGAACGGGGAGATTGTAGAAAACCTAAGGTTTTTTTTTGCTTCTGTTTTAGGATTTGTTAATTTTCCCTATATTTTTTTTGGACAAAATTGCCCAAACTCCAGTGGTTGGAA